>OZ002729.1:5152830-6352830 GCA_963924305.1 Polygonum maritimum | reverse complement strand
TAGCACTTATGGTATATTAACTCCACAGGATATTGAGGTAAATAATTAACTGTGAAATGATGAATTAAGGAATACTTTATCCTCTCTATAAACACTAGAGTACCAAAAGAGCTATAGTACCATCTTAATGCCATCTGGATAGGAGTGGTGAGGCAGGAGGTAAACACGTCAGCAGGAAATTCTTCACTCTGAGGCAGAGTCTCATGTGCTTCACAAGCTGCTAATAAAATACAATCTCTTGGGGATCCAGAAGAGCTTGACGCATCTTGCAGCTATTAAAAGTATACATACAGCATGCAAATAAACTTTAAGATTAATTTGAGCTCCAAAAAGTTGCTTGAGAATAAAAAAGAGGGGCATTTGGATTCTCAACTAGATACCTCCATGAAGGCATTGACAATGTGTCCAGCAGCAGAGCAATCAAACACATATATCGATGGTGTTCTCAGCCAAGAATCAAGTTCGCTGATGGGCAAGGGGATATATTGTGTGTAACTCTAGAAGGGAACAATATGGTTATAGTAACTGACTACGTAAGAGCTTCTCCAAAAAAATATTATATCAAAGAGACACATAATCAAGAGTCCAGATATGAGACTTACTTTGTTGAAGACCCAAATTTCACCATTTGAAGTTGGTTTAGGCACACCATGTCCATTATAATGAAAAAGAACCCTCTCGGATTTCGCAAATTTGCGGCAGTTAATACAAAGTTTTTTCACTTCTTCCACGGTAGGATCAAGTTGGTACTTATATCGGGCCTGTCAGCCATGAAACCCAGATAACAGCAGAAAGAATAAGGCACAAATCACTAATTCAAATCCAACAGAGCATTCGAGTTAGTCATCTTGTGACAAATAAAATAAAATTATCCCTACAGTGCAAACTTGATTCTGAGATGGTAACCACCGAGTTCAACTTCACAAAATAACATGAAGTATATGTGGGCTCTCTCACCTTTGGCTGCCATCTTTCATACTGCAAACTCAAGGCTTTTCCAATAGCTTCAAGTGCCTTTGCAGGTGCCATGGAGAATGGGTCTGACAACATATATTAGATGAAGCATTAATGACAGATAGATTGAGCTAACTGAAAGAACTTCAGATAACGACACTAAAATCAAGTTTGAATTTAACCTTCTTCATATAATCTTTAATCATACATTATTTAATTAGAGGTCAAGAGGTTAGGAAAATGATCAGGAGAAAATGGTCCTCATATACTATATGCAAAATACTACACTATACTCTCACTTTTGATATAATGTCACATCCTAAAATTGTACAATTTTCAAAATTAAAAGCTCATTTTATCATAGTTAAAAGTTTCATGAGGTATCCCTTTTTTGTGTCAGGTCGCTAGTTTATGTATACAAGAAACGTTTCTTCCCTCATTCATCGCATAAGAAAAGCCATACTTCCAAAGTTTCAACTATGTGTACTCGTGAAAATATAAGCACGAAACAGTGAACATACCTATCCAACATTCCATTCTGGCACAAGGAGATATTTTAATCACATCAGGTGGATCAACAGTAATATTAAGACACAAAACTAGAGCTACCATTCCAGTCTTCATCTGCAGCAAAATTAGTTAGGTTAACAGAGAAGAAAATGGCAGCTTAAATGTTGTATAGTTTCATAACCGACTTGGATGCCTAACAACTTATCAACACCATGTTGAAGAGCTCAAGCCACAAACAGAGAAGAAAAGTGCTACGTACTTTAAGCTTCAAACCAAATAAAACATTAATAAACACAGTAATTTCTCCAATTTATATATCATGCAAAGTTTGTGAAAGTCAAGGACTCTAGAGTAACAAAAAAGATGCCTCAAACACAATAACATAATATAAGCAGAAAAAAAAACGATCAGCATATACAAGTGACACGAAAAAGCTTGGATTCCAAAATGTCCAGATATCGCATCATTAACTACGTGGGATACCAGAATGAAAGAAAGGAGCATTATAAAAACTTGGATTCTAGGATTAGGAAAGTAAGTGCTCAAAAATATTGCTAGAAGCTGACTGCATATGACCGTGTAGTACTTGGAATCAACATATAATATTTTCCTTGAAAAAGCCACATTTCATGCATGTACAGCTCAGATAAGATTCTATAATCAGTCAAAGGGGTACAGAATCCTATCCGTGTCAAAGAATATGGAGGAAGCAACAGATGTGCCACACCCATTTCTTAAAAGTCAGCAAGTTCAATGACCTATATCCAAAGGAATAAGGAGTGCCCTTTGAGCTTTATCCAAGATGATAAGATGGGCATTCCAGCAAGCCATTGGAAATAGCTTCCAGCAGAAGAATTCACATCAAATACAAACTAACATATGTGATTGGCAAATAATTCGCAAAGAAAATATATACATTTCATTGTGATTGGCAACCTTTACCAGCAAAGAAAGCAGCCAAACTGACATAGAGGAAAAAACTTTTGGGCCAGGTCAGGCAGGCTATCACTCAAGTATAAATCCTCATTAGCCTTTGCATAGACTAAAAGAGGAAAGTGAAGAAGAAGAACAGCTAGTTCAGTTCCTGAATTTGTTTTCATGAGAATTTACCCGGAAAAAAGACATCAATAGAATAGTAAAAAATTGGATCTGGAAGGACAACATATGTAATAAGTGTGGACATAATCCAACAATTCTTCACTGGATAGATCAAGCTAACAGATCATGGACCAGGTTCAAAACACATTAATCTAGTGGCGTTTGTGCCTTCATAAGGGCAATATGTTCATGGTTATTAGTTAGATGAATATAGATCTGTGACCAGAGAAAATATGGTACTTTTTTCCACGAAATTTGAGTAATAGTTTAAGTCATTAAATGGCATATGTGAGGTTGGTTGTCCCAACAGACAATTGTACTAATGGGCTGACTAAGAAAGCTAAGTAGTCCAACAAACGGTTAGTTTTATCGAAGAATATAGGCAAGAACACTAAGATCGGTTGGAGTATAACAACTGTGACATCACTACAGAATTATGCTTCATGCAAAAAAAAAAGGAAAAAAAAAACTAGAGATCCACAGCTGAAATATAATGACGGGAACATATTTTTTCCCTTCTGTGAGATAAGTCGACAAATTCCTCATTGTACTAGTGCTTTCCATTCACAAATACAGCTGAACATGAAGCTATCAGATAAAAGAAAGATATACATTCCAAAGCTACATCCATATCCCAGCAGGGGGGTGAGGGTGAATACGATCAAGGATTCAGGGCTTATAGTTTATAAAAGCATAAGTTTCAGATAAAGAAGCATATATCCGAGCTAGTAAGAGTAAGTAAATAGCATCTGAAGAACCCTTACTGGGTTAAATAACAAATAGATACCCACGGAAATAGACAACTCAGACTACATCAGCCTAATCAATACCCAATAAATTGCGCTGCACTACTACATTTAAGTTCTAAACGTAATATCTTCCCTGTAAGTTTCAACCTGTGATCCCCTCTCTTATATATATAAGAAAAACTAGAGAATGCAGATGGGAAGAGAGAAAGCTTACCCGGTCTTTAGGCCGCCATTTCGATACGAGTCCACTATCAGCAGGTCCCGCCAGAACACAAGCTTCAAACGCATCATGCCGAAGCTCACACAAGACCACATTTTGCGGCAGATACGCCATACTGGTGGTAGCCGTCTCGACATCGCGTCGAAACTCGACCACAAAGTCACGGCATTCACCAGAGCCACCCCGAACCAACTGACTAGAGACCGCAGAAGAAGACTGAGAAAACCTAGAATCCATCAAGTCCCCCAATGCCATCCAATGGAGGGGGAACCCTAAATCCCTCCCCCCCTTAAAAAAAACGCAGCTATTTACAAGCACTCTAAAACCAAATCGCAGACCTGATCAATCACTATCTTTAATCTATCCCCCGCCTCAATTTCCCCCCTCCAAAAGCTAATCGAACAACAACACAAAGAAACAAGAAACAAGGCCGGTCGGCGCCGGAATCAACAGGATAGAGAAAGAAGAGAGAAGAAGCTCGCCCGCTTGCCTGTGGCCGGAGCTTGTGGAGGGATTAGAGAGGCCGGAGAAAGGCTCAATCGACGAAACCAGTGCACCAACGGCGCATAGAGGCTCGCCAGAGGAAAGGAAGCGAATCCAGTTCTGCAAACCCTAGGGGAGGGGCTCTGAATGTGAGTTGGAAACCCTAGAATTGAGATTTGGAGATTGGGGATGGAGATGGGGAGTGGAGGCGCATAGAGAGAACAACAACAGTGGCGGCACAACAGAGAGCGAGGAAGAGAGAAGTCCGACAGGTCAGGATTTGTGATGAGAGAGAAACAGAGAAAGAGAGAGCGCTGTGAATTTTTCTGTCTTTTGCCCTTGTAAATACTTTTTTAACCGATTTTTTATTTTATTTATTTATTGCTCGGTTACTATATTGATTAGCCGTGATCATGCTCTTAATTTTATTCACTAATTCCGATTTGGTTGATTAATTAGTCTTTTTCAAGGAAATTGTCGTATAATAAAATTCATCAAGTAATAATTAATTGTAAATTCAAGTTGATATGCTTTATTAATTCAACTGAAATAATAACTCAAAATCCCAAGTCATCTTGATGTGATATAATTAGCATTTAAATGATATTATGAAACATACTTTTGAAAATGTTTTCAATGAAAGAAATAAGAGGTAATTGCTTAAGGGCTAAGCGTGATAAACAAATTAGTGAATACTATAAGTGTCTGGTTTGGTTCAACGTCTACGTTAATATTATAAGGTTTTTTCCATATAGCTTAGTTGTTTATTAGATCATGCTCCATTACCAAACTTATTATAAGGGCTTTAGATCACAACTCTTGCACTATAATAGTATGGCTAAATCGTCCCACGTTTTGCTCAATAATACTTCAACGTCTCTATGAACCTGTTACATATGCAAAAGGAGATTGAATCAAATGTAAATAAAAAGGTTCAAATTTTGATTAGTAGCAAACGGGCAAAAAAACATTATAGGCTTGATGGCCAGAATTTTGATCTCTAGAGATCCAACCAAAGAGCTACACGGGCAAATCATCAGAGCCCTTAAACATACTGACCCAATTGCTATTTTCCCCGTTCTACACTCCTACTCTCGCTCTTCATACACTCTGCAGAAGGCCCAAATCATCTTCAAGCAAATAAACAAACCCACGTTGCCGATTTGCAATCATATGATCAGGGCTATGTCCCAAAGCCAAGAGCCCGTGGAAGCAATTCACTTGTATGATCAGTTGCGAACCCGGGGTTTAAATGGTGATGATTTGACCTTTGTGTTTGTTTTCAAGGCCTGTGGCCGAGCTCGAGATCTTGTGAGGGGTAAAATGGCTCACGTTCATGCGCTGAAACTTGGGTTTCAGCCCTATTTGTATGTCTCGAATGCTCTGATTCACATGTATGGGGTGTTTGGGGAGTTGGGTTTTGCACGCAAGGTGTTCGATGATTTGCCTGAGAGGGATCTGGTTTCCTGGAACTCTCTGATTTGTGCATATAGTCAGCGTAACAGGTTTAGTGAGGTTGTGAGTTTGTTTAGTGCAATGCAGGTTGCAAATGTGGAGCCTGATGAGGTGACATTGATGAAAGTGATTCTGGCTTGTAGTCAGTTGGGTGATTGGGAGCTTGCTGATTGTCTGGTGGAGGAGCACATTGAGAAAAGCAAGGTTCCGATGAATGTTTATCTCAGAAATACTCTGATTGATATGTATGGGAAGCGTGGTTCGGTGGATTCAACAAAGAGAGTGTTTGATCAAATGGGTGCTAGAAATTTGGTCTCTTGGAATGCCTTGATCATGGGATATACCAAATTAGGCGATTTGGTTTCAGCTAGGAACCTCTTTAACAAGATGCCGTCGAAAGATGTGGTCTCTTGGACATCAGTAATAACAGGGTATACTCGAGTGGGTCAATTTCAGGATGCTGTGAAGCTCTTTCAAGAGATGATGGAAGCAAAGGTTGAGCCTGATGAGATCATTGTGTCTAGTGTTCTTTCTGCGTGCTCTCATCTGGGGATGTTGAACGTCGGTCAGGAAGTTCACGAACTTGTTGTTAATAAACAAATCAGAGTGGACATTCACGTCCGCAATGCTTTGATTGATATGTACTTCAAATGCGGGGCGGCAGAGAAAGCCCTGGAAGTGTTCCAACAAACGAAAGAGAAGGACTCCGTGTCATGGACTTCAGTCATAACAGGCCTCGCCGTCAATGGCTTTGCTGACGATGCAATTCGACAATTTGAACAGATGTTAAAGGACAGAATCAGGCCAACTCATGGATCCTTTGTGGGCATTCTGCTAGCTTGTGCACATGTCGGTTTGGTAGACGAAGGATTGGGGTATTTCGACAGCATGGAGAAGGTGCACGGGCTGAAGCCCCAGATGAAACACTACGGGTGTGTGGTTGATCTCTTGAGCCGGTCTGGTTGCTTGGAGAGAGCGCACGCGTTCATAAGCAACATGCCAATTCAACCCGATGTCGTGCTGTGGAGGATCTTGTTGAGCGCTTGCAGTGTCCATGGGAACGTTGAGCTGGCTGAAACCGTATTGGAAAAGCTTATGCAATTGGATCCGGGTAATAGCGGAAACTATGTTCTCCTTTCGCAAGCTTACGCCGGTTCTCATAGATGGGAGGCTGCAACCAGGTTGAGAGATATGATGAAGGAAGAGTATGTGCACAAGCCATCTGCCTTGAGCTTTATTGAAGATTTTGGCTCAAAAGGTTAGAATAAGTAATGCTTCCTAAACCACAATGATCTGGATCTGGATTAGCATCTGGACTGTCTAGCCATTTATGCAATTAGCAGATGCTTAACAGTTAACACTGATGGTACTCCTGAAAATGGTGTAAGTAAACCAGGGCAAACTGTAAGATAACACATAGGCAATGTACTTGTACTCTCAAGTTATAGCAAGATTCTTATAACTTATAACAGTCTTAGAATTCCGTCATTTTTTCAGAGTTATAAAATGAAATTGATATCTTTGAGTTTTTTTAATACTCTTGTGAAGTGCAAGGTATGATCTAAGACACATTTTTATTATGGATTAGGTCTGATTTCCTCGCACAGCCTACAAGCTGCATAGCATACACACACGTGTTGATTTCTATATGAGATTTGTAATACTCCAAGATAAAAGCTGAATTTTCCCAGAACTTGCTTATATTTGAAGTACATCTAATTTTGAATTGAATAATTTTCATAACAATAATTATTACAAGTATTGATTACACATCTAAAACAACATATTTAGGAAAGTTCTATAATTTTTACAGCATATATTTGTTTTTTAAGTTGATTTTATTGGCTGTACCGATCCATTATAACGCCATGACAAGTATTGGCTGTACCGGATGGTGCCCCTGAATTTTGGGCTTTTTCGGATGGTGCTCAACAAAAAAAGTTATTCCGTCAAATACCCCTGAGCTTTTAGAAATTTCCGCACCGTGCCCAAAATTCACAAAACTAACATTTTTCAAACTTTTCCGTCCCCCATTATTAAAAGAAAAAAGAAATTAAAATTGAAAAGGTAAAAAGGAAAGGGAAAGCGAAGTCGCGTCTGTGTGGTGGGTTTGGGGTTCCGGCGAAAGGGAAAGCGAAGTCTCCCACAAAAACGAGAAGGACGGCAACGGCGAACGAAGGGCGGCTCCGGCGAACGAAAGTCGGTGCGGACGACGAACAGTTCGGGAAGGAGGCGACTCGGGAGGAAGGTGGGCGGAACGACGAACAGTAAGGCAAGGAGGCGACTCGGGAGGTCTGTGCGGCGGCGAGCAACTGTCAGTTGTGCGGCGGCGACCACCATCGACTCGGAGGTCTGTGCGGTGGCGAGCAACTGCAGAACACGGCTGTGGGGTGGTGGTCAGGTCAGATGCTCTTTATGCTCGATTAGGGTTTGTTTTTTGCAATTCAGCTTGAAAAATGTTGAAATTAGGTCTATTTCTAGTGTTCTTGAGCTAAATTTCATCTTCAATTGATAATATTTGATTTGTGTTAATGTTGTCATAGTTTGTCATAGCCCTGGTATGTCGTGTGCCTTTGTATAGTTTCAGTGAGAAAGTTTTATGCCACAGTTCCATTTAGGGGTGAAAAAATGACTTCATTTTGGTCAAAAAAAGTTTGTTTAAATTACTTGCTGCAGAACATGGAAATTTTATACTGATAGAATAACAGAATTGCACAATCAACAAATCCTTAGTCTTATGAAAAACAAAGTAAAATTCAGATTATAAATTCAGGTTAATAAATTTATTAACCTGGATTAGTAAATTCGGGTTAATTAACCTGGATTAGTACTTGACATGGAATTATAGTAGAAGCATGAATTTGTTGATTTATGCAAGTGGGTGGGTTTAGCTTTGCTTGCATCTCAGGTATGGTTATAGTTTTATGTCAATTTTTTATTTGAGTTTCTGTTAAATAGACTTCAAATTCAACCTATTCACTGGATGCTTAGAAAAACAGATTAGAGGCTAGTAAAAGCACATGATTTATGCTTTGAGTTGCAAAAAAGTGTGTATTTTCTGTGCCATTTGTTTTTGATGCTCATGCTTTGCTATTAGGTGTCATCTCTTCTACTGGCATTTGTTCTGAGAACCATGGTTACGACTCAAAGAGCAAATTCAGATATAGAGGACAATTTTCCTGATTTAAGGAACACAAACAGAGAGCCATTGCTCAAGTATGACTGCTTTGTTACTGGTGCCTTGGTGGCTTCAAAACAAATCATTGGTTTACCATTCTTAGTTTGGTCTTTGTGCAGGACTTTTGTGTAAATCAATCGTTTGTTCATCTGCTTGTGTATATCCATCTTCTGTGATGTAACAAACTTGTTGAGGGTAAATGTGTTTTTTTGTTCATTTTGATTTTATGAATGTTTTCAAGTTTTTCAAACCTGCGAAGAAAATACCTATTGCTACTGACTTACTGTTCCTATCGTTAAAACGAAGAAGGTTGGAAGCTAACTAGGTTAGAAAGAAAAGAATCATATCGAGTTAATTAATTTGGCGAGTGCAATATATTATAAATGCACGTCACATTAAACAAATATTTACTGGAACATTCAACCAAAAAAAATTGAACTAGAACTTATAAACCAAAAGAACCACCCACTGTAATTTGTAAGAGAGAACATGGTCACCAAAACAAGTGCATTGCAATTTGTAAGATCTGGTAAGAGTTTGAGAGAGCCAACAAATATACAACAACTTTGCAGTGGAAGAAATTGCAACCCTAAACAACTTCAACAGATCAGCATCAAACAAGAACAAAATGTTCACACTAAATACATTTCTTCGTCATTGTCTCTCCAATCTAATCTCCGAATCTGTGAAGGCCACAAAAGCTCATTAGCAGAAAATCTAGACATGGAGGTTGTGGAATAGCCATTGCAATTCTCTCCTACCACTAAACTTTGTCTGCGCTCGTCTTCACAACCTTCTAATAATAGCTACGGTCTTGAATTTATGTCTTCAACGCATTCAGGCTCCTCCGTTTCATAGTCAAGAAGGAATTTGTTGCTGGAGTTGTTCATAGGAGGACTGAAGTTTGATCTGTAATTCCAGCTACTTGAAGAGTCATTCTTCTGGGGTTAAATGTTCCGAAATTCCCACAACCTTTTCCACTTCGACTCGAAGGACCCTCGTCGAAGGTATGTGTACTGTGCAATTTGGGCTTTTTTTGGGGGATAAATATTCAGCAGAAGCCTTTTGAGAAGCAAGTGGAAAAGGTTGTGGGAATTTCGGAACATTTAACCCCAGTGCATAATCTATGAAAAATGATACTTATAAGGACAGTTTAAGTAACATGGCCGTCGAGTTAAAACTATTCCTAAATCATCTATAAAGTTTTGAAATCACTTTAGCTGGTGCATTGAAGGGTATAATAAGACTGATTGTTCTTAATCCTATTTGTATGACGACATGAAAATTACAAGCCTGGATTCTATACGCACCTAGTACAAAAATTGAATGGTCCATTCTATAAAATCTTAGACAACATGTTAACAACTAGTATCTAATGTACTTTTGTGTAATATGGAATTGTTGATGGATATCAAAGAAATTGGGCATTGGCAATTGAAATATTAATCAATATAGCATGTATTAGTATAACAAGGATAATAACCATATACATATAGAAGGAAAAATGTGTTAGTTAGCAGAATCTCCAACAAGCTTCCAAATTCGCTTATTGTGAAGTGGAAACTGATTACAAGTATTTGTTCTCAATAAAATTACACAGCGTGTTAAGGTGAAATTTGGAAGCAATTTTATGCCCTAACTAGGGATTCTGCCCCAAAAATGGGGAAATTTGCATAATCAACGGATTCTATAAAGCCAGGTACAATCATCAGCAAAAGCAAGCCAACATTTGATCAGAAATTGGATCTTGATGACAGTATACAGGAGAGAAGGAACCTGATTGGCGAGAGAATCGAAAGTGTTGAGCACAAATTGGAGCCGACGAAGCTCGAAATCGGAAGGGGGAAGGGAGCAGATTGGTTCAGAGGGGAAAGAGACATACCTTCGACGAGGGTCCTCCGAGTCGCCTCAGCCCGCCCTTCGACGGGGGTCCTTTCGCCGGAGCCGCCACTCCTTCCGTCCACCGCCTTCCTTCCTCCGAGTCGTCGTTCCGTCCACCGCCCTCCTCCTCGTCCTGGTCATCGTGCGAGGTTGTGATAGAAGCGAAAAATAAAAAGCCCGTGTTTTTTAATTTTTTCACTCCTTTTTCTTTTAATAAAGGCTGACGGAAAACTGCGAAAAAGGGTTAGTTTTTGGAAGAAAGGGCATGGGGCGAACTAAAACCAAACCTCGGGGATACATTGCGGAATAAGTTTTTTTCTTGGACACCATCCGGAAAAGCCCAAAACTCAGGGGCACCGTCCGGAATATCCCTTACCTTTTTGCTACAAATCATGACATTGCTAAGTACGTTAATTTGGACTTGAAGTACGTCAAAATTATTAGACATAAAACATGTTAAAGTCCAAATACAATTCAATTCACCTTTTTGCTCCAAATCATACATTTCTAAGAACATTTTGGACTTTTATAAGTACGTCTATAAATTATTGGGCTTTAACTATGACATTTCTCTTTATTATGAAACTTGGATACTCTAGTGACATCTATACTATCTATAGTATAAATCAAAAACAAAGTCTTCACAAAAAATTACGTCATGTGTCATATCTTTAATAAAATAATCAACCGGGCTTTTGCGTATATAAAAAACACTAATCACAATAGAAAGATAAATATATATATAATTTGATAAAAATAATCAGTTGGGTCCTCCTCTATATAAACTAGGTGGTTAGAATCTCATATAATCTTATCCCGTAAAAATTGTCGAAAATTATGAATTATCCCTTACCAAGAATTAGTTGTAATCTTCAGACAAATATTATTATTTAATAAAACGTGATATTTATCGTAAAGTAATTTTTGAACAAATTCAACCTAATTATATTATGAGTTGATTTACTATTGGTAAAAAAACATTAATCATAATACGAATATACATATATATGATCCTATATTTTTAACGTGATCATTGACGTTACATATCTAATTAAATTGGTTTATAAACACATTACCCGTACATGATACATGGGTTAAATTAATTGTCACTATACTAACTTGCTATCGGGTTTACTATTGATAAACGCATTACTCGTACATGAGTTGACGTACAAAACTAACTTGCTATTGGTATTTTTCTATGTACCAAGATTTTAGGTGTTAAATTAATTGCAACCAATTAATATATATGCATGGTAACTAAGAAAAATCACGTACGAAACATGGTTTTAGTATCATTATTTTCATCAAGCAACATTACTGTCACTATATATAATTTCAAAGCTATGCGGTCTATGCCCTCTGTAATATCCACGTATAAGATGACGTTTTATTGCCATGATCTTTCCCATACAAGAAAATCATCTGAAAATAGTAACCCAAAGTCACAAGAAATTAAAGATCATCTCTTGATCACGCATTCATCTTGAGCTCGATATCATATATTATGTCGAAAGCTTGATCACATTCATCCAAAGTTGGACAAAATACATCATATCCTCAACTCTTTATTCAAAACAGAAAGAGGGTCCATATAAAAAAAAAAAAAAACAGAAAGAGGGAAATATCACAAGTGGAAAACGATGCCTAAACCTCTCATCCCAAGCCAAAAACTCCCAACGGCCACCAAGTACTTCACCGTCTGCCGCCCTCGCAAAGTCGCCACCACCTTCATCAGCGTCTCCGTCCTCGCCTTATCCGCCGCTCTCATCACCTCCCTTATCTCCTCCTCGACACTCTGTAGCACCACCACATCTTCACGATCGCCCTCTACCGGTCTCCACATCGCGATCCTCTCGCTCACCCTTTCCTTCGCATGCTCCACCGCCTTCTCCTCTGCCTCCGACTCTTGTCTCACCACCTCTACCCTCCACTTCTGCTCCAACATCATGTCGTTCACAGATGCTTCCAGAAGGCTCAACACAAACGAAGGCTTGAATCCCCCTATCCAAAGGATCTCCTTCCCTAAGGTCGTGGCCCATTGTTGGGAGAAGAAGAAGGTGAGGCTACAGCCGAACTCGTCTTCTTGGGCCATTGCTTTCGCCTTCTCCTCGTAGTATCTCTCGTAGTGGGACATAACCGCCTCGATTAAGGCTCCCATGAGTCTTTCCACGTCGCCTTGCTCCAAAACTTCGTCTTTTAGGTTCGGGAGAAGGATGAGTTGGTCAAGGAACCCCTGCAGCTCAACAAGCCACCTCGAGTAGAAGGATTCGAAGTCGTTCCTCGCCGACGATGGAGTTATAGTGGCTCTCGGACCATCCATTGCAAATTGATCGACTTTAGAGAGAAAGCTAGCTGAGATATATGTGGTTGATATCCATGCCAATCAAAGTGACCGATGTGGTGCTATTTATATGATTGTAGGTTACATTGAGGAGCAAGGGCGCAAATCCATAGGCAAAACTGCGTGAGTCGGTGGTGTTCATGCATCTGCTAGAGTATTAATTAGATATGAGATTGCATACATAGAATCAGTAATAAAAAGACAACAAAATAAGTAAGCTCGAGGGATCGAGATACATGAAATTCCTCATACATTTTGGAATTAGATGACTAGTTGTAGCTCCCTTATATCATATGATACTGTTTATAAAACTCTTTGCGGTTGTGCCGTTTATGAGGGTCGATGCGCCGTTTATGAGGGTTGTGCTTCTGTGCAGTTGCAAAGCAACATAGGCTAGCTAGCTAGGTTAAAAGATAGAATATCAACAAACTAACGTGTGCATGCAAGTGCACTTGCAACTGCAACCTATAAGTTAATAATTTATAACTAGATCTTCGTTTAAGACACTAATTATTTTGTAAGATATTAAAATTAAGCAGTTGTAATTAATTATATTTGAATTATAGAAGATTTCTCTTATTAAAAAAGCCTAATACTATCAAATTAGCTTATTTATATTATTTTCTTTCTAAAAATATATATTAAAATTTTATTAATCGGTTTATTGGTTAACCGATTGAAAAAATATGATTAACCATTACCGAACCGTTAAACCGTTTAAAAAACTGGTCGGTTAACCATAACCGATTTTCCGGTTTTTCTCATCACAATTAACCGGAAAAAGCTTTCGGATACCGATTTAAAGGTTCGGTTTAACGGTTCAGTTTGGTCCCGCGTGCAAGAAAAGGGATTATCATTCGACCAAAAAATAAAAAAAGAAAAGGGATTATCATCGACACTATTTTCGATCCACATTGATTTCATGCCCCGGTCGGCAGAGCACATAGGTACACAATTCAATTATTCAAATATACCTGTTGGTCTTATTTGTGCCAAAACCATCAATATGGTGTTCAGAATGACGACACAACTCACACAAGGGAACATCTTCCTCAAAAGCTTGCAAAGACGTCAGGTAGGAAAAAAAAGAGAGAACACCCGTTATTGTCCATAACCTAATTAAGTACGTCCTCTCGGTTATCTTATGTACACATCCTCAAAAACCTGCATAAATCATCCTAACTCGTAGCTCCTAAGCTTTTCGACTACAGAAATTAATGTTTATGGGCTACGGCCCAATGAGATTAAATAACGCTTCAATTACAACATAACAAACGTTTATGCTATGATTATCTTATGTATTATCTTATAATATGATTAAACGTTTATCCTCAGAAATTAATGTTATGTTGTTAAATATGGGCCTTCCACAAATCAATGGGCTCAAAAGCGCCGTTGCACCATAACATTTCAAACCACAAGGACACGCACGAGGGCAAACTGTAAGATAATACATAGGCAATGTACTTGTAATCTCAAATTAGAGCAAGATTCTTATAACTTATAATAGTCTTAGAATTCCATCATTTTTTCAGAGTTGTAAAATGAAATTGATATCTTTGAGTTTTTTTCTACTCTTGTGAAGTGCAAGCTACGGAGTGTTTTGAGCGAATTAACTGCGTAAACGCGTTACTTCGCTACAATGAGGGACTCCTAGTCATAAAGTCGTCACGACGCGTTAGAAACTATTGAACAGAAAATAATTAGAAAATTCGATAAATATGAAAATAAGGAAAATAGTGGGAATTGTAAGTAGAAGTTGTATTGATCGGTCGGAGCCCGGAGGCTGCTCTGAGCGAGTACAAATACTTTATTTTTAACACACAAGATTTTTGAGAATAGGAGAATGTAGACGAAAGGAAAGCAAGAATGAGGATTTTGGTCAATATTGCTTGAGTGATCGAGTGCTCTGGATATTGTGTCCTTCTTCAGACTTCATCCTTCCTTTTATATTCGGATTCGCTCCCATAATTGAGCCGTTGGCCGGCGTTGTATGCAATCCTAGAATTATCGCATGTGTAGCTATGATGAGGATCTTCGCCTTGCTACAGTCAACGCCCGTTATCAATGTGGAGGCGAAATCATCGGGCTTGAGTTGCTTACCGTTGATGAATCTGCTTCATGGGCCTCCGTCCATTGCGTTCGTGGGCTTAATTTTTGGAGGGCCCAACACGGAGTATGATTTAAGACACGTTTTTTTTTTTTGAGAAAGATTTAAGACACGTTTTTATTATGGATTAGGTCTGATTTCCTCGCACACACTACAAGCAGCATACACACACATGTAATAATTATAGTACATCTCTTCAATCCTATCATCTATACGAAATTTATAATAAGATAAAAGCTAATTTTTCTTAAAAAAACTTCCTTACATTTGACTTACGCCTAAATTTGACATTGATAGTTTTTATAACAATAATTCTAAAAAATGTTGATTACACATCTAAAAGACTAAAACAACATATTTCAAAAGTAAAACGCTCTCTAAAGTATTCGCAATGTCGTCGGCTGCTGATGTTGCTCCGGTGGACAGCTCTTCGCCTGCTGAGATGGTGGTTGATCAGGAGCGGGTCTGTCAACCGCCTGATAAACCTCCGGATAAGATGTCTTCTTGGCGAGACGTTGTAACGGGGGGATTCAGTACCCGACGACGAAAATCAATGAAGAGTTCATTAAGGGGAAAACGAGGTTAAGCTTTCCTAAGGGTGATTTGGGTGACCCTGTTTACAACATCGACGATGAAGTGATGGACGCTTTGGCGTCGGTTTTGTACGCCAAATCTTTAGGCCTTAATTAATTTTAGGGTTTTCCCCTTTCCGACCAAAAAAAAGCGTACCCTCTTAAGATCCGCGTATAAGATGACACTTTATTGCCATGATATGAGTTTTCCCATGCAAGAAAATCATCTCGAAAATAGTAACTCAAAATTAAAGATCATTTCTTGATCACGCATTCATCTTGAGTTCGATATCATCTTTTATTTTGAAAGCTTGATCACATTCATCTCAAGTTGGTTAACATACATCTCTTATCCTCGACTCTTTATTCAAAACAAAAAGATCGAGGGAACTATCACAAGGGGAAAGTGATGCCTAGACCTCTCATCCCAAGCCAGTAACTCCCAACGGCCACCAAGTACTTCACCGACTGCCTACCTCGCAAACTCGCCACCACCTTCATCACCGTCTCCCTCCTCACCTTATCCGCCGTTCTCATCACCTCTCTCATCTCCCCCTCGATATCCTCTTTCACCACCACACCTTCACGATCGCCCTCCACCGGTGTCCACATTGAGATCCTCTCGCTCACCCTTTCCTTCGCATGTTCCACCGCCTTCTCCTCCGCCTCCACCTCTTGTCTCACCGCTCTTATGCTCCCCTTCTGCTCTAGTGACATGTCGTTCACAGACGCCACCAGAAGGCTCAGGGCAAATGAAGGCTTGAACCCTCCCATCCAAAGGATCTCCTTCTCTAAGGACGTGGCCCATTGTTGGGAAAAGAAGAAGACGAGGCTACAATCGAGCTCATCTTCTGGGGCCATTGTTTTCGCCTTCTCCTCGTAGTATCTCTCGTAGTGAGATATAACCGCCCCAATTAAGGTTCCTACGTATCTTCCGGCGTCTCCTTGCTCCAAAACGTCGCCTTTTAGGTTTGAGAGAAGGATGAGTTGGTCAAGGAACCCCTGTTGGTCAACAAGCCACCGCGAGTAGAACGACTCGAAATTTTCCCTCGCCGATGATGGCGGTATAGTGGCTCTAGGCCATCCATTGCAATTGATCGACTTTAGTTAAGCCTAGCTGAGATATATATGTCATATGTATGTGGTTTTATATATAGACATGCAAAGTGACCGACATGGTGCTATTTATACGTTTCTAGGTTAAATTGAGGAGCTAGGGCAAATTCATAGGCAAAACTGCGTGCGCCGGTGGAGTTCATGCAAACTGCTCTGCCAGGGTATTAGAAATGAGATTCCACGCATGCATGGGTGATATAATTAGTACGTCGTGACATGGGTAAGCAATTTTAAATAAGGTGATAAAAACATGTACATAGATAGAATCATTAATAAAAAGACAACCAGATGAGTAAGCTCGAGGGATCGAGGTGCATGAAATTCCACGTACATTTTGGAATTAGATGACTAGTATAGTTGTACACGTACTACTCCATTATCATATCATAGTGTTTATGATGCTTTTTTTTTTTTAATGATAGATGTTGTGACGAGATCAAAAAAGAAAAAATACAGAAAAGAAAGACACGTAAATTTACGTGGTTCGCTAATGGTGTGTTAGGTACGTCCTTGGGTAGAGAAGAAATATTAGTATCGAAAGACTGAATTCAGATTATAGAAATAGGCGTTTATTTCATGAGTATTTATAAAGACTCTAAAAGATAGACAATTGGTCTAGGTCTGAATAGATCGCGCACGACAGACCCAATGCCAAAAGATTTAGTATACTATTTTGACGGGTAAGCGTTGTCCTCCGGTCGCCTCCTGGGGCACGTTACTCCCAGCGAGACCACCATCGAGGGCGGACCCCTGCTGCTGTTGGGTGCTCCACCCCTGACAGGTTCCGATCAGACGGAATCAAGGTATCTTAACAATAGAAAAAAGTTTGATACGTCTAGACATGTTTAGTAGATCAAGAGACTCAAAAACTTTTGATCGTTAACTAGACAAATAAATGGACAAGAGAATGACGAAGAAATATACGAGGTGAGATTGGGAAACAAGTGCGGACATACACATCCGGTTTGGTCCCGCGCGCAGGAAAATTGGTAACACATCCACCATTTCCGTACCAATAAAATGGAGCCACCAATCATGACTCATGAGAAAAGGGATTATCATCGACGCTATTTTTATTCACATTGATTTCATGCCCCGGCAGAGCAAATCGGGAAACAATTTTGTAACCCAAAGTCACAAGAAATTAAAGATCATCTCTTGATCACGCATTCATCTTGATCACATTCATCTTAAGTTGAACAAAATACATCATATCCTCAACTCTTTATTCAAAACAGAAAGAGGGTCCAAAAAAAAAAAAAAACAGAAAGAGGGAAATATCATAAGGGGAATCTGATGCCTAAATCTCTCATCCCAAGCCAAAAACTCCCAACGGCCACCAAGTACTTCACCGTCTGCCGCCCTCGCAAAGTCGCCACCACCTTCATCAGCGTCTCCGTCCTCGCCTTATCCACCGCTCTCATCACCTCCCTCATCTCCTCCTCGACACTCTCTAGCACCACCACATCTTCACGATCGCCCTCCACCGGTGTCCACATCGCGATCCTCTCGTTCACCCTCTCCTTCGCATGCTCCACCGCCTTCTCCTCTTCCTCCAACTCTTGTCTCACAGCTTCTATCCTCCCCTTCTGCTCTGGCGACATGTCGTTCACAGATGCTGCCAGAAGGCTCAATGCAAACGAAGGCTTAAACCCTCCCATCCAAAGGATCTCCTTCTCTAAAGACGTGGCCCATTGTTGGGAGAAGAAGAAGGTGAGGCTACAACCGAGCTCGTCTTCTTGGGCCATTGCTTTTGCCTTCTCCTCGTAGTATCTCTCGTAGTGAGACATAACCGCCTCGATTAAGGCTCCCATGTGTCTTTCAACGTCGCCTTGCTCCAAAACTTCGTCTTTTAGGTTCGGGAGAAGGATGAGTTGGTTAAGGAACCCCCGCAGGTCAACAAGCCACCTCGAGTAGAAGGAATCGAAGTCTTCCCTTGCCGATGATGGAGTTATAGTGGCCCTCGGGCCATCCATTGCTATCGACCGACTTTAGAGAAAGCTAGCTGAGATATGTGTGGTTTATATCCATGAAAAATAAAGTGACCGGTGTCGGCTATTTATACAATTCTAGGTTACATTGAGGAGCTAGGGCAAATCCATAGGCAAAACTGCGTGAGCCGGTGGAGTTCATGCAAATTGCTCTGCTATGGTATTAGATATGAGATTGCATACATAGAATCAGTAATAAAAAGACAGCCATCTAAGTAAGCTCGAGGGATCGAGATGCATGAAATTCCTCATACATTTTGGAATTAAATGACTACTTGTAGCTCCCTTATCATATGATACTGTTTATAAAACTCTATTTAGTGATAGACGTTGTGACGGGATCGAACGAGAACAATAGAGAAAAGAAAGAAACACAGATTTACGTAGTTTGCCAATCGTACGTGTGTTAGTTACGTTCATGGGCAGAGGAAAAATATTATTATTGGACATAATTCAAGTTATAAAATAGAGGTTGGGCATAGAAACTCCGTCGGCCGGGGGTCAATGACAGAATCAAGACATCATAACGATAAACAAAAGTTGATACATGCACCCTTGACATGTTTAGTAGATCAATAGACTCAGCAACAGGGGCGGTACCACGTTGTGACGAGTGGGGGCTACAGCCCCCACTGACATTTTATTTTTAGAAAAATATTATTAATATTATAATATATTAGTTCCTCTGTATTAAAATAATTATCCAAATAGCATTTGTATATATATTAAGAAAAAATTATTTTTCTTATATTATCTATATTATTATAGAGTTAATTATTAGTGTACAAAAAAACATGGAAATACGTATATGATTATGATACATTTAATTATTAGGGGTATAAATGGAAATTGATGGAAAAATATAAATTTGACAAGTATTGTGAAACAAGAAAAGGTGATCATATAGACAACTATTTCGAAACGGATATAGTATTTAAAAAACACATATATAAACAAACATCATCATACACTATAGTTGAAATGAAGTTAGGTCGAACAAAAAAGATGGTGAAACATATGTTTAGTAGAAAATATTAAATATTAGCTTAGTTTTTAAAAAAGATATGGATTTTTGTGTAAAATAATGGAAGAAAATGTATACAAAACGACCCTTAGTTAATTTTCGCTCAAGGTCCGTATTTGTTAGGACCGGTCTTGTCTACCTTAAATCTCCCCGCATCCATCCTCCAACCGCTCCACTTCCGCATTTCCGCCCGTCTCCACCATAGCGACGTCATCGTCCGTCCAAATACGGGCCACTTGTGCTGTATCTAAAATTTATCAGTTTGAACTTTAAACTTGTTAATTGGATCATAACGTTTCCTCAGATCCACTTTGATTTTAATAAAAACTTAATTATGTTTCATTTTATTTACTCGGGTTAGGACTAATTTTATACTTATCGATTAAGCATTTCGGGTTTATTCCAAGTTCAAATGATCAATGATCAAATTTTTAACAATTATACTTAAATTAAGTTATTTAGCCCCCTCTGAATTAAAATCCTGGTTCCGCCACTGCTCAGCAACTTGCAATATAATCATTAACTAGACAAATACCGGACAAAAGAATGATGAAGTGCACGCACAAAAACAAACAACACAAACATGCAACATGTACAATACGTACTATGGATGAGATGAGCATACAAGTAATACGGAGCACCATGAGATCGAAGAGTTGAAAAGACACACCAACTAGACAAAATTTTACTAGATGAGATTGGGAAACAACTGCGGATATACACATCCGGTTTGATCTCGAGTGCAAGAAAAGGGATTATGATCGACACGATTTTTATCCACATTGATTTCATGCCCCGGCTGGCAGAGCACATGGGTAAACAATTCAAATATACCCGTTGGTCTTATTTGTGCCAAAAACGTCAATATGGTGTTCAGAATGACGACACAAGGAAACGTCTTCAGCAAGAGGTTGCAAAGATGTCACGTAGGAAAGAAGAGAGAACGGCCGTTATTGTCCATAACCTAATTAAGTACGTCCTCTTGATTATCTTACGTACGCATCCTCAAAAAATTGCATAAATCATCCTAACTCGTAGCTCCTAAGCTTTTCGACTACAAAATTAGTTTATGGGCTACGGCCCAATAAGATTAAATATGGGCCTTCCACAAGTTAATGGGCTCAAATGAGCCGTTGTACCATAGCATTTCAAACCAAAAGGACACGCACTCAGCAATTAGCAGATGCTTGATGGTACTCCTGAGTCCTGAAGGTGGTGTAAAGCAGGGCAAACTGTAAGATAATACGTAGGAAATGTACTTGTAATACAAAAATGATTTAAATATATATTTCTTGAAAAAGTAATCTTATGTAATAGTTTTCAATAAATTCATTGAATTTATTTATTTATAGGTAAAACATGAAAAAAAGATTATCAAATAAGATATAGATTTATTTGGGTTGTACGTCGAGTAAACATCAAACTCGATCTTAGATCAATTAAGTTGAGTTTATATTCACACTACCCATATATGGTATGAAATTTGTACTAGTTAAGATTGAGATACAAAACTACCTTGCTAACGGTATTTGGTATTTACTACAGTATGTACCAAGATTTGAGGTGTTAAATTTATTGCAACCAATATATACGCATGGAAAGAGAAATTATGAAAGATGGCTTTAGTATCATCATTTTCATCATCATTAACTCTATAATAATTCTTTCTTAGCATCACTATATTTTCAAAGCTTACCCGCTTAATTAAGATCCACATATAATATGACACTTTATTGCCATGATCATCCCGAAAATAGTATACCAAAGTCACATGCATGAAATTAAAGATCATCTCTTGATCACGCATTCATATTGAGTTCGATATCGATATCTCATATATTATCTTGAAAGCTTGATCACATTCATCTTAAGTTGGATAACATACATCATATCATATCCTCAACTCTATATTGAAAACTTTATCACAAGGGAAAAATAATGCCTAATCCTCTCATCCCAAGCCAATAACTCCCAACGGCCACCAAGTACTTCACCGTCTGCCTCCCTCGCAAACTCCCCACCACCTTCATCACTGTCTCCCTCCTCGCCTTATCCGCCGCTCTCATCACCTCCCTCATCTCCTCCTCGACATCCTCTTTCACCAACACACGTACCTTCACGATCGCCCTCCACCGGTGTCCACCTTGCGATCCTTTCGCTCACCCTCTCCTTCGCATGCTCCACTGCTCTCTCCTCCGCCTCCACCTCTTGTCTCACAGCCTCTATCCTCCCCTTCTGCTCTGGCGACATGTCGTTCACAGACGCCTCCAAAAGGCTCAAGGCAAACGAAGGCTTGAACCCTCCCATCCAAAGGATCTCCTTCTCCAAAGACGTGGCCCATTGTTGGGAGAAGAAGAAGACGAGGCTACAACCGAGCTCGTCTTCTTGGGCCATTGCTTTCGTCTTCTCCTCGTAGTATCTCTCATAGTGAGACAAAACCGCCTCGATTAAGGTTCCCATGTATCTTCCGGCGTCCCCTTGCTCCAAAACGTCGCCTTTTAGGTTTGAGAGAAGGATGAGTTGGTCAAGGAACCCCTGCTGGTCAACAAGCCACCTCGCGTAGAAGGACTCGAAGTCTTCCCTTGCCGCCGACGATGACGTCATAGTGGCTCTCATACCATCCATTGCAATTGATCAATTTTAGTGAATTCTAGCTGAGATATGTGTGGTTTATATATATCAATTCAAAGTGACGGATGAGGTGCTATTTATACGATACCAGGGGTGGATTTCTTCGTGTTGAAGCTAGGTTATATTTAGGAGTTAGGGCAAACCCATTGGCAAAACTGCATCCGCCAGGTGGAGTTCATGCAAATTGCTTTGCTAGGGTATCGGAAATGAGATCCCATGCATTTCGACAAAAAAAAAAGGAGAGATCCCATGCATGCATGCATGGGTGATATAATTAGTGACGAGTAAGCAATTTTTAAGGTGTAGAAAACATACACATACGTAGTATCAGTAATAAAAAGACGATTAATTAGATGAGTAAGCTAGTTAGCGAGGGATCGAAGTGCAAGAAAGTCCTCATACATTCTGGAATTTGATGCATGATTCAAATAGGAGTATACTACTCCCTCCTTATCATGTAAGTGTATTTAGTATTTTTCATATTGCTTACGGACTTTAGTTGTCACATTTGGATCCTTGTTAATAGGAAAGAGTTCGACGTATATCAGACACGTTTAGTAGAATAGGGGACTTAAAAACTCGTAGTCATCAAGTAGACAACCGGATAAGAGTCAATAAAACGCACAAAACAAACATCACAAAAACAAACAACTTGTACAAGAGATTGAAACGACGCTAAACCGAAACCTGTTAATATGACTTGAATCTGAATCACATACTACGACATGTAGCACGGGGTCTCGGTCAGCAAGTCAAGGATCGGAGTACATGCAGGGGGCGACGCACCTCCTGACCGGGGTTCCCACGCTATACTATATTTTCTGATTCTGGGCCTGTCACAATCTGTTTCATATTTGTAACTAGGGCTTTTGAGTCTTTATATGAACTCTCGAAATATTTAGAGATCTGTAATCCAAATTCTGTCTTCCGTAATAATATATTATTTCTATGCTCGTGGATGTAGGTAACACATCATTACACCAAACCACGAAACTGCGTATATCTCTGTGTCAGTTCTTTTTATTGTTATCGATCTCTCGTTACAACAAACCCAATCCCAATGGAACACATTATGATCGGACAATATCGAGCGTACGTAATGAAAGAGTAGAGAAGACATCAGCTACAAAAACATCAATCACACATGCATCCACGACTTTCATAATACGTGTAGGCACCAATCATGAGAAAAGGGATTATCATATATCGGCACAATATTGTCCACATTGCTCCATTCGAATTATAATTCGTACGAGGTATTATACTATTATCAATTTACGGTTCCCGCAGGGCACATGGGATAACAATTTGGTAAGCATACGTACGTGTATACACAAATATATAAGAGGTGAAGTCCGATATATTCCAACTTTTTTGCTCATGGCACAATCGATGAGTTTGGAAAGATTACAAAATACAAAGTGAGGGCTGGCTTTTGGGATTATAAATATTGAGGCTTGTCTCCGCAGGTATCCCAGGGGTTGAAGCCCATGTCAAATGAGCAATTTCCTTGTAAGCACGACAAAGTTTATAGTTACACGAACATGAGAAACAAAACTAGAAAGAGACGAGAAACGTCACTTAACTGGATTTGGGTCTTGCTAGGCTTTTAGCTCGATCACCAGCATGCAATGGATTTGTATAACGTTTTTAATCATATGCAAGGCCGACGTATAAACCTTAAGTTCATCATACAACGACGGGCACCCTTCGTGTTCAAGAAAGCCTTATCTCGATTTGTCACGATCAGGTTTGGCTTTACTCTAAATTCAATGTACAAAGTACAAACCCTCTTCAATGGTGTTAACAATATCATTTGTAACTTTGGGTCTCTTCCTTTGCATTAACGTAAAGTCGATGTTGAAATACATTTTCCAGTCGAAGTGAACATATGTAGGACAAAGCCATCGACATGGTTTATAAAGAAAAAAAAAATGAATGGAATATATAGCTAAACTCTCACGAATTAATTTGAAAACAATTTAAACATGTCTATTGGTTTTATTTGCGTTGTCCATAATCACGATCGATATAATTAAGGAAATATCTAAAACAAGTGCATGCAAAAATGTCGTCAGATAGGGAAAAAGAGATAATATCTACTATCATGAGGTCTCGAGTTCGAGACTCTAGGGTGACGGTTTGTCCTATTTCTTTAGAGCAAGACGAGCCCAGGTAGTACTTGCGGCGACCTGATCACTTTCCTTATTAGAAAAAGGATGATATTAACAACATCCAAATTAACTTCGTGTCCTCATTGCCATTCAAAAACTTTAGTACTGATTGGGTTAGCATTAATTCCCCACTAATCCTCCAATAAAGACCTTTCTTTCATATTAGTGACATGTTTAATTAAGGTCACACGTATTTCGACCAAAAAAATTTAGGTCACACGTATTATCCGAGAATCGCTTTTTTTTTTGTGGTCAACTCCGAGAATCGCATTGCTTTCTCAACTTGCCAACAAGAGTTATAAGGGGAAGTTGACTCAGGTGGTAAACGATTTGCTCCACGTCCATAAGATTTGGGATTCAACTCGAGGATGTAAAAAGTTCTCTTTAGAAGACTTATTTACATACCGCCATGAACCATTGGTCAATCAGAGTCATGGGGGGAGGAAAGTGGCAAATATCATCCTAGTGATGGATATTAATCACACGGAGTACTGTACTACATACCGCCGTTATTGTCCATTTTACCAGTTCACATACTTCAAACCCAACCCCGAGTAACTCAAATGAACACTGTACACGTGTGATTATATCGAGTTCAGAAGTTAATGTTTATGGGCTACGGCCCAATGAGATCATTTCATGGGTCTTCCGCATATTAATGGGCTCAAAAGAGCCGTTGCACGATTACCATTTCAAACCAAAAGGGCAGGCACTCAGCAATCATACTCGAACGTTACAGCCACACCAACAACAACAATTAAAAAAAGAGAAAAGGACTTGAACGTTGGAACGAAAATCAAGGCCCTGCTAGGCCACATTGTCCCAAGCTTCCTCCTTCTTTCCATAAAGGACACACCTATCCTTCCTTATTCACGCCGTTTACCAACCCAACATCCCCGTAATTTCCGTAATCACACAAGGGCAAAAAAGGAAACCCATATTCCCAATCCTTTTTTCTTCCACCATTTCTTCCGGTCTCCGAGTCTCCCTCTCAGCTGACACTGTCCTGAACTCTCCATTAAAGTATCTCAGTAGCAGTGTCGTTTTCATTGTACCTAAACGGTTGGATTTCTTCTAGCTTCCTCTTTCCTTCTCCCTATTGAGCTCGATAGGCTAGGAAGTTTCGGAATCCGTGGTCGATTTTGGCTTTAGTCGAGTCCGTTGCAATGGCGGAAACCCTAGAATCCGACAACCATGTTGTCTTATCCGGATCGGGCTCTGTGGAGTCCGGAATCAGCGATTCGGGTCCGCAGGTGGACCGGGAAGTGCTGGCCGCGGTCAATGTGGTGGATGTCGGAGCAGACGGCCGCGTTAGGGCGGAGATTGACACGTCGGCGCCGTTCGAGTCTGTGAAGGAGGCCGTTTGCCGATTTGGTGGGCTTGGGTTCTGGAAGCCTAACAATCATCATCATGTGAACGATTTTAGCCACAGAGATGATCTCTTTACACCTGAGGTATACGAATTTCTTCTTTATCCCCCTATTTTAGGAGGCATTTTGTGATAATTGTTTGTTAGGGTTCGTTAAACAGTAATGTGGCCGGTGTGATTTCGTTGGATGTACCGGATGTGTGAACTTTTGGGGTCCTGATTTTGTTTCTTAGTGTGGAATTTGAGTTCTGGGTTTGTGGTTTGAAAACAAAGGTGTTGGATTGCAAACAAGTTGCCACTTTTTCTTTTGTAAGTTGAAAAGGTGTCATAATTCATAAAGAATAGGATAAAGCCATTCAAATAGTCTTGGTGTTTTATGTTGGGATGTTTAGCCATGTGAGCTTGGTCCATAGCTCTTGACATTTAAGCAACTAAACACACTTAGTCAAAAACCCACAATGCCTAGCTATGAATTGGTTTTCTCTTGTTTATTTTATATTAAGAGATCAGAATGGAATTGAACGGCTACTATAAAGACAGTAAGGCCTTTCTTATTGCACTTATATTATTATTATTCATATCTAAGCAGGGGTCTACCACCTTAACTTTGTTTTATTATGTGAAGTAGTTTTGAACTGTTGAATCTTCTCTTGACTCCATGTAGGTTGAAAAAACTGTATACTTTGAAATCTCACTATGATTGTGTGTATTAATCATGATTATCCCTCTTGCGTAGTACTATTACAAATGTGTGATGTCAGACTAGTCTGAAACATGGTTTTTTCCTCATTCGTTAATGCTTTTGAGTTCTGATATCACATCTCTCCAATGGTATAATGATAGTCGCATCAGGGAGAATGGGAGGACATTGACGCTGCAAGCGTGGAAGAACAGGCTGCACAGTTGGAAAAAGAGCTGATCATCAAAGAAAAGGACACTCTTAAAGTCTTGAAAGAGCTCGAGGCCACCAAGATGATTGTCGAGGACCTCAAGGCAAAGCTACAAATGGCAGAAGCTGCTGTCCATCCAACCGCTGATGTAAATCTGGACGGCGAAAGTACAAACATGATGATCAAAGAAAACAAAGAAAACGATCCTCCTCCAAGAGAAGCAATTGAGAAGTCAGGAGAAGTTTTCAACTCTTATCCTTCATCTGCACCTGGCTTGATCTTGATGGAGCTAAAGCAGGCTAAGCTAAACCTTACCAGGACCACTAGTGATCTTGCTGAAATTAGAGCATCTGTGGAGTCTTACAATAGGAAGATTGAAAGAGAAAGGATGTCTCTAGAGAAAACCCGTGAAAGATTAACTTCAAACACCTCAAAGATTTCTTCCCTTGAAGACGAGCTTAACCGAACAAAAACAAAACTTCAGCTGGTGAAAGATGGCGAAGAAATAGATGGCAAGGACATCTCAGCTGAGCTTCATAGATTGAGTTGTGAAGCTGAAATGTTCAAGAAACTGGGACGAACTGCAAAGGAGGAAGTCATGAGAGTGATGTCTGAGATTGAAGACACGAAGTCAAAAATCAAAACAACTGAGATCAGATTAGTCGCTGCTCGGAAAATGAAGGAAGCAGCCAAAGCTGCAGAGGCAGTTGCCGTTGCTGAAATTAACGCTTTAGAGACGAGCAGTGAGCAAAACTCTGATGGAGTCACTCTGACATATGAAGAATTCTCATCATTAACATGTAAAGCACAAGAAGCATCTGAGAACACCAAGAAACGAGTAATGGAGGCAATGCTTCAAGTGGATGAAGCAGACCTGTCTAAGATCGAGATCTTAAAGAAGGTAGATGAAGCCATGGAAGAAGTCAAGACTTCCAAGAAGGCTCTAGAAGACGCTTTGAACAAGGTAGAGGAGGCTAACAAAGCTAAGCTTGCTGTTGAGGAGGCTCTTCGCCGTTGGAGATCTGATCATGGTCAGAAAAGGAAATCTGTTCAGGGCAACACGAAGTTTAAAATCTCAGGCCCCACTGATGCACGAAGGGATTCTTCACAAATGATTGATGTGAATGGGATCAACCTGGTGAGTGAGGCAAAGGTGCCTGTGTTAAAGCCCACTTTGTCAATTGGACAGATTCTGAGTAGGAAGCTGCTGGTGGCTGAAGATCTTGAACCGGGGAAATATTGTGGAAGGAAAAAGGTGTCACTCGGTCAGATGCTTGGGAAACCGAGTGGTGAGTTGTCTACTTCCCGGAAGGTGGATAAAGAAAATGGAGGTGCATCTAGTACGAATGCTATGAGCTGTATTGGTAGGAAGCAACTGCCTACAAAGAGGAAGAAGTTCGGGTTTGCTCGGTTTTCAGTGCTCTTGCCTGCAAAGCAAAATTCCAAGAAGAAGAAGAAAGTAGCCATGAAAATGCTGTAGTGCAAGTCGTCTTCTTTCAGCTGAGTATGGAGTCTATGCTATGCTATGCTATGCTAATGTGTAATTAGCTTGCTTATATTATCTCCTTTGTGTTATGTAGTTTATTGGATTTCTAACATGACAGGGCTGTAGAATCATGTTGATGTTATCTATGTGTGGTTTTCATTTGTTGGATTTTAGGGGGTCATCTTGGATGATGTTATAGATGAAGTGCTAGAAAGAATTGAATGCTGTGGCTCGTGGGAAAGATCCAGAATTCCCACTGTTTAAGCTGCCTCTTAAGTCTTAAGGCATATTCCATGTAACATCAATTATATGGAAGATGTTTATATTCAGACTAATTAGGTTTTATGAAGAGATTTTGCCTACAGATTAATTTGAGTCATCAGGAGTTGTGAATTAAGAATAGATGTTCAATCTCTCAAAATAGCATATTTTTGGCTATTCCAACCTTCAGCTGATTTCATCACAGTTGAAGAAGAAGACTAATCACTAGATGAAAAAAGTGATGACCACAATAACGAGAATCTCAACTTTGACCAAAAAAAAAAAAAATTACGAGAATCTCAACTAAAAAAAGGTTAAAAAAATGAAAACATCACATTTGCTTCTTTTTTTTTTCGATCAAGAAACATCACATTTGCTAACATAGCATTTGTTGTGACTTGTGACTTCCATGACTCATTCAAAAGATCGAACCTGACGGAGATAAAACAATACAAGAGACAGTAGTGTTGATCAAGTTATCTCAATCTTACGAATATGGTTAAATAATAATAAAAAAAAAAGATCTGACGAATTTGATAGTGATATCCTAAATTGAAAAGTGAAATCAAATACTCCGTAGCAGAAAACTGATACAAAAATAAAACCCAAATAAAAGACAACTCCAAAAATTGGTGAAAAGGTCTCATTGCAAGGCAGCTACCATTGGAGTTCGACCACTGATAGAAGCAAAGCCACCTTCAACCCAGAAAAGCCTTTGTCTTTCTGGTTCGCTTACAGAAAAGGGTAAATACCTAATTTCATGATTCAGCTTTTAATTAGGGTTTTCTTCTTCATTTGATTGCTTGATGTTTGACCCTTTTGGGGTTTTGATCCCCCTTCCAGAGATCCCCCGATGGAGTCTTATGGGTGGTTGCAAAAGGGGTTTCTTTAGTTTTAGGGTTCGAATTTTGTCTATGCATCTATGAGGGGGGAAGTCTTCTAGCCCTTGAAAGGTTCGGATGGTTTTCGATATGTGAAAGCTATGACCTTTGTTTGACTCTTGCAGAAAAGTGCAATAGTTTCCAAATAGATTTTTGATTTCGTGAAATTGGAGGAGCAGCATGATTAAGCATGTTGGATATGGGGAAAAGGATAGTTCATGAGCATATAGTAATTCCTGGAACATATGTTAGGACAAGGAACTGAATCATTTTTATTTGTGTGGTCTTGATTCTGGACATTATGTAATGATCCTTGATGACTTAGTACTTTTGGTCATGTTGATTTTAGTCTCAGCTTGCTCTAAAGTTTTCAACTTTGTAAATTGTTTACCCAATTCTGCAGATTGATACTTCATGAAGAGGTGAATTACTTGCAGATTTCGCAAATAGAAGCTACATATTATACTTGTTTACATCAGTCTATCCTTCTTTTTGTTAAAATTTTCTTGATAGATTAATGCAGAAAAGCTTAGTAACTTTGATTGTTCTTCACTACCATGCATGGGGATTTCTAAAACTAGCTGTCATTAATTGAAGCTCATGTGCTCAACATTCCCTTTCTTCACTATCAGTTCCGAATCTAGAACCTCATACAGTGTATCTGATTTGAATATGTTTAACTTAGTTTTTTATATTCTTGTTCCTTCAGGTATCATGGATGTGAGAGTGGGGCTTCTGTTTGCGGTTTTGTTAGTCGGTAGTTGGGCGTGTGATGCAAGGCCTATCACTCATTCTGATCTTGCAGGTACCCCTTGCACTATTCAGTTTTTTAAATTGAAATATTTCATAACTTTGTTTGGTGCTTGGACTTAGATTTTTGGGCTGCTATTTTTCACTTTCCATGCTCTTTTGTTCTTTTTAGTATGGATATAATATCACCTTGTTACTGTTACCACTTACCAATATCAGGTGTTCTGGTATAATTGCACCATGATCTTTGAAATTGCCTTTCTTATTATGTCCTGGAATATACATCCTTCATGTGATTTTGCTTAATTATTATTGGATCATGCTCTGCTGCTGTGAGAGTAATCTACATATACTGCTGAGTGCCCGATGTGGTCAATTATTCGCTGTCTTCTTTTTCGTTTCAGTTTTGAACAAGAAAGTAGATATGTGCACTTTGTGTGAAGAATATGCTAGCCTGGCTCTTGACTACCTCAGTGAAAATAAGACTCAAGGGGAAATTATTGAAGCGCTTCATGATGCCTGTTCCGAATTACACACTCTTAAGGAGCAGGTATGTTCAGAAAACCCATTTATCGACGACCTTTAGACCAAAAGAATGAAGAAAAGAAACTATCTTTGATAGACTTGCTCATTGTTTTTGGGTCTTGAGTAAACAGAATTATCACTTTGGTACTGGTTTTTTTTTTTTTCCAATTTATGTAGTAGAATTTGGACAAACTTAACTAATCTTTTCTCTTACATCATTCTATTTTGCAGTGTATCACATTGGCAGATTACTACGCTACCCTTTTCTTTACACAGCTTTCAACCGTGCAACCTGACGAGTTCTGCGAGAAGGTCAACTTGTGCCAAGTCGGAAGAAATCTCCCCCTTCCAGTGAAAGAAAACCGCTGTGATGTTTGCCATCGTGCTGTTGACGAGATCATCCTCAAGCTAAAAGATCCTGAAACCAAGGTTTATTCTCGCCCCATCTCATCCGTATCCTTGAAATCCCAAACTTCAATTATCAAAGCAACCCATCCCCTAACAATCATAACCAACATGCTTGCTTGTTCATGTGGCAGTTTGATGTTGTCGAGATTCTGCTCAGGGGCTGTAACGCTGTGGAGGACCATTGGAAGAAGGCGAAAAAGGTAAGAAGCAAAATCTTCTTTAGATGGCAAATGTGTGCTTTAAAAGTTGATATGGTTCTTGCTGTTGCATGATACAAGTTATTTACCAATTGTAGTGCAAAGTCATGGTACACAAATACACGCCGATTATCCTGAAAAAGGCAGAGAGGTATCTGGAGAAGACAGATATATGCTCCCCATTCCATAGATGCAGCCCAAATAAGTTTGACGCGAAGATTGCCATGGTTACTTCAACTTGAAGTAACATACAGGGTGATGATGATGTATTGGTTCAGGTCAATTTGTTTCTGTGATTGTTGATCAGAATGTTCAGAAAGGAAAACAGATCAGTTGCCTTTGGTTTGTATATATTCAGATCCACAATCAAACGTGTGTTTGGCTCTTGTTATGTTGTATGAAATACATAGCAGACTTGAGTATTGGAATCTAATGAAATGTAATGTTGTTCTGTATTTAGAACCCATAAACTGATTACAAGTTAGATAAATAGAATCTCTATTTCAAAGAATTTGATAGAGAGTGATACGTTATATTTAGAGAGTGATACCCTATCTCTACCCTTATCCCTAGCCCTCGTGTTGCCTCTTATCATCTTGGTACGGATCCGAGCTAGTCCGTATCAATTGGTGCTCTCTAACCCTATATTTAGTATTATTGGTTCTAGTTAATCCATACCCTATGATGTCATGCTGTAACATACGGACTAGATGTGGGCAGATAACACGAACCTTCTTCGTTTATTAAACAAGAATTTTTGACGATACTTGGAAAAGGTGTTATCTGTGTTCTTTGGCTGGGTTCTAGTTGCCAAGACGACTATTTGGATCACTTTAGTTGATCAAAAAGCTTATCTATACAATTTGTTTTTTGGAATCTGTAAGGAGTGGAATACTCCGGCTTCCTAGAGCGTACTTTTGAACGAAAACTACAAGTTTTAGGAGATTCGTAATGACATCAGTAAGGAGGGTGTGACCCATTTTAACAATTTTATTGCCCACAATATTACAAACTCTACTTACATGTGGAAGAAAGATAAACACAATATATATTATACAAACAGTTAAGATATATTGATTAAAAACGATAAGTACTTCGACCAAAAAAAAACGATTAGTACTGATCGATGCCATCTTGTGGGATCTTAAAGATTTGCATAGGGTGCTTGATTTTTGGAAACTAGTAGGATAATTTATGTACGTCCAAAGTTGTTTGTCACTAATTTGGAGCAGATTAGCTGAAATGTCGATCAAACGTATCTTGTAAGTCAGTAATTTGGAGCAGATTATATCATTAATTGATTGATTAAATTAAAAGTACACATGCAACATATCATATGAAGATTCTTTTGTTTTTGTTGGTTCAATTCATTAAAGTTCATGAAGTTGATTATTCTAAACTTAAATCAATAATTGGCCCTAATTAATACGGAGTAGCATTTAGCAGCGACGTAATCAACGCAAAATGACAAATATGAAAGTACGAGAATAGTTGGTGGACATGTTAAGTGAAGGAGCTAGAAGGAACTTATCGTGTTCTTTGAAAGTTGTGATCAACTTTAATCAAATTTTGAATGATTACTTATGCCCAATGATAGACTTAATCCAAGACATAATCAAGTTTAATTTGTTCAGATGCATCCCCTATTCAAGAACTCCTTTTTAGTTTTTACACAATTAACTTATTTTTTTTTTTTGAAAAGGTTAATTGTATTAAAACGAAACGGCGGTTACAAAAATGCTAGCAAGCTAGCTATTTACATGTTCTCCACTCTCTAAGGCCCCGTTTGGTACGATTCCCTGGGAATGAGGAATGGGAATCAGGAATGACTGATTCCAGTATTCTGTTTGGTAGAGAGATATCTGGAATCGATTTCATTCCTTGGAATGACTCATTCCAAGTCTGCAGGCTAATTTGATTCCAGCAGAAATTGGAGGGTATCACCCATTCCAGACATTGCAATTCTTCATTTTGAATGTTAAAGTTTATAAGCCTTATTTTATAAATTCTAATAAATATAATTCTTTAAAATCATAATTAAGAACTTTAAACCTTAAGAATTTCAAACCAAAAATATCTGGAATGGTTCATTCCGGCAGTATACCAAACAACATGTGTGATGAATGGTTCATTCCGATTCCCGATTTCATTCCGATTCCTCATTCCAATCCGATTCCAACAACATACCAAACGGGGCCTAATCTCTCCCGGAATTTCCTAAGATCTTTCGATCTTGCCTTCCATCTCACTTTACTGCTATTTCTAATGTGATTTTGGCACATAAGGATGCACTCCTCAACTTCATTTTTTTCCTGGCTAAGCACAATAGTATTCCTAGCTTTCCACACAAAATACATTGCAACACAGTGACAGTGATTCCATAAGTTGAAATGGAACGAATTCTTTCTCTGCAGTCCTGTGGTCTGGCTGATCCAATGCTCAATGTTCCTACTTCTTCTTCCAAACCGAGCCCATTTCAAGATGCTAGTTATGACTTTGTTGGAGTAGCAGCACTCGAACCACAAGTGGTTGAGAGTTTCTTGTTGTTGAGCACTAGACAAAACACTATAGTCTTCAGGAGAAATGCCTCAAGCTTTGAGATCAACTCTTGTGCTAGTGCCACCACTACGAATTTTCCAAGAGACGAAAGCCAATCTGGGAGTGTTGAGACGAGTCCAAACAAGGTCAGCCCAGGGAACCTCGGTTCCTTTTCTTCTCATACTATCATACAAGCCCCTACTGTCAAATTTTCCAAGTCTGGAGTTCAGCACACACACACATTAGGACCTTCCACAGAGGCTGAGATCTTATCACGCAGGCTCAAGACAACCTTCCGCATAGCACTTGAGGTGGATTTGCATCTAAACTCCCAAATACTTTGGCCACGAGTGTAATTATGTTAACCCAATGGTGCCATATAGATTCAGTCTGAGCATAAAGGAGTTCAGCAACATTCACTTTGTTCCATGCAATAACATCTTTGAGACCAAGCCCTCCTTCACTTTGGGGACAACAAACTCTCTTCCAAGCCACAAGATCTTTACAGCCTGTGCTGCCACCACTCTACAAGAAGTTCCTCATTGCACAGTTGAGATCATTGATCACGCACTTGGGCAACAAAAAGATCTTGCACCAGTAGAGAATAACTCCATCGAACACAACCTTAATGATTTCAAGACGGCCAGCATAAGAAAGAGTCTTAGCAGCCCATGCATTTGCCTTGTTTCTAACTTTACTAATGAGCTCAGCAAAATCCTTTCCTTGTGCCCGAGTACTACATAGAGGAACTCCAAGATATTTCACAAGGAGCTCTCCCTTGATCATGCCTAGGCTGTCACAGATGTCTTGTTCTTGAATTTGATTGAGTCCAGCACAAAACACTCTTGATTTTGACAAATTCATCTTCAAACCTGACTTTTCACCAAACTGATCCAACACTTCCCTTATGGCAATAACAGAGGAGGCACTCCCATGAGAGAAAATGAAAAGATCATCTGCAAAATAAAGGTTCACTATTTTGGCTCTCTTGCAACCAGGGTGAAACTTAATCATGTTGGAGTTAGCAGACGTTCTGAGAGCTCTAGTAAGATACTCCATGATCAAGACAAACAGATAGGGGGCCATAGGGTCACCTTGTCTTAACCCTCTCCTTGCCTTAAAGTGACCACAGTGCTCCTGCCCAATTTTTACAGTAAACTGATAGCATGTAATGCACTCCTTGATCCAATTAACCATGGTAGGGTGGAAATTCAAGTCCTCTAGAAGTTTGAAAAGGAAGCTCCAGCTGACAGTATCATAGGCTTTTCTCAAGTCAATCTTGATAGCACAACGAGGACTTATGAATTTCCTAGCATAGCTTTTGACAAGTTCCTGTCAAACAACAATGTTGTGGCGTATGCTACGCCCTTTGATGAAGGCAGCTTGATTGATATCAATGATCTTTGGGAGAGCACCTTGGAGTCTAGCAACAATCATCTTAGAAATGACCTTATAAATGACATTGCAACAGGATATGGGACGATAGTCTGTAATTGCACACACATTATCAACCTTAGGGATGAGAGCAATCACTGTGTTACCAAGCTCTTCCAACATCTTACCACTTGAAAAGAATTCCAACACAGCCTTACAAAACTCATTGCCAACAGTGTCCCAAGCTCGCTTGAAGAAGTGAGCATTGAAACCATCAGTTCCTGGAGCCTTATTCTTGCTAATGCTCCATAGGGCTCTTCTCACATCTTCTTTATTGAACAGACCAACCATGTTAGCCTTGTCAACCTCATCAAGGATGGGACCATTTTGCAAAATTGAAACATCATGTGAACTTTAAGGAGCATCTTCACCTAGAAACATCTTATAGTGGGACACAATCATTCTTTTGATCTCCTGCTCATCAGTGATTATTGTCCCAACATCATCAACAAGAGCATTTATGGAGTTTTGAGCCTTTCTTTGCTTGATTGAAGTGTGGAAGTAGATGTTGCAGCAATCTTGATATTTCAGCCAGCTTAGCAAGTTGTTGGTGTTGCACTCTTCTCTTCTTAATTGCATTCCTGAGCTGATCAGGTATCTTCTTTTCCTCAGCCTGAAGCCTGTCATTTGCCATAGAGCATTGCATGTCTGTTTGAATCTTCTTCAAGTTAATATGGAGGTCACTTATCTCAACATCCTGATTATCTAAACACTTCGACTTGAGCTTTTTCATAGGGCCCTTAAGAGTTTTCAACTTGCACACCATCTTATACATCTTGAACCCCTTGACCGAGTCTCTCTTCCAAGCTTCACTCACCAGACTTTGAAACTGAGGGTGGTTTGCCCAAATGTTATTGAAATTAAAAGGAGGTCTAACAATAGCTTTCACTCCTTCTATCTTTATAACACGAGGGCAATGATCCGAGCAACTTGGGGCTTCAAAGTTGGCAGAATAAATAGGGAAGTTGTCCATCCACTCTTGATTAGCTAGGATTCTATCCAATTTGCACTTAACCATGTCATCCCTTGCCTGCTTGTTTGTCCAAGTGAAGTAGGCGCCACTGAATTTGAGGTCATTAAGGCCATTCTTGTTAGTGCAGTCAAGGAACTCTTTACTAAAGCTTGCATTTCCTCCCTTGCCATGGACTTTTTCCTTAGGATCCCTTATGGCATTAAAGTCACCCATAAAAATCCAAGGAAGATCACTTGCTTTAACACCAATATTATCAATCAATTTCCAAAGATCACTGCGTTCCTTTTCATCATTAGAAGCAAAAATGAAAGAAGTCTGAATATTCCTCTAGAGAATAGGAGAGTTAATGGAGACATGTACTAATTGCGCCGTCTCCACCAAAAAATTAACACTAATACTGCCGTGGGATTTCCAAAATATCCAGATTCTGCCGTTGGAGCCAATGCATTTTGTGCTTCGACTCCAACCTTTGAGCAAGGTTATGGAAACATCCTCAATCTTGTTTTCTTTAACTCTAGTTTCAAGCAAAGATAAGATATCAATATTCTTATCAGTGACTAACTTGTGGACAAAGTCACCTTTTGAGGCATCATTGAGGCCTCTTATGTTCCATGCTGCTATTGAGAGACTATCCATGTGAAACTCCAGCTTCATTGACAGCCTCATCCTGGCTCTCATCTGAATCCTCCATTTCTTCCTCCAGAGCTGCATACTTTGACTTTTCAATCAAGACTTCTTTCCCTTTAGAGATCTTAGCTCCCTTTAGGATCCCATTCCTCAGTTCTAGGTTTATTGATTCTCAAGCCTCCATTATTCTTTGGACACCCTTCAAATACAGACAAATTCTTCCCTCCTTGCACTTGCTTCCTCCTATCTGCAACATTGCTTGATTCCGGGGCATCTACAACTGGTTTAGGGACAGGTTTTTTCATCCAGGTTCTCCTTGGATGTGGAGGCTGTCTCTTTGGCCCCAGTCTTTGGAACACAGAAGTAGCTTTCTTTTCACATTCCCCTTCATTGTGCCCAAAGACACTACACTTATCAGATTTTGCCGGCATCCATTCAAACTGCACTCTTTGGTCCACTATTTCCCCATCCTCTCCATGGAAAGACACCATGTTTCTCAATGGCTTGCGAGCTGAAATCTCAACCAACAGCCTAGCAAAGGACAGGCGTTCTTGAGATCCTTACACCTTGTCAACTATAATCCGCTTCCCTAAGGTGTTGCCCTTTTTTTCAAAGAAATCCTCGTCCCAGAAACGAACATCCAGGTCCTGAAAATTAGCGCACACTTGGGTTGTTTCAAAGCAAGAGGGATCTAGTTTAACGCCTTCACTCCATCTCTTCAGGGCAAGCAGTCTTGAACCTCCCACCATCCAAGGTCCATTCGAGAGCACCCAGTCAACATCCTCATCCAGATCAAACATGAAGACGAATATGCCTGAGTGTGTAAGTATGATCTTGGGGCTGGACTTGACTTCTCATCGAGCACTAATAAAATTTTGAATTACATTGAAGGAAGCTTTTCCTCCAGCCATCATTCCAATGAGTGCATTTAATTTCTCCATTTCTCCACATTCTTCTCAACATCCTTCTTAAATCTGATGATGCCATCTTCGCAACCTTCTACAAAGTTGAGCCTTCGCCCCTCTTTGTTTGCCCTGTTACCGGCGAGGGCTTCCTTGTAAGACGGCTTTTTGGGGAACACAGAAGGCCCTGCATCCGGCTTGTCTGATGGCGGCACGAATTCACCTTCCTTTGTTTCAGGGGACTTATCCTCGCTCCCCACCATGAATCACCCGAGTCATTTTCCTGGGCTGGGGTAATAGAGGTTTGCGACTCCGGAACAGCTTCAATGGAGTCCGAATGAGGGCCGTCGGACTCACCAACAGTCTCACCATCAACATTTGTTGCAACAGTCTTCCCTTCCTGCATTGCTTTAGCAGTACTCCTCAAGATTCTTGAGTTGTTTGCGCGGATGGTGTCGTCCGAAACTGTGGGAACTTTTCCTCCAGGAAGGTTGGAGATCCCATTTCCGCAAGCACTCAACACCTTTTTCTTCCTCCCTGACTCTTTTCCTCGCGACATGGCCTCGGATCGGCCCCCGGCGGCGCCAACTGACACTCTTGCAGAAACCCTGAATTGTCGCTTATTTTGTCGCGCGCGTGAGGCGCATTCCAAAACTTTTTAATACTCTTATGGGATTCTTCTATTAACTTGTCTTTCTTAATATCGAAAAGATAGTTTTAGGGTCCATACGGTATTGAATCATACGGTGTTAAAATGTTCATGCTTACTTATATTCTGTTAAAACTGACTGAAGTTAATTAAGCTCTATAAATTAGCTCTTGGAAAATACATCGACGAACTAAGATCTTATTAGAATTAGAATTAGAATTTTAGACTTTGAAAACAAAACCAGAGATGTTTTATCAAATAAGGTTTCGAATTTTTTTTGATGTGGGGAAGACCTAATATAACTCCAAGTACTATTTGAAACTAGCTTAAACCATTCATTACAAATAAGAGTCGTTAAGAATTCAAAACCGTTCAAAAAATTCGGAACGATGTCCTCGAGAATTATCCGATATGGCGTCCACACTAAATCAAATAACATGAGTGAGAAAATGCGTCGGGAGGATCAATAATAAGGGACGAGGATGGAAAATCAATTGATGGATCTGTCAAAACATATGGAAAAGTGTTAGATCTAATGGCGAAAACATTAACACTATGGGATGAAGTGAGAAAAGTGAAGCAGTTGGATTGAAAAAAGTTAGAGGTTAGAGGGGATAATATATATAATAGTTATCAAAGCTGTCACGAGACAAATTCGCTGCCTATGGGAAATTGAAAGAATTATTGTCGACATGCTCGTATCTTTTCAAAGGTTTGAGTCAATTCGTTTTTATCATTGGAGTAGGAAGTGTAATTCTGTGATCGATAATATTGCGTTTTTGGACCACAGTCTCTCATGAAAATCTATCTGGAATCATCGTGAGCTTTTAGCTCCTACTACATGCTCTATTAATCCCGTACTAACGGGACGCCTATATTTCATCGTTTCAAAAAAAAAAAATTAACATGAGGTGGAACTTTTGCTTCAACGTGGCGGATGATGGGTGGCTTCCTACTTACAATGGTATCGAGAAGTATCCAATCATGCAATGTTTGGTGACGTCAGGAATCCACAATAATTGTGTTTGGAAAGAGCATCCAATCATGCCCACATGACAACCTTCAGCTCCGGACGACGACACTATTCAAACTTCGAAAATGCCACGTACGTATTTTTTTTTTAATGAAAACACTAGTTACTACTCCTTCCGTCCCATATTGTTTGTTCAAAAGGACAAATTTCACGGTTATTAATGAGATGTATAAAGTTGTATTGGAAGTTGAAAAAGTATGATAAGATGGGTAAAAGATGAGATTAAATAAGGATGATTTTGTAATTTAATGGGTGTAAAAGGTATGGAAGAGATAAAAGTAGTTGAAAAAGTGGGTAAATATGAAATTGAATGAGGGTAAAGTTGGAAAAAAGTTATTGCTATAAAAGGAAAGTGGACAAACATATTGGGACAACGGAAAAGGAAAGGTGGACAAACATTATGGGACGGAGGGAGTGAGATTTAAATTAGAATAAGACCAGCTTAAATCATGGTCTCACATGATTTTTAAGAAGTATCTCGCTTTTTTTGGTTGAGGGCACTGCTCATAAGAGTCGAATTGGTGATCTCTAAAGACTACTCTTAGAGGCTTAACAGTTTGACTAGATGTCCGAAGAAAAGTCTCTCGCTTTTTGTGTTCTTGATTGTTTCATCATTTTAATTAACTAGTTTAACCCCCATACCATGTAGAGGTAATGTGATTATAAACGCAATTTAATATAAATATATAACGCTAATGATCACATTAAAATTATAGGATCATATATATATATATATTATATATATATCTTCGTATTGTGATTAGTGTTTTTTTACCAATAGTAAATCAACTCATAATATAAATAAGTTGAATTTGTTCAAAAATTACTTTACGATAAATATAACGTTTTATTAAATAATAATATTTATCGAGAGATTACAACTAATTCTTGTTGAGGGATAATTCATAATTTTCAGGATAATTCATAATTTATAATCAATTTTTATGGGATAAGATTATATGAGATCTAACTACCTAATTTGTACAAAGGAGGACCCGACTGATTATTTTATTATTAGAAATGACACGTGGCGCAAATTTTTATGAAGACATTGTCTCCGCTTTATACTATAAGTAGTATAGATTATTGTAATTGGACACAATCAAGGGCAAGAAAATATTTTAAGTTAAAAAACACATTTTTCCAAGATACTTTAAACAAATTAATTATTCATTCCAAGTTTTCCATGTGAGGTAAAAACGTACTCTTGCATATCCGATTACCATTTCTCTTGAAGCATAAAAAGAGAAAGAGAAATTCATAAAGTGTAAACTGCTGGAGTAGCTTAAAATTTTGGTATTTATCTTGTGATTATATCATTTCGAAGATGGCCCTGACTTGTCTCATGGGAGTCATGGCCTGCACTAGATAAATTGCAAACTCAAATAATTCCTTGGAAAATTTGAATTTTTTTGCACGAATATTATTTATGAATAAGGAATTTAATATTGAAATTTGGAGCTATAATGTGCGCAAAATACATTACATGTTCTGTTAAATAATTGTGTTTCATCCCATTTGTCGGATGGTGGAATTCTGGAACAAAATTATATTCATGGAAATTATTAAACGGTTCTTTCCCACCAACAAATAGTACTCCCTCTGTTTCACAATAAGTGTCGTTTTAGCTCTTAACACAGTTTTTAAGAAAAACAATCATTCACTTTAAAACTTACAACTTTTTCTTAATCTTACCACTCATTACCTTTTTTTGGCCAATGAATGAACAACTTTAGTCAACAAATACACATTCCAATAAAAATTATCATTATTCACCCCAATAAAGCACTTTGAAAACCTAAAACGACACATATTATGAAACAAATTTTAAGTGCTAAAACGACACTTATTGTGAAACGGAGGGAGTAACATACACATCAATAATCATTCATAATATTATAATAACGATGCTAAAACAATACGGACTATGAAACTACTCTTTATTTTAATCTTGTTTTCTACCAATTTCATATTTACACCATATTTTTCTATTGAAATAAAGTATTTATGTCATAATTTTAATTTTTAAAATCCTATTACTTATCTATCTTTGTACAATCATTTACAGAAATCAGCTAGAAGTGATAAAGTCGGAATAAATCTGACATTTTTTCTTATAATTTTATCTTTTAGAAAATTGACATACAAAAATCAGAATTCAACAACAATGCGTGTCAAGAGCGGAGTTTTTTAGCATAAGCATTTTATTTTGTCTTATTCAAATTGAATTATAAGTAGGTATACGAAAAACTTTTTTTTCCATCGTAAAGTACGAGCACAAAAAAGAGAGTTCATGAGCAAAAACTATTTTCTTATTAATAATTCGAAGGGTCACAAACAAAACGAAAAAAATACGCTCTTGACCAATAAACTCAAAGTCTAATTTTCCAAAACTTGCATGCGGAACTTAAAAAGCAAACAAAACTAAATTGAATCCATGAGCAGAATTACGTACGTGTAATGTTAAATACGATATTCGTACATGCATGCTTAGTAGGTAGTAAAAGAAATTATTTTTGCAATTTTTTTGCAATTTTTTTTGCACTTGGACCACACCCCTAGATCCCACATGTTAAATACGATACGAACACGGTTAATTAACAACAAAATAGTAAAATTCACGAGGGGCAAATGGGCCAAACTCATAATTATTTTTGCAATTTTTTTTGAACGTATTCGTACATGCATGCTTAGTAGGTAGTAAAAGAAATTATGATAAGATCGACAATCAAATGAAAATCATCGACTAAGCAATGATGCTCAATTAGATTCGGGTAAACAATGATGCTCTAAAAAAAATGTAGTTTTAGGAGCATAAAACTACAAAGTTTACAATTTAAATGTCGACAGTTTGCAATCGATGAGCGTGTATAGCGTGGCGGCTATAAAAGAAGATGATTTTCAGCCCCAGTTTTGAGACCCTAAAATTCATCTCACAAATTCAGTCACAATTATTGCCCTCTTTGTTTCATCTCTCTTTCTCTCCCTCTCACATGTTCTTGTAGTATCCTCCTCCATTATTCAGACCCTTCAATTCATTGTAGAGGTACATTAATGTTCTTGCCCTTCTCTGTTCTTGTTGAAATTGGGTTCCGAATGTCTGATTTAGTCCCAATTAATGCATGCATTCTGTTACGTGTTGATTTTGGTTTCTCTTCTCAATTCCATTCGGGAATTGGATTCCTGAGGAATTCTAATTCCTTGTAGATATTTGGAAGAAACCATTTTTACTCATCTTTTCTCTGGTTTATAACTCTTGTCAGCTAAGAAAAATTTTCCTGAGAAATTGGTTTGAGATCTCAGATTCATGTAATTGAGTGCTCTGTTCAGTTGCTAATGTTGTCATCTTCTGTGTATGTACTAAATTACTAGTCTTTCAGATTTGTTAAGGTGCTTAACTATCATTTTGTTCAGAGCTGCAAATTGTTCCTTTCCTTTTTGTTTAATGAACATTGTTGGGGGATGGGGAAAATTTTTATAGTAAAGGATGTCAACTGCTTAACCATTTGGGTTCTAAGGGTTTCTGTTTCTGTGATTTAATCACAGTTTAAACAAGCTTCTTGTGATTCAGCACTAACCAAGCACCTCTATTCCATGTGTATTTCCAGGGGAATTGAATCACTTGTAGTTTTACTGAAAGATTGGATCTTGTGCAGAGGTTTTTAGTGGTTGGAGTTGGTTCTTCAGCATTCTCTTGTGTTCTTACAAAAACCCGGGAATGCTGCAAGATGTGCTTGGTTGCTAGGGACTCTCACAGCGGTTTCGATCCGATCAAAACCCTCCCCAATCTTCCTCTTTTTATCAGTAATAGCTATCCAGATGTGTGTTTCACAAGATTCTGCAATGATGCTTACACGCCGACCTTGGTCAAGAACGTAGAGGATTATCTCGTGTCTACATACGAGCTTTGTGAAGACGGTTGAGCGTTTTTTTCTTCTTCGTGATTCTTGTGTGATTGTTTGATCTACAGAAGGAACCAACTCTAGCTGTTACAAATCCAGATGGCTGAGTGCAAGACGAGTGTTCTAATGCAACGGTACGAGCTTGGGAAGTTATTGGGTCAAGGCACATTTGCCAAGGTTCACCACGCGAGGAACCTGAAAACCGACGCCAATGTGGCGATCAAGATTGTTGATAAGGAGAAGATTTTTAAGGTTGGGATGATTACTCAGATCAAGCGCGAGATCTCAGTGATGAGGCTCATTAGGCACCCGAACGTTGTGCAGCTTTATGAGGTAATGGCGAGCAAATCCAAGATTTACTTTGTGATGGAGTATGTTCGGGGAGGCGAGCTTTTTGATAAGGTGGCTAAGGGGAAATTGAAGGAGGATGATGCGAGAAAGTATTTTCAGCAGTTGGTAAGCGCGGTTGATTATTGTCATAATCGGGGCGTGTACCATAGAGATTTGAAGCCCGAGAATCTCTTGCTTGATGAGAATGGTAACTTGAAAGTGTCTGATTTTGGTTTGAGTGCTTTGGCTGATTCGAAGAGTCAGGAAGACGGGTTGCTCCACACAACGTGCGGGACCCCTGCCTATGTGGCGCCAGAGGTGATCCATAGAAAAGGATATGATGGGGCTAAAGCTGATATATGGTCATGTGGAGTTGTTTTGTATGTCCTGTTGGCTGGATATCTACCGTTCCGTGATGATAATCTGATGGAGATGTATAGGAAGATTGGAAAGGCAGAGTTTAGGTTTCCTAGTTGGTTCTCATCTGATGTTAGGAGATTGTTGTTGAGGATTTTGGATCCGAATCCGAATACAAGGATGTCGATTGCTAGGATAATGGAGAACCCTTGGTTCAAAAAGGGCTATGATCCGAAATTCACAAGGCCCGAGATTGAGAAGGCGGGTCCGATCGTTCCTGATCTTGAAACCGTTTTCGGTCCATATGAAACTCATTCTAGTGCTGGCTTGGAGCAAGTCCCGGTTCATGGAAGGCCTTGTCACAACATGAATGCATTCGATATAATTTCCTTTTCAGAAGGGCTCAATTTATCGGGCTTGTTTCGTGAGAAGGTTCAAAAGGAGGAGGTGAGGTTCACAGCAAGGCGACACGCTTCTACGATCATTTTGAAGCTGGAGGACATTGCAAACCGGCTGCGTCTCAAGGTTGGGAAAAGAGAGGATGGATTGATGAAATTTGAAGGGACTAAGGAAGGTAGAAAGGGAGCGCTGGCTTTTGATGCTGAGATCTTTGAAGTTACGCCGACGTTTCATATAATCGAGATGAAGAAATCGAGTGGGGATACTTTCGAGTATCAGAAGATGATGAAACAGGACATTCGACCGGGTCTTAAGGATATCGTGTGGACGTGGGAAGGCGATCAGATGCAGCAGCAGCCTCTAGTGCACCCTCAGGTAGAGCCTCAACCTCAACCTATTGCTCTTCCATTGCCAGTAGCTGTTTGTAAGAGTGTGTAGTGATTTTCTGTCTATGAAGTTAAACTTTGTTTGCTTAGTGTCTTTATGTGCTGGTGCATGTGCTGAAAGGTTGTAAGTTTGAGTTGCCAGGCTTGTTTCAACTTCTGTAATAACAACTCATCTTGTACGGCATTCTTTTTACATTTGAAGACAGAAAGGCAACTTTGATCTAACCACTTGAGCTCACATTGCAAAACTATTTTTCTTTGGCCTGATGATCAACAAGAAGAAATGGGGTGAAAAATGAAATTCACCTCCCTCTCTTGTCATACAAAAATGACCAAAGAAAACTGTACACATTCATAGATTAGAAGAATACAAATGAACAAATTTTACAAGCTTGTAATGGGCCAATTTTGTGCAATAAGCCCAACAATATTGGGCCTCATTACACTGTTCCAAAACTCAAGGCCCAGCCCACTATCATCACCCTTCGTTTCCGCCACTTCAACCACGGCCAGATTTTCCGTTAGCCGGCGAACATCGACGTTGACGCCAAACCGCCCTTTCTCACTCTTCCCTTCAACTTTCACCATCCAACCATTCCTCTCCAACGCCGCCTCTTTCGCCGATTTCTCCAATCTTTCAATTATTTCCTCCGGCGGTGACTCCGAGATGAACCTTTCTCCTCCATTTCTCGCCGCCGTTTCCTCGAACAATCCCGACAGGTCGCATCCGGACGAATTCGCTATCAGATCGAACGCATTCATGAATCTGAACTTCTCATCCTTCTTTCCGGTTTGATCCGGTTCCAATTTCTCAACAACTCTGCTTAATCCGTCCTTCTCCTTGCTAACTCCTCCAGTGAACCACGGATGGCACTCGATTTCCTCGATCGAGATCCTCGTCACAGGATCCGTGTCCATGAGTCTCGATAGCAAGTCCTCCAGATCCGGCGAGATCCATGACGGACACTTGAACTTCCCCTGGTAGATCTTCCTGTACAGCTCCATCACATTCTCATCATAGAACGGCAGAGATCCGGTGGTCAGCGCATAAAGCACAACTCCAATTGACCAAACATCCGCCTTAGCGCCGTCGTATCCTCTCTGAGAAAGGATCTCCGGCGCCACATACGCCGGCGTACCACACAAAGTGTGTAAAAGTCCGTCAGGCTTCCCGATCTGCTCCGCAACCGCGCTGAATCCGAAATCGGAGACCTTCAGATCCCAATTCTCATCGAGCAGAAGATTATCCGGCTTCAGATCTCGATGAAACACTCCTCTGGAGTGACAGTATCCAACAGCGGACACCAATTGCCGAAAATACCTCCGGCTGAGATCGTCGCTGAACCGGCCTCTCCTCGCCTGAGTAAGCAGATCGCCGCCTCTAGCGTACTCCATCACCATGTAGATCTTCGTCTTGGTGGCCAGAACCTCGTAGAGGCGGATCACGTGTTTGTGCCGTAGCCTGCTCCCGGCGTTCGAGATCTCCCGCTTTATATGCTCCGCCATCCCGCCGGCGACCACCAAGCTCTTGCTGACCGCCTTGATGGCCACAATCTCGCCGGTACGGATGTTCTGACCGTGATACACTTTCCCGACGGCGCCATAGCCGAGGACCTTCCCGAGCCGGTACTTTCCTAAGATGACTTTCCGGCTACCGGTCTCCTCGCCGTAGTGTGCAGCCATTGCCGAGTTCGAGACCGAGTTCCTTTCTTGTTCGCCTGGCGTTATAGGCTGTAACTCAGTGGAGTGAGTTTTGAATTTAGGATCCAACGCGAAACAGCTGGCCGAATGATTTTGAAATTTGAAAAATTTGAACGGCCGCTTGCGAAGATTGTGTGATTGAGATTGTTTTTAGTGGGGGCAGATTTCAGGGACTTGGAAAATTGGGAGTGGATATTAACGATGGATTTTGTATTTAAACTCGGGATTTGTAATGAGAACGCGGAAATTTTCTTCAAAAAGTATGTTCAGTGATTATTAACTCGTTTGTGATGTGATGTATACTTGACCTTGTTTCGCTTGCAAGAAGACGGGATGAACACGTGACAAATGCAGAGATATTAATTAAATTAATTAGGGATTAACGTGATTTGATTTGATTGATCTGGGTGATGAAGAACAATAATTTGTCTGTTGTTGCTTGTTAGTTTGAACTTGTAAACTGAAAGGCGGACACACGTTAGAGGGTATTTCCTGTGAACATGTGTAACACGACGCGGATTATACACGAACAGCTTGGCTTAATGATATTTAATTAGTAACAAATACTTATACTATAAGATCGTCCGTCAGAACGTACACAAGTAGCAGCTTAAATTAGTGTTGTAAGAGTTTAACCAAAGAAAGAAAGGTTTTTTTTCTTTCATTAAAGAAAAGACCCCCGTTATGGACCCAAAGCCTGACCCAATCATGTTTTATTTGGTCAAGATTTGTACAAGTTTGGTATTATTTCCGTCATACATGGTTAAGTAATGGTCACATGGTTTTACAGATAAATGTATGGGGCCAAGTGTCTGTTTATACGATTATCTTATTTATTAAGAGCTTACAACCAACTATGCCTGAAATGACATTTGTATGTTTCAACCAAAAAAAAAAAGACATTTTTATGTCAACACTACCGCGTGGTCCGCGTGCAAAAGGGATTAAGTAGCGCAAGTACATGTAGAAAGTTTTTTTTTTTGAGCAATACATGTACAAAGTTGAAGATATAGAGTTGTGATTTTCACATGGTTGTTGATGGAGACCCGCCTCGATCGGTTTTGATCTAGGCGTGTCAATGAGTTGAGAAAAAAGAATAAAATACCCAATCGGATGCACCTGTCACTTGTTGAATGTTTCACCCATCATCCAAATCATCCGACACTCGGTAGTTATATGGGTAACTATTCACCTGTCTATAATTATCGTATCTTTTTTTACTATTTATATATATGAAGCCATTTAATATCGATAATTTAATACAAACAAACATATAAAGATGATGACTAAAGAAATAAATAATCAATACACTAAGTGCTTGTTTGGTAACTTTTGAAATTTCCATGATTTAACATTAATTATATGCGTTTGATTGAAAAAAATTTAATTTAAAAACTCATGATTTTCAATTCCTCCCTATCACATGAATTGTAATTACCCAGGATGAGTGAGAATGATTTTCTTCTCCAATTTTTTTTTTTACAAAATCTCAATATACCCCCTCACAATATTTAGTGAATTTTCTATTTCTATAGGTACAGTCGTAATTACATTTAAATAACTACAAACTTCCCACATCTAATCAAACAAAATGCAAGATTTGAATTCCTATGAATTAAACTGTAACCAAACTTGTTTTTGTATTTCCCATAAATTATAATTTCAAGGAAGCTATTTCACATGAATTAAATTCATAGGAATTGCATTTCCACCATTCAACTAAACAAGCACTAAGTAAACGAAAATGCAAATCCATAATACTAAAAGCAATATTAAAAAATCAAAAAATACATCACAAAATGTTAATGTACCCGGGTTAACAACATATATGCTAGAGTAATTAGGGTTAAAACATGTTAGGTGGGTAGTTCAAGTGAAACGGGTTGTGGGTGGGGTGATGGATTAAGTTATGTTGGTGACAAATTCCCACCCATATTCGACCCGTTATCCACTCCGCCCATTACCCGCTTTATTAGGGGTTTTACCTGTTTATTATGGGTGAGTTAAACGAGTGAGTCCATCGCCCCCCCCGGGTAACTGCCAGACTTATTTTTGTCTCTCTTGTAACTTGTTCTTATTAGACTAGGGATACTAATATTTTAGCCATGTGATATAGCTTGTAGTGCAATTTTGTTGTCTGTCTTTATTCTTGTGTTCTACCCTAACAATTGATTAAGCAAGCAAGCCGATTCCATTGCAACAAAGAGTATGGTCCCACAACTACTCTACACCGGTGCCAACATCAATCACACTTCACCTGTTCTCGCAGCCACATGATGATAATCCATAATGTGAGGGAAAGATTGCAAAGTAAAACAAGAGATTTTTTTGAAGATTATCTATAATGATGATTTAAATTCGACTTGCTATAATTAGGAGACCTTAGGGCATCCACAATGGAGACTATTTGCATTTCTTAAGGTTTTTAAAAAAATGAAAATTCAGTAAAATTCAGATTTGTGTTAGAAAAACATTTCTTATTTGTGTGAGATATCTCTTGCAGAAGAAATGGGTTATGACACATTTCTCGGTAAAATTTTATTTTGGCTAATGGAGAAGAGAGAGAAAGATAAAAAGCATTTTAAGAAAGTTTAGGAGGTATTCTCCATAGTGGATGCTCATTGCTCTTAGTGGTTTCCTTGGATTGTTTCATTTTTTTTTTTGTTAAAAATGCTCTAAAAACCCGCTTAGTGTTGATAAAGAAGAGCCGCTTAAAGTCTAGACAATCTAGACGAACACTTGAAAAGGTCTGAAGACTTAGATGAGCTGATGAGATTGTCTAGTATAGCTAGGGGAAACTAATTAATTTTCAGACAATTGATAACTATACCATCCACAATGGAGAGTATAAGATAACATTTCTTAAAATACTTTTTGGCGTTCTCTTTCCTTCTACATCAATTCCTATTCTTAAAGAAGATTTTTTTTTGAGAAATATAGCCTAATTTTTTATGACATTTTTTTGGGTCGAAGATTTTTTGACATTTTCTTTTTTCTTTAATGTTAAGAAATATATGTACTCTTCATTGTGGATGGTGTTTATAGTGAGTGGTGCAATTAGAGAATTTTGAAAGGGGTCCAAATAGTGGTTATGTAAGGAAACTTATGTATCCTACCATAATATATGGTATATTGTAAAATGAATATAATTTTAATCTCAAAGTCAGTGTTTTTGACTAACCATATATATCATATGATTTTAATATCAAACTATCAATGTGTCAAGTTTCATTTTACACATTTGATCATATTAGTAAAAAAAAAAAACATCTCAAACATTGTAAGTATACATCGACTATAATACAGTATAAAGCAAAACCCAAGTCTTTGTTAAAACTTATGCCACATCATCTATAAAGTAATGATTTTATATTTTTACAATATATTTTCTAAATATAACTCATATATCTACTTGATATCTTATCTAATTTTCTTATATCTATTTAATATCTTATCCAATTTTTGATATCTTAAGATTTTTTTCTAATATGATTTTTTTAATTATACCTTATATGAATTAAAAAATTCAAGTAATTTTTATATATTAACAAATTGAATGAATTATTATATGGAAATGGAAAAATGCCATATATCAAGGAAAAACCACAAGATTTCATATTTGCACATATGGCATAACCTACCAACAACTTTCTCTCTCTACTATTTGACCAAACGTTGACTGGCGTTAGACATGGCAATGGGTCGGGTTTCGGGTGGATGAACCATTTCCAAACCCGACCCGCAATACAATTTTCCCCACCCGAACCCGACCCGACCCGGTTGCATGGATCACCCAAACCCAATCCACCCTATATTGTCGGGTGGATCGGGTGGTATATACCTAATATATATATGACTTTTAATTTAACTTTTTCAAACAAACTGATGAACATAATAATAATTTTTAATGTCAACTGTTAAATATTACATGAAAATTCCATAATCTCATTCATCATCTATATTAATCAAACTTGAATCATGATATTAAATATGGATTATAGTATTGTTTTGACATATTTTAATTTGAAACAAATAAATATATTTTATTGTTAAACCATAATTAATTTAATGAGTAAAGGTAACAAAGGAAGGAATATACATCAAAAATATATAAAAAATACTAATAAAAAATTAAAATGGGTTCTCGGGTCGGGTTATGAGTCGGGTTATCGGGTCGGATTATGGGTGGATAGATCTTCACCCGTACCCGACCCGACCCATCACCCGTATCACCCAAAACCCGACTTTGACCCGTCTTTTTTCGGGTTTCACCCGTTTTTTCGGGTCGGGTGAAGCGGGTACCCATTGGGTTCGGGTGAAATTGCCATCTCTAACTGGCGTTGACCGGCCGTTGACCAGCGTTGACCGTCATCACAAGTGACAATATTCACACCTAATTGTCATCACAAGTGACAATATTCACACCTAATTGTCATCACAAGTGACAATATTCAACAATTATTCACACCTATTTGTCATCACAAGTGACAATATTCGCACCAAATTGTCATCACAAGTGACACTTAATTGTCATCACAAGTGACAATATTCAACAATTAACTAGAAGATTATAGTCATCACACCGAATAAGTATAGCTAAAACATGTACACAACTCCAAATTATCATCACAAGTGACAATATATATCATCACCAATGTTATCAAATGATCTTCTTAATAACACGTAATTGTCATCACAAATGACAATATTCAACAAATAACTAGAAGATTTCAAGATTATAGTAATTACACAGAATAAATAGAGCTAAAACAAGACTTATGTACACAACTCCAAATTAGCATCACAAGTGACAATATATGTCATTGCAAGTGACTATATACGTAAAATCCATTACAACAAATTGAAATAAAGAGATCAGGATTGAAGTTTCCTGGCTCATTCAATAGCTGAGAGTGAGAGATTCACACTTGTTCTGGTAATGTAGCAGAGATTTGGAAATGCACAAAGATGAAAAGAATTACTTACTTGACTCTATCAAAATTGAGGCCCATACATTTTTGACCATCTTGACCTGCAAACAAATCACAAGATGTTAGTTTAAGGGGAGAGAATCAGAGAAATACTCCCTCTTTAAACACAATGTCACGTTTTCCACGGTCATTAATACATTTACAAGGCTTAAACATGGCATAGTACATTAACACCGAATAGCAAACGAGGTTATTTGGATCACTCTTATTATGGCTACAGTTTCAGCAAGCAAACTAACAAAACAAAATTAAGAATCCATTACCATAAGATGAAGAAGAACGAGCTGCAACATACAAGGTTACCTGGAAGTGGATTATAGAAACCTAGAACTTCCAAATGCTTGCCATCTCTTGGTGATCTACTATTGGTGGCCATGACTCTGTAAAATGGCTTGTTTTTACAGCCAAATCTAGACAACGGATCCTTACCAGCATCTTGTCCTAATTCCTTCCTAAGCAAGAAATTAAACAAAAGGAACTGCAAACAAGTGAAAATTTGGACCTTTCTCAATTGAGAAATAAGAGCTACAGAGTTGACGTAAAGGCATTAGGAAACAGAATTCAATTGACAAGGACAAGTTCAAACCGAGGAGTTTTGGAGACGAATTTTGACGAGGCAGAAAAGATATGCCGGCGTTGAAGGATTGTTTCTCCCGAGTCCGGCGTAATCACAATCAACGATTTCTGTCGATCGAATTCGGGAAGAAGCAGATGCTCCATCGGAAAGAGCGGTGAGATGACGACAGGGAAAGATCTGACGAGCGGTCACGTTGACAGCGGAAGAGAGCGAGGGAAGAGAGGTCGGGAAGGCAGCAGCTGACGATCGGCGATGTTGAATGAGCAGGGGTCAAGGGGAGGATCTAGATTTATTTGGTCGGGAGGGGAGGATCTAGATTGGAGGTTCCAGATTATGCTATGCGGGTAAATAAACATTGTTTGGTTAGTAAAGCCCAATACGAGGCTTGATCCATGACGTCTTACCAAAATATCTCTAACAAATTTTCCTATACGTTTTTCTCACTATTAAAATTTAAATAATAATGAAAAACTTTGACATATGCCAATAGTGTATTAAATAATAATATAAATATGAAAAATTGGATAGAATAATTTTAAAATTAATATTTTATTAATAAAAGTACATATACAGGTTGATAGGTTCAGACTGAGGTCTATCGGGTTTGGATTATAAATACTCGAGTTAAAAGCGGATTCGTATCAAAATTTGATTAATCGGTTAACTCGGATTTATATTAACATTACCCGTACATGATACGAGATTTATACTAGTTGCACACTTAGGAAGTATGAGGATGGCAGATGCCCATGAACCTCAGTCAACAATTCAACGTACATATTTTGTTACAAACGTACAAGATATAATTTTCCAAACAACGAGTTAATGAAAAGTCACACCACACATATTTCAAAACCCAAAGAATTGTAAATAGTTGCTCGATAGGCAAAAAGCATATGCTCGAGCTTAATTAGGCTTAGTCGACCATCACACAAGACCATCTCTATGAACAACCCCAGCATGTGTAAGTAAAGCCCAAATGTGAGTTATGAACTCGCCTCCGGTCACAAGATATTGCGCATGAGCCGCGACATTCTCCGAAGGCGCCAAGTACACGATAATCTCGGCCCAGAAATCCGCCAAGGCTTTCCACCTTAGACTCGCATCTTGTATTCCAAAGATCAAGTGCTTCCCTAATGCCGCGCCTTGCTCTAACGTGGTGGAGCGGTTGCTCTCTTCGCTCATACTCATGAGCTTTTCGTACTGACTTTTCACCGAACGACATCCCTTGAACTCCTTTCTGGCCTCGATTACCGCTTCCTCAAACAACCATTGCGAGACATAGACAGGATCCGGTAGAAGCTTCGGAGCAATGGCCACCAAGTATGCACAGTACCTTGACAAGGAAGTTGCTACGTGGAAGTTCACAGCCAAGTTGGATGCATCCGTGAGATTTGATCCGGATGCATTTGAGGAAATCTCGCACATGGTTGTAGCTATGTGCCATATTAGAACGACGCGAGTGCTACTCTCGTTGTTCTTAAAGACCCATGAGAGACTGTCTTCCACATTGTTTCGATGCAATGAAGCAACTCCATTCGACAACTTTCGGCCATTTGTCTGTAGAGATAGGATCACTGCCTTCTTGACTTCCTTTGATAGTTTGATAGGGTTCTTATTTTCCTGCCCTACAATCGGAAGCTCGAAGTAACCTTCCAAGATGCGCCTAAACCTCAATGATATAGGCGTGTGGCCATACGAATCGAGCAATGAGTATTGGTGAAGCTTTCTCTGCCACGCGCCAAAGCAAGGAATAAAGCATGGCGCACGACACAAGATGTTTAAGCACGCCTCCTTGAACCTTCCCCAACGCGTTTTCCACCATGTTTGCTCGACGTAGCTACAAAGCCATTTGACTTTGTTCCATTTTGAGGTGATTATGTTGACGATATGGACCAGTTCCACCGCACTAATCGTCAATATAATCACTTTCGAGACTGTAATTTGAGTATTGTGTTTGTCATAATTTGGGTCTAACCCTTTCTTTATCGCATTAAGTTGCCTTAGAGTGATGAATGCCACACAAAAATATAAAACCAAGACTATTGCCCGGAGAAGCAAGAATCGAGCCCCTCTTGAATAGGTAGCGAAGTAGCTATTATAGAAATAGTCATAGAGGAATTGAAGCTCTACCTCGACCACTCTAAACGCTCTTTCGCATTCCTCCCCATCGTCTTGCTCTTGAATTAGCCCGTGCCTTACGAAGTTCCATGTCTTTTCGCGCGACTCCTCGGTTGATAGCTCGTAAAGCTTGAAATCCGAGAACCTGCGGAGGAGGAGCCAGAACAATGCAAAGGAAAGACACATATCCTTCAAATTCCCATCCGGATCGCTTGTTTCGGATAACAAGCTCCCTTCGCTATGCCATATGCTCTCGAGAGTGGCAATCTTGTCAAGATCAAGCTCCTTCTCGTGGGATGGCGGGTAGATAGAAGCCACCTGATCAAGCGCGGCTTTGACTCCGACCAAGTACGTATAGCCCTGCATAGTACTAGGATTTTGCGGAGTCTTGTAATCTACGTTGCGTTCTTTTTTCATGAACTCTGCGACCACCATTGCGACCCTATAGTTGAACGAACAAAAGAGACAACATTTCTAGCTTATTAATTATAACATAATTTTATTTTCTCATGAAATCTACAAGCTAGTTACACGTACATGCATTGCCTTGATTACAAATGAATGAACATGCTATAACAAATGATCACACATGCTGCATGCATATAGTAGTAATTAATAGTACATAGAGATACGTACGTACCTGTCGAGGCCAAAGCGAGTCCTACAAGCGCTAATTAGGGCCAACCTCCGTTCTCCGAGTTGGAGGAGGTGCACGATCCAAAGGACGACGAGCGCGATCCAGAAGTGTTGCGATGAATAAGAGAACAAGATGAGCAACAGAAACCAAAGGGACATGATGATTTTGTCCCAGAGGAAGCTCTTACGCATGGCCTCGTTGTCCTCGAGGCTCTCTGAGGCAAAGTTGTAGGTGGCGCTGGCAAGCACCACAAGGAACACAGCCCATACCATCACGAGCCCTTCGAGCAAATTGACCTCGTCAAAGAGTCCAAAGACGTAACTGAGGGCATGGAAGGAGAGGTAGGCCGATGCCCGAAGGCACCACTTGGTGAAGGACCACCCGGTCCTGTGCCGGAGGGAACGGAGGATTATCATTGACCCTAGAAGAGTCGCCGTGATGAGCACGAACGCCTCCAACTTTAAGCGTTTCACGGCCGGTGATTGGAGCATTTCTTGTACCTTAGTTATGGCTGTGCTTGGGGCGGGCGCGGGCGCGCTTGCACCGATGTCCACCATCTTCCCTTGTTTGCTTTGTTTGCTTTTGTGTTTTGGATGGAGGGTTGTGAGGGAGCTGGAGTATATTTATATCCAGAAATGCTTCTTGACAATGTCACTATTTTTTTTTATTATTATTGTAGGAGCTAGGAAGACTTTGTTGGTTTAAACAAAGTTTGATTTTATGTGGGGGAGACCTAGGTTGGGGCGTTAACATTACACGTTGAAGAATTCGGACCTTTTCCGTTCAAACCAAGTCCACCAGAGTGTGTAAGGCCAGTCGTACACTCATACACATACAATTCATACTTTTTTTTTGGTTGAATACAATTCATACTTATATGTTAACTATCATAAACTTTTTCAAATGAAATTTAAAATATATTATTTTACACAATTTATTTGAACCTATGAATACTACTCCCTCCGTTTCATAATAAATGTCGTTTTAGCTCTTAAAACAGTTTTTAAGAAAAGTAATCATTCACTTAAAAACTTACAACTTTTTCTTAATCTTACAACTCATTACATTTTTTTGCCCAATGAATGAACAACTTTAGTCAACAAATACACATTCCAATAAAAATTATCATTACTCACCCCTAATAAATCGCTTTGAAAACCTAAAACGACACATAATATGAAATAAATTTTAAGTGCTAAAACGACACTTATTGTGAAACGGAGGGAGTATAAATTACTTATAGAGTCAACTCAAATTTAATTGACGCTAAATTAAATACATAATTTATTTGAATATGGTAAAACTTTGAAAACAACAACATTTAAAATCAATTAATTGGTTAATCTTCGACCAAAAAAATAAAAATTAATTGGTTAATCTTAGTGACATGAACCTATGTAGATTAAACTCAGATTAAACTCAAATTTGATTGTGTAAAATTGGGTAATCACCAAATGCTTGTTCGATAACTCTTTTAAAAAAGAAACATAATATTTAATTTGTATATATATGATCTATTAATACTATAACTTGATGTCATATTTCTAACTTGAAAATTATAGATTGTTTCTTCGATAATTAACAGACTCTTACTCTCTTCCTTCGATCTTCGATCGATACAAACATAGGAAAATCGGTGCTCTCCTTCATTCATCTTCCATTCCTCTTCTTTAACATATTCTGTCAATTCGTGTCCCCTTTATGATTACTTCAAGCGGGCTTTATTGGATCTCTGAATCACACGAATTCGCATTTCAGACATGCATGTACGTACGTGTGGAAGCCCAGCTTCGATGAAGAATTCATGGACTACGTCAAACTTGGGGAGGAGGTTTTTTGGTTATCCTAATTATAGAGTAAGTGTTTTGCCCTTCAACTTTACAAGATCTTTAAACTTCCTGCCACGGTGCCACTGCCACACAATATTCACTTTCTTCTATTATGTCATCCCTAGCAACGGTATAAGGCGCACAATAAAAAATAAGAAATTCAGAAAGCAAGCAATGGGTAACTCAATCTCCAAATTTCTCATCGACCAAAAAAAAATCTCCAAATTTCTCATAAACCAGATTACGAAGTAGGTAAAACCTCATCAAATTTCACATAAATTAGTCCAAAATTGCCCAACAGTTACGTTTCACATTCTTAAGGATAAACCCTAACCGAAAACCCCTAAAATTCTTACAAATTGAGCAACTAACCTTCGGCCATTGTGCTCATACAATTGAGCCTTTCTTCCTCCAAGCTTCTACTCTAGCTAAATCGCAAGCCCTTATCTCGGTTTCAATTAAGGTACCATCATCACCTTCCTCCTCCGTTTCTTCGTGAATGCCCCAAATCCCAACTATCTCAAATTTGTCTAAAGCTGTTTGAGTTTGTCTTTTGTGTGACATAAAAATGCATGTTAGCTGGCCAAATTAGAGCTCGTATTATGTGGCAAATTGGAGCTTAGGAGGAGAAAATTAGATTGTGTGGCAATACATGTCAGCGCGCACATGTATTCACGAAGGAGACAGTGAGACTGTAAGTGTTTAAGAGATGAAAAATGAAAAGTTAAAGTGTCTCATTGAACATTTCAAAATATAAGTGCTTAGTTGACAAAAAAATGTTAAATTGAGAGACTTATAGATGCATTTCGCCATAAATATTAATGGATAACAAAGGCAAATCTAATGAGGATGTTCCACTCTAACCGTATGTATAGGTTAGACTCAGAATAAACGATATAGATTTGTAAAAGTTGGTGATGGGTAGGTTTTTCGAATGAAAAACAATCATCCTTACTTGATTCATAACTGGTATCACGAGTCATTGGAAATTGTTTGAAAATTCACCATTTTGTTCATATGAGGTTATGTTTGAGTGGGTTGGTCGTAAATGCTAGTCTGAATAATTAAATATTCATTTTCTTGAAATTTAAGTAGTGGCGACAAGAAAGAAAACATTTGAAAGATGATTTCAGAGTGACTTCAATAATACTCCCTCTGTCCCTTTAAATTTATCCATAAAGCAAAAAAGCACAGTTTTTAAGGCAAAAAAAATTGTGTCAGATTGTAGCAGGTAAGAGGAAGAATAGAAACTTCAATTTGTACACCCACATGCAGCTCAAAAAGCACAATCCACAACTCCACTTCTCAACCAATCAAAAGCATTTAAACAAAGCTAAACAACCAATCAAATTACAACATTCATTTCACATGGATTGCTACCCAAATGAAGCAATTTTAAACTACAAATACACCATTAAAGCTTACATAACCACCATCTTCTCTTACAACTCAAGGGAATATTCAGAGCATTTACACAGCTCATTTACACCAAAAAAAATTTTCACTACAATTGCATCACTGCTTCTATTTAATGGCTTCAGCTTTTTTTGATTTAAATGCACCTCCACCTCCAGAGTTTGTAGCCCCACCAACAGATCAGGGTCATGTGAGCATAGATCTAAATGTGCCAACAACTGGGGAGAGTGAAGAAGAAAACTCAGGGGAACAAATAGAGGAAGAAGTGCAACAACAGAGTCCACCTATTTCACATCATCAGCCATCAAAACAGAAGCTCGATCAGCAGTGAAAAGAGGTTTCATATTCTTATGAAACTGCATCAGATAAGGCCAAAAGGAGCACGTCTCAAGAGGGGAGAAATGCAGGCAGTTGCAGCTCAGTTTAATGTTTCAACAAGAACCACAGCAAATATATGAAACTTGGCAAAACAGCAAAGTGAAGCAGGGCAAAGACCCAATGTCAGCACAAAATATCACAATTCAGGGAAAAAGAGCAAGATAGTAAATCTGGAGCAAATCACAGCAATTAAGATGGGAGACAGATCATGTGTAAGAGACTTAGCAACAAATCTAAACATGTCCAAGAGTGCTGCACACAGACTTATCAAAAGGGGAGTCTTGAGGCCACACACAAATGCACTCAAACCAGGGTTGAAGCCATAGAACATGACCACAAAGTTAGAGTGGATTCTTAGCTTACTAAGGGGAGGCACACCAGAAACAAAGCAACAATATTATCCAATGTTTGACTTTGTACATATTGATGAGAAGTGGTTCAATCTAAGCAAGAAAACTCAGAGAGTGTATCTAGCACAACATGAAAGGGGCAAATACAGGGCACCTAGTTCAAGTAAATTCATTCCAAAGGTCATGTTCATAGCAGCAGTAGCAAGACCAAGGTTCAATAATGAGGGAGCATGCACTTTTGATGGGAAAATAGGTATTTTCCCATTCACTTATCAAGAACCAGCAAAGAGGAAGTCAAAAAATAGAGTAAAGGGGACAATAGTTACAAAGCTAGTTGAATCTGTCAACCAGCAGGTCACAAGAAGAATGCTCATTGATCAAATAGTTCCAGCAATTAAGGCAAAATGGCCACAAGAAGGAGCACAACAACAAGTGATATTTATCCAGCAAGACAATGTAAAGGCACACATATCACAACAGGATCCAGAGTGGCAGCAGGTATACAGACAAGAAAACTTCACATTCATATTAATTCAGCAACCACCAAACAGCCCAGATCTGAATATATTAGACCTAGGTTTCTTTAGAAGTATACAGTCATTGATGCATAAGAAGATGCCAAAAGACATAGATGCAATGTTGGATGCTGTTAAGGAGGCATTCTATGAGCTAGAGCCTAAGACTCTAGCAAATGTGTGGATGAGTCTACAATATGTAATGAATGAGATTCTTAAAGTAAAAGGTAGCAATGACTATGATATACCACATGTAAACAAAAAGAGAATGGAAGCACAAGGAACTCTGCCAAGAGAAATTCAAGCACCAATGTGGGCTGTTCAAGAAGCATGGGATCTCACTCATGGAACACAACAACAACCACAACAGGAGAGCATGCAAGAGGGGGAAGAAGGTAACATGCAGGCAACTCAAAATGACAGTCAAGAGGAAGCATATGAAGATATCCATGAAATGCAGTATTAAGTGGGGAGGGGACTAGATGGGGTAACTATTTTGTAAAAGTGTTGTACTTTTATGTATATGGGCATATGGCATGAATGCAATATTTTGGAAATCATGAAATCATTGATCATGAACATGAGAAAAGAGCAAGCAGTAAGCAAAATATACAAGCTGCATTAAACAAAATAAGCACAAATTGCAAACTGTAAAACAACATATGCAAACTGAAATCAAAATAAGCAAACTGTAATACAGAACATGCAAACTATAAGCAAAATAAGCAAGCAAGCATGACATTGAAATAAAAAAGCTAGAAAAAGAAAACATGGTCTCAGATCTCCCCATTCATCATTGATACAACCCAACATTAAACTTTGATCAAAGATGGCATGCCAAAGCCTTAATAAAAGTTGGCTTCCTTTTCTTTTATCAAAGCCACAGGGAAAGGATTACAAATTGCATCTCAGAGCATGCTCATCATCATTGACCTTTGTTTACAAAAAAGCATGCATCAAAAACATGGAATGCAGAACATTGCACAAGAGTTTGTCCATAAAGCATGAAGCATGCACAAATTCAAGCAAAAATATTTTGTGTCAGATGTGTAGCAGGTTAGAGGAAGAAGTGAGGTACACACACGTGCAGCTAAGGAAAAGCACAATCCACAACTTCACATTACAACCATTTCAGTATTAACATCACATGGACAGAAAAAAGAATGCACAAATGGTCTCAGATCTCCCCATTCATCATTGATACAAACCCACATTAAACCTTAATCAAAGATGGCATGCCAGAGCCTTAAGAAAGGCTGGCTTCCTTTCCTTTGATCAAATCCACAGGGAAAAGGATCAGGGTTTGTATCTCAGTTTCATGCTCCTCATCATTGACCTCATACAAGCAAAAAAATAAAAACACACAAACACACAAATATGCCATCATACAGAACCTAGCCTACTCAATTCACAAACACACAAACATGCCTCATGTATTTCATTTTCATCAAGTGACAATCACATTTTAGTTAATCAATTAACAATGAATGAACAGGCTTGGAATACAGAGCATGGATTTCAGTTTCATGACATACCCAATCAACCATGAATTCAAGAGCATACATTTCATGTTCATTCAATCATAGGAATCATGCATCTCAGATTCATTAACACAAAATAATCATGCATTTTAGTTAATCAATTAACAATGAATTAACAAGGATGGATTACAGAGCATGGATTTCAGTTCTGTGAAATACTCAATCAACAATCATTTCAGGATGCATCTCAGGTTCATTCAAACACATGAAGCATGCATCTCAAGTTCATTAACACACAATAATCATGCAATTCAGTTTCTTGTATTTCTAGAATAATCATGCATTTCCATTCAACCACAAGAATCATGCAATTCAGTTTCATTCAAGCAAATCTGAACATTTCAGGTTCATTGAAACACACCAATCATGCAATTTAGTCTCATGAATCATGCAATTCAGCAACACAGAGCAACTTAGAATCATGCAATTTAGGAGCATACATTTCATGTTCATGTAAATTCACACCCAAGAATCATGCAATTCAGTTTCATTCAAACTAGCAAGACAGTGGAACCTAGTTTCTAATGTATGATTCGACAGTGGGTAAGACACCATGAGGTGCTTCCCAATCTGAGCATGAATCAAAAGTAGGGGTGAGCACGGTTCGGTCAAAACCGAAATTTTAGACTGAACCGAACCGAACCAAACCAAACCGAAACCGAAACCGATGATTTTCGGTTCGGTTTTCGGTTTAGCATATTTCAAATTTTCGGTTTCGGTTCGGTTCGGTTTAGAGACGGTTCGGTTAAACCGACCCATGAAAAAAATTAAAACCTCATAGGCTTATTATTAGACTTGACATTTGGATTTGGGCCTTTCACTCAAATTCTAAGCCCAATAACCCACCCGTTCCATTCTGCCCACTTCCAACATTTACGTACTTCCTAGTTCCTACCCCACTTATTTATCCAATTGCCAAACCCTAGCAGCCGTGCAACACCCCATTCTCTACTGCCCAGCCGTGGAGCCGCCTTGTCCACTCGTCGGCCGCACTAGCTTGCTTCCGTCGGATCTCCATGGATCCTTAGTCGTAAGTCTCCAAACCCGTCGTCTTCCCGACCTTCTCGACCACTGCCTTGTCCACTTGTCGGCCGCACTACTGTTCATCTTCATCGATTCCTCCTCAAGCGTCTGTCTGCAAAGTCCAAACCTGACCTCCCAATCTTCATCGATCTCTATGGCTTCTTACACACCGATCTCAAAACTCGCCGTCGTCTCGACCTCCTGAGCTACTATTTGTCGATTTTGATCATTTTTTTGTAGTCGATCTCCATTGTTCAGTTGCTTGTTAATTAGATGGAAAACAATCTCGGTTCATTCGGTTTGATTCTGAACCGAACCGAACCGAACCGAAAAAGTTCGGTTCATAAATTTTCAAAATATCGGTTTCGGTTCGGTTCGGTTCGGTTATTGTCGGTTCGGTTCGGTTTCAAACCGATGCTCACCCCTAATCAAAAGCAATCAACAATCAATTCAGGAGCATACTGAAGCAAGACCACAAATCAATTAAACACCCAGAAATAACAACAACGAGACCAACAACAAATCAACGTGCATCCAGCAACAAGAAGGGGAGATCCAACAGATTTCCAACAAGAACAACAGCACACATCCAGGAACAACACACATCCAGGGGAGATGGACAGATTTCCAACAAGAACAACAACACACATCCAGGAACAACACACATCCAGGGGAGATGGACAGATTTCCAACAAGAACAACAACACACATCCAGGAACAACACACATCCAGGGGAGATGGACAGATTTCCAACAACAACAACAAGGGGAGCAAGAACACAAATCAATGTACAGGAGCATACAAAAGGGGAGTTTAGGGGACTCATCTCGCTCAGATCTAATCATCTGAGAGATCCACGGCAGCCTTGTCGTCGCCACCCTCCGAGTCAGGCACCCAAGCTCCTTCTCCTCCATCACCGGACTTTGGCTCACTAACGGCGGCATGGGACTCCACTTCAGGGGCGGAGCTCACCAGAGGAGGGGCTTGATAGGAGCTAGCCACTGAGGGTTCGGATCTCTCAGGAGTATAGGAGTGAAAACCCCCGCAGTCGTCGCCCCACTCACACCTCGGGAAATCGGAGCATGCATGGGAAGACAGAGATGTGGAAGGCTCGTGGCCCTCGTTGTCGGCAAAGAGGCGGTCCCAAAAGGACATCGTCGGAGAATCAAGAAGCTGTAACACCCCATTTTTCTGTAGGGATATTACCGCCAGTGACCTTGAGACTAATGCCCAAAGTCACCCTAGGCTTTACAGTATTAACAGAACAAACAAGAACTTTAAATGCGGAATCAAAAACTTTATTACATTTGTCAAATTGACAGAGTTAGTGTCATTACATAACTGAAATTGAAATGAACTGGATTGGTCCTTACATGACAAGGGACTCAACCCAATACAACTTAAGACTTGGAGTGCGAAATTAAAGGTGAGCAAGATCATCAATGTGTCGTTGTCTTTAGTCTTTAATGTCAATTCCACCACCTGATGCGCCGCAATGGAAATACGGTTGACACCAGCCGACCATGCAAAAGAAAAAGGGTGGTCGGGTTAGTCTTACGAAAGACTAAGCAAATGGGGTTTTGAAAGGCGGTTCAGATTGGTGAGAGGAAGTAGAGACGGATATCGATGCCGAATGAAAACCGGACGATAGCCTAACCCTCTACTACCTCCCACGAGAAAACGAGCATGACTTTTAAGAGAGTTACGAGAAGAACTCCGGGAAAGGTTCCGAAAGGTTTAATACGAATATGTTGGGAACTTCTTACACACAATTAATGTCGGTTTTTAAAACCCTCGTTGACTGCGTGAATCTCAACCAACCTCATCTTGCTCGTAAGTGCCGACGGGGAGGTGGCCGCTAGGGCGCTTAAGTACCAAGCCCATCTTGCCATTTTATAGGCGTTTTAACAAGCCGAGCAAGCATTCAGATTGGAACCAGACTCAACGAAATCCGAGAGCGAGGACGGTATTCCATTTTGTACTAACCATCCTATCAAGTTACCTAGGCGCACAAGTGCTTATCTAGATTAAGTTCATACTTTTTAAGACATTCATACTTACACTTGAAATGTTAAGATACTTTCTTAAGGATTTATTAAATGATTACAAGATACGGGCACCTACGTCCCTTGGCACATTATTAATGCGAACACCCCTCGGCGGTTGAGCGGGCATGGGTCATGACCTTACGCTAGGGAAATTAGAATTTACGACCTAGCGAAACTTTATTATTTATTTAAATAGGTCTTATGACCTTGATCACTTGATCACTGCGCTAGAAATTAGTTCCACACAAGATAACACACACAATGAGTCCACAAACATCGAGACCTAAGTCCATAACTAGCACAACTAGAACAACCTACAAATAATGATCGATAAATCTATACAATAGAAATATCCTAGGTTGATTTTATTCACACATTTAGTTCCCAACAATTCATGAAAATATGACTTAAAGCAAATCATGCAAGTACGAAATCATGATGAAAAACCAAACCACTTGCCTTGAAATCGAAGCTTGAAGAAAATAACTCGACGGAATGGGGGATGACAAAGACTTATATCTTCGGTAACGAATTAACTGGAAAGACAAGGTAATTCAAAATAAATCATTACAATTTATTTTGGAGAAGAATGTTAGAGTTTATATCCTTCATAAACTCTAACTCAATAATAACCCTTGAATAGTTTATGTTATATTATTATAAATCTTGATTCTTAACATATTACTTTTATTAAAAATTTCTTTACTTGCCAATATATATTTCTTTATATCTTTTATAACCATTTTCCTTTAACTATATTAATAATGCAATACTTAATATAATATCTAATCCACTTATTATATTTAGTGCATAAGGAAAACCTCATTATATAATACCTAACATTATAATTCATCTTAATGTTAGTATCACGTTCTAAGGATATCATATTCTTACTATTTTATACTATACATACATATCACTAGGTCAATATATTAAAACATACATTATATGAATTTTATAAAATTTCACTAAGTATGATTTACTATCCCTTGCATAACATATCCTCTTGTATATATATTCTCATATTATATAATCAAATGGTAAAAACTAATAATAATAGATCTAGCATTTTAATCTTATACATATATATATATATATAAGAACTACATTTTCACATAAAACAACACTTTACTAACTTCTAACACAATTTTTATTAACCTTACAATTAACTAATATCAAAATTGCTACTACTATTATTATCATTATTACAATTTGACAAATTCATTTAATTTAATTTCGTTTAATTTTATTTTATTATAAATACCCAAATCGAGCAGGTCGGCCGAGCCGGGTCGGGCCGACCGGTGCTCGGGTCCACCGGCCAAAACAACCCCGATTATGCCCACAAAAACAGAACGCGAAAAGCGAACTTTACCGGATCCTAGCAGTGGCGTCCGACAATGGTAGGCGGCTCCGCGAACAGATCTGGAAAGAAGGGAACGACGGGAATACTCAGGAGGTTACGGCGTCGGGTTTGGTGGCCGGACGAGGAAGAACAAGGCCGTCGAAGTGGACTGCGCGAAAACAGGGCTGAGGTCGAAAACGCCGATTTCCGGCTCGATTCGGAGCGGTTCCGGACGATTCTTGGGAGATTTTGGAGCGTTTAGGGATGTGTTATCGAATGATGAAGAAAGCCCCAATTTATAGTTGCGATTTGAGGCTCGATTTGGCATAATTCCGTGAATATTCGAATCTTAAGATCATTAAACACCCACACTTTAATTCGATTCAATCCGATCGAATTAAATCGATCTTATCTCCAATTAGACTGACGTGGAACTCCTCCTTATCCTTCCCTTCGTCTATAATACATCCCACATTAATTCCATTTCTCAATTTGCCTGAATTTGGCCGGGATTCGAACCATATACACGAATCCTAGGTCAGTTTCGACTTGGATTTCAACGATGACAACGCGGCTGAATTCTACAATTGATGAAGGAATATGGAAGAGGGTTTCATGAGGATTCCATATCCTCTTTCGGATTCAATTTTCGTTGAGAAACGAGCTCGAATTGCTCGAATGAAACTTGAGATCGAAAATGGGGGTTTTGGAGAAGAAGGGTTCGGAAATGGCCCAAACTTTCAAAAGTAGCAAATATGCCCTTATGACATGCAATTGCCCACTTATATTATATTTTTATGTTATAAAAATTATCCTTAACATATTTGTACATAACTGATATTATTTGTACATATCTATATCTTTAATACATTTGTACATAACTTGTTATAAAAATTATCTTTATCTTTAATATAATTGATTATTACTCTTGATTTTATACTACTAACACTTGTATTATCATGACATTATTCATATGATTTAATTTATAATATGAGCAAGGGTTATTATTTTGATAAATATTAATAACAACTTATTATTAATGTTTTTGCTACAATGTAAAGGTAAAATTACATTTTTACCCTTTACGGAAAATAGAGGGTTATTACAGAAGCGGCGGCGGTGGGAGTTTCGACATGCAAACAGGCAGAATGGAGGCTCAGAGGAGAGGGCAACGGCGAGGGACGAAGGGAGGCTCAAGGTCTCAGATCGGAATCGGGGAGGAAGGGAGGGAGAGATTTGATTGAAAGCGAGAGGGAGGGATGTGTGCACAAAGAGAGCGAGACAGAGAGCCAAACGGCGCAACACAAACAAAGTGAGGGGGTTGCCCTAGGGTTCCACCGAAAACCACATTATATATGTGGATCCCCCCATCTCCCATTTGCAGCCCAAAAATGCCCAGCCCAAATCAACATTAATGGAGATTATCTCACATTTGTACACGTTAATGGAGGTAATGTCAATTATGGTCGAATTTTTTTTAATCAAATGTATAGTTAAGTGGGTATGGTTTTAATGGAAAAAATGCAATGAACATGAATATGCAATTTTTTTAATCAAAATGTGTTGTTTATTTTGGTTTATGGGTGTTTAAGTGTAATGTATTTAGTGTAGATGGGTAGATGGAGAGAGTTTGTTGGGGAAGAAAGAGATGATAAAAGTGTGTAAAATGAATGATTGGATAAGGGTAAAAGTGTAAAAGAAATGTGATAAATATGGAAAGATTTGAATTGTGGACAAACTTTCCGGGACGACTAAAAAGGAAATACGGACAAACTCAAGGGGACGGAGGGAGTATAATATTAACTAAAAAAAATGTCTTAGTGAACAACGTTACTCAATCGTACGTTGGAGTTTGATTGAGATTTTGACTTCAATGAAAATAAAATTGTATTTGGCTAGGTTTGAGAATGCCTAGTCACTACTTGTACATGCAAGTCACTTCTCTGCATAAAAAAGAACATGCATGGCACTTTCCTTTTTTGGTTTCTTTTTCTCATAAAAAATATTTGTAACTCTTAAATATTGCATCTAATTTTCCATCTCCTTCGTACTTTTTTAATTTTAATTTCATATCATGTACGAGTAATGTGAATGTAAATCCGATGATTTATCCGAGATCGAATTTTGACCCGAGATTGATATTCACATGATAATGTACAACCCAAATAAAATTATACGTATCTTATTGGGTATTTGATAAGAATTAGATCTAGTTAAGTCTCTAGTTGTGGTGAAACAGGGGACCTTAATACTAACCCTTAGATTGTTATAATCAACATTCCAGATTTAAGCATTTATGGTTCTCAAAAACAAATATTTTCCCTTATTTCAAGATTTCTCTCCTAAATTAACTAGCATTTATGGATAAAAAAAACTCGCAGTGTTCTACTACGCATTGCAAATCTACTTATGCACACTCATAGCCCTCGTCTTCCCCTTTTACTATGGCTACTTATAAATATGTAAAATACAATCACTTCAAATTATGTAATTCATTATTCTAACTACTTATCTAGAATCTTTATAACAATTTTTGAAGCTTGAAAATCGGGCACAAGTACGAGACGCGACCTATACAAACTCTCGGGCCTTTCAACACTAGAAATCGACTCTTTTTACTTTTGAGCTCTCTCACCCCAAGCTTATTATTTTATTCTCTTTTTGGAGGCTTATATCATTTTTTAAAGTCCCTCTCCTAGATAGTGCGATCTCCTCGGAGAATCAAACATGTCGGGGCCCATCCTCCAAGAACAAGTCTCGAGCTCGAGTCCTTGCGGTCCTTTTCTAAGTCTAATATCTATCCCTTTATATAGGAAAAGGGAGGTGATAGCTTGAAACCAAATGTCTGATGTGGGGTGGAGTAGCTGCGCACATGGCCATCCAGCACGCTCATGGCCAGCCAGCACGCACATGACCAGCCAACACGCACATGACCAACCATTGTGCTCCAGGTCAGCGCACACACAACCGCGCCACACTATGCCCATGGTCTTGCTAGGGCAACAACGCACATGGTGGCGTGACCGCGCCGGGTACCGGCCTTGGCCAACACGCACACGGCCATGCCACACCGTACCGCGCCCATGGCCTTGTTAGGGCATCGCCCCGGGCCATTGACCCTTCGTAACACTTAATCTATTTGTTCTTGGATATTGTTGATTCATATCGAGCACCAACAACAATAATTTTAAAAATCTTATTTATATAAAGTGAATTTTTTTTTAATTATTAAATAAAAATTATATTTTCTTAAGATAACAAAATTACATAAGATATCAAAAACTAGAGAAGATATCAAGTGAGAATAAAAGCTATTTTGAAAGAATATAATAAAAAAAATAAAATTATTATTTTATTCAGTCTTGATGACGTGACGTAATTTTTAACAAAGATTTAATTTCTGCTTTATATTGTGTTGGAATAGTTAAACAAAATCTAAAAACGACAAATTACAAGAATATATAAACAATATGTATTGATAATTTTCACTTCTGCATTTTTTCCCCTTTTCTTTTATAAAGCTGATCTGAGTATAGTCGTATATTAACAACTTCACTATAATTAATATTCATAAGAAATCAAATAAAGCTACAAATAAGCTGATTAATGGTTACTTTTTGCCTACCACTATAGGCAAGAGCCTTAACATTAGGCAATAGTTAATCATAATAATATTTTTATGAATTAATTAATTAATTAAGATTATATATTCACATTAAGGGATGAATTCTTCAAGAATTTAGAGGTTATAAATCAATTATTTTAATAAAATATAAGATTTGAGTAGAGAGGCAGAAATCAATTAATTAATTATCTTTAAAAAAGGTTCTCAAGATAGTTTTACAACTAGTAATAGTACCCGTGCCCGGGAGGGCACGACTTGTATTAAATACATTTTCTATGTATCATCAATTGTTATTATAAAGTATCGTTTTTCAATTATTTTATTTTTAATTTAATTTTGTGCATATCCAATTTCATTTAGATATTTCTAATAAAATAAGTTGTATTTTAAAAGAATTAAGAAGCTTTGGTTATTTATCTATAAATTAAATGTTATATATCTTATAAATTTAATATTTAAATTAGATATATTATAATATAATATTTTAATCAGATATGTCAAAGCATAGTTAACAATCTACTATGTACATAGATAAAATATTTAGTAAGTTTTTTATAATACTCAAGTTCTTTTTCTGGAATATTTTAAAATACTTAGCGATCAAATTTAAACAAAAAAATACTCATTGAAAGATCCGATAGTTACTAAATCAATAATTTTACGAAACTAATTTTATCGTACTCAAAGATATTAATTAAAAATTCTACCGTATCCAATATTATAATTTTAATACGTACTAATTCCCATTATAAGAAATCTAATGGCATGAAAATTTTATATAGATAGAATTTACAATACCTTATTGATACGGTAGAATTTTAATTGAATTCTAATGGAAATTCTTATCAATAAAATAAGCCATCCATTAGATTTGATTATTGATAGGAATTGGTAAGTTATTATTTATTTATTTTTGAAAATTCTATAGCTTGTTTTATTAAATTTTAATTAATTAAAATAGAAATTAGTAGATAAGAAGAAATTTGATGTGGGGTCTACAATGAAATTTCAATCAATCAAACAAATTGAATTGTTTTATTAAAGATGGTGACGCGGTCCAATGAGAAGGTGCCATGTGTCGGGCTAAATATTAAATCTAACCTCCGCTTTAGTATATAGTTATGATGTGATGTAAAGTAAAATTGTGTGATATATAACATCTCCAAAATCAGACACTTTCCTTTTTGTTTTCGTAGAAAGTGAAGTACTCGTTGAGCATTGGTTTGAAATCAAACCGAAAAAAAAATCAAATATAACCGAAATCGAAATTTTAAAATCTGGTGAACCAAAATGTTTCGGTTCGGTTTTTTTTTTTTTTCTAGTTTTTGATAAATATAAGATTTTTTTTGAAAAATTCAAACCGAACAAAAATAAATAAAAACCCGTTGGATCTACATGTGTTAGAATACAAACTTATAGACGTTGATTCTTCTGAGGGATCAACGAATTGGACAGCGAAAGATGACATTTTGTACTCGAACCCTACCGCGTGCAGAAGGGATTTTAAGTAGTGGAAGTACGTATGTAAAACGTTGAAGATATATGGTTCCAATTTTCACATGGTTGTTGATGGAGACCCAACTTTGTTCTTGTCTCTCTTGTTCTATCCCACAATTGATTAAGCAAGCCCATTTTATTGCAACGAAGTATTGTCCCACAGCCCACAACTACTTTACACCGGTGCCAATGTCAATCACACGTCACCGGTTCTCGCAAGCGACATAATGATAATCCATAATGTGTGGGATGAAAAGACCGGGAAATAGAGTGATAGATTTTTTTTTGAAGATTATCTGCTGTGATGATTTAGACTCGACTTATTCAAAAAGAATTAGAAGTGTTCTAAAAGATGTAGATGGGTTCAGATAAAGAAGAGTCGCTTAGCGCTTCGATAAATAAGTAAGAGTCGGTGAATGTTTAAAATGCAATCCAGACATATGCTTAAAATAGATTGAAAGACTAGATGAGTTAATTGCCTAGTGTATCTAGCTAGCTAGACGGAATTTCTTACACACTTGCTAATTAGTAATGAATGGTAATTAGAGAGTAATTCGGAATTTCCACCAAAAAAAAGAAAGTAATTTGGAAGGGGTCAACAAAGGCCTTCTAATTATAGCAGGAGGTGTCGAACTCGTCTCTTTGTCGTGAATGAATATTATTGTGCTAGTCGAAATAGGGATTATGAAGGAAACTTAATTGTGTATTTTATTTTAAGATGATAATGGTAAAATGATATAATTTTCATCCCAAAGTTGATTTGTTTTGGTATATCGATCATCCAATATAACTTTAATCTCACCCTGGCCTCCTAATGTCTAAAAATTACATTTTGAACGATTGATATTAGTAAAAAGAACATCTCAAACATTAAAGTGTACATCAACAATTCAACATACATAACCTGTTACAAATATATGTCAAATCCAAAGACAAAGAGTTAATGTAATACCGGTACAACATTTCACATCTAATGTCAAAATCCAAAGACTTGTAGAAAGACGTTTAATAGGAAGAAAGCATTCTCGTCTTAGGCTTACTCATCACACCAGACCATCTCTATTAACAACTCCAGCATGTGTAAGTAAAGCCCAAATGTGAGTTATGAACTCGCCCCCGGTCACAAGATATCGCGCATGAGGCGCGACATTCTCCGAAGGTGCCAAGTACACGATCATCTCGGCCCAGAAATCCGCCAAGACTTTCCACCTTAGACTTGCATCTTGTATTCCAAAGATCAAATGCTTCCCTAATGCCGCGCCTTGCTTTAAAGTGGTGGAGCGGTCGCTCTCTTCGCTCATACTAATGAGCTTTTTGTACTTGCTCTCCATCGAACGGCAGCCCTTGAACTCCTTTCTTGCCTCGAATACCGCTTGCTCAAACACCCATTGCGTGACGTAGACATGATCCGGTAGAAGCTTCGGGGTCATGGCCACCAAGTATGCACAATACTTTGACAAGGAAGTTGCTACATGGAAGTTCTCAACAAAGTTGGGCGCGTCCGCGAGATTTGATCCGGATTCATTTGAGGAAATCTCGCACATGGTTGTAGCTATGTGCCATATAAGAACGACGCGAGTGCTGCTCTCGTTGTTCTTACAGACCCACGAGAGGCTGTCTTCCACATTGTTTCGACGCAATGAAGCGACTCCATTTGACAACTTTCGGCCGTTTTTCTGTATAGATTGGATCACTGCCTTCTTGACTTCCTTTGATAGCTTGACAGGCTTCTTATCTTCCTGCCCTACAATCGGAAGCTCAAAGTAACCTTCCAAGATGCGCCTAAACCTCAATGTTAGAGGGGTGTGGCCGTACGACTTGAGCAACGAGTATTGGTGAAGCTTTCTCTGCCACGCGCTAACGCAAGGAATGAAGCATGGCGCACGACATAAGAAGCTTAAATCCATTTGACTTTGTTCCATTTTGAGGTGATTATGTTGAGGATATGGGCCAGTTCCACAACACTAATCGTCAGTATAATCACTCTTGTGACTCTAATTTGAGCATTGTGTTTGTCATAGGATGGGTCTAACTCTTTCTTTATATCATTAAGTTGCTTTAGAGTGATGAATGCAACGCAAAAATATATAACCAAGACTGATACCCGGAGAAGCAAGAACCGAGCCCCTCTTGCATTGGTAGCAAAGTAGCTATTGTAAAAATAGTCGTAAAGGAATTGACGTACCTCGACCACTTTAAACGCTCTTTCGTATTCCTCCCCATCGTCCTGCTCTTTAATTAGCCCTTTCCTTACGAAGTTCCACGTCTTTTCACGCGACTCCTCGCTTGATAGCTCGTAAAGCTTGAAATCCGAGAACCTTGTTGAGTATGGAGCCTGATTCGGATCGGGCGAGAGAAGACGGAACGAGTCAAGAACCGAAGGACGGGAAGAGAAGTCGAAGGACAAGGCGGAGGGAACACCGGAGGAAACCGGAGGGAACACCGGATGAGAACACGAAGCGCGGGCTGGCACGCGAGAACGCGGCCGCGCTTCGGGAGGTCGTGCCCGCATTTCGGGCGGACGGCTTCTGGCGGCGAAACTCGGGCAGGGGCCTGGAAACGCGCCCGAGTTTTCACATGTGGTGCCCGAGTTTTCAGACGTACGCGTATCTGACGAGAATATTCCATATCTTTTCGGGATATTTTGTTTCCTTGGGGAAAAAGATATTGTATGGCTCTAGTCCTCTATTTATACTCGACACATTGATATTGTAATTGGTGCGCTTCACCATTGAGAGATCCTGAGAGTGAGATTAAAGAGGTTAGGTTAGGAAGAATCCTTGTAATCCTTGAGTCCTCTGATTGATCTAGTGAGAATCCCTGGCTTGGTAGTGCCCCCAGACGTAGTCCTTGTGACGAACTGGGTCAACAATTGCTCGTGTCTTTGTCTTGGTTTGCTTACTATCCGTCTAATTGCAGGAACGATCCGGGGCTTCCGCAGGTTTTTCCCCAACAAACCTGCGGAGGAGGAGCCAGAACAATGCAAAGGAAAGACACATATCCTTCAAATTCCCATCCGGATCGCTTGTTTCAGATAACAAGCTCCCTTCGCTATGCCATATGCTCTCGAGAGTGGCAATCTTGTCGAGATCAAGGTCCTTCTCGTGGGATGGCGGGTAGCTAGAAACTACCTGATCAAGTGCGGCTTTGACTCCAACCAAGTACGTATAGCCCTGCATAGTACTAGGATTTTGTGGAGTCGTGTAATCTACGTTGCGTTCTTTTTTCATGAACTCTGCGACCACCATTGTGACCCTATAGTTGGACGAACAAAAGAGACTTAATGCCTTACATAGACTAGTTACGTACACATTAACTTCATCACAAATGAATAAGTTATGCTACTAACCCACTAACAAATGATCACATAATAGTACGTAGAGATATGATACCTGTCGAGGCCAACACGAGTCCTACAAGCGCTAATTAGCGCCAACCTCCGCTCTCCGAGTTGGAGGAGGTGCACGACCCAAAGGACGACAAGTGCGATCCAGAAGGGTTGCGACGGCAAAGTGAACACGATGAGCAACAGGATCCAAAGGGACATGATGACTTTGTCCCAGAGGAAGCTCTTACGCATGGCCTCGTTGTCCTCGAGGCTCTCAGAGGCCGAGTTGTAGGTGGTGCTGGCAAGCACCACAAGGAACACAACCCATACCAACACGAGGCCTTCGATCAAGAGACGTCGTTGAAGAGTCCAAACACATAGCTGAGGGCGTGGATGGAGAGGTAGCCCGATGCCCGAAGGCACCACTTGGTGAAGGACCACCCAGTCCTGTGGCGGAGGGAGCGGAGAATTATCATTGACCCTAGAAGGGTCGCGGTGATGAGCACGAACGCCTCCAGCTTGTAGCGTTTCCCGGCTGGTGATTGGAACATTTCCTGTAGGTTAGAAATGCCATCATCGACGCCACTGCTTGGCACGGGCGCGCTTGCACCGGTGTCCACCATCTTCCCCTTGTTTTCTTTGTTTGTTTTTGTTTTTTGGTTGGAGGGTTGCGAGGAAACTGGAGTATATTTATATGCATAATTAGTTGATGATCATCCATCAATGCTTCTCGATAATGTCATTATATTTTGTTACTTATACATACACTATTGGATATAGTGGTTGTTGTGTAAATTATGTCACTGATGTGGCAGGTTTAGTTAGAGATATTTAGCCGCTGATGTGACAGCTGTAGTGTTAGCTTAGAGTAGTATAAATAGGGAAAGCTTGTATTGTAAGAAACACCCTTTTATCAATACAAGAAAATTCTCCCAAAATATCTGAGTTCCATTTCTTGCTTTCTGTTACATTTTCCGTTCTACATTTTCATATGGTATTAGAGCTAATCCAGGTGGATCCTGTGGTTGCTTTTTGATCATCTTCCTTGATCATGTTTCTTGCTAGCTCGATTACTTTTGAGCTAGGTTTTCTTTCGGTTTTCAGTTTCTTGTTGGAATTCCGATTTCCGGTTGGATTTTTGAGAAATTTAGCTTGAATTTCTTGCGATTTGGTTTGTGATGACTTGAATTGCTTGAGATTGAACGCAATTGCTGTTTTGCGCAATGGATCAAGACAATGTTTCTGGTGTTGGAGGACGATCAAGATCGACTTCTTCTGATGCAAATGCTGGATTTGGTGGTCACGCCAGCAGATCTGTGACGCTTGTTTCTCGAGGATACAAAGCTCGAGGTCACCGATCGCGTTCACCTTTGTCCAAGCGCGCACGAGAGAAGGAGTATGGACTTCCGTCTGGAGGTAACTCTAATGCCTTCGATCCTTATTTCCTCTCCAATTCTGATCATCCTGGAAACTAGTTGGTTACAACTAGGTTTAATGGTCTGAATTATGCGAGTTGGAGTAGAGGTGTGAAAATGGCTTTAGGCGCCAAAATGAAGCTAGGTTTCATTAATGGCTTGTATAAGAAACCAGAGAGAGATTCTGAGGACTATGAGCGTTGGAGACGCTGTGATTTTATGGTAATGTCATGGATTATTAATTTCATGGTTGCTGAGGTAGCTGAAAACTTCATGTATGTCCATTCTGCTGAAGAATTGTGGACAGAAATTGATGAGAGGTTTGCTGAATCAAATGCGCCACTAGTTTTTCAACTTCAGAGAGAACTTAGCAATATTCGTCAAGAAAACTTGTCTGTTGGTATGTATTACAGCAAATTGAAGAAGGTATGGGACGAATTGCAGGCTATTGAAAGCTTACCAGTTTGTTCTTGTGGAGTTCTTGAACATTGTACTTGCTATTTGTTGAAAAGGATGCTTGAGAGGGAGGCTACTGTTAAGTTGATGCAGTTTCTAATGGGATTGAATGACTCGTTTGAGAATGTTAGGTCTAATATTCTGTCCATGGAGCCACTGCCTACTGTGAACAGAGCTTTTCACATGGTTACACAGATAGAGAGACAGAAGATGATTACAGGTGCAGGTTTGCAATCTCATGATGCATTGGCTGTTAACATATCTAGAGGCTTCTCCAATCAAGGGAGTTTTGGTTATAATGGAGGTCAGAGTCAGTCAGGTTTTGACAAGAATGGAGGAGGTAGTTCTAATTTTTCTAAGGACAAAGAGAAAGCTCGTGCTGAGAAGATGAATAGGAAGTGTACCTATTGTCAAGAGGTTGGACATCTTAGGGAGTCCTGTTTTAAGCTTGTGGGATATCCTGACTGGTGGAAGGGACCCAAGACTCAGGGAAATAGTAACAAGATTGTAAAACACCTCTCCCACACGGGAACTGGGCTGTCAGGTCCGCAGCCCAATACACTCCAACCCATCACCTAAGAGGCCCAAACCCCAAATAGGTAGGTTAGTGCACTTGGTTGACATATCTCTCCCATGTGGGAAGTTATGCCAAAGGTCATGGGTTCGAGGACCCTTGGCAACAACCTACCTATTTGGGGTTTGGGCCTCTTAGGTGATGGGTTGGAGTGTATTGGGCTGCGGACCTGACAGCCCAGTTCCCGTGTGGGAGGGGTGTGTTACAAAAAAAGTCCCACATGGGAGAGATATGTCAACCAAGTGCACTGCAGTACACTTGGTTGACATATCTCTCCCATGTGGGAAGTTATGCCAAAGGTCATGGGTTCGAGGACCCTTGGCAACAACCTACCTATTTGGGGTTTGGGCCTCTTAGGTGATGGGTTGGAGTGTATTGGGCTGCGGACCTGACAGCCCAGTTCCCGTGTGGGAGGGGTGTGTTACAAAGATGATGGCAAATGTTGAGGGATCAGGAGGCTATGATTCACCTTTTGACATGGAGCAAGGTGATTCTTCTAAGCTTGATAATTCCTTGATTAATGCGGTTGTTCAGGAGGTGATGAGGGCTATGAAAGGCAAGGCTGTGGCTGAGGAAGGCACAAGTAATGGTCAAATTAATACCATCAGCTTTGCAGGTAATATCTCATCCTCTTCTACTTGTTTGTTGAATTCTTCTACTTGGATAGTAGATACAAGAGCAACAGATCATGTTTCATATGATCAAACATTATTTTCTAGCTTGAGATTTTTAAACAAGCCTATAAGGATAGGGTTGCCAGATGGTACTACACAGGTAGTTGAACAATGTGGTGAGATTCCTTTGACTACAGAATTGATTTTGAGAAATGTGTTGTATATGCCACAGTTTAAGCACAATTTGATGTCAGTTTCTCACTTGCTGAATGATGAAGAGCTTATGTTCTTATTTGGTTCTCGGGGCTGTATGTTACAGGGCCGTTTGAGCAGTAAAGTGTTGATTTCTGGACACAAAGTTGGAGGATTATACAAGATCACAAGTAGAGATGTGGTTGCACCTAATGTTGTTCTTAATTCAGTTGGTTTTGATGTTTTGAAACAGCTTAAGACTACTAAGATTTCTAAGTCTTTGAATTCAGTACGTAATAAGATCAATGTCAAGTTGTTACATGCATGACTAGGACACACTTCCTTGTCTAAATTGAGGCATGTACAAACTGATGGTTGTAAGGATTTTGGAGATTACAGTTGTAAGAACTCTATTGAATGTGATATATGTGTTTTGGCAAAACATCACAAACTTCCTTTTGATCTTAGTACTTCTCATGCTACAGCAGTGTTTGAGTTAGTTCACATGGATTTGTGGGGGCCTTATAGGTCTCAAGATTACAGTGGTGCTAGATATTTTTTAACTGTGGTAGATGATTGCTCACGGGCAACTTGGACCTTTCTTTTGAACAGTAAAGAGCAAGTTCCTAGGCTGATTGTTGATTTTTTTGCTTATGTGGAGACTCAATTTGACAAGAAAGTCAAGGTGCTTCGGACTGATAATGGGACAGAGTTTGTGCAGCAATTCTTGAGCTCTATGTTGTCTTCTAGAGGCATCATTCATCAGAAGTCTGCACCAGGTGTTCCACAACAGAATGGGAGGGTTGAGAGGAAGCATAGACATTTGATTGAAACTGCTAGAGCAATTCGTATTCATGCAGGATTACCTATTAGATTTTGGGGAGATTGTCTTTTATCTGCCACTTATTTGATCAATTTACTTCCTTCTCCTATCTTACAGTGGAAGACACCTTATGAGATTTTATACAACAAAATACCTTCTTATGATCAGTTAAGGGTGGTTGGATGCTTATGTTTTGATTTGAAACAGAAATTTCAGAGAGGAAAGCTGGATCCTGTAGCTACAAAGTGTGTATTTTTGGGTTATCCCAAAGATCAAAAAGCTTTCAAGGTTTATGACTTGGAAACCAAGAAGGTTCATATAGCTAGACATGTTGTTTTCAGAGAGGATTATTTTCCTTTCAAAGATAATATTCAGGGTGTTGAGATTTCAGATATTAGTATCTTTCCTGATGTGGCCTCAAGTTTATTAGATGTAGATGCAGATGCTGATGTGCCTGTTGTTCACTCAAATGTTGATCATTCCAGTTCTGTTTCTGGCCAGCCTCATTCATCTTTTCCTACTCCTATTTTGGATGTGGCATCTCCAGCAAGCAATGATGCTTCCAAAGTAGTTTCTTCTAATGTTGAGCACAGTTTGCACTTGCCTGAACAGGTTCCTTTACCTTGTCTTAGGAGGTCAGACAGAATTGTCAAGGTTCCTGCTAAGTTCAAGGATTTTGTGTGCACTAATTTGCCTTCTAGACAGGTTTTAAATGTTGAGGATCAATTTGTCAAGGCATTTCATGTTATGTCTCTTCAGGATTTCTCTGATTTTCCTGAGGATTATGTTCACTCTTTGTTCAATGTCTTGCAAGTTGAAGAACCTTCATCTTATGCACAGGCTAGAAAGCACACTGGTTGGATTGAGGCCATGAACAAGGAGCTGGTTGCTCTAGAACAGAATTCTACTTGGGAGTTATGTTCTCTTCCTCCAGGGAAGAAAGCTATTGGTTCCAAGTGGGTTTACAAGGTTAAATTTCAGCCAAATGGACAGATAGAAAGGCTCAAGGCACGTCTAGTTGCAAAGGGGTATAATCAGGTGAAAGGCAAGGATTATAAGCATACTTTTTCACCTGTTGCAAAATTCACTACTGTGAGGGTCTTAATGTCTTTGGCTGCAGCAAGAGGGTGGACTCTTTATCAACTGGATATCAACAATGCTTTTCTTCATGGATATCTCGATGAAGAAGTCTATATGATTCCTCCACAGGGTTATGATCAGGCCAAACCAGGTCAGGTATGTCGTTTGAAACGCTCCTTATATGGTTTGAAGCAGGCTAGCAGGCAATGGAATGTTGAGTTGACACGGCTTCTATTGCAACTGGGGTTCCAACAATCCAAACAAGATTATTCCTTATTTGTTAAGAGGTCTGCTTCTTCATTCACTGTTGTTTTGGCATATGTGGATGATTTACTGGTTACAGGGAATAATTTTGATGAAATTCAGTCTGTTAAAGCCTCTATCCATACTGCCTTTACTATTAAAGATCTTGGTGTAGCTCGATATTTTCTTGGTTTGGAAATTGATCAGTCTGCTACAGGGATCAGAATTAATCAAAGGAAGTATGTGTTGGATCTTCTAAAGGACACTCATATGCTTGATTGTAAAGTTGCTCATTTTCCTATGCAAAGAAATTTGAGGTTGCAGCCTGATGAAGGTCCTATTATGGATGATCCTGAATCGTATAGGAGATTAATTGGGAGATTGCTTTACTTGACTTTATCAAGGCCAGACATTTCCTTTGCTGTCCAGCAACTAAGTCAATTCATTTCTTCTCCACGCCAGCCTCATATGGATGCAGCCTTATATCTTCTTAGGTATCTCAAGGGTACAATTCATTGTTCCTTGTTTTATCCTAAAGATTCAGATTTATCCTTATCTGCTTACTGTGATGGTGACTGGGGTAGTTGCTCTTTCTCTTGCAAATCCATTTCTGGTTATTGTATTTTTCTGGGTGGAGCATTGATTTCATGGAAATCTAAGAAACAGAAAACAGTGTCCAAATCAACAGCTGAGAGTGAGTATCGTAGTATGTCCTACACAGCAAGTGAATTGGTTTGGTTAGAAGGTTTGCTCAATGATCTTTTGGTTCTTGTTTCTCTGCCCATTCCCTTGCATTGTGATAATACTGCTGCTATACACCTTGCTGCCAACCCTGTTTTCCATGAACGCACTAAACATCTTAGGATTGATTGCCATTTTGTGCGGGATATGGTTCAACAGGGTTTCTTGTCTACTGTCCATGTAAGAACTGGACTACAGTTGGCTGACATCTTTACTAAACCTCTTGGAGCACAGCAACATTAGTTGCTGGACAGCAAAGGAACCTCTTGTAAGAAACCTCTTGTAATTTTTCCTTAATAATATAAGACGGAATATTAACTAAAAAAACTGGCGTCGTGAACAACGTTACTCGGTATTTACGTTGGAATTTTTTTTTTTGATAAACGGTATTTACGTTGGAATTGAATTGAGGTTTTTTTTTTTTTTTTTTGAACCGGGATTCCTAGTGCATCCTTACGGATGAGAGCAAGAAGCTCGTGATGGTTCCAAATAGTTTCCCATGAGAGGCTGTGGCCCAAGAAAGCAATTTTATCGGCCACAGAATTACAAATTCGACTCCCATGAAATATGCGTATTGACTCGAAACCCCTAAGGGTGACGAGAATATCTGTAATGGTTCTTTCAATTTCCCATGGGCAGTGATTCAGTCCTGTTATAGCTTTGATAACTGTCATGTTATCCCCCTCCACCTCGAGTTTTCTAATGCCCAATTGTTTGGCCTTCCTTACACCATCCCATAATGCCATTGCTTCCGCCAATAATACCGCCACTTTTCCATATATTCTAGCTGTTCCGTTGACTGGTTTTCCATCTCCATCCCGTATAATCGAGCCTCCTGAGGCATTTCCATTGCCGAGTTTGGATCCATCAAAATTCAGTTTTACATACCCATGAGATGGTTTCTTCCATTTGTCCATTTTGATTTGTGATCGGTCTCTTGATTTAGTGCTTTTGTTCACATCTTTTTCTTCATCCTCATTCCATTGCTTCGCTTGTTTCCATTGTGTCAGTTGGTTCCGGATGTATAGATTAAGGTCTTGTATGGGGTCATTTGTTGTTTGCTGAAAAAGTATCTTATTTCTTTGGTGCCATATGCCCCACCAGGTCACTACTAGCTCAGTAAGCTCCTCCTTCCGTAATTTGCTATTCAGTTCGCATAGGATGTTTCGTGGGTTCATTTGTAACGGAATGTATTCTTTGATGATATGCTCCGTCTTTGCATTTATGCTCTTTATTATCGCCAACGTATGCGGACATTGGGTCAGTAAATGAGCCGTGTCCTCGTGAGTAGCGTTGCACATGAGGCAACCTTGGGGCACCACAACCTGTTTTTCACTAAGTCTTTGTTTGGTGGGCAGACCGTTCGTGTCAATTTTCCAAAGGAAGTTCCTCACTTTGGGGTATGTATCCAGATTCCAAATCCACGCGTTGGGACTTGGTGTCATAGTTTCTTCCTTCGTTATAAGTTTTATTGCTGATTTTGTGGAGTACCACCCATTTCTGCTAGGAGCCCATATTAGTTTATCGTCAATTCCATTTTCAGGGATCGGGACTCTCAATATTTCATCCACCAATTCGCCAGGGAGAACTTGCTGTAGTTCATTTGTTTTCCAATTTTTATACCAAGATATGAATTGTTGGACTTTGGTTTCCATATTAACAACTTCATTTGATACCGCCCATTCGGCAAGCGGTCTGTTTGTAAGCCATCTGTCCTTCCAAAACCTGATCGTCCGACCATTCCCTATTTGCCATCTCAAGCCTCCCTCAAATTCTGGTTTTAATTTCATCAGTTGTTTCCACTCCCATGAACTGTTTGACTTCGTTTTATATTCTGATAGCGAGTTTCCTCTTAAGTACTTTTCCTTAACAACCCACACCCAAACATTGTCTTGCTCTGTGAGTATTTTCCATAACAATTTCATTTGGAGTGCTTTGTTCATATCTTCTGCTTTCCTTATACCCAGACCCCCATAAGCCTTCGGTTTGCATATTCGATCCCACCCAACAAGGGGCTTATATTGCCTGTCTTTATTCCAGAAAATGTTCTATTTATGGCATCTAGTTCATCATTTACATGTTTTGGAAGCATAAAGCTTTGCATGATGTAGTTTGGTTTTGCAGAAAGGTTCGATCGGATTAACACTGCTCGACCTTCTTGAGATAGCGCATTACTCGTTCCGGAGTTTACGGGCCCTCTAGATATCGGGAATCCTATAAGTGACTTCGGCCCCTCACTTACCTTCTGGAGTTTACGGGCCAACAATTCTTCTACAATGACAAACAGATAAGGTGACAAAGGATCTCCTTGTCTAATTCCTCGTTCCGGTGCAAATGGCAAAGTAGGTCCACTGTTAACCAAGACTGAAAAGGACACCGTGCTTATGCATTCCTTAATCCATCCTATGAATTTATTGTCAAAACCAAATTTGTGTAAGATACAAAGGAGAGATTCCCAATCGACTCTGTCATACGCTTTTTTCATATCTAGTTTTACTGCCATCCATCCTTCCTTTGCTTGACTTCCTCTAAAGGAGTGGAAGATTTCATGTGCAATAAGCACGTTGTCTTGAATTGTTCTTCCAGCTACAAAGGCTCCTTGGAGCGGGTGGATGATTTTAGGCATAAAATTTTTTAATCTTTCTGTTAGAATCTTAGCTATGATTTTGTATATCGTTGTGCATAAGCTAATAGGCCTATAATGGTTAGTTGTCGATGGGCTATCATTTTTCGGGAGTAGCGATATGAATGTATGGTTGCTTTGATTTAAAATCCTTCCAGAGTGGAAAAATCCTTTAACTGCTTTTATTACTGATGGGCCAACAATGTCCCAATACTTCTGATAGAATTCTACTGTCATGCCATCTGGTCCAGGAGATTTATCTGAACCAATTTGGAAGACACTATTTTTGATTTCTTCATTCGTTACTGGCCTAGTCAGACTACGATTATCTTCATCTGTTATTTCTTTGTCAATAAGTGTCAGGTAATGTTGACGTGTTTATCTGTTGCTTCTTATATCGCTTGTAAAAATCGTTTCTGATTTCACGACAAATATTTTCTTCACCTGCTATTTGCGTACCATCGCCCAGGGTGATTGTCTTGATAGTTTTATGGTTTCGCCTCCCCGATGCTATTTTGTGGAAATATCCCGAGTTCGAATCAGACAATTTTACATGCTTTGTCTTTGCCCTTTGTTTCCAGTACGCTTTATGGAACTGAAGAATGCATTCCTTCTTTCGTAGGAACCGAGTTTGTTTTTGGACGAGCGTTGGTTGTGGAGATTCAATAATCTTTTGTTGCAGATCCAGGAGGGTGTCCTCAATCTCTCGTAGTTGCTGAAATGTATTTCCAAATGTCTTCCTTTTCCATTGTTTTGTGTGTGCTTTAAGCAGTTGAGTTTTCTTCATTAGCTGGAACATGAATGACCCTTGGAAGCAAGTTCTCCAAGTTTGTTTGACCACATTTGGGTAGTCTTTTCTCATTAGCCACATCTTTTCCATCTTAAACGGTGCCACTTTCCTTGTGTTGTCGTTCGTAATGTCAACCGATATTTTGCAGTGATCAGATGCTGTGAATGCATGATTGTGGGTTCGGATTCCTGGGAACTGTTGTAGCATGCTATCACTAACCATTACTCGATCCAACTTTTCATAAATGTTTTCTATTTCCGTTTTATTTTTTTTCCAAGTGTATTTGTTTCCTGTGGTGGGACTGTCATGTAGGTTACAGGTGTCTTTTAAATGCCGAAGTCGTTCAAATCTATTGGTTGTCGGAATACAACCTCCTTTTTTATCGCCAATTTCTTGTATTTCGTTTAAATCGCCTATGACGACCAAGGGAATGCTAATTCCGAGAGCACAATTAATAAATTCTGCCCAAAAGCTATCTTTTTGGGCCTCATTCGGAGGCGCGTACAAAAAGCATAAGGCAAAAACCCACCCTGTTAGAAGGTTAACATGCTTCATTATAATGTATCTCGGCTTATGAATCATAATTTCAATAGTTTCACTTGTGAGTTGGTGTTCTTTCCACATTACACATATACCTCCGGCCCTACCATCAGCCGGTGACCATACTAGGTTATCAAACCCTACGCGTCTCCATACCTGGTCGCTTGGAAGCTTGTCTGTTTTTGTCTCAACAACAGCCATAACTTGTATTTGCTCAATTTTACAAAATGAATCAATCTCAGGCCAGAAAGATTTCCTACCCATACCTCTGCTATTCCATAGGGCGACTTTCATTTATATCTTGTTTTATAGGGGTGGCGAACAACTCCCTTGAGTTGATTACAGAACATGCTTATTATGTTGGACCTTATTTGTATTTGTTTCCACACTTTTCCTTTACTCACTCGCTTATAAAATTTTCCTGTCAGGAAGCTATAATATGATACTTTACTCACTCGCTTATAAAATTTTCCTGTCAAGACACATTCATTCATCCTGCATAAACAGTCTCTTATATACATTCTCCTATTCAAGTTTCCTTTATTTAGGGGACTTGATTTACAATAGTAGGCACACTTAACATGGTTTTTACAAATATTGGCAAAGCCATTTAACAACTCAAGAATAAAGCTTGATATAGTGCCCAACTGATCATAGTAACTTGGCTTTTCCATTTCTTTTCCTTTCTTCTCATTAGTTGTTATGCTGATTGCCACATTCCTCTTTTGAAATTGGTCCCATCTTTCTCTCAAAGAGCCAATTATATATCTAGATGATGCATAATGATCATACGCGTGCCCATGCACCCTGCAATTCCATCTATGCACTAATTCGCCTCCACTTCTTTTATACAACCAGCTGGTTTTCTGGTTCCCATGCATATATAGGGTCTTTAGTTGAGAACACCTGATCCAATAGTAGCAAATCATGATAATATGCACAATTTTATGATCATCAAATAGAAGACAAATCTCTTTAGGTACTCTTACAATAGTTTCCACATAAAACCTTGTAGCAATTAGAGTTTTTGAGGGCTTTTCCCCGATCCTTTTTATTTGATTACAGATACAACAACTGCAAATATTTTTCCTATCCTCGAGTTCTAGGCCAGAATTTTCAGCACAACAATTCAATACCAAATCATCATTTGTACAACCTGGTTGCCAATTAACATCATTAAACTCAACACAACGTAGGCCAATCACCCACTGAAAATCATCGATGCTCACATGCCTAGTTCTAATTATTACGAAGATCTGAAGTATGGCTTTATCAAAAACAATGATTGGTTTCCAAATAGTACCACTCAACCATGGATAAGCCAAGCTCAGGTTTAAGATATGCAGAAACATGCTACTAATTTCATTATAATGGAGCCTCAAATGGCATGATTCAAGACGGTTCCTTTCACCTTTTTCTAAATTTGACCCCAAAAGGCCAGCCTCTAAAGGCTTCTTAAGAACTCTACCCTTTAAGGTCTTGACGACCATGGCAGAGATTGGTTCAGATTGCGCAATAAGTTTCACCCTTCCAGATTGTTCTTTAACGAGTTCTTTATCGAAGTGGAGACCAAGTCCCGCATACCAAGCATAAACCAAGTCAAGCATTTCATCCAATATATCCAAGGAGAGAGAGATCGTGTACAACCTGTTTTGAGTCGGGGTTTGTCGCCTCTTAATGCTATTCCAAAGAAAAGAACGCATCTCATCCCAATTTCCTTTGACATGGTTGTTATCCTGTGAATTGTCCATCACCTGGAGCATGCTGGGCTTGGCTTCTTCCATCTTACTGTCTGCTATACTTTGGCATGATCTCCCAGTTTCCTTTACCATGGTATTAGCATTAGAGCTATCAACACATACAGTAATAGACGTTTCAAAACCGCAGTTTCAACGCCCTGCCTACAAGTGTTATGGAATGGTGAAATGACACCGCAGTTTCCGGCCTCGAGGGGAGTTAGACAAGGGGATCCGATATCCCCGTATATCTTTCTGTTTTGTATTGAAAGACTTAGCCATGTCATTACAGAAGCTGTGAATCGGGGGAGCTGGAAACCGATTAAACTGTCAAGGTCGGGCCCGGCTTTGTCTCACCTTTTCTTTGCGGACGATATTCTTCTATTTGCGGAGGCGTCGGTTAACCAAATCAGAGTTGTGAAAGAGTGCTTGGATGTGTTTTGCAAAGCTTCGGGTCAAAAGGTTAGTGCTAGCAAGTCCAAGATTTTTGTTTCGGGTAATGTTGGTGATTCGGTCAAGAGAAGCCTTGAGACCGAGAGTGGGTTTGTGGTGACCGATAATTTGGGAAATTACCTTGGCATGCCTATCCTCCACAAGAAAGTCAATAAACATACTTTCTCGGCGCTGCTTGATAAATTCCATAGAAAGTTGGCGGGATGGAAATCGAAGTCCCTGAGTTTGGCGGGCCGGACCACGCTTGCCAAATCAGTTCTCAATTCCCTTCCAGTTTATACAATGTTTACGATGAATCTTCCGGATAGTCTTTGTGAGAAAATGGATAAAATAACCAGAAATTTCGTGTGGGGGAGCACGAGGGAGAGACGGAGATTGCATAAGGTGGCTTGGAAGGAGGTGATCAAACCGAAACATCAAGGAGGGCTTGGCTTGAGAACTATGAAAGAGATGAATGAGGCCCTTCTTGGGAAGCTGGGATGGAGGTTCATAATGGAAGAGGATAAGTTATGGACTGAAGTTCTTAGAGAGAAGTATGTAGGCAAAGCTCTTGGTACTTCGTCGGGCACTTCCCGTATTTGGCAAGGTATAAGGACTGGGATCGCTGAGGTTGCGCTGAAGGGGTCTAAATGGCTGCTGAGAAATGGGCGCTCGATTCTGTTTTGGCATGATTTATGGCTGCTGGATTCTCCCTTGAGTAGTGTGGCTATGAATGAAATTGATGAAGAGGACTCAGGGGCTGTGGTGGCGGATTACTGGATTGCCGGAAGGGGTTGGGATTGGGACCGTATCTCAGATCTGTTACAGCCAGGATGCTTGTTGAAGTTGGCGGCCTATGCGATCGATGAGGGAGCCGAATCACAGGAGGACGAGCTGTGCTGGAGGTTTGCTGCCGATGGCTCATATTCGGTCGCGACGGGGTATGATTTTGTGCAGGGCAACCTCGACTGGTGTGGTGTCGACGAGATGGTGTTCCGTAATATTTGGAAGCTGGCGGTTCCGGAAAGGGTTAGGATGTTTGCGTGGTTGGCCATCAAAGGTGGTGTTCTTTCAAATGCTGAGCGAAGGAGGCGCCATATCTGCGCTGAGGCTGTCTGTACGCTTTGCAGGAAGGCGGACGAAAGCTTTGAGCACTTGTTCAGGGATTGTGAGAAGGTTAAATTCATTTCGGTTAACTTGAATGCTACTACTATTATTCCTTCATTTTTTCAGGTCCCTTTCTCGGTGTGGCTTCGCGAGAATCTCATGAGTAAGAGGCGGATAGCGGAGGTTGATTGGAAGGACTTGTTCGCCACGGTGATCTGGTGGGTGTGGAAGTGGAGATGTGAGGCGATTTTTGGTAAAGAAACTAAGGTGCAAGATAGAACGGCTTTTGTGATCGATCGAGCTATGGAAGCTAGAAAGGCCGCAGGTATGTCTTTGTCTTGTGCTACTGTGTCTAATAAAATTGTGCAGGGGATTGCTTGGGAAAAACCGGCTGTGGGATGGATCAAAGTCAACTCCGATGGAGCGGTTAAAAATGGGCTGGCTGCGGCGGGCGGAACGCTTCGAAACAGTGATGCTGATTGGATAAGTGGTTTTGTGCATAATGTGGGGGCGTGCTCGGTCCCGATGGCGGAACTTTGGGGGATCTTGAACGGCCTCAAGATGGCTTGGAACAAGGGATTTCGTAGGGTTGTGATTGAGTCGGATTCCAAGTTGGTTATCAACATGATTCAGAATAAGATTAACAAGAGTCATCCTCTTACTAGCCTGGTTATGCAATGCCAAGCCTTCATTAGTAGGGATTGGTCAATCCAATTCCGTCATGTGTACCGCGAGGCGAATACCGTAGCGGATTCCCTTGCGAGTTTAGCTTTTGATTTTACTTTAGGTTTTCATGTATTGCTTGCCCCTCCCGAGGGGATTATTTCTTTGTTGCTTAATGATGTAAGGGGTCGGGCTATCCCCCGAGTGATGACTACTTAGCCCATTTTCGAATTTTAATAAAACGCCCCTTGAGGGGCCGGAGAGTGCCGCCTCTCTTTCAACCAAAAAAAAATAGACGTTTCAAAACCAGAATCCATAAGCTCAAACCCAGAATCGAACAACAAACCAGCAATAGCAAACAGAATCGACCTAAAGCAAGTCAACATAAGCTCAAAACGTTCGGCAATTTGATCTACAATAAAGCTCCTCCATAAGAGGGAGCAGAGCCCATTCAGCCAAGTGAAACGACCATCGGTATAGGCAAACATAGCACACAGAATCAGATAATCATGCCGAATAACAAACACGCACACACATACTGGAGAATCATGCCAATTAGACACCATACAGACTCGAAAGGAAGGAAACGACCTGGCTATGGTGATTAGGCGAGAAGTTCTGGAAACCTTCAGACGGGGAGAGTAACGTACTCTCCATTGTTCTGTTTGTGAAGTGGACCTCCAGCGATTCCGGTGATGAAGTCGGCGCCTCTCTGCCTCCAACATCCCCCAACCGTAAAGAACACCACCGAACTCCAATCTCCCTAGCCCTTGTTTCTTCTTTGCTTTTGGCTTTTTTATGTACATCCCAACCTTCAAAGGGAAAGAGCCCCTATGCGCCGGAGAACAGATCACGACATCAGTAATCCTCCATAGGAACGACGAATCCGTCAGATCTCCGTGTTTGCCGTTTTCGATACAAAGCGTTGAACCCGGGATTTGGCGAGCGGAAACACCAATTCCAAGCTTTGGGGATCTTTTCTGATCAATAGTCACTATTTCGAAAAGGATTGAGCAAAGGGTTAAGCCAAATTTTGCTTGGGATCGAAGGCTAGGGTTTCGATTTTTTGGGCAGAGGCAGCGTTTGTCATGGGGGAGGGGAGGGTCTAAAGAGAGCGTTTTCTTCATTTTTGGTTCCGTTTCACAACCAGAAAAGGAATGCGTGTTTGAGAGCATGTACAATGGAGAGGATTGACTCTCCTCTTTACACCCTCTCTCTTCTAAGAGGATCTCCTCTTTGTTGTAGAAATATGAAAGAGGATCCTCTTTGAAAGAGGAATGGGGGAAATCCTCTTTCTGTAGAGGATTGTGAGCATGGGCTCTTGTGCATCCTCCTACCTTTTAGCCAATCATAGCTCACCATGTGTCCAATCAATTTTCTACAACTTTCATTTAATATATTTCATTCCACCATTAATAAGTTTTTAACAAAAATAATAATAAAGTGTGACATTTTTTTAAAAAAGTTAATGTTATTGATTATTAAAAAATTTTGTCTATAATTTGAATCCAATATTACCATATTTTTAAATAACTTTTATTTTCCTAACCCCCCTTAGATCATGGATCATCACAATGATAATTGTGATATTTATCTTTAGTGTTGTTTTTATTTTAATTTGGATGTGCTTAAAGTTATCTTGATGTTAATAAATTATTATTATTAGTAGTAGTAGCTAATATATATTCATTAATAATTTAAGATTATATTAATCAAACTAAATTAAATTGAATATATTTTATTATTTATAATTTAAATAACTTATTTAAAAATATATGATGATATAGAATATATGATAAAATATAGTATATGTAAAGATAGAAGAGAGGAGATGATGAGGATCCTCTTTGTTGTAGAGAAAATTAGTAAAAGAGGAAAGGAAAGAGGAATGAGATAGTTGAAAATGATGTGGATGAAAGAGAAAGTGATGTGTCAAAAGGAGAAAAGGAGAGAGAAATGTAAGAGAGGATTGCACCTCCTCACCATTGCATACGCTCTGAATTGAGGTTTTTTGGTTGGACTTGACTTCAATGAAAATAAAATTTTATTTTGCTAGGTTTGAGAATGCACTACTTGTACATGCGAGGCACTTCTTCGCATAAAAAAAAACATGCCGGACACTTTCCTTTTTGTTTCGACAAAAAGTCAAGGTACTTCCGATTAGGGTTCATCATCGGTTTGGTTTCCAAACCCAAAAAACAAAACGAACCGAAATTCTAGATTTTTTTACAAATCGAAAGATCGAACCGAAAATTTTCAATTTGGTTCGGTTTTTCAATTTTGGATAAATATAAGGTTTCTCTTCCGGGAGAAGATTGAAAACAAACATAAAAGCAATTGTAATTTCTTAGGCCAAAATTGATGACATTGTTAAAGAAGGAAACTTTTCCTCCTATTGAACAGAATGAAAAACAGAGGAAAATGACAGAGTATGTATGAGAACACTTGCTACTACTACTTGCTTGCAATCCATTTTTAGCATACAAGACAGTGACACATCTCAAATGCTCATCTGTCATCTCAGAATAATAGTAGTAACAAAGTAAAGAGGAGATTCAGAATAAAACTCTTATTGTTGAGAGAAGAAATTAACAAGAAGTCTCAAAATTTTAAACTTGGCCAAGTTGAGCACAAGTTTTGTGCCTAAAAGTTCAACAACTTATCCAGCCAAGACACAACAATAACAAAATGACATAACAATGTATACATACAGCATCAAAATGAATCACAATTGTCTCCTAGACCTTAGAGCTTTTATCCAAATACCCTTTCAAAACATCCATAACCTGCCCGAAATCCGCCTTCACTTGCACAGGCGGGTTCGCGAACCTGCAAGCCATATCCGGGATCGCCTTGGAATGGTACTCAATCTTGGACTGTGTAAACTTGAGCCCATGAGCCGTGCTCACGACAACCGTCCTATCATGGGGTCCAATAACCCCACTCTGCCTCAACTTCATCAACGCAGTCAAAGCCACACCGGTATGCGGGCAAATAAACATCCCAGTCGAATCCGCCTGAGCCATCGCATCCATCAGCTCCTCCTCGGTCGCCTCCTCAACAATCCCGTCACAATTCCTCAAAGCAAACACGGCCCTATCAATCGAAACCGGGTCCCCAATCTGAATAGCCGACGCGAACGTTGTCCCCGCCTTAACGGCCTTGAAATCCTTCCACCCGGCCTTATAGTACCGATACAACGGGTTCGCATTCGCGGCCTGGGCACACACGAGCCTCGGGACCCGATCCACAAGCCCCAAATCATAGCACATTTTGAACCCCTTGTAAAAGGCATAAATATTCCCCAAGTTCCCGCCCGGAACGATCACCCAATCGGGCACCTCCCAATCGAACTGCTGCAGGATCTCGATCGCAGCCGTCTTCTGCCCCTCGAGCCTCAAGCTATTCAGCGAATTCGCCAGATAGATCGGAAGCTCGGACGTCACCTCCCTGATCAGCCTCATACACCCGTCGAAATCCGTATCGATGCTCAACACAAACGCCCCGTTCGCAATCGGCTGGACCAGTTGCGCCATGGAGATCTTGTCCGCGGGGAGGAAAACAATCGACGGTATCCCAGCCGATGCACAATAAGCCGACAACGCCGCTGACGTGTCTCCGGTAGAAGCGCATCCGACTCCGACCACGGGCTTGTTGAGCTTCCGGAGTCTGTTGACCTGGCTGACAAGGACCGTCATGCCGAGGTCCTTGAAGCTGCCGGTGTGGCTGATCCCGCAGTGTTTGACCCAGAGGTCGGTCATGGAGAGGAAGTGCTTGCCGAAGCGCTCGGCCCAGAAGAGGTTGGAGTTGCCCTCGAAGGCGCTGACGATGTCGTCGGGGGAGATTTCGGGTAGGACCCATTCCTTTTTGCTCCAGACGCCGGAGCCGTAGGGCCAGGTGGTCTTGCCGACGCGAGAGTCGAAGAGATTGCGCCAGTAGGCGCCGTCGAACTTGGCGAGGGCGGCCATGTCGTGCTCCACGTCGAGGAGGCCGCCGGAGTTGGAGCGGTAGACGATCTCGTCGAGGGAGTAGGACTCTGTGGAGGCGGCGGGGGCGTTGAAGGGCACGTACTTGGCGGAGAAGTTGTGGGAGTTGGAGATTCGGCGAGCGTCGTCTCGGATGTTGTCGGAGGGCGCCGGCGATGGGGAGCCGTTGCCGGTTGTGAGGGAGGTGCAGGAGACGGAGAATGGGCGGTTGAGGGTGGGTTTTATGGTGGGGTTTTGGAAGAGGAGGGGGGTGGTGGGGTGGAGGAGGGATGAGGACGCCATCGGAGATGGGTTTTCCGGCGAGATGATGGGGAGAGAGGAGTTGGTGGCGGCGATGGGTTTACGATTGGTTTGAAGCTGAACCCTAGATTTTATTTGTCCTTTTTTGGTTAGTTTTGATAGAATTATCCTAAGTTTTATAGAATTTCCTTATTTTGGTTTTTTTGGTGCGAATAATGGAATTCGTGGCACATGGGATTCAGTAAGACTGGGTGTGATGTGAACGTGTGATATAAAATAAAATAAATATCTTCTTCAATCGAAAGAGAAAATCTGTGAAAATTTAGTGGATTCATTAGTAGCACATGGAATTCGTGGTCGGAGGCAAGTTCTTGCTACCTCACGGGCCACAGTTGGGCATTTGGTTTAGGAATTTCACATATTTTGATTTCGGTCTTTGGTCGCCGGTTTAAAGATTCCACAAATTGTGGTTTAAGAATTGTGGGTTGGTTTTGAACTGATGTTCCGCCTTAGAGCTAGCAACTTTCACGAAAATTGTAGCTGAAGTCAATCTTGTACGCTAATTGGTAAGGATAGAGCATATATAGTTGAATTGCTCATAGAATATGTCAGATCCGTCTTTGGCGCCAAAGCTAGTATGCTTAAATTAGACTAATGCCTGAATACAAGGCTATGAACAAGTAGTGTTCACAGAGCAACTATATTAAGATGGCGAAGCTCATCAAAACAAATAGGGAGAAGATAGTCTCAAGAATTTTTAATCTTCCTTGCTATATTACGCTCATTCTAATACGTTGCCTCTGCTTCATGGAAATTTCTTACCAACCGCGTCTAGCACACTTGTTTTGACCAAATTAATTAAACTTGGATGTGTACTTTCTTGTCTTCTCTTTTCTCTTGCTCATAGTCTTATTACATGTCGACGCTGAGATCAGGAAAATCAATTTCCAATCCTTTCTTTGCTTGCTTGTTCTAATGATGTTGTTTCAGTGTGACCGTTTTGGTGAATGTTGAACTAAAATTCTTAGTCTTTTTAACTTGTTAAGTCTGTGATCTAGTAGTACCTATGTACGTTTTAACTTGTTAAGTCTTAGCTGAACTCGTTCCTCGAGTATGGTTCGTCTTTGCTTTGGTCACCAGGAGCAATTAGATGATCAACTACATGATCCAATACACGATCATATACACAACCGAATACGCAATCTCTCCTTCGGAAACGCGAGAAGATTCTCTTATAGGTCGCTGCAGCTTGCGACTAACAACTTCTCCAACGATAAGTTTATCGGAGAGGGTGCTTATGCAAAAGTCTACAAAGGGGTTCTGCCCAATAAAGCCCTGATTGCAGTCAAGGCTTACAGGTATGAGAACAACACACTAATCCCAGATATGGTTCATCTGATGGGAGTCGTCATGTCATGGACCCGACACCCGAATATCAACAAGGTAATCGGCTATTGTATCCACATGAATTGCTGGCTACTTGTAACTGAATATGCTGAAAACGGTAACCTCTATGATCTCTTGCACAAACAACGGAAAAGATCCAAGCCTGTAGTACTCAGCTGGCCTATGAGAGTCGCTGTCTGCGTCGGGATTGCTCATGGCGTCTCTTACCTTCATGAAGACGTCAATCCGCGTGCTGTTCACCGCGACATTAAGCCTGCAAATGTACTCCTGGACAGAGACTTCACCCCCAAGATCACAGATTTTGACCTTGTCAAGCTCTTTCCTCATAATTCCAATGAGTTGCCTCTTGATTCAGATTCTGTTCTGAATACAGTCGTCACCAGGACGAGTGCGTATATGGATCCAGAGTACTTAACGTCTGGAAACTGTACTCAAAAGTAGGATGTGTATTGTTTTGGAGTGACCATGCGCTTGAGCTCATTAGTGGAAGAAAGGCATTCGATTTCTACTGCGGTAAGGACAACCAGTTGCTTGCTGATTGGGCTTCTAATCTCTCGCGAGACGGCAGAGTTTCGCGAATCATCGATCCGCTTTTGACAGATTTTCCCAGTGATGACATGCAACGTTTTATTGATGTGGCGCTGTTGTGCATCAATCGAGAACCAGAGCACAGGCCAAGCATGCGCGAGGTTGTGCAGATGCTTGGTGGAGCTTGCAACTCTGTTAGGAGGCAACTTCTTGCAAGTTACAGCACTCCCTATGTTTCCGCTGGTAATGAATGTACCCACTCTTGCAAACCTTGATCATTGCCTGTGCACTCTCAAGTAGGAAACTAATTTGTTCATTTTGTGCTTAGCTTCTTCGTTTAGAAGCTCGGTAGCTCGTACAGACGATGAAGGCGAAGGAGTATCCGAATCTGCTGATTCGGATACAGAACCGCAAGCACAGCCACAGGTAAATGTATCTTCTCACAAGACTGTCTATTCTAGTAAACCATGGAAGCAAATATTTATGAACGATAACGACACAGATTGAAGGGGCTGAAAGTTCTGCAGCTCAAAGCAATGCAGCCACTGTACCACAACAAGTACATGTTCAGCAGCAGCTAGGAATTTTGCTCTCTGGTACAGGTGACCTTCTAGAAAGACTGTCTCAAACTATGGTGTTTAATAGGCCTAGTAAACTTGATTTTCCTGAGGCTGTCTACCCTCCTTTTCGAACTAGGGTGTTCGGCCGTGGAGGGTCAAGAAACCTCTATACCTTTTAGAGTCTCTTCTAATGCCTGATAGTTAGCTTGACGGTGGTTAATTTAAATTCAATCAGTTAACTTCTGCAATTTTGTTGTGTTACACCACAGCTCAGTATCTCATTGCTGTAACATGGGCAAGATTATCCATGAAAACTTGTTGCACCTTTGCACGATAAGACCATTTATGTTCATGAAAGTTGTTTCAGATTAAGAATTTTTAAATAAAGAATTGCTTGCACAGTTGTCATTCATAGCAAATCAAGGATTCTTCAAAGAATTAGATTGGAAGCCTAAAACTTCTTTTAACTGTATACAACTAGATACATGAATGACTATATTCATATTACATTGCACACTCTTCAGCTGGAAGCTTAACTGTTGCAACAACAGACCTTGAACATGAAATAGATAGTTCAATTACATGCCTGGAAACCTTTCCTTTGCTTGATAATCCAAGTTTCCTCAATTTATCCCCGGCTTTTATATAGTCACAAGTGCTCACTCTCTATCACACCCGGAAACAGTTAAGAAGTATAAAGATTACCCTGTTGACTAGAAATACTACTCCAAAATGTTGATTTCACCATCTGGTAAAACAGAGGAAGCTGCAGCTTTGCAAACAGACCCACAGGGAGGCAAGCCAGCAAAGTCACCGGGAAAGCGATCCACGAAAACCGGTTAACAAGCACAACCGACAAAGCCGCGGCAAAAGCGATGAGCATGGTCACAATCCCAAGAAAGAGAGAAGCAAGCCCAATGATCAGCCTTTTGGGCAAAGCATCAAGGAAATCTTGCTCAGCAAAGCGCGATGTCAGTATGGACAAGAACATGAGGATGGACGTTGTGGAGGAGAACAAGGCCACAGCATTAGAGATTGCAAAGACCAAGAAAGAAGTTTTTGTCAAAAAAATTGGAATGCCTGTGTCTTGGTTGTTGCCCCCAGGGACAGTGAATGCTGCTGCAAAAACCACTGTCGCAATCAGTGTAGCCACTACCATGCAAGAACTTGATGTGTCCTTCATCCATTTCTCTCCACTTTCAAGCAATTTCTCATGCTCCTTGGTGAATAACTCACGGGCCGCTATGCGTTCATGGTTTGGGTATGAAATGTATATAGGACGAAGTAACTTCTCCACAGCCTGCAAGAAACATGACAAAGTTCTTACTTGCAACTACAAATGAACTTATATAATGATTTAAGGTATATAATGTTTACCTTGAACCACTGAATCTCACTTTGCATTTGTAAGGCGGATCCAGAGACAGCTTTGAGCTTATCAAAAGGAGCCATCTTGGCTACAAGATGCAAGGTGGTATCACCATAGACGATGCGGTCAGCCATTAGCTTGTTCTGTGCCGTGACTTCTTGTAAGAGATTGAATACCTTCTCCTGTCGATGCTTAATGCAGGTTTGCAATAAGGTTTCGCTGTTGCTTGTAAACCATAAGGCGTCCGGGCAGAACTCAACACATTCTCTCAAGATCTCAACCATACCCTTTGCTGCAGCGTTGGCTAAGACATTGTAGTGAGTTAGCAGTTGAAGCTTTTTAGAATTAGGCAGTGACCTTGCTCTAGAGAAAACTTCTTTTAACAAGGCCATGGCGTATTTGTGCTTCAACTTCTCTTCATAAATTCGCTTCAAGGCAGGTATTCTAAAGAGTATGAGAGCTGACATATAGGACACAAAATGAGGTTTAAAGATAAGCACAAGAAACAGAGATCTGTTGATAAGAATGCTACAAGCATTAGTTTGCTGACATACGTAGCTTGGAGAAAAATGGGATGGCATCACCATCTTGCTGCTCTACTTCAGTGATTTGTGATTCAGGTACGACTTTGAAATGGCATATGTATGTAAGCGATACAGAATTCAGCTTATATTTATTCCAGTATGAAAATTAACTAATAAAATAGAAGAAAGTAAATTGAGGATACTTACAATAGGAAATGAGGTTTTCCCAAAAATCAAGTCTACTTTGACTTTCAAAAACAAATGGAATTTGTCCAAGCAAATCAAGCACATAGAGAGAATCTTCTTCTTGCGAAGGATGGGCTAATAAGTAAGGGTACTTCCGGATCAAGAAATATGCAATATCTGCTCAATATTTCACAAGTACTACTTAATACTTATACCACAATAGCAAGCTGAGCATACAAGGAAAAAAACAACAAGCTTATGATATAGTCTTCTCATACCTAAATATTCTGCAGCAATGACGGCCCACATCAGCTGAAACCCGCGTAGGGAAGCAAAAGGATGATCAGGACCTTCGGGTTTAGTCCGTTTGCAGAGGTACCACACCACTTCCTTTTGCCCCGGTGTAGTCGATGAACCGGCAGCAATATGAAGAGGCACATGCCCAGAATTGCTAACAACCTGCGCCAGTCTTGGGTTTTTCTGGTATATTGCTCGCACGCAGAGTAGGCTTCCAGCCTTGGCTGCATAATGAAGAGCAGTGTAACCGCCAAGATCCTGCAGACCGACTTCTTCCGCGGTCATGCGACGTACCAGGTGCTCAACAAACCTCCCATGACCTTGACCAGATGCAATGTGAAGAGCTGTCCAAGCAAAGATTGAGATTCTTGCCGTGACTAGACTCTCGTTTTTCTCAATGGATCGCAATGCACTTTCCCAGTCGCCCCGCATCGTTGACGTGTAAAGGAGTTGATATCTGCTCTCTACATCTATACCTGTATAATCATTGCATGAAATTTGTAGCTAACAACAGTGACTTACTGACTTGTTTAAGTACATGTTAGGTAGTGGACTTACCAATAGGAGGGGCAGTCTCCCAAATGTAGGGATGTATCCCAATCTCAGTGGGAAGCTGAAAAAGCTCGCTGTTGCTATAGTCGGATGCAACATGAATTCCATTTTGGCTGCCAGCCAAATTGTCGTCGGTTGGGGTGGCAGCAGAATGAACGCCATCGGGGCGATGAAGCAAGAAGAAGCGATCGATATTCAGTGGGGCAGAAGAAGAACTAGCCATGCTGTTGTTTCTGGTGTGAAAAGGGTAGAGAAATTGAATGGTAGTAAGAAGTCCTAAATTCTTGATGCAACCATCGGTATCTTTCAATTCGGTCTTTTCTTAGACATTTCCTTGTCTTGTCTTGACGAGTGCATTTTGTGTGGTTCTTGGTTGTCCTCTGTTATCTTCATATTTTGGAATGGCATGGTCGTAAGAATTCCATTATGGCGGCCACCCACATTGTCGTCGCCCTGTTTATTTATCTATTTCTTTTTCCGGAGTTTCATAGAAGTTTCTGAATAACCGCGTCTAGCAGACGCGGCCATGATGAGGCCGAAGCCTACCTCTGCTTCCTCCCGTCCAGGTACGTACAGAATGGAAATATGCCTGCTGCTGCCTTCACTTTCTAATTTTTATGACGTTGTTGTTCTTGTGCTCAGTTAATTTGGTAGTTTTTTCTTGAACAATCTTAATTAACAGCCTGGTGGTTGCTTGGTTGTTTTGAATTAGTCCAGGTACGTTCAGCTAGCTTGGGTTCCGGTCGTTAGTTGAGTTCTCGCTGCTGCGAAAAATGGTCCGTCTTTGCTTTGGTCGGCAGGAGCAGTCAGATGATCAAATACTTGAAGATCTCTACTTAGGGGATGCAAGAAGATTCCCTTATAGGTCGCTGCAGCGTGCGACTGACAACTTCTCCGACGATAGGCTTATTGGAGAGGGCGGTTATGCAAGAGTCTACAGAGGGGTTCTGCTCAATGGAACCGTAATTGCAGTCAAGAGTTACAAAGCTGAGATCGTTTTAGAAAGATATAAAAACCGAGAAGATTTTTTCAGAATGGTGGAGATGATATCGAGTATCCAACACCCAAATATTCATCAAGTATCGGGCTATTGTATGGACAAGAGCCACCTGTTGATTGTATCTGAATATGCTGACAACGGGAGTCTCCATGACCTCATATACAATGATCGGCAGAAAAGATTCAACTGGCCTATGAGAATTGCGGTCTGCATAGGAATCGCTCGCGGCCTCACCCACCTTCATGAAGAGGTCCATCCACGCGCCATTCACCGCGACATTAAGCCTTCAAACATACTCCTGGACGCCAACTTCAGCCCCAAGATCACAGATTTTGACCTTCTCAAGTTCTTTCCTACTTCTTCTGATGAAGTGCTTATCGAAGCAGAAGCTGTGGACAGAACTTCGGGCCATTCTGATTCTGATCCAGTCCTGACTACACGTGTCAATGGGACAATGGGATATATAGCTCCAGAGTACTTGCGCATCGGAAGAGTTACACAAAAGTCGGATGTTTATGGTTTTGGAGTAACCATGCTTGAAATCATTAGTGGAAAGTGCCTCATTACTGATTGGGCTTTGAATCTCTTGCGAGATGACAGAGTTCTGGAGATCGTCGACCCGGTCTTGACAGATTTCCCCACTGATGAAGTGCGACATTTTCTTGATGTGGCGTTTTCGTGCATCAAGAAAGAATCGGAACAAAGGCCCAGCATGCGCGAGGTTACGCAGATGCTTGAAGGAACGTCGAATGTTTTTGAGAGGCAACTTCTTGCACCTAACAGTCCCCACTATTATTCAGCCGGTAATGAATTGTCAACCCTTGCAACAAACCTCATTTCCTGTGCAAAACTCTCGAGTACACATGAAACTAATTCTCTTTCATGTTGTTTGCTTAGCTTCTTCATTTAGAATCTCAATCTCTCAAACAGATGATGAAGGTGGAGGTGAAACTCAACCTGCTGTTTCAGAGGTGATTGTATCTTCTTACAATACCTTTCTGGGACGGGAAATGACACAGATTAAAGAGGCAGGAACTTCTGCAGCTCAAAGCCATGCAGCCACTCTATCACAACAAGTACTTGTTCACCACCAGCAGCAGCTAGGAGTTGTACTCTCTGGCACAGGCGACCTCGTAGAAAGGCTCTCCCAAACCATGGTGCTCCAGAGGTCTACCCAACTTGATTTTCCCGAAGCCGTCTTCCCTCCTTATCATACTAGGGAGTTCCGTCGTGGAGGCTCAAGAAACCTCTATACCTTGTAGATTGTCTTCCAAAGCCGATTGTTCGGTCAATTTAAATTCAATCTATGAACTTCTTCACTTTTGTAAAGCTGTGAAGCATTGGAATTATGGTGGAACTCACTCGACTGCCATAGATATTGAGAGAAAGCTCTCTGTATTTTGTATTTGATGTGACTTAACCATGAAGAAAAAGGGGTTGAAGCTTATATACAAGCCTACTGTCACCTAACCAGCTAACTAAGGCTAGAAAACTATAGTTAGTGAGCTAACAGACAACAAAGAAGAAGACGCTAGAATGTTAGTGCCACATGGGCTAGCTAGCTGGATATATACAAAACAATATAAAATGACCCAATAATCAATATGCTCATAAAAGCACCACCGCTCAATATCTGTTATTGCTGGTTTTGGTGAATTGTTGGGCACCCTTTGTGTACGTATGTACTCCTTGTTAATCTTGAGGCACGATTACCCATGACAATTTGTACGTTTGCACCAATGTAAGAGAAGATCATTTGTGTCCATGAACGTTGTTTCAAATAAATAGTTGTTTGCACCCTTGTCATTCATAGCAAATCAATAATTATTTACTACATTCAAATTACATTACAGATTCTTCAGCTGCACAACAGACCTTGAACATGAAATAAGTACATCAAAATGTATTGCAACCTTTCTTTTGCTTTCATAATCCTAGTTTCTCATTTATGGTTTCCTCAAAAATACACTAGTATATCAGAGCAAGTGCAAGTTCAAACCTTTTCCACAATAACAGATATCAATATGAAATATCCTTATATGTATGTACATTACAAGACCCAATAACCACTTTCAAGTTCAATAATATAGACTTCATTAAAAAAAAACATAAAAAAGATCACAAGGTTTTTAGTGTCATAAGTGCTGCTTCTCTTTAGCAACCGTTAAGAAGTATAAAGATTACCCTGTTGGCTAGAAATACTACTCCAAAATGTTGATTTCACCATTTGGTAAAACAGAGGAAGCTGCAGCTTTGCAAACAATGATTTAAGGTAGATCCAGAGAAATAATGATTTAAGGTATATATTGTTTACCTTGAACCACTGAATCTCACTTTGCATTTGTAAGGCAGATCCAGAGACAGCTTTGAGCTTATCAAAAGGAGCCATCTTGGCTACAAGATGCAAGGTGGTATCACCATAGACGATGCGGTCAGCCATTAACTTGTTCTGTGCCGTGACTTCTCGTAAGAGATTGAATACCTTCTCCTGTCGATGCTTAATGCAAGTTTGCAATCGTTGTTGCTTGTAAACCATAAGGGGTCCGGGCAGAGCGCAAAGCATTCTCTCAAGATCTCAACCATACCTTTTGCAGCAGCATTGGCTAAGACGTTGTAGTGAGTTAGCAGGTGAAGCTTTTCAGAATTAGGCAGTAACTTCGCTCTAGAGAAAACTTCTTTTAACAAGGCCATGGCGTATTTGTGCTTCGACTTCTCTTCATAAATTCGCTTCAATGCAGGTACTCTAAAGAGTATAAGAGCTGGTATATAGTACACAAAATGAGGTTTAAAGACAAGCACAAGAAAAACAGATCTGTTGATAAGAAGGCTACAAGCATTAGTTTGCTGACAAACCTCGCTTTACGTTCATCCTCAACTTGAAGAAAAATGGGATGGCATCACCATCTTGTTGCTCTATTTCAGGAATATGTGCTTCAGGTAGGACTTTGAAATGGCATATGTAAGCAATACAGAATTCAGCTTATTTTTATTCCACTATGAAAACTAAACTGACAAACTTAAAAGAAAGTAAATCAGAATTCTTACAATAAGATATAATGCTTTCCCAAAAACCAAGCCTACTTTGACTTTCGAAAACAAATGGCATTTGTCCAAGCAAATCAAGCACGTATAGAGTATCTTCTCCTTTTTGGCAAGGGTGTGCTAAGTCAGGGTACTTCCGGATCAAGAAATATGCGATATCTGCTCAATATTTCACAAGTATTACTTAATACTTATACCATAACCAGAAAAAAGAAAGAAATCAGGGTGCCAGTGATACGGAATTCCCCCTATAAATAGCAACAAAACATAACAAACATATGATATAATCTTGTCACACCTAAATATTCTGCTGCAATGACAGCCCACATCAGCTGAAACCCGCGTATGGAAGCAAACGGATGATCAGGACCTTCGGGTTTAGTCCGTTCGCAAAGGTACCACACGACTTCCTTTTGCCCCGGTGTAGTTGATGAACCGGCAGCAATATGAAGTGGCACATGCCCAGAATTGCTAACAACCTGTGCCAGTCTCGGCTTTTTCCGGTATATTGCTTGCACGCAGCGTAAGCTTCCGGACTTGGCTGCATAATGAAAAGCAGTGTAACCACCAAGATCCTGCAGACCGACTTCTTCCGTGGTCATGCGATGGACCAGTTCCTCAACAAACCTCCCATGACCCTGACCAGATGCAATGTGAAGAGCTGTCCAAGCAAAGATTGAGATTCTTGCTGTGAGTAGGCTCTCATTTTTCTCAAGGGATCTCCACCCGCTTTCCCAGTCGCCTCGCATTGCTGACGCGTAGAGGAGTTGATATCTGCTTTCTACGTTTATACCTGCACAAGTACAAGCATTGCATGAAACTTGTAGCTCACAAATGCGACTTGTTTGAATGCATTCTCAATGGATAGGGAATATTCTCAATGGATAGGGAATGGGTATAGGAATGGTCTAGATCAAGTCCAGTGTTTGCTAAGTTACGGAATCGGTATCAAATCCATTCGCATACCTGATTTTCTCCTTCCCTCATACCTCAGATTAGAGGTGGGTTTCTCCCATTCCATGACTTCATCTTCTTCCTCCTTCCATCTTACCGGGGAGAATCTATGTATATACTCAGATCGGGAAGGGAAAAGGCTTTATTTTTGCCATAATCAACCTAAGTCTTCAAGAAAATCATGAATGATTGTGAATTCGAACACAATTTTGTCCAATCCAGAATAAGCACACATTTCTATTTCCAATTTCAAACCCTAGAAATATCTAAACTGAACTTTTTCAAAAATAAATGGCAAAATCAACCAATTCTACGAAGGCTTGAAGAAGTAGGGAAGAAGCCATCGGAGAGTTGAAGAAACCATGAGAGTAGGAAACTAAGGATACCATTGGAGTAGGGAAGAAGGATTGTTAAACCGATAAGTATAACCCAAACACCAAACATTAGATTATAAGAATCAAAACCCCATCTTCAATCCCAAACCCATTCCCTGTTCCAACCCGATTTAGTCGGGATGATACCAAACGGGCCTTAGGTAATGGACTTACCAATAGGAGGGGCAGTCTCCCAAATGTAGGGATGTATCCCAATCTCAGTTGGGAGCTGAAAAAGCTCGCGGTTGCTACAGTCGGATGCGACATGAATTCCATGGTGGCTGCTGCCCACATTGTCGTCGGTTGGGGTGGCAGCAGAAGGAACGTCGTCGGGGCGATGAAGCAAGAAGAAGGGATCGATGTCTAGCGGAGCAGAGGAAGAACTAGCCATGGTCTCTAAGTCAACTCCGTCCGTTTCGTAGTGATTGTGGTATGAAATGGCTGGAGAAATTGAAAATTAGGAACAAGTCTCAGTCAAGTAAAGCAAGTCTTCTTATTCTCATGAGAAGGTCGTCGTCTCTTGCATCAACTTTTCGGTGACATTTTCTTGTCTTCACAAAGGCATCTTCTGAGGTTTCTTGCTTCTCATCTCTTGTCTTCATTCTTTGGAATGGCAGTAGTGCCTGTTTCATAGAAATTTCTTTTCTTATTTTTTTGAATCCGGAGTTTCATGGAAATCTCCAGACAACCGCGTCTAGCAGAGTTGTTTTGGCCAAATCGATTAAACTGAATAAGCCACTTTACAATTTGCATATATGATGAGGTATCTAGTATCTTGACTTCTTTTACTCGTTTAGCCTTCTTCTTACATGATGGTGAGATGGAGCAGGGGATTCAATTTTCAATCTATTCCCTTCTTCGTTGGCTGATAGTACATGCTGCCTCCAGGTACGTACATAAATGGAATGCCTTTTGCCTTCATTTACCAATAGCGTTGCTGTTCTTGTGATCAATTTGGTAACGGTTGAGCTAAAACTATAGATTGCTGGTTTGTTCTAACTTAGTTCGGCTGCGTTTCAGCTGAATTCTTGCTGAGTCTTTGCTTTGGAGGTCAGGAGCAATTAAACTATCTTACTCGCTTAGTTGGTGTCTCTTTGGCCGAGTTTTTTTATTTTAATCATCTAGTTGGTGTCTCTTTCATAGAAGTTTCATACTTGATTTGACCAAATCAGTTGATTAAACTATCTTACTCGTTTAGTCTTTCTTCTCACAGGACGCTGAGATCAAATAGGGGATTTCAATTTGCAATCCATTCCTTCCTCTTTGGCGGATACTTTGCTTCCTCCCGTTCAGGTACGTACAAAGTGGAAATGTGCCTGCTGTGCCTTCACTTTCCTTATTTTTATAACGCTGTTGTTGTTCTTGTAGCTCAATTAATTTGGTAGTTTTTCTTGAACAATTTTCAGTAATAACCGGGTTTGGTTGCTTGTTTGTTTTGAATTAGTCCAGCTGCGTTTAGCTAGCTTGAGCTCCGATCGTTGGTTGAATTCTTGCTGCTGCGAAAAATGGTCCGTCTTTGCTTTGGTCAGCAGGAGCGGATAGATGATCAAATACATGACCATCTCTTCTTAGGGGATGCACTAAGATTCTCTTATAGGTCGCTGCAGCTTGCGACTAACAACTTCTCCGATGATAGGCTTATTGGAGAGGGGGGTTATGCAAAAGTGTACAGAGGAGTTCTGCCCAATGGAACCGTAATTGCTGTCAAGAATTACAGAGCTAAGGGCCTACAAACGTTTTCTCGAATGGTGGAGATAATATCATGTATCCGACACCTGAATATTCATCGTGTTTCTTGTATCTGAATATGTTCACAATGGGAGCCTCTATGACCTCTTACACAATCATCAACAGAACAGGCGTGAAACTGTCCCTTTCAGCTGGCCTTTGCGAGTTGCGGTCTGCATAGGAGTCGCTCGCGGCCTCACCCACCTTCATGAAGATGTCAATCCACACGTTGGTCACTGCGACATTAAGCCTGCCAATATACTCCTGGATGCCAACTTCACCCCTAAGAAGTATAAAGTTATTGACTCGATCAAGTAAAACACGTCTTCTTATTCTTATGGGAAGGTCGTCGTGTCTTGCATCAACTGTTACGCTCTTTCTTAGACATTTTCCGTGTCTTTATCAGGGCACTGTGTGAGGTTTGTTGACCTTTTCTTGCTTGGCATCTCTCTCATGTTCATACTTTCAAGTGGCATTATAATTTTTATTTTATTTTTGTAATCCGGAGTTTCATAGAAATTGTTTAATAACCGCGTCTGGCAGACTAATGAATCATGATGAAGCGGACGCGTACCCCACTCCAACCCCACGTGCTTAGTCTTCTTCTGAGAGGAGGGTGAGATCGAACAGGGGAAATCGGTTTTCAATCTATTCCTTGAGGGGATTAAGCTGCCTCCAGGTACGTACAAAGCCAAAATGGAATGCCTGCTGCTGCCTTCAATTTCTAGTTTTATAACGCTGTTGTGCTTGTGATCATTTTGGTAGCCTGTTGAATTGAAATTATAGAGGTTGCTTGTTTGTTCTAATTTAGTTGGGCTGGGTTTTAGTTGAATTCTCGCTGCTGCGAAAATGGTCCGCTTTTGCTTTGGTCGGCAGGACCAGTCAGATGATGAAACATATGCTGATGAAACAGATGATGATGAAACATATGATGATGATCAAATACATGACCATCTCTCCTTAGGGGATGCAAGAAGATTCTCTTATAGGTCGCTGCAGCTTGCGACTAACAACTTCTCCACCGATAGGCTTCTTGGAGAGGGCGGTTATGCAAGAGTTTACAGAGGGCTTCTGCCTAATGGAACCGAAATTGCTGTCAAGTATTTATATAATCCAAACCTGCAAGAGTATTTCAGAATGATGGAGATAATGACATGTATCCGACACCCAAATATTCATCTAGTAATGGGCTATTGTATACACAAGAGTCAGCTGTTACTTGTATCTGAATATGCTCACAACGGGAGTCTCTATGACCTCTTACACAATGATCTGCTGAAAAGATTCAGCTGGCCTATGAGAGTTGCGGTCTGCATAGGAATCGCTCGCGGCCTCACCCACCTCCATGAAGATGCCAATCCACGCGCTGTGCACCGCGACATAAAGTCTGCCAACATACTCCTGGACGCCAACTTCACCCCCAAGATCACAGATTTTGACCTTGTCAGGTTCTTTCCTACATCTAATGATGATAATGATGACTTGACTCTTGAAGCAGAAGCTGTGGATAGAACGTCGGGCCATTTTGATTCTGATTCACGCCTCATCACGCGTGTCGTAGGGACGTTTGGGTATATCGATCCAGAGTACGGGCACAGTGGTAGAGTTACACAAAAGTCGGATGTGTATGGCTTTGGAGTAACCCTGCTTGAAATCATTAGTGGAAGAAAGGTGTTAGTTCATAGCTATGATGGGCCCAACCATGACATTGTTAATTGGGCTTTGAATCTTTTGCGAGATGACAGAGTTCTGGAAATCGTCGACCCGGTCTTGACTGATTTCCCCACTGATGACGTGCGACATTGTATTGATGTGGCGATTTCGTGCATCAAGGAAGAATCGAAAGAAAGGCCCAGCATGCGCGAGGTAACACAGATGCTTGAAGGAGCTTGGAATATTTTTGGGAGGCAGCTTCTTGAAACTTACAGCCCCCACTATATTTCAGCTGGTAATGAATTGTCAACTCTTGCAACAAACCTCATTTCATGTGCAAAACTCTCTCAAGTACACATGAAACTAATTTTTACCATGTTGTTTGCTCAGCTTCTTCATTTAGAAGCTCAATCTCACAAACAGACGACGAAGGCGGAGGCGAAACTGAACCTGCTGTTTCAGAGGTGATTCTATCTTCTTACAATACCTTTCTGGGACGGGAAATGACACAGATTGAAGAGGCGGGAACTTCTGCAGCTCAAAGCAATGCAGCCACTGTACCACAACAAGTACATGTTCATCAGCAGCAGCAGCAGCAGCTAGGAGTTGTTGTACTCTCTGGCACAGGCGACCTCGTAGAAAGGTTGTCCCAAACTATGGTATTTACAAGGTCTAACCAACTTGATTTTCCCGAAGCCATCTTCCCTCCTTTTCGCACTAGGGAGTTCAGTCGTGGAGGCTCAAGAGACCTCTATACCTTTTAGCTTCTCTTCCAATGCTGATTGTTAAGTCAATTTTGGTCAATTTAAATTCAATCTATTAACTTCTGCACTTTTATTGGATTAAAGTTGTGAAGCAATGGATATATGGTGGAACTCATTCGACCGCCAATCGCCATAGATATTGAGAGAAAGCTCTCTGTATTTTGTATTTGATGTCCATGGAGAAAAAGGGGTTAAAGCTTATATATAAGCCTACTCTCACCTAACCAGCTAACTAAGGTTAGAAAACTATAGGTAGTGAGCTAACAGACAAAAACAAAGAAGACGCTGGAATGTTAGTGCCACATGGGCTAGCTAGCTGGATATATACAAAACAGTATAAAATGACCCAATATGCTCATAAAAGCACCACCGCTCAATATCTGTTATTGCTGGTTTTGGTGAATTGTTGGGCACCCTTTGTGTATGTATGTACTCCTTAATCTTGAGGCACGATTACGCTTGACAATTTGTTTGCACCACTGTAAGAGAAGATCATTTGTGTCCATGAACGTTGTTTCAAGTAAATAGTTGTTTGCACCGTTGTCATTCATAGCAAATCAATAATTATTTACTATATTTATTATGCATTACAGATTCTTCAGCTGCACAACAGACCTTGAACATGAAATAACTACATCAGCATGTATTGAAACCTTTTTTTTGCTTTGATAATCCTAGTTTCTTCAATTTATGTTTTCCTCCAAAACACACTAATATATCAGAGCAAGTGCAAGTTCAAACTTTTTCCTCCAAAACACACTTTCAACTTCAATAATATAGACTTCATAAAGAATGCATAAGAGATCACACGGTTTTTAGTAGCGTAAGTGCTGCTTCTCTTTCAAATCCGGCAACCGTTAAGAAGTGTAAAGATTGCCCTGTTGACTAGAAATACTACTCCAAAATGTTGATTTCACCATTTGGTAAAACAGAGGAAGCTGCAGCTTTGCAAACAGCCCCACAGGAAGGCAAGCCAGCACAGTACCGGGAAAGCGATCCACGAAAACCGGTTAACAAGCACAACCGACAATACCGCGCCAAAAGCGATGAGCATGGTCACGATCCCAAAGAAGAGAGAAGCAAGCCCTATGATCACCCTTCTTGGCAAAGCATAAAGGAAATCTTGCTCGGCAAATCGCGATGTCAGTATGGACAAGAACATGAGGATGGACGTTGTGGAGGAGAACAAGGCCACAGCATCAGAGATTGCAAAGACCAAGAATGAAGTTTCTTTCAAGAAAATTGGAATGCCTGTGTCTTGGTTGTTGCCCCCAGGGACAGTGAATGCTGCTGCAAAAACCACTGTCGCAATCAGTGTAGCCACCACCATGCAAGAACTTGAAGTGTCCTTCATCCATTTCTCTCCACTTTCAAGCAATTTTTCATGGTCCTTGGTGAATAATTCGTGGGCCGCTACGCGTTCGTGGTTTCGGTAAGAAATGTATATAGGACGAAGTAGCTTCTCCACAGCCTGCAGGAAAAATGCAAGTTGAAACATGACAAAGTTCTTAGTTTTTAGCTACAAATGATAAAAATAGTGATTTAAGGTATATGCTGTTTACCTTGAACCACTGAATCTCACTTTGCATTTGTAAGGCGGATCCAGAGACAGCTTTGAGCTTATCAATAGGAGCCATCTTGGCTACAAGATGCAAGGTGGTATCACCATAGACGATGCGGTCAGCCATTAACTTGTTCTGCGCCGTGACTTCTTGTAAGAGATTGAATACCTTCTCCTGCCGATGCTTAATGCAGGTTTGCAATAAGGTTTCGTTGTTGCTTGTAAACCATAAGGCGTCCGGGCAGAACTCAACACATTCTCTCAAGATCTCAACCATACCTTTTGCAGCCGCATTGGCTAAGACATTGTAGTGAGTTAACAGGTGAAGCTTTTCAGAATTAGGCAGCAACCCTAGTCACAATGTGGGTACAGATTCGAACCCAAATGAGAGCTAGCACTAATGGGAAAGCTGGAAGTGAAACAACTAATTAAAGCTAGAGTTTATTATGTAGATGAAAAAATGATTACCTTAGATGAATAAAACCTAGCAATTATACCATACATTTTTCAGTTGGACGCTAATGGAAAACCAGCTTTAATTACTGTATTTGTATAGGCCACTTTTCCTAGTATATACTGTATTTGTATAACTACATAAGAGCATGTTTTCCCTCCTCCTTTTTCCGGGCTTGGGACCGGTTGTGTAGCAACTAGGTACATACACAAGCGGAGTTAAAAACTTTTGGACTCAAGAAACTCATATCATCACAGATTGTTATACGTTTGGCATGGAAAAGATTAGTTTCCCTAACTGTATGGATTAAATTTTGCTATAGACTCATGCCTCGACCACCGGCTCAAATAGAATAGATTGGCACATGCAAAAAAAAATCAAGAGCGGTTGCTAGAGTTTGGTTTTTGTGTCGTTTGATCGTGGCGTAGAGATGTGGGCAAGTAAATTACCACTAAAAGGATAATAGTTCACTAGTTTCACCTTCTCATACATATAGTCAAACAATGTTATAGACTTTTTATGGAATCAATTACGTCACATGAAAGAAGATAGATTTCCAAACCTAGCTCTTGTTGTTATTGAAAATGTCTCCAAGTGCCTCGAGCTTCGGGTTCCGGTCATAATTACAATACACTCTTTGAGTGTTTGGATGCCCTAAGCAGAGGTGATTTTGTAGACTCGCTGTTTTGAGGAGGAGGTTTCCAACGTGCTCTTACTGTCTTTTCCGCGAGTGGCACTGCCACAAAGACAGCACGCGCACATGCTTGGTGCGGTATTCCCCGTTGTCTTTTTTTTTATTTTTTTATTTTATTCATTGGAGACCGAATCGCGATTCAACGCGAGTGCAAACATTTGTGATGAATGCCCCGCCGATTACTAAGCGATTCGAGTCCGACAACGGATCCCCTAAGCAGCGGTACGCAGAGCACTGAAGGTCCGCTCGAACCTTAGCCCAACTCATCCCGTCACTTGCTTGGGCGGGACGAGGGATGTAATTGTATGACCATTCCCCTAAGCCTTCGGTACGCAGATTCATTGTAAGAGTTACAAGACTAGGCCGAATTTCTATCAAACAAACAATAAACGACCATTTATGTATCTATGAACACGAATGAGCTAATGATCACTAGGCTATGTAGCAAACTTTTATGAAGGGATGTGATAAATTTACCGCTAATAGTTATATAGCCAGTTCAGACACTAAAATAGATGCAACTCTTACAGTAGACTCAAGATTTCGGAACACGTGCCATTTGAGGTTTAAAAGACCGGTAATCCAAGACAATGAACCTAATGCTCAATTTTGTATCATATGCAAAATAAGGGCTAACCATTCCATCTATGCCAACCTAAAAATGTGATTGATTTTCTTGGTCCTTACTTAATAAAAAAAGTATATACGATGTGTCCAATTCAGTTATGCAAATCATGCATGCAAAATATATGCAGACTCAATTTCGACCAAAAAAATATATGCAGACTTAATAGAGATTAACTAAAAGTTCTAAATAAATAAATAAAACAAATAGTATCATAATGTTGCAAATTTTATAAAAACCAATTAAATTTCTAAAAAAAATTGTAATTATAATGGTAATAATAATAATAATAATAAACAAGTTATTATTATTATTATTATTATTATTATTATTATTATTATTATTATTATTATTATTATTTGTTTTTTTTTTTCCATCTAATAACCCTCTTCTTACTTACATAAGTATTTTTTATGCTAGTTATTATATATAATATGTAAGTGTTTTTTGTTTGATGTAATAATGTAATAGTTTTTTTTTTGCTAGTTATCATATATACGAAAACAAATGAGCTTTTATGCTAGATATTATATATAGTATGTGTGTCTTTTTGTTTAACGTAATAATTTAATAATGTTTTATCCAAAATAATGTAATACAGTAGTTAATAGGTAGGAACGATATCACCTGAGAAAGGAAGGGGCCGAGTCTGTTTTTGTTGTCTGACGTACACGTAGCCGTTGTGTTCCCGTTCCACCACGGTGGCTACACTGGTGGGCAACTTGGCACCGCGATCCCACTTTTCCTCGAGAATGGTGGAGACGTCGTCGCGCATGTGTCTCACGAGAGCATCCGCAGCCGAGTTTGCTTCTCGGGGGACCCACGTCAAAAGAGGTTTGCGAGGGAACTCGTCGATTGCGCGCCTGATGGAGTCGATTGTGTCTTTGTCGTACATTGTGTTGGGCCGCCTCCCGGGTACGACTTCGATCAGATACTTTGCGTCACCCTCCACCCACAGGTTGCTGCTGAAGCCGAGGTTGCGTGCGAACATGAGGCCGAGGGCGAGGGCTTTGGCCTCGCCGTCATAGGGAGTAAAGCCGACGATCTCCGGGTCGGCACATGTGTAGCAGAAGAGAGGGACGCCCTGATGGTCTCGGAAGATTCCTCCGGCAACGGCACAACCCCGGAGTCGGGATAGACCACCGTCAAAATTGAGCTTGACGGTACCTATTGGCGGAGGCATCCAAGCAGCTTGTGTAGGAGAGAAGTAAAAACCATCGGGCGCCATGTACGTGTGGTGCGGAGGAAGAATACTCATGGTCATCGATCGAGCAAGGTTGGAATGGTACGTGAAAGGTTTTTGCTGTTTTTGGTTGGGGAATAATGCAAAGTTTTTTGGATTGATGCTAGCTACTTGTATTTGTGTATAAAGGAGACCTTGCAATGCAAAGTTTTTTCGCATATCCTTGCAATGCAATTTTCAATGTCTAAATTCTAATGCCCTTTCTTGTTTATCAAGCAATATAATTATATTCACTCTCATGTTTTTAATTTTGGGTCGGTATTTAGGTTTGGAAAAATATATGGTTCCTACTTAATTACTGTAGTTAATGCTTGCTGAACAAGATTATAAGATTGTATATAAAATTTGTGGTCCTAATTATATCTCAATACTCCGTATTACCTAAGCAAATTGATAATTTAATGGTTTTTATGTTCTATATTTAATAATTTCTTTTCTGGTCGAAGTTCTGTATTTAATAATAGTGTTTGCAGGTAAAATAATTCTAACTAAGGAATTAAATATGGAGGTTGATTCGGATAAAAATACCCAAACTCTAAACAAATAACAACCACTGGATGAGGAGAATCTACGGTCAAGATCCAAAAGAAAAGTTAGATATGGGTATCAGGTTTTAAATTCACACGGTGGTATTTTTGTAATTATAGGGAAGGTTATGGCATAATCGTCCTTTGCCCGCCTGCACTATCGTCCACTTTCGGGAGCCTCTAGGCACGGCGCCCTCCCATGAACATCGATCTTGTCCGATTCATGATCCTTTTTTCACTTCTCAGATCTCTCCCCTCTCGCTCAACATCCAATTTTGAATCAAATCTCTCTCGCCACCTCATTCCTACTTTCAATTTCACTGTCTCGGCGTACATATCCACCCACAATCCAAGCTTATCAATGGAGTCTCCGCCTCTGAAGAAGGCGAATCGTTGGAGGCCCATGTGCTTGTACTACACTCATGGAAGGTGTACAATGGTGAGTTTTGAAATTGATTTGATCAGGGGTTTCATTTTGCAGAGGCTAGTTATTTGGTGCCTGCCATATGTTCGATTAAATGCCTCTCTTCACTCTAGATATCTTTGTGCTTTTACACTAATTGATTTGATATCTTTCAAATCTCGCCAAGGCAAGAGCCAATTTGTAGCAGAGATTGTAACCATATCTGCAGTACAACACCGAAACCTTGTCAAGCTATACGGTTGCTGCTTAGAAGGAGAGAAGCGTTTGCTCGTCTATGCATATTTGGAAAATGGAAGTCTTGATCAAGCTCTCTTCAGTATGTTTTTTTTCTACCTTTCTGTTTTTATGGATTTAATTCTTACAAATTTTGCTACGACTTTTCCTGATGAATTTGAAAGTTGAAAAAAATGTGATCATGGGCACACATTAGAAATTAAAGGCCCAGTTTGTGAAGCTTTTGTATCTCTTGTATCAAGCAAAAAAAGGCGGTGTCGCTCTCAATTGGGCAAAGCAATTTGAGATATGCATGGAAGTGGCAAAAGGAATTTCCTATCTTCATGAAGAATCACGTCTTCGCAGAGTCCATAGAGACGTCAAGGCTAGTAACATTCTTCTTGATTACGAGCTCAGCCCCAAGATTTCCGGCTTTGGATTAGCCAAATTGTACAATGACAAAGAAACCCATGTCAGCACTGGTGTTGCTGGGACAATGTAAGTCTTTGTTTGCCTATATTGTCTGCAACTTTTCATCGCTTTCGTCAACAGAAAAATGCTGCTGTCTTATTATGCTTTCTCTTTGTTACACGCAACAGAGGATACCTTGCGCCAGAATACACAATGCGCGGCCACCTTACTGAAAAGGTTGATTATTCAGCTTTGGTGTCTTGGCTCTGGAGATTGTGAGTGGGAGGTCTAACTCTGACGCTAGCTTGAGCAAGGAAAAGATGTATCTCCTTGAATGGGTATGTTTGGTTATGATAAGTCTTGTGTTATTTTCCTTTCTTACTCGTGTTTGTTTATGAAACTTTACAAGTAGTTTTGGGTCTGAGATCCAACAAGCTAAACTTTGTGCTTCCGACAGACATGGCAACTTTACGAGAGTGGCCAAGAACTTGATCTAGTCGACGAGAAGCTAGAAGGCAAATTTGACAAGTATGAGGTGAAGAGAATAATAAAGGTCGGTCTACTTTGCACTCAAACAGCACACGATCAATGACCTTCCATGTCACGTGTCGTTGCCATGTTGTTGGGTGACGTGGAAGTTGGCAACGTCCTTGCGAAGCCTGGGTACTTGGCCGATTGGAGGTACGACGATGCCAGCTTCCAAAGCACCACAATTTCGTCTTTCGGAGGCGTATACACCAGGACAACAGTAACGAGCTCAACAACCTTAAACCCTGAAGATGAGGATTCACAATCGTTAACCACCACTTAAGTACGGTGAAGATACATTTTGACGTGTGAAGACATTCTCATCGTCATCAGCCCACAACCTGAAGAAAAAACCTGTAGTTGATGTGAGCAGCCTTATCTTCATCTTGATCGGCATTAGTTCTCTGATTTTTAAAATTGGTTTGGTGCCCTGAGAGGCCTGTTCTTGTTAATGATGTTTCTTGTTTTCCAATTGAACTTGCTTTTGTAATTGACGCTGATATCTCTTAGTTTAAGGCTTGTTTTCAATCAAAAAAAAAATAAAAAAATTGATGTCCCACTTTGATTTGTTTTTTTATGGGGAGTGTTGGATTTTGCTGTCAGAATCTACTAGTTTCCTAAAATGAGAAGCATTGGGTGTCAAAACGCGGGGTATGGACATTGTTATATGTTTGGCCAGACATTTTGACTCAAATCCAAATACTTACGGATCCTTCTATTAAGATCAAAATTTTTATCATATAATTCAATCTTTGAGGGATGAGTAAATCAATATTTTAAATTTACTACGTTCACATATTTGCATATGATGTTCATGTATTTGAGTATCATGTTCACGTATTTTGAAACGGTTTTTTATGTTCCCGTTTTTCTTTGGATGTTCACACATTTGATGGAGTTGTTCACATATTTCATGTCGGCATTCACATCTTGATAAAAGATGATATGAGTGCACAAACGATTTCTTATGTTCATATATTTGTTCATGATTTTTATTTGGATGTTCACATATTTCATGTCGGCGTTCACATCTTAGTAAAATATAGTATATGAGTTCACATAATTTATGGTGATCGAGGCCGGTGAAAGGAGACAAAACCAAGTTATACCCGAGGATACGTTCATATAAAATGTATTTAGGTTCCTATAAAAAAAAGCATTATGATAACAACATTTTCATATAAAGTTTAGTAAAAAAAACGGTCTATGAATGTAGAAATAGTTTATTATGCTTGTTTTGATGTTCACGTGTTTTGTTTGGTTGTTCATATATATTACGAGAATGTTCATATATTTCATAGTAAAAAAAGAAACTTGGAAAACTAACATTTTAGTAGGATGTAACATCTAACACATTTTAGTACGATGTTAACGTTCAAATATGAAGTAGTTGTGTTCACGTATTTGAGTATCATGTTCACTTATTTTAGATGTACGTTCACATATGAAGTAGTTGTGTTCACGTATTTGAGTATTATGTTCACGTATTTTAGACGTACGTTCACATATGAAGTACTTGTGTTCATGTATTTTAGATGTATGTTCAGATTAATGCTGTCAAATTTTTGCACGCATATATGTAAATCATTCGAATTTGCACAATTATAAAGCATGATATCTCTCTCTCTCTCTCTCTATATATATATTAAGATTAAAATTACAAGTTGGGCTATAGTGAAAACAAATGTAGCAAAGCTACATTTGTAAGATAATTCGATGGAGATAGCGAGTAGAGATAGAGAAAAAAGTTGATTGTTAAATTTCTAATGTATTCAAGTTCATGCATTATATGACACATAAATAAGTTTCAATGAGTGAAACAGTTTATTATGTCTGTTTTCATGTTCACTTATTTTCTTTGGGTGTTCACGTATTTGATGAGGTTGTTCACACATTTCACGCCTCTGTTAACATATTTCATATATCTATATGTTCACATATTTCATTTCCTTGTTCACATATTTCACGCCTATGCTCACATATTTCATACGGGTATTCATAATTTCATACCTTTTTTACATGGTTAACATAGCAAATAACACAATGTTAACTCAAATAAAAATGTGATGTCTCTGTTCACAAATTTTAGATTTACGTTCACATATTCGAGTATCATGTTCACGCATTGTAGATGTACGTTCACATATATGAGTATAATGTTCACGTATTTGAGTATCATGTTCACGTATTTTAGATGTACGTTCACATATGAAGTAGTTGTGTTCACGTATTTGAGTATCATGTTCACGTATTTTAGATGTACGTTCACATATAAAGTAGTTGTGTTTACGTATTTTAGATGTATGTTCAAATTAATGTTGTCAAATTTCTGCACACATATATGTAAAGTTTTCGAATTGGCACAATTATAAAGCATGAGCTCTCTATGTATAAAATTATAAAATGACAAGTTAAGCTAAGTGAAAGCTGCATTTGTAAAATAATTCCAAACGCATACCTCTCTATTCATATATTCACAACTCTCACCTCACTACATAACATAGAGTAAAAGAATCTAAAAATTTCCTAACTATTCTGCTACTTAGTAGTAAAATCAATACATCTTGTACACAAAGCTGCAATGTGGAAACGGACAAAGCCTACTCCATGATCATCATTCATCAAGCTTGATCTCTTTGTAGCTCATGCATTCGAACTTCAATCGTCCCATCAAAGTGAACACAATCTGGATTCTCCGAATACGTGATATAGCACGCCATCACCGATGCCTAAGTCCACGCCACAACAGTCCTAGTCTGCACCAAACATTCACAACACATCAAAACCCCCATTCAAACTTCATAGTGTCCAAGAACTTGCAAAACAATGGAAGGGTCAGCTAAACTTACCATGAAGTATCCAACCAAGAAGGCGTAAACCGACACTTCGGGCACATACCCTTTGTGCACCACAAAGGCCCAAATCCCTCCCACAAGACCACTCAGTGACCACCCAGGAACACCACTCAGAAAGCAAAACGAGCTTGCAATGTCAGAGTCAATAATAGGACACAACTCAGTTCTCTCAAACAGCTCCCAAACGTCCCTAGAGCCCTGAACAATCCCCTTCCCATACGCGCCAATGTGCACGAACCCCCATCGGTTCCCGTGCCTGATCAGCCTCAAAGCCAGGCCCGAAAAACACTCGTTAGAAGAGAACATGATCTCGTCACTCCCTCCCAAGGCGATCTTCATTGCTCTAGCTGAGCACCACACAATCCCGATCATCGGCACGAGTAATTATCATAATCATATTGAAAAATGAATTGACCACTTTTATTTAAAAAGATGTATATCTCTTTAGAAATATAGATCTTAAAAAGTTGTGTAAAAATCTATTTTTAGATATAATCTATCAAGGCAAAATGCATACCTCATACTGATTCGTGAGAATGATGTGCTCACTTACAGTATAATTAAGCCTCAAAGATACTTGAATATAATCACCTATTAGATGTCAAATCTAAATTCTGGAGGTTGTCCTTTGGCATTGCAAAATTTCAAAAAGATAATTAGAAATCTTTTATATTCTTATGAAAGGGAATTTGAAAAATACACAATTTTGAATGAATGAAAGCATTGACAGTGGAGAGAAAAGGGTGGGGCGACAAGATTATTGTGATGGAAGAATGAGAATGATAAACAAAGAATACTGGTGTTCTAAAAAATTAATCAATCTTTGTTAACTTGCATGATAGTTGCATCAACTAGTTTACTTTAACCCAACTTAACTTGTACTAAGAATTTAATTTGATAATTTTGTGTTCACAACTTTGGTAAAATGGACAACAATGAAACAAACCAAGTTGTGTTTTTGCAACAGACAAGTTGTATGGCAAAATTGGTGCAGGAAACAGACATCAGAAAAATGCAAATCAACGTCTCTGCCTGTCTAATTCTCATACAAAATTGGTAACTAAAATCGATGTACATTGAAAATGAGACTTCATGAAATGCAGGAACAACCAGAAATTGCAGAGCAACCATGATGAAACAAGTTTGAACATTGCACATTCAAAAAGAGAACAAGGCAGTAACTAGTATCATTATAGTGAAAGACAAACCTGGTCAAGGACATTAACTAGGGATCGGATTCCAGTTTCTTCCATGGAACGAACGTTCTGCTCCACCCAATTGCCTAATAGCAAATCCAATTCCAGAAACCCCCTTTGCTTGCTCCTGTACAAAACCCTATAATACACAACCATCATTCACCAATCAAAACTCGACCATAGCAACAACTGATTTGTAGTGCAATCTGCTCCTGCTGTTCCTCCACTAAAACCGCCATATCCAGAAAAACCTGCTGCAACCTGTCCAAGCTCCTCTTTATATCCATGGCCGCCTGACCTCTTTCCTTGACCTCCTCCAAATCCATCTTCTTCTTCGTCTTAACCACATCCACCACACATATTCGATCAACAATGTCTTGTCTGAAGGCTTCTTCTTCCTTGCGATCCTCCACTAATTCGCCTCTGATCGAAGAGAAATCAGCCATCGTGTCCTTGAATCTGGACCTCAACCCATTCGTAATCGCAATTCTCGTTCTGTCCACAACAGTTCCTTTCTCAAATTGAACTGAAATCTGCGGATTATTCATGTTCGATTTTGTTAGGGTTTCGATCCGGGACTTGACGGACATCATCTTGCGAGTGATTTCTGAGGTTGGAGTCCAATTGGGCTCCCTGATCGTTGAGGGCTTTGAGTCGCCAGTTGATATCGAAGTCGTCAAAATCGTCCGCGAACGAGTTGAAGAAATCGCGATCGACGAGCTTGTTGAAGCCGAGAGGGTGGAAGCTCTCGCCGAAGAACTCGAGAGGCTCGAGATCGTCGTCGACATCCATGGCGAGGGCAGATCCAAGCTCAGAAAGATTGGGCAAAAATTTAGAATGCTCAAATTACTATTTTGCCCCCGCGCCCTTCAAAAATAAAAGGAAAATATCTTCTCATCCTGACCGTTCGTAAACACAATCTAAGGGCTGATGTTTGTTCGTAGTTTATAGGTTAATATTGGTTTTCATTTGAACCGGCGCCTTAAAATATTAAATAAATACTCCGTATTAATAAATCTATTTACGTCGGTATGTAGGGCTGAGCATCGGTTCAAAACCGAACCGACAAAAACCGAACCGAACCGAAAACCGAAATTGAGAATATGTTGAACCGAAAACCGAACCAAAATACATCGGTTCGGTTCAGTTCGGTTTCGGTTTTTGTCGGTTCGGTTTAGGTTAAAACCGAAAACCCGAGAAATGAGAGGGGGAAAGTCAGGAGTGGTCGCCGGTGGCCGGTCGCCGACAATGAGATTGGGGCCGTCGCCGCTGGGTCGGGGTTGCGGGTAGAGGGAGAGAGGGAGGCGAGTGCGGTCGGCGAGACCCGAGAAGACGCCAAGACGGGAAGGTTTTGCGGCGGCGGAAACGGGACTCGAGGTATTGGGCAGGACGGAATCAGAGGCGGCGGCGATGTTGAGGGCGACGTGGTCGGCGGCTTCCGAGAGGATTCGTCCACCGCCGAGTCGTCGATGTCGGAGAGGAACGAGAAATCCGCTTTGAACGAGTTGTAGCCTAGAGTGGGGAAGGGCAAAAGGAGGACAAACGGCGATATGCAAGGTCGGGCCAAAAAGGGGAAGCCGGTGAGGCTAAGCGAGGTTGGGCGGGTAGAGGGAGAGAGGAAAGCGAGTGCGGTCGTCGAAGGGGTTGGCCGCCGTCGAGACCGACGAGGCGGGAGCTGCTCTGTGCTTAGAGCAGCCCACGTCACTACACCACCATTCACTATCAGCACAAATTATTTTATCTTATTTTTAAAATCGGTTTAACCGAACCGAACCAAAAAAAATCGAACCGAAACCGAAATTCTGAAATTTCTTGAACCGAAAACCGAACCGATTATCCTCGGTTTCGGCTCGGTCGCTTTGGTCAATTATTTCGGTTCGATGCTCAGCCCTATCGGTATGACCCTTGAAATGGAACTTTGCAGCATATACTGAGCTTCAGCTCCTGCAAGCTGCAGCCCATTTTGAAGTTGAGTTATTGAGTTCCTAACCCAAACTTGGGCCCATATTGTCACAAACCATGAACCATCATTGTCCTTCAATTCCGACCTAAAAAAAAAAATCATTGTCCTTCAATTCATGTGTTTATATTCCTTGGAATCTACTTTATCTTTTTTCAATTTTTTTACCTCCTTTAAGTTAAACAATTACCCTAAGTTAATTATAATATTACTATCATTATCTAGCTTTTCAATAAGTTTAATTTTTTTCTTAATTCACCGTAAAAATATTCCTTTATAATAAACTTACACAAACAAATGGAGTATAGTCTATTCTGATTTTTGAGATACTTTCGGTACATATCAACTCATCAAGTCATGTAACCATGTTGGACCAGAGACAATCCTCTCACTCACTCGTTGGTTTGAAGAAAGTAAACTGTCTCCTTAATACTAACCTTTGCAGCTTTTCTTCCTCAATTGATAATTACTATAAAAAAACAATTCCTCATTGTCTATGGAGAGTGCATTGGGAAATCCTTTCTATTATAAATTATATATGACACCTTATTTCACATATTTTTTCTACATTGTTTCAGGAAATACAACAAACCCATTGATTTCCTAGTCAAAAGACTTGTCGACTCTAGTCTTAATATTGTTATTTCTAGTTTCTCCTCTTCCATTAATCATATTTCTTTATTATCTATAAATTAGCTTAGATCCTTCTTGAGTCAACAACTCTTACTATTTCATTTTTTCAGATCATCGGTTATAATGATTTAGGATGGCCTTGTAATAATCCGGTAGCCTAATTTTGGCCTGTTTGAGCTAGTTTATCAAAAAAATATAATAATTACTTTAAAAAATTAAGCATAAATATAGCTTGGAAAAAGATGAAGATAGTACCATTATGAAGTTGGTTATGGGCAAGATGTGCTCATCATAAAATTTATAGAAAAAACTGGATCCTTCTATACCAGCACAGAGGCAAGGGTGGGCATGTGGCATTCAGGCCGTTCGGGTCGGTTTCGGTTCGGTTCATGTTAGGTTCAGGTCATTTCGGTTTGAGCCATCTTACAGTCGAATTCATTTTCCGTTCGGGTCGGTTTGGTTCGGGGCATTTGAGTTTGTGCCGATTTCGAGTTTGTTTCGGTTTGGGTTATTGCGGATCGGGTTGTACGTGTTCGAGTTTTGGTTAGCGCAGGTTGAGTTATATTCGAGTGCAAATGGAGTAGGTCAGGTTGTGCTCGGTTTTTAGCTAGTGTAAATTAAGTTGTGCTCGGGATGTAATAACTTTCATGTGTTAGACATGTTAATACGTTAGGTTGGAGTTTGAATTAGAGTAATTCTAATTACGTTCGAGTTTTTAATAGATTAGAGTGGATCGAATTGCATGCATCGTTTTAGTTAGTGAGTTTAATTTATTTTGCGGATTTGCTTATAGAGATTTTGATAGTTTATAATTGTTTTATTGTATTCCGAAGTTAGTTTTACTTGATCTGTAAGACTTCATTCTTAATAAATTATGTAATACACAATTACCATCTAAAATTTACTTTAAATATGTCATATTATACTTTATTGTCATTAGTTAGTTGATTAGGCCATTTCTGGTTCGGTCCCAATTTCGGTTCGGTCTTATCATAAATCAATCTTCCTCAATTTTTAAATATATGTTTATGTATGTATAAAAAGTAAATACATAAATAAAATTTATTTATATATATATGATGATATAAAAGAACTATGTCATTTTATAATCCAAAAAATCAGCGTTGTTTTAAAACAAAGTATACATATGATAATATTTGTAATTGTTAGAGTAAATTCATACACAAAACAATAAATAAATAAATAACAACACCCCCGTACAAGGTACGGGTCATCTGCTAGTATATATTAAAGCTGGAGAATTTAGAGTCACCACGTTGATTCTGGCCCCACTTGATTTTAATGTTTTTTTACAACTCAAATAGATAATAACAACTTTATATCTTTTATTTTCTTTAATTATCTAATCCTCAATTTTATCTTTAAAGTCATACTATCTATCTTTAATTTTATTTTCCTTAACTAATTTTATCTTTAATTTTCTTCTATAAAAGATATCTAATATGCATTCAGGTACATCATTTGATTAAAAAAATAATTTTATCACTTTATTATTTTATTTACTAAAATAAATTTATGTTTACATTATCAACTATATTTTTTTACCTATTATATTTGATGTTTTTTTCTATCTTGATAACAAACTTGATTTTTTAGCCAAAAACAATCCCACCATATTAAGTACATTAATGTTTGGTTATGATCCGATCATAGTCTTATGCATGTTTTGTAAGATTCAAATCTTCTGTCCCCTTAGCACGTCCCACTCCCGTGTCTCTCCCTTCCTATTGGTCGAAACTATGGGTCCCCCCCAATATTTTCCCTTTAATTCTACCGAAATAAATAACGTCGACCAATAGGAAGGAGTGGGACGTGCGGGTGGGACGTACGTGCGGGGGGACAAAAGATTTTCGTCCTGTTTTGTATTGAGTTTACTACATCACGTACATTACCTACTAATATTGATTCGATATACCAAACATTAATTTTATCTATAAGATTGGATAGTCTTCTTTTTCAATAATTTTTACTTATTTATAAAATAATCCCACAATCTTCTCAAATGATATATAAACTCCTCTTATTTTTCTAATACAAACATACAAGTGGTCGTTTTCAAACCACCACATTATTTTTTACCATACCTTATATCTAAAAATAAAATAAAAGCATCTATACTATATATTAAAGTTGAGACCTTAATTTCTAGCTTCCATGTTAATTCTGGCCCCACCTCATATTAAATTAATTATAAATCAATTATATTTTAACAACTATATATCCTTATTAACTTTACACTTAAAATTTTCGTATATGCCCTTATCTAATTACCATATATTAATATTTTAAAATAATATATATATCCATAATCTATGAAAATAATACAGTATCATATATTTATAAACTATCCAAATAATATCTATCTATACAATCTATCAATATCGTACTAATTAAGAAAGCATTTAGATTTACCCTAGAAGAATCTATCAAATAATATCTGTATTTATATAGTATCCAAACAATATCTATCTATACAATCTATGAATATCATACTATTAAAAATAAGAAAATATATTACGATCAAAATTTATATGGCAACAACAAGTTAATTCAAGTTATATATAATAGTACTATTATGTTGTATTTTATTAGTCAATGGAATTAAATGTGCGTAAATTCAATAATATAATGCATTCAAAATAATTGTAATATTTATCACATAGTAGTACATGGTACGACGGATTAAGCTAGTTTTTAAAAAATTGTGTAAATTATGATATATTTAACACTTTATTGTCAAAATTTCGGAACATTTATCCCACGCAGGAAAGATCGACGGTAAACTAAAGTAATTTAATTGAACAAGGTTAACTAGCCCACCCAGATATAAATTTTTGGTATGAGTCAGCTTTCTTTTTTTCTTTTTATTGAGCAACTGAGTCATATAATGTAGATCAATATAACTTTCAACCAAGAAAAAATCAATCATCAATATATATATATATTATAAAAGTCGACCGTTTTCGAGCCATCATGTTTATTCTGGCCCCACCGCATATTTGATAAGAACAATCTAGTGAAAAAGACATCTAGCCATCTACTATAATACAGTACAAAGCGGAACCTATGTCTTTGTTAAAAATTGCGCCATCTCATCAATCTTGAATAAAATAATATTTTTACTATAACAATTATTAACAAAATAAAATTATTAACCCAAAATTAATAGGATTGTGTACTATAATTAGATCACATATCAAAATGGAAAACTATATTATAGTAGAACCTCCATAAAACAATACTCGATAAATTAATAAACATGGTAAATTAATATTTTTCTCAGGTCCCGACTTGGGCTAGTGTAAAATTTGATGATTTTCGATAAGATAATAAGATAATAAATTTTCAAAAAACCCCTATAGAAATATAAGTTCCCAATAAAATCATAAATTAATAATTACTATATTTAAAGGAATGTACAATAGTACCAATCATCCAAAATTTGGTCAGCAGTTATCCATATTTAATTTTTAGTAAATATGTTTATGGTTTGGCTATACTTTTATGATTTTTGTAGTTGGTATAATTTTTGGTTTAATGCAATACTTGGTATTATTTAATTGGAAATATTTCTATCACTAAAATCTCTATAAATTAATAAAAATTAATTTATCGATGAATTAATATCTCTATGAAATAATAAAATACTCCAGTCCCGACCCTATTAATTTATAGAGGTTTAACTGTAGCTAGAATCTCTCTACATATTTTACACACATAATTAGGATTGAAGGGATGGTGTATAATTTATATCTTAAGTTATTAAAATAATCCTCATATAATTTATATGAATATGGGGAAAAAATGATCATTACCCGTACATTGTACGGGTCTTCAACTAGTTTAAGTTGGTTAATGAAAGATTCGTAGAAAATAGATTTAATATTCACTAAATAGATATTTTCAATATTAACTAGTTGGACATCAAATTTGTATGACAATTTTATTTTATATTATATAATAAAGATTTTTTTTCTCAACGAGATATTGAATAAAAAAAACTAGAAGTCATATAAGTAACATTTATTTAATTAAGGAATTCATAAAGTTTTAAAATCTATATATAAAAAAGTTTATTCTCACCCCACCTTACAATTTCTATTAATTTCCTAATATTTTCTATACTAATTGTTTTTTAAATTCAAAAAATCATGATCTTTGAGATATATTATATTTTAATAAGATATTTTTTGGTCAATTCATGCATGTAGTGGCAAAAAAGTATCTATTAAATATTATGATTAAAGCAATTACATGTGCAATTTGGTTATATCAAATTGGCAATTTTCATGCTAAAATATAAGTAAATATAATTTGCAAAATAATATAATTTATTGACTATATAATATAAGTACGGGATTTGCATAACAATATATTCCTAATCGATTATAGAACAATTAAAGACTTCTAATATTCAATGAAATTAAATTATGTTACATCTTTTATTATATGTTCTCACACTTATAATCTATTTATATAATATTCAAAAAATTATAAAACACGAGTCGTGCATGGCACGACGGGTACAACTTGTATGCGTTAATAACTCACTGAAAAAAAACTTTTTGAAAAGAGCAACTTTCGACCTTTAGTGAACTGGTTAAACCTCCCTCTATGATACTTAGAGGTTACCGGTTCCACTTTTATGTAGAGTACCTCGATCAAAAAATACTAAGAACATATTTATCGGGAGGATTTCTAGCATCGGTGCTAGAAAAAAATTGAATTTTTAATGTGACATGCTATTTTATTTAAATAGCATCGCTGCTCCATTTGTTCAATCTAAGCATCGGTGCTTTCACCAAACTGGAGCCTTTTTTATTTTATTTTGAATTCTATTTAAATAGCACGTCATATGCCGCTTTTTGATTGGGAGAAATAAGTTTCTTATACTTTAATAAAAAAAATTACCATAATTCTAGATTCCCCCCCCCCTCTATTTATAGAAATCTATATTGACTATATTTAACATGTTTTATAAAATTTTGAGTAATTTGGATATATTTACCTCCAAAAATAGTCAAATGTTGTTATTTTAGGGTATTTTGATCAAATTTTATTGTTTTAATTTGATAATATGTATAAAAATAAAAAAAAATAATGAGATTGAATTTTTTCTATGAAATAATATAGTGATGGAATTGAAAATAAAAGGGCATATTTGAAATTTTATATGAAAAAATTGTGATGCTTGAGAGTTGATTGATACAATGGTAGAATAGATATGAGATGCTTGGATGATATGAAAGAGAGAGTGTGAAAAAGTGGGTAAAAACGAGAAATGTTTGGAAGCTATAGATAAACATGCTCTTAGAGCTTTGCAACTTTTCTCCCTCAATTAATAATTACTATAAAAAGACAATTTCTCAACGTTTATGGAAAGTGCATTGTAAAATCATTTCTATTATAAATTATATATGACACCGTATTTCACATATTTTTCATGTAGTTTTTCTACATTGTTTCATAAATACAATCAACCCGTTGATTTCCTAGTCAAAGGACTTGTCAACTCTTATAGTCTTAATACTGCTATTTCTAGTTCCTCCTCTTCCATTAATCATATTTCTTTATTAATTATCTCTAGATTACCTTAGATCGTTCTTGAGTCAACAACCTTTAGAGTTTCATTTTTTAAGATCATCCGTTATGATGATTTAGGTTGACCTTGTAATAATCCGGTAGCGATCTATTATATGTATTTAAAAGCACTAAGGATTAGAACCACCATATTAAGCCACACCAGCATTTGCCACGTGTCGAATCTAAATTTAGCCACCTAGGATTTTTTACACATCTCATTTTCTTATTAATCCCCATTAAAAATACTTATTTTTAATTAAGCCACATCACAACACTTTATCCATGTCATCTATAAATCACACTCATAATCTTCAGCTTCCTATTATGATTATGATTATCCATAAATTTTCCATTATGATTTTATTGACAAATTTTAATATTATGAATTTTTTATTATAATTTCCTTTTTTCATTGTGATTATGATCATCCATAAGTTTTTCATAATTATTAATTTTTTGACAATTTATTATTATTATTTGAAATTGTGAATTTTTCATTATAAAGTTTCATGATAAATTTTTTCATAATTTATGCACACTCAAGTCAATTTGTGTCCATAATCCTATTGTAATTTTTTATTTTTATTTTCGTGAGAAAAATTTGTAATGTGTATTTATGAATTTACTTAAGTCATTCAATGATTGTTTGAATTATAACTTTTTGGATTAAAATTTTCCATAACGATGGAAAACAATCTTTAATTTTTTTGTAGTATCTTTTATAGTCTTAGATACAAATCTTTGATTTTCAAATTTTTTTCCCAATATATTTGAATCAATAACCTAATATTTTGAATTGGCTTTGAATCAAAAGTGCCTCGATGACAAAAAACAATCTGCTCTAATTTTTGGGTTTTGGAAACTTTTAGGTTTAAATAAAATATTTTCGAACAAGTTGCTATAAATGAAGTGATTACTATTAATCAAATTCTCAATTGTCGATTTTGGATAACCACTACCAACTAAACCATCTCAATCATTTCAAATTTCTTTCATTTTTTACTAAATCAATATTTTTAGCAAGAAGTTTTATTGTTTACCATATACCATCTTTAGTGAAGATCCTGGATTTTGCATAACCAAATAATCTTTTAACCACCCACGCAAATCTTTAATTTTTCGTAACAAGCTTACAAATTCATTTTTAGATTTCAAACAATATTAAAATCATTATTTATCTTAACAATGTTAGTTGAATATCTTAACAATATATTCTATAAAAATTAAGTTGATTAATCGTAATTGTCTTAACAATATCTTTTGAGGGGATGCTTGTGAGGTAGATTCTATCAAAAAATTAAAAATTATGAGTTCAACGGAGATATATATATATATATTCTTTTTGTGCAACAAATCAACTTCATTAACTACTCAAATCGTTCGACAATATAGAGCAAAAACCAGTGGGAAGAAAGTCACTACAATTATGCAAAACTAAAGCATCCTCATGATAAGAAGCAAGAAAATGGGCTGCACAATTAGGTAACAAGTTGATTGGTATCTCATAATTTTACTAATATCCTAGCCAATCCTAATAATATAACTAACTATCCTCCTTTTAACCAAATCATCAAAATTTACACCTAAATTACCTAAATTATAATTGATAGCTATAGCCAATTTTGTAATCATAACCAAAGTTTAAAATTTAAAAATAAACTTGATCCAAATATAATCATGAAATTTTATATAATTATATTATTGATAGTTATAGTCAAAAGGCTCAAAAGTACATCTAGTACAATTTGACACATGCTGATGACAAAATTCCAAGTAATACTCAGATACCAAACACTGACATGCAACTTTGATGGGTAAACTAGTCATCAAGAAACACTCCTATGAATCCCAAGTTCACCAAAATCAGCTACAAAACACACTCAAAACTGAACTCCAGATCAATAAATGCTGACGCTGCTATGACCAGTTGTCAGTATTCAGGAAAGAAACTAACATCATCTGTACAAAAATCAGACCCATGTAAATCACCAATGGTAGCAAAATCTCAAACTCCCTATGATTTAAACCTGCCTAACTTCAAAAGTTAGCAATTCAGTACTAACCAGTTCATGGGCAGCTTTGATGTACAAGTATTTTTCACACAAATGGCTGGATTGGGGCAGACGAGTCAAGTGCATGGGCAGCTTGGAAATACTCACAAGCTTGCGATGCCAAGCCCTCGCGTTTTGAGGTTAAACCCAAATTGAACCAAGCATCATGATTAGTAGGGTCTATTTGCAGAGCATTCATGAGTAAGCTTCTAGCTAGCAATAGGCAGTGAGTTGCTACCCAGCTCCATTATTACTTTGGCCACTGAAATTAGGCTTGGAGCGTGCTCTGGCTCCATTGACAAGGACATGGAGAATGCCACAAGAGCTTCCTGATATTGTGCCTTGGCTTGCATCAGTAGTCCTATAACAAAAATCATATTCTCATTAGCCTATCAAATTATCGATTACTTGTAACATCAGATCTTCCTAGATTTTAGTAACTTACGATTTTCTTTATTTTTTTTGGGTCGAAGTTTTGTCTTCATACTTTCGAATGGCATTAGTGTCTGTTTCATAGAAATTTCTCTTTTTTAGAAAAAAAAAAAATTTAATCCGGAGTTTCGTGGAAATTCCTTTGCAACCCGCGTCTAGCATGCTTGTATTGACCAAATCGATTACACTAATTAAGCGTTTTTACCTGTTTAGCCTTCTTCTTACATGATGGTGAGATGGAGCAGGGGATTTCAATTTTCAATCCGTTCCTTCTTCGTTGGCTGATAGTACATGCTGCCTCCAGGTACGTACACAAATGGAATGCCTTTTGCCTTCAATTCCAAATAACATGGCTGTTCTTGTGATCATTTTGGTAACCCGTTGAACTGAACTTATAGGTTGCTTGTTTGTTCTAAATCAGTTGGGCTGAGTTTTAGTTGAGTCCTCGCTGCTGCGAAGATGGTCAGGCTTTGCTTTGGTCGCCAGACACATGATGGTCTCTCCTTAGGGGATGCAAGAAGATTCTCTTATGGGTCGCTGCAGCTTGCGACTAACAACTTCTCCGACGACAGGCTGATTGGAAGGGGCAGTTCTGCAAGAGTGTACAGAGGGGTTCTGCCCAATGGAACCGTGATTGCAGTCAAGAACTACCGAGCTGACGGGATAATTTATCCAGTTTGAGGTATACTTGAAAACCCACAAGAGTATTTCAGAATGGTGGAGATAATATCAGGTATCCGACACCCGAATATTCATCAAGTAATCGGCTATTGTATACACAAGAGTCACGTGTCACTTGTATCTGAATTTGTTGACAACGGGAGTCTCGATGACCTCTTAGACATTTTCACCAAAAAAATGAACCTCTTAGACATTGATCAGCAGAACAGATTCAGCTGGCCTATGAGAGTTGCGATCTGCATAGGAATCGCTCGCGGCCTCACCCGCCTCCATGAAGAGGTCAATCCACGCGCTGTTCACCGTGACATTAAGCCTGGCAACATACTCCTGGACGCCAACTTCACCCCCAAGATCACAGACTTTGACCTTGTCAGCTTCTTTCCTACTTCTGATGATAAAGAAGTGAATATTGTCACAGGGACGGTAGGGTATATGGATCCAGAGTACGCGCTCAGTGGTAGAGTTACACAAAAGTTGGATGTGTATGGTTTTGGAGTAACCATGCTTCAAATCATTAGTGGAAGAAAGTTGTGTGATTGTAGCTATGACGACGACAACTTTTTCATTGGTGATAGGGCTTTGAATCTCTTGCGAGATGACAGAGTTCTGGATCTCGTCGACCCAGTCTTGACTGACTTCCCCGCTGATGACGTGCGACATTGTATTGATGTGGCACTTTTATGCATCAAGCGAGAACCGAAACAAAGGCCCAGCATGCGCGAGGTTACGCAGACGCTTGAAGGAGCTTGGAATATTTTTGGGAGGCAACTTATTGCATCTTACAGCCCCCACTATTTTTCAGCAGGTAATGAATTGTCAACTCTTGCAACAAACCTCATTTCCTGTGCAAAACTCTCAAGTACACGTGAAACTAATTTTATTTTTTTTCATGTTGTTTGCTCAGCATCTTCATTTAGAAGCTCAATTTCTCAAACAGATGATGAAGGTGGAGGTGAAACTGAACCTGCTGTTACAGAGGTGATTGTATCTTCTTATAAGATCTTTCTTATTCTAGTTAGTACACAAATGTAGAAAACACTGTATATTTAAGTAAAGCATTTTTCATATGAATGAACATGACACAGATTGAAGAGGCAGAAACTTCTGCACCTCAAAGCAGTGCAGCCACTGTATCACAACAACTACTTGCTCATCATCATCAGCAACAGCTAGGAGTTGTTGTACTCTCTGGCACAGGCGACCTCGTAGAAAGGCTCTCCCAAACTATGGTGTTTACAAGGTCTGCCCAACTTGATTTTCCCGAAGCCGTCTTTCCTCCTTTTCGAACTAGGGAGTTCAGACGTGGAGGCTCAAGAAACCTCTATACCTTTTAGATTGTCTTCCGAAGCCGATTGTTCGGTCAATTTTGGTCAATTTAAATTCAATCTATGAACTTCTTCACTTTTGTTGGATTAAAGCTGTAAATTCAATCTCTGTATTTTGTATTTGATGTGAGTTAACCATGAAGAAAGAGGGGTTTATATAGAAGCCTACTCTCCCCTAAGGCCCTAACCAGCTAACTAAGGTTAGAAAACTATGTATAGTTAGTGAGCTAACAGACAACAACAAAGAAGACACTAGAATGTTAGTGCCACATGGGCTAGCTAGCTGGATATGTACAAAACAATATAAAATGACCCAATATGCTCATAAAAGCACCACCGCTCAATATCAAATACAACATGTATTGAAACCTTTCTTTTGCTTTGATAATCCTAGTTTCTTCAATTTATGTTTTCCTCCAAAATACACTAATATATCAGAGCAAGTGCATGTTCAAACTTTTTCCACAATAACAGATATCAATATGAAATATCCTTAAAATGTATGCATATTATAAGACTCAATAACCACTTTCAACTTCACTAATATAGACTTCATTAAAAATGCATAAGAGATCACAAGGCTTCAATAATATAGACTTAATTTAGTGTCATAAGTGCTCACTCTCTTTCACACCCGAAAACAGTTAAGAAGTATAAAGATTACCCTGTTGGCTAGAAATACTACTCCAAAATGTTGATTCCACCATTTGGTAAAACAGAGGAAGCTGCAGCTTTGCAAACAGACCCACAGGGAGGCAAGCCAGCAAAGTCACCGGAAAAGCGATCCACGAAAACCGGTTAACAAGCACAACCGACAAAACCGCGGCAAAAGCGATGAGCATGGTCACAATCCCAAAGAAGAGAGAAGCAAGCCCTATGATCAGCCTTCTGGGCAAAGCATAAAGGAAATCTTGCTCGGCAAATCGCGACGTCAGTATGGACAAGAACATGAGGATGGACGTTGTGGAGGAGAACAAGGCCACAGCATCAGAAATTGCAAAGACCAGGAATGAAGTTTCTTTCAAGTAAATTGGAATGCCTGTGTCTTGGTTGTTGCCCCCAGGGACAGTGAATGCTGCTGCAAAAACCACTGTCGCAATCAGTGTAGCCACTACCATGCAAGAACTTGATGTGTCCTTCATCCATTTCTCTCCTCTTTCAAGCAATTTCTCGTGCTCCTTGGTGAATAATTCGTGGGCCGCTATGCGTTCGTGGTTTCGGTAAGAAATGTATATGGGACGAAGTAACTTCTCCACAGCCTGCAGGAAACGTGCAAGTTGATATATGAGAAGTTCTTAGTTTTTAACTACAAATGGAAAAAAAATAGTGATTAAGGGATATGTTGTTTACCTTAAACCACTGAATCTCACTTTGCATTTGTAAGGCGGATCCAGAGACAGCTTTGAGCTTATCAAAAGGAGCCATCTTGGCTACAAGATGCAAGGTGGTATCACCATAGACGATGCGGTCAGCCATCAACTTGTTCTGTGCCGTGACTTCTTGTAACAGATTGAATACCTTCTCCTGTCGATGCTTAATGCAGGTTTGCAATAAGGTTTCGTTGTTGCTTGTAAACCATAAGGCGTCCGGGCAGAACTCAACACATTCTCTCAAGATCTCAACCATACCTTTTGCTGCAGCATTGGCTAAGACGTTGTAGTGAGTTAGCAGGTGAAGCTTTTCAGAATTAGGCAGTAACTTTGCTCTAGAGAGAACTTCTTTTAACAAGGCCATGGCGTACTTGTGCTTCGACTTCTCTTCATAAATTCGCTTCAGTGCAGGTACTCTAAAGAGTATGAGAGCTGGCATATTATCATACAAAATGAGGTGTAAAGATAAGCACAAGAAAACAGATCTGTTGGTGATAAGAATGCTACAAGCATTAGTTTGCTGACATACCTCGCTTTACGTTTATCCTCCACTTGGAGAAAAATGGGATGGCATCACCATCTTGTTGCTCTATTTCATGGATATGTGCTTCAGGTACGACTTTGAAATGGCATATGTAAGCAAATTAAGCAATACAGAATTCAGTTTATTCTTCCAGTATGAAAACTGACTGACAAAATTAAAGAAAGTAAATTGAGGGTACTTACAATAGGAAATGATGCTTTCCCAAAAACCAAGCCTACTTTGACTTTCGAAAACAAATGGCATTTGTCCAAGCAAATCAAGCACATAGGGAGAATCTTCTCCTTCTTGGCAAGGATGGGCTAAGTTAGGGTACTTCCGGATCAAGAAATATGCAATATCTGCTCAAAATTTCACAATTATAAAATCACACCAGAAACAGAAAATGGAATGAAATCACGGTGTTAGTGATACAGAATTCCCCCAATAAATACCAAGCTGAACATACAAGTACAAAACATAACACGAACATGATATAATCTTCTCATACCTAAATATTCTGCTGCAATGACAGCCCACATCAGCTGAAACCCGCGCAGAGAAGCAAAAGGGTGATCAGGACCTTCGGGTTTAGTCCGTTCGCAGAGGTACCACACGACTTCCTTTTGCCCCGGTGTAGTCGATGAACCGGCAGCAATATGAAGAGGCACATGCCCAGAATTGCTAACAACCTGTGCCAGTCTCGGGTTTCTCCGGTATATTGCTCGCACGCAACGTAAGCTTCCGGCCTTGGCTGCATAATGAAGAGCAGTGTAACCGCCAAGATCCTGCAGACCGACTTCTTCTGCCGTCATGCGATGGACCAGTTCCTCAACAAACCTACCATGACCCTGACCAGATGCAATGTGAAGAGCTGTCCAAGCAAAGATTGAGATTCTTGCTGTAAGTAGGCTCTCGTTTTTCTCAATAGATCGCCACCCGCTTTCCCAGTCACCTCGCATCGCTGACGCGTAGAGGAGCTGATATCTGCTCTCTACATTTATGCCTGCATAATCATTGCATGAAATTTGTAGCTAACAACAGTGACTTACAGACTTGTTTTGAATACATGTCAGGTAGTGGACTTACCAATAGCAGGGGCAGTCTCCCAAATGTAGGGATGGATCCCAATCTCAGTTGGAAGGTGAAAAAGCTCGCGGTTGCTATAGTCGGATGCGACATGAATTCCGTGGTGGCTGCCGCCAACAGTGTCGTCAGTTTGGGTGGCAGAAGATGGGACGTCATCGGGGCGATCAAGCAAGAAGAAGGGATCGATGTCTAGCGGAGCAGAAGAAGAGCTAGCCATGTTATATAACTCCGTCCGTCTCCTAGTGATGCTGTCTGGAAAAATTGAAGACTACTAAGAAGTATAAAATTCATTTTCAGTCTTTTCTTAGACTTTTCCTTGTCTTGACACTTTGGAATAATTTTAGTGTCTTTTTCATACAGGTTTTTGAACAACCGCGTCTAGCAGACTTATTTTGACGAAACAGGGAATTTAGATAATGCATGATGAGGCCGAAGCCTACCCCACCCCAACTTGATTAGTTGGAAACCTATACTCTCTGATCTTCTTCTTCTTCTACTACTTGCTTAGCCTTCTTCTCATAGGACGCTGAGATTGAAGAAGGGATTTCAGCTTTCAATCTATTCCTTAAAACCGCAAATGGAATAAAGCTGCCTCCAGGTACGTACAAAAATTTCTAGTTTTATAACGTTGTTGTTCTTGTGATCATTTTCGTAGGCTGATGAGCTGAAATTATAGGTTGCTTGTTTGTTCAAATTCAGTTGGGCTGAGTTTTAGTTGAATTGTCGCTGCTGCGAAAATGGTCCGTCGTTGGTTTGGTCGGCAGGAGCAGTCAGATGATCAAATACATGACGATCTCTCCTTCGGGGATGCAAGAAGATTCTCTTATAGGTCGCTGCAGCGTGCGACTAACAACTTCTCGGACAACAGGCTTATTGGAGAGGGCGGTTATGCAAGAATCTACAGAGGGGTTCTGCCCACTGGAACCGTAATTGCTGTCAAGAATTACAAAGCTAGGGAGTCTTCAGCTGCACTGCCTGTACATGCAATGGGACAACAGCTTGAAGATATATCTGTAAACCCGCAAGAGTTTATCAGAATGGTGGAGATAATATCACGTATCCGACACCCGAATATTCATCAAGGAAGAGGCTATTGTATACACAAGAGTCACGTGTTACTTGTATCTGAATATGCTGACAACGGGAGTCTCCATGACCTCTTGCACAATCAGCAGAACAGATTCAGCTGGCCTATGAGAGTTGCGGTCTGCATAGGAATCGCTCGCGGCCTCACCCACCTCCATGAAGATGTCAATCCACGCGCTGTTCACCGTGACATTAAGCCTTCAAACATACTCCTGGACGCCAACTTCACCCCCAAGATCACAGATTTTGACCTTCTAAAGTTCTTTCCTACTTCTGATGAAGTGCCTCTTGAAGCAGAAGCTGTGGACAGAACGTCGGGCCATTCTGATTCTGATCCAGTCCTGACTACACGTGTCAATGGGACAATGGGATATATAGCTCCAGAGTACTTGCGCATTGGAAGAGTTACACAAAAGTCGGATGTGTATGGTTTTGGAGGGAGTAACCATGCTTGAAATCATTAGTGGAAGAATGCCGATTGATTTCTATCGTAGTAGTAGAAAGTGCCTCATTACTGATTGGGCTTTGAATCTCTTGCGAGATGACAGAGTTCTGGAATTCGTCGATCCCCTCTTGACCGATTTCCTCATGACGTGCGACATTTTATTGATGTGGCGTTTTCATGCATCAAGCGAGAACCGAAACTAAGGCCCAGCATGCGCGAGGTTACGCAGATGCTTGAAGGAGCTTGAAATATTTTTGGGAGGCAGCTTCTTGCACCTTACAGCCCCCACTATTTTTCAGCAGGTAGTGATTTATCAAGTATCAACCCTTGCAACAAACCTCATTTCCTGTGCAAAACTCTCAAGTACACATGAAAATAATTTTTCTTCCATGTTGTTTGCTCAGCTTCTTCATTTAGAACCTCAATCTCTCGAACAAATGATGAAGGTGGAGGTGAAACTGAACCTGCTTTTTCAGGGGTGACTGTATGTTCTTACAAGACCTTTTTATTCTAGCTAGTACAGAAATGTGGAAAATATATATGTATATAAGTAAAGCATTTTTCATATGAATGAAAATGACACAGATTGAAGAGGCAGGAACTTCTACAGCTCAAGGCAATGCAGCCACTGTATCACAACAAGTACTTGTCCACCACCAGCAGCTAGGAATTGTACACTCTGGCACAGGCGACCTTGTAGAAAGTCTGTCCCAAACTATGGTGTTTAAGAAGTCTACTATACTTGATTTTCCTGAGGCCGTCTACCCTCCTTTTCGAAGTAGGGAGTTCCGTCGTGCAGGCTCAAGAAACCTCTATACGTCTTACCTCTTAGCTTTACGTTTATCCTCAACAAACCTCCCATGACCCCCCTGACCAGCTGCAATGTGAAGAGCTGTCCAAGCAAAGCTTGAGATTCTTGCTGTGAGTAGGCTCTCGTTTTTCTCAAGGGATCTCCATGCGCTTTCTACATTTATACCTGTACAAGTACAAGTATTGCATGAAACTTGTAGCTCACAAATGCCACCTGTTTGAATACATTCTCAATGGATAGGGGATGGGTGTAAGAATGGTTTAAATCAAGTGCAGTGTTTGCTAAGTTATGGAATCGGTATCAAATCCATTGGCATACCTGATTTTCTCCTTCCCTCGTACCTCAGATTAGAGGTGGGTTTCTCCAATTCCACAACTTCGTCTTCTTCCTCCTTTCATCTTACCATGGACAAGAGCCACCTGTTTATTGTATCTGAATATGCTGACAACGGGAGTCTCCGTGACCTCTTGCACAATCAGCCACAGAAGAGATTCAGCTGGCCTGTGAGAGCTGCGGTCTGCATAGGAATCGCTCGCGGCCTCACCCACCTCCATGAAGATGTCACTCCACGCGCTGTTCACCATGACATTAAGCCTTCAAACATACTCCTGGACGCCAACTTCACCCCCATGATCACAGATTTTGACCTTCTCAAGTTCTTTCCTGCTTCTACCACTTCTTATGGTGATGATGATGATGATAATGAATTGACTCTTGAAGCAGAAGTTGTGGATAGAACGTCAGACCATTTTGATTCTGATCCAGTCCTCAGCTCGTGCGTCAGAGGGACGATTGGGTATTTGGACCTAGAGTACTTGTGCAGTGGTAGAGTTACACAAAAGTCGGATGTGTATAGTTTTGGAGTGACCATGCTTGAAACCATTAGTGGAAGAAAGGCATTTGATTTGAACTTGATTGGTAGCAACTTCATCATTACTGATTGGGCTTTGAATCTGTTGCGAGATGGCAGAGTTCTGGAAATAGTCGATCCCCTCTTGACTGACTTCCCCACTGATGACGTGCAACATTTTGTTGATGTGGCGTTTTCGTGCATCAAGCGAAGAACAGAACAAAGGCCCAGCATGCGCGAGGTTATGCAGATGCTTGAAGGAACTTGGAATGTTCTCGGGAGGCAGCTTCTTGCACCTTACAGCCCCCACTATTTTTCAGCCGGTAATGAATTGTCAACTCTTGCAACAAACCTCATTTCCTGTGCAAAACTTTCTCAAGTACACATGAAACTAATTTTCTCTCATGTTGTTTGCTTAGCTTCTTCATTTAGAAGCTCAATCTCTCAAACAGACGATGAAGTTGGAGGCGAAACTGAACCTGCTGTTTCAGAGGTGATTCTATCTTCTTACAATACCTTTCTGGCACGGGAAATGACACAGATTGAAGAGGCGGGAACTTCTGCAGCTCATAGCAATGCAGCCACTGTACCACAACAAGTACTTGTTCATCATCAGCAGCAGCAGCAGCAGCAGCTAGGAGTTGTTGTACTCTCTGGCACAGGCGACCTCGTAGAAAGGCTGTCCCAAACCATGGTGTTCAAGAGGTCTGCCCAACTTGATTTTCCCGAAGCCGTCTTTCCTCCTTTTCATACTAGGGAGTTCCGTCGTGGAGGCTCAAGAAACCTCTATACCTTTTAGATTGTCTTCCAAAGCCGATTGTTCGGTCAATGGTGGTCATTTTAAACCGCGGATGCACAGCTCAGTATCCCATTGCTGGTTTTGGTACACTTTTGGAACCCTTTGTGTGTGTATACATATGTACTCTTTCATAATCTTAAGGCAAGCATAATTACCCATGAAAAGTTGTTTGCAGCATTGTTTGCCTGGCAGGAGGAGAAGGCTGGAAGTTGGAATTGTATTGTCTGGTAATGATCAGTAAATATTCTGTAAATTCTTGCAGCTATAGTATGTGTCGCTTTCTAAAGAAACGGACTTTTGACTTACTTCAATCTGGTGTCAATGTCAATGTCAATTTATCGGGTCAAATGGCCTGATTTATCTGGGTTCGGTTCATGCCTCGAGTGTATTTAAACAGCATTGCACTAGGGATATTCACGGGTGCGGGCGACCCCCACGCCTCAGACAATAGGTCGGGCCACTGATCAATTTTGTTTTTAGGTTAACGCCGGGTTTAGCCCGATCCCAATATAATATATAGGCCAGGCCACACGTTAATTTTTTTTTTTTTTCTTTTTGATAAAAAAAACACGTTAATTTTCTTTTATATATTATTATTATTAACTAGTACAAATTAAATCTCGTACCATTTACGGACAAGGTAAATGTAAACTCGACTTAATCGATACGAAATCGAATTTTGATCCGACTATCCAAGCCTGGTTTTAACTTGAGAATTTACAATTCATGCCTGAAAGACCCAAGTTCGAACCTATTGACCTATATGTGTATTTTATTTTATTTTAATTTCAATTGTGTAATCTATTATCTATACTATATTTTAAAGTTGAGACCTTTCAAGCTTACACGTTAATTCTGGCTCCAACTTATGTTAAAAAATTTAATTTAGAAAAATAATTTTTAAAGTCTTTCCTATACTTATTAATTGTCTATCATATATTTTCTTCTTTTTCTAATTTCTATTTTTTCCACTAATATGACTAATATCTATCTTTTTCAACTATTTAGTTAGACATTCATTTTAGTAAATCAAAAGTCTATACTATACATTAAAGTTGAGACCTTTCAAGCATTCACGTTAATTCTGACCCCACCTCATATTAAGTTAATTATAAATTAATTACATTTTAACAATTATATATCCTTATTAATTTTAAAATTAAAAAATTTCATATGTCTTTATCTGATTACCATATATTAACATATTAGTATAATATCTATATCCATAATCTATCAAAATAGTATCCTATATTTATAAACTATCCAAATAATATATATTAACTTAATATAGATTTATTTTAAAAAGATATCTTTATCTAATTACCATTATTTTATATATCAAAATTATATCTATATCCATAATCTATCAAAATAATATTCTATATCTATAAAATATAATTTAACGAATATGATGTTAAAAATAATATCTATATTGATATATTTATATCGTATAGATCTATCAAAGTCTATAGATATTGATTATTCATAAATTCAAGCAGATAATTTATTCAAAGTAATGTTCATATTTAAGACACAATCGTACCATGTATGGCGAGCTAAGCTAGTTTTAATTAATTATGTAAAATCTTCATAAAAATGAAAAAAAAATCACTTTTACCTAAATAACAAACATTTGAATGAAAATTATATTTTCATATCAAAATTAAGGAAGATACCTAAGATATCCAAAATCATTTTTTCTATTGATTCTAGCAAGATTGACTATTGATATATATTAGGAAAATAAATTAACCTACTAAAAATTGTAGAAGATATTATAGTAGACAAAAATGTTAGTTACCATTGTTAAAATAAAATCATTATTTTATTTAACATTGATTACGTGTCGCAAATAATATTTTTTTATTCAACATTGATGAGGTGATTCAAATTTTAACAAAGACATATGTTTTGCTTTATATTGTATTATAGTAGATGGCAGATTTAGATCGTCCCGATCCTGAACCCATTACATTTAAAAAGACAAATTATAGTTTTATTATCTCGACATCCAATTATTTATTTTATAAAACAAAACTTTATGAATAAGGTTTATAATGCCATATTTAATAAAATGGTAAAAAAAAATATGTTGAATGGCTCAAATGGGTTAAAATAGTCAAAGGAACCCATTTGACTGATTTTTTTTCCTGAAAACGTGACTAGGGCCCTATGAGTTTTATTGAATCAAAACTTATGATGTAGAGTTATGTTTAGATTAAGCTACATTGTCAAAAGACATTAAAGAAATAAGGGCAAGAGTGGGACTCATAAAAACAAAGAAAGAGATCGACATGCAGAGTGTTTCGTTGGCAAGATAGTCAATTGCTTTGTTGGCCGATCCTCGGATATGACTTAACCTGACATTCCAAGATGGCTAGCTTCTGAATGAGATCTCAGCATTAGTCGACGAGAAAAGAATTCGGGTGTGTAGACATATTTTGTTGAAGGGCATTGAGGATCGAAAGGGAGTCAAATTCCTCTTCCAAGAGGCCATAGTAAAGAGTCCAACCTTCAGCCCTCTGCACACTACATATTCCACGAGTAAAAAGCCACGAAGGAGGTTATCGGTCGGGTCTCTAATGAGGCCACCACCACCGGCAAGGCCAGGATTACCCTCGAATGAGGCATCGATATTCAACTTGTGCCAACCCATTTGTGGTGGCGACCAGCAGGTCAAACTTGAAGATCTCTCCGGTAGTTCAGTAGCATGAGGAGTAATTAACTATCATTGGGCTTTTAGATATGCTTCTGCGGTGGAACAAGCAACAGAGGTAAGGTCGGGGACTCCATCAAATCGTATAAAAACTAAACGGTTCCGAGTTTTCCAAGTAAACCAAAGCATGTAGCGAAAATTGTGTTGTTGGAGTTACCCTTAGATATGATTTGACTGATATTTGACTTAGTCAAATGGGTCAAATTGATTAAATGGACCAAAATTGTCAGTGAAAATCATTTGACTGGCATCTAACTTAGCCAAATGGGTCAACATGTGAACCTATAAAACCCACAAACGAGTTAACAAGTACATCGACCCGTTGACCATTCCTACTATTAAATACGTACGAACCATTGAATGGTAGAGCTATTGTGGATTTATCATGGCCACAATAGCACACCAATTATGATGGGAAGAAACATGTGGCACATGACACTTCCCTCGGTGGAGCCAATACTTATCATTTTAGTATTTGTCTTAGTCATTAAAAAGTCACATTATTTCATAATTAAGAATAGCTTTAATCTGTTAAACTGTTAGTTAGACTGTTAAGAATAGCCATAATTAAGAATAGTATTTGTCTTAGTCATTAAAAAGTCACACATGACACTGACTGAGCTGTTATTGTTTTTTTTTATAGAAGAGTTACTAGCTCATACAGGCAAACATTAGGCTACCAGAGAATTACATGGTCAGTCTAAATCATCACAACGGATGATCTTAAAAAAATGAAACAGTCCGGGCTGTTGACTCAACAACCCTTTAAGCTGGATTACAAATAAAGAAGGGAAGATGTCTATAGAAGATGAAGAGGAACTAGAAATAATTGAATTAAGATTACTAAGATTGACTTGTCTCTTAGCAAGAAAATCGGCCGCTTGATTGCATTCCCTGAAACAATGTAAAAACACCACATGAGGAAGATGCGAAAGAAGGTGTCTGATGTCTTTTATAATGGATAGAATTTCCCAGGGAATTTTACAAAGGCGTTTCAACGAATTGATAACTGTTAATTTATCACCTTCAATAATTAGTTTAGTACCAGGTTGCAGGTTTATGCTTTGAAGTGCAATAAGCAAGGCCGAAGCTTCCGATTGAACAACTGATAAGTGTAAAAGTTCAGATCTTCCACAATTTAAAATGTGTCCAAGTTCATTACGAAGGATGAAGCCAGCAAAGGAGGGTCCATTTCCATGTTTAGATGCGTCAAAATTTAGTTTAACAAATTGAGCAAGCGGTTTTTTCCATATTCCATTTATTTTGTGACGCGGTCTATTGGTTACTTTAGGTTGGGTCTTAATTTTGACGCTATCCCACTCAAGAGATTGCGAAAATGCCAGTTCAGAGGGGAGTTTAGATGGGTTAATTCTAAAAGGGTCAAATAATTTTGCATTTCTGTGGGCCCAAATAAACCACCAAAGAAAGCAGAGTGGGTTACTATTTTGATTTTGCTTGAGTATAATCTGGATAAGAGATATGAACGTATCTGTAGTAGTAAGTTGAAAAGAGCAGTTTAATAATTTCTCAAGACGGGTGATCATGAGCCGAGTGAAAGAGCATTCAAAGAAAAGATGATTTAAATTTTCATCAAACTGGTCACACAATGAGCAGCGGTTAGAAACACAGTTAACAAACCGGTTAAGCCTATCCGTAGTTGGGAGGCAATCTGCACATGATTTCCACAGAAAATTCTAAACTTTCGGTGGTAGTTTTGTTTTCCAAATCCAAGAAACGTTGTCATTCGGTGTTGAATTTGGGAAGGAAATTAGAGTAGAAGCAGAATGAACCGAGAAATTACCGTCTGAAGCTGGGAGCCAAATAAGGCGATCCATTACATTGTTAACTGGAATTCTTAGATGAGAGATAGTATTAACAATTTAAGGTGGGAGGATTTGATTTAAAGCGGTCAAATTCCAGGTATGATTAGGGAGAATAAAGTTGGAGACTCGTAATTCCATGTCACCATTGTCAAAAAGGGATATTAACTCGATATTTGGGACCCATGGATCAGACCAGAATTTAATGTCATTTCCGTTTCCAATCATCCATCGAATTCCTTTGGAGAATTGGTCCCGGATATTTAATAGTCTGCCAAACTGCCAAGAGCAATTGTTTTTTTGATAATGGAAAAGAGATTGATTTTTTCAGATATTTCTCGAAAACAATCTGAACCCAAATGTTGTCTGGTTGAGAGACAAGTTTCCACAAAAGTTTCATTTGAAGAGCAAGGTTAATATTGAAAGCAGACCTCAGGCCTAGTCCACCCTCATCTTTAGGTGTGCAAATTTTATCCCAGAGGGGGTGATGATTACTATTGAATTTGTTCCAGGAAAAAGATCTTGCAACCTTATCGATCTGATTTAGTGTTCCTTGAGGAAGCAAAAAACTTTGCATAAGATAGTTTACTTTACTTAATAAGCAAGATTGGATTAGGACAACCCGTCCTGCTTGGGAAATAGAATTAGCCTTCCATTGAGAAAGTTGTTTTTGTAGATTAGTTATTGTGTTGTTAAACATACTGTTCTGAACTCTCCCTTTTGAAATCGGGATGCCCAAATATTTTTCCATGGTAGTTGTTACTTGTATGTTTAAAATACTAGCTAGAGATATGGTAGTTTCTCGTGAGACATTTTCCGAGGTTTGGAAGGAGCTTTTATGATAGTTAATGGACAGGCCAGATAAAAGAGTAAAATGATCCAAAAAATGTTTGATATACTGCACGTTTTCTTCCGAAGCATGTGCAAATATAATAGTGTCGTTAGAAAATCTGAGAAAGGGAATTAATGTGCCATTTTTCACAAGTTGAATACCCACATGTTTTGAGTTAGAGATTGCTTCATTTTGAAGGGTTCTTGACGGATATTCCATAGCTAGAACAAATATAAATGGAGTTATTGGATCCCCTTGATGGATACCGCATTAGGGAGAAAAGTCAGTGTCTGGTTCGTTGTTAACCAAAACCGATCACGAGGATGTGGTGATACACGTCATTACTAATTGGATCCATTTAGCATCAAAGCCAAATTTAGTAAGCATAGAGCGAATGAAGTTCCAATTAAGTTTATCATATGCTTTTTCAAGATCTAGTTTTATCGCCATCCAGCCTATACGGCCTTTTTTCTTTTTGTGAAAAGAGTGGAAGATTTCATGTGCTATAAGAATGTTATATTGAATAAGTCTCCCTCTCACAAAGGCACTCTGAAGCGGGTGAACCAAAAGTGGCAAAATATGCGAGATTCGGTTAGAGAGTAGTTTTGTAATAACTTTATAAATAGTGTTACATAAACTAATTGGTCGGTAGTGATTGATTGTTTGTGGTGTGTCAGTTTTTGGAATTAAGGCAATGAATGTTTTATTCAAAGAACGGAGCATAACCCCCGAGTGAAAAAAAGCATTTACTGCCAAAATTAGTAAGGAACCCACTGTGGGCCAAAACTGCTGAAAGAACTCATCAGTAAAGGCGTCAGGTCCTGGGGTTTTATTAAGTGCAAGGTCAAAAACTGATTATTTAATTTCTGAGAGTGTAGGTGATTTAGCAAGTTGAACGTTATCCAGAGTAGATACCAAAGCAGGAATGATATCTAGGTCTCATGTACGTTGAACACAGGTAGTGTTAACTTGAAAACGCTTTGAAAGTTCCTCTATAATTTTCCGTGAAATAGAGTCATGGTCTGTAATAGTTAATCCATCGCTCGTTTGGAACAAGAAAATATTCTCTTTAAATCTTTTGATTTTGGAAATAGTCTGAAAATATTTAGTATTCTTATCAACATTCTAAAGGTGCGTAATTTTAGCACGTTGCTGCCAAAATCTATGGTGAAAATCTATAAGAGCATTATATTTATTCAGATGTTGTTGTAGCTTTGTAAGTATCAATTTATTGGAGGGGTCTCGGAGAAGAGAAGCCTGTAGATCCTGAAGCTGTTGTTCAGATTTTTTGAGTTGTTCAAAATTATTGTTAATATGTTTTCTGAGAATTAAGCAAACTTTTTTAAACAATTGCATTTTCTGAGTAATTTTAAACATAAGTGATCCATTCAATTTATAACGCCAAACTTTTTTGACAAGGTCAGAAAATTCCGGTTTTGAGATCCAAGCATTCTCAAAACGGAATGGGTATTTATAGTATTTTTTGTGTTTGTCTAGGTTAAAGGAAATTAGGCAGTGGTCGGATGGAATAAAGGGGTGATGATGGATTTGAATATTTGGAAAATCCAATGTTAATGTTTGATGAATTAAAACTCGATCAAGGCGTTCAAAGGTATTGTGATAAGAGTTTAAACTCTTCCTCCAGGTATAAGGAAAACCTGTAGTTGTTGTATTTAAAACGCCTAGTGTATTGTGGATAGTGAGAAGACGATTGAATCTATTTGGGGTAGTTGAAACACCACCGAGCTTATCAACAGGGCAACTAATTTCATTTAAGTCTCCAATAAGAAGAAAAGGACAATTGATCGAGAGAGAGAAGAAGATCGTTAAACGAGTCCCAAAACTCATTTTTATCTTCTTCTCGAGAAGGGGCATGCACAAATGCTAGAATTAGGGGGTGTAATGGATCATTATTTTAGCTAATAATATAATTAGTTGACTGCGCAAGCAGAACAAACTTACGAGTGAATTCATTTCGAAGGATGAATAGGGTAATACCCCCTTTAGAGCCAATTGAGGGGGGGAAATGCATTCATGAAAACCCGATTTATTAATAATCGAATCACTTGATTTTGTCATAGTTTTGCTTTCTGCTAATACTGAGTTGTTATTGTTTCCTCAATTTTTGCCTCCTATTTTGTATATACGGAATAAAGGAGCTAGTTAAACTGTTAAACGCCCATAATCCTCACCATTATTCGCTGCTCCGACGACTGAATAAAGGAGCTAGTTAACGCCCATAATCCTACCCACTACTCCGGCGACCGAATGGGGGCGCGATCTCCCCCCTCCGTCCCACCTAAATCCGTCGTTGATGATAAGTATTAATGAACATAAAAGTCAAGCTAAAATGACGTTTTTTAACAAATGGGGTATTAATTAAAATATAATGAAACTTACCCATTGTCATAAAAAAGTTCCAAAAAATGACACATGTGAGAATTAAATGTGGAACTGACATGTGGCATAATGTCACTTTTTTTTTAGTATACAAATAGATTCTTTAGCTTTTATTTATCGATTTTTCTATAATGTGAAGAAACATGATAAGAAGTCGGATTTGAAACTAACACTCTAAAATGAGATGATTAAACCCGCTGAAAAAATTAAATATAATCTAAATAAAAAATTCATTGAATTTTTCCAAATGTGTTCCTAAAAAGTTATTTATTTATTTTTAGGCATAAATTGCTTAGTCAACCACAAGTTAATTAAGGTGTTTTTTTCAATGAAACCGTCCATAAATTTGAAAATGTTGAATAAATGTGCACATATTTTTCTTTCAAAAAGCCACCCACACTCCTTTGTAATTATAATAAATGACAAATATAAATTTTATTTATATTATATTATAAATTAAAATAATAAATATATATGAGAATGGACGACAATTAAATATGACTTTTTTGTGAGGTAAATTATTGTTGGTGGTTTTACATGATCTTATCCTTTTTCATAGTGTTAATGGATTAAAAAATCAAATATCCAAGAACATAAACTACTTTACTCGGAATAGATCATGTGAAAATGGGCTAAAGATAAAAAGAAAAAGAAAATGAACCTTATCCATTTGATCGCGTTATATTAAAGATTGAGATTGCACACGTGTAAAAAAAATCTTTCAAAGATGTAAAATGTTACACATAACTGTGTATCTTCACTTAATTTGACCGTACTCTTTCAAATATCATGATTCTGTCTTTTTGATTGATATGAATGTACATGATCTGTATCGTACTATTTGTAATTTTTTTATGTGAGTGTGTAAAATGTGACAAGAATATAATGACCGTGTCTTTTACGAGTAATATGATTGTGTCTTTTACAAGTAATATGATTGTGTCTTTTCAAATAAAATGATTGTGCATGCTTTTTTTTATCTCATTGTGTATGATTTTTTCTATATAAGTGAATAAGTGATGAATGACTATGTCTTTTACAAATAACATGACTATATAATTTTATTTAACGTCAATATGTATTTGCACTTAACATGATTGTAGATGCTAGGAACAAAAAAATAAGATTGTAGATGCTCTTTTTTTTTCATCTCATTGTATGTGATTTTTTTTCTATACAAGTATGTAAGTGATGAATGTTTACTTGACCAAAAAAGAAAGTGATGAATGTTTGCATCCTTTTCAAATAATTACAATACATTTATATTTACCACAACTATGCACTCCCATATCTGATCGATTATGTATCACTCTTTCACATGTGATATATAATATACACTTAGTAAAAATATATATAGTACGTCTTTAATCTTGTCATACAGAATCATTATAGATAAAAATGTATAATCATATTGTATGACTTACATTCCAAACGTACAAAAAAACATTATATTTTTTACTCATGCATTGCACGACACACATACATACGTAACGAATAACTTCAATTCATTCTTATTTCTTTCATAAGAAATCATTCTCACTAGAACTTTAACCTTTTACACTAAGTCAAATATTATACAGTGGGAATCAAAATGAAAAGCTAGACCACCAGAAAGTGTGTATTTATCCTAGAAAAGGACATTTATGATTTCTCGCTCATTGCTGTATTATGCGTTATGGATTCATCCTTTACGGAGTACGGAGTAATTTTTTTTGGTGGGAAGGATTTATCCTTTAATTCTCATTGATGCTTTCAGTTTGTTGTTGCAGGGTGTGGCCCGTCCATGGGTTCAGTCTTCGTGACGACGTCACCAGTCGTGGAACACATGATGAACGTACCAACATTTGTCGTATGTGATCTCTGTCTGCCCATTCATTTGCCCCCCAACAACTTCTGCATGCAATGCCAGTCTGACATTCGTACTTTACTATTTGATTTATTTAAATAAATTATATTTGATTTACTTATATTTGATTTTTTTTCTATCTTAATAGCAAATTTGATTTTTTAGTCAAATAATAATTTGGATTTATAACTTGATAACGTACATATTTTTCATAAATTTTTACTTATTTACAAAATAATCTCACAATTTTTCTCAAATTATACAAACGCCCCTTATTTTCCTAATACAAACATACAAGTGGTCGTTTTTGAACCACCACATTAATTTTGACCCTACCTCATATGTTAAAAAAAACTAATTTTTATTATTCGCATTATATAGAGTTTTCCTATTAAATTCTTCTTATCTACTTATAAGAAAAAGATTTTGTCAATTATTAATTCTTAAAGCATTACATGGAAAAATCTTTCACAAACATATTAAGAAAAATCTATGAATATTGGATTCAACTTATTTCTGTAATGCAAGTCAATATGTGGTTTTCGACAATTTCTATTAAATTTTCATAAACTTTATCACTTTATCCAATGATGAATTTTTTAATTATATTTACATTTATGATAGTCATTATTCATATATGATAAAATTTGTAAGTAAAATATCAATTTATACTCTTATAATCAGGTTTTATAAAAATATACAAATGAGTGAAAAAATTATGTCTTATATATATATATATTGGGTTATATGATCTTCAAAAACAATATCACTCTTTTTAAAAGATAAAAAACATGTTCATATAATAAAACTTATATAATATTTTCCATATAAATATATAATTTGAATTAATATTTAGACATAGAGGCTATAATTAATTTAAAATGTGTTGGGATCAAAATTAACATAGAGGCTCAAAAAGTCTCAACTTTAATATACACCACATGATTAAAACTTTGATCGAAAGTGAACATAATCGATTACAAAAAGCCAATATTGTCTAAGATCTCAATTTGGTTATATAGCCACACACACCTATAAAAGTCATGCGTAATTGCGTACTTACTTGTGGACTTGTGGTATAAATTTATCATATTTTTTGTATTTTATCATATTCCAAAGGTAGAATATAAGTGAAGTTTTTGGGCCGGGCGGCGTGTTTTTGGGCCCGTTTTTCACTGACGGCCCATTTCCCTCTAATTTGCAGCTATGGCATAAGAAAATTAAAAAAAAACCCCACTTTCTTCTCGTTTATTCTGATTTTCGCGTTCTACCTTCCCTCTCAAGTCCCACGACCTGCGAAATCCCGATTTCTCCTCTTGCTCTGCCGATTAATCGTCGATCCACCTCACGCGAAGTCGAAATCGTGCTCAATCATCTTCTCCAAGTCGCATGCATTGGAGTTGACATTGAGGATTTTCGTCTTGTTCTGTCACCGTTGCTCGGTTGTTGATTTCTGTCACTCGTGAGTAAATGTTTGTTTATTTTCGTTTTAGTTTTGTGTTTATGTCGTTTGAAGCATATTTGTCCTCTTCTATTGCTGTTGTTTTAGTAGATCTCGTTTTGTTGGTATGTGTTAGGTTTACAGTTTTGTCTTTGAATTTTTGGTTCTATGTTTTTGTTTTTGGTTTTTTGTTGATGATAGTTCATAATGTGAATCATTTCTGGTTTAGTGATGGCTTAACATACTCTGAGTTTGAGTTTTCGTGTATGTTCTAGGTTTTTGTGATGATGTGTTTTTGTGGTGACAATTTTCATGACATTGTGTTTAGTGTTAATTGGTGGCATTTGGTGATTGTTCATGTTAAGTGGTGTCACTGTTATAATTGTGTGTATGTTTGAGGTTTGTGATGACAATTTCGTGACAATTATCTAGATATGTGTCATTTCTGTGTTTTGAGATGAAGATTTGCTTACTGTGATGACAATTTGAATGTTTGTGATGACAATTTTGTGATGTTTATGTTAAGTGGTGACAATTAAGTATCCATCTGCGCTTTGTGTTAAGTGGTGACATTTGCAAGCTGCTTCCCTTTTGTGTTAAGTGGTGACATTTGCAAGCTGCTTCCCTTCTGGGCAATTTAGATGCAGACTTCACATGGTCTAGGGATGACAATGTTTGTCAAGTTGAAAGTGATACAAGGTATGTATTGTTATATTGTTATGCTTGTTTTGTCAAGATGCAGATTTCACTCCTGACTTTTTGATTTCTACTTGTTTTGCAGAGGTGACAATTATGGTGTGTATGCTATCAAGTATATTGAGGCTTTTGCCTTAGGTGACACCTTGGATGATCTGGATTATGAGTACATGATGGCATATAGGGAGAAAATGATAATTGATCTGTTTAATGACAGTTGGATATGGGAGCCTTTGCCTACGTCCAAATGAATGTTATGTTCTTTGATTTTGTCGTTAAACTTAGTAGTGATGAAAGTGTAATGACATGTTAAACTAATTTGTGACATTTGGTTCTGAATCTTATGGATGTATTTTGTAGTGACTGTTTAAGTAGTCACAGTGTAAGACATTATGTTAAACAAAATGTCCAATTGATTTGATTTGGTGACAATTGGTGGATAACATACTAGATGTCCAAATGAATACTATGAACGTATTTTGTGTTAAAACTATCGTGTGTTCCAATTGATATATCAATCATCAAACAATTAAGTGAACACAGTCCCAATTGTAGTGACAGTTTGAAAGCAACATGAACAAGTGACGATTTATCCATCATCATGAACAAATGTTATCACGCAAAATAAATGATATATGTTCTACAAAATATAACAAAAAGTAATGACATATCTCTTAACAAACAATCGAAGTTGCTATTTCGAAGAAACATTGTTCTTAGAAGTGACAGTTTTCATATATTTCGAACTAAGTGGTGACATTGATATAGCAATACGTACAAGTGATGATATATCAATGATAGTGCTGAAATGATGATATATGTTCAACAAGTGACATATGAAAAATGACATTTGATATAGCAATAAACCAAAAAGTGACAATTTTAACAATCAAGTTCAACAAGTGACAATGTTTGACAGTTTTGACAGCCAAGTGCAACAAGTGACAATGATGATATATGAATCCTATTTCATGACGATTGCAATGCTGCTTGATTCTCCTTCATGCTTAATGTCACTACAAACGCCTTTGTAGTGACATCTCCAACATACTTGCATTCACCATTTTCTGTCTTCCATCCCCCTCCAATGCAAATTGGTACAGTTACAAGGTCCATACTATCATCGATCAGAGAGAAAAGCCATTATCATGTAAATATTGTCACTGGAAATTGAAATTGGCTCTACACTATCATTATCATGTAAATATTGTCACTAGATTCTCGATTATGTTTTCCCTATGAGTAGTTATCACGAATTGTCATCTCTATCAGCACTAGATTCTCAATTTTGCCTTCTCTATGAACAGTTACCATCAATTGTCATCTCTATTAACAATAATCATCACTTCTGTCTTTCCTGTGAACAATTATCAGCAATTCTGATCACTATCATCAACTGTGGTTTCTGATTCATCATTTGTCATTAGTAGATTGTCACTTCTCATTAGAACGTCTAGTAATTACGAAAATTATCGTTGTAATTGTCATCTACCATCACAATTTGCAGTGACTATTAGATTTTTAAGGAAAAACTGTCACCTTTTGCTCGAATCCTCTGCTCGTCGGTAGAAATCGCAAGTGACAATTTAGAGGATTGTGCCTCGATCTCGCGCAAGGATTTTGCTCACTGTAATTACGGAAATTCTCACTTTAATTGTTATCTACTATCACAATTTGTAGTGACTATTAGATTTTGAAGGAAAAACTGTCACCTTTTGCTCGAAATCACAAGTGACAATTCGGAGGATTGTAGCTCGATCTCGCGCAAGGATTTTGCAGTGATAATCCTCAGCTCGATCACGCACAGTCGACAGTGACAATGCGCGCGGAAATCGTAGGTGACAGTCGCTCTCGATCGATCACGTGCGCAGGTGACAGTCGCTCTCGATCGATTACGCTCACGAAATCGCAGGGGACAATTGAGGCTCGCGTTTGCAATCGCAGGTGACAATCGCAGCTTTGTAATCAGGCCGGAAATTCGCCGGAAATCGCGCCGGGGAATCGCCTGCTTTCTCTCGTCGGAAGCGCGCGGAAATCGGTTGGGATAATGGAGGCGCGCGTCGCGTTTTATTTCAGAGCTCCATGCCAGCCGTGCAAAATTAGAGGTTTGTTGCTTCTATAGGCTATATGGCATTTTCTAAATGCCATATACCCTAATCCTTCAATATAAGTACATGTTTAAATTTTTTTGACCATTTAAAATTAAATTTAATAATTGGATTTATGGGCCAGGTTGCCCCGCGGACAACCTGACCCGCATTTATGGGCGGGAACGGACAAAAATATAGGCCCGAATGTTCGGGCCGGGCCCGTTGATGTGGATAAAATTTTGTTTTTGGCCCGGCCCAAACCCGGCCCGAGCCCGAAGTTGAACAGGTCTACCTGACCCCCTAGATCCTACTTTTGTGGGACTATCTGGGTAAATGTTGTTGTTGTTGTTGTTGTTGTTGTTAATTAAGATAATGATTCGCTAACATTTTTAATAAATATTTATATATTTCTTATGTATATATTTTTCAGAAAAAAATATTATATATATGAGATAATTTTTTTTCTATTTTATCTTATTAAATATTATTTGTATCTTTAATATAACAATATATTAATCCGAGTTTTATTTAAATGTATTCATTTTATTATACAAGTTAGTTTACACAATTTAATTTAAATGTCAAAAGATTTTTATCAATTTTTAATAAAATGTGATAATGCATGTGTCATTCTTCTTCAATTTTTCTTTTTTTTTTTGAGCCCCATTCTTCTTCAATTACTTAAATATATGTTTAGGTATGTATAAAAAGTATATATATAAATAAAATGTATTTATATATATATTTGATGATATTAATATACAATAATGGTGACATTTTATAATCCAAAAAATAAGCATCATTTTAAAATAAAGTATGTATATGATAATTTTTGTAATTGCTATAGTAAATTCTTATACAAAGTAATAAATAAATAAATATATAAATATATAAATAAATAAATAACATCCTCGTACAAAGTAAGGGTCATCTGCTAGTACAGTATAAAGCAAAATCCAAGTCTGTTAAAAATTGCGCCACATCGTTAAGATGGAAGAAAATAATGATTTTATTTTTTAATTATGTCCTATAAAAATAATATTTATTCCCACTTGATATCTTATCCATTTTTTGATATCTATGATATCTTACCAATATTTGCTATCTTAATAGTATTATATAATTTCCATTTAAATAATTAAAACATTTTTCATTTAGGCAAAAGATAATATTCAAAATATTGTTATAAATATAGATATAACTAATTAAAATAATGGATTCCATAATTGAAGTGATTGTATTTTACATATTTATAAATAAAATACAAATAACCATCTTATTAAATATAATTGAAAATCTTAATAAAAGAATACAAAAAATTATATCGATAAATATTACCTAGGAAAGTAATCATATATAATAATCTTATTCAAACTCGATCTCGGGTAATTAAGTCGGATTTATATTGACATTAACCTATACATGATACGGGATTTGTAGTAGTTACTCTTGCAAATTTAAATAATTGATTAGATATAAAATCAAGATTATTATTCATTGAACCTTTAATTTATATACTAGTGAGCAACACGATAATCATCAGGCGCCAACACATGGAATTTGGACAAATCTTTGTTTCATGCACTTACTTTCAAGTCTACCATATAATTTTAGCGATTAAAAACAATTGGAGAAAGTAATATTTTTTTTGTAACGCACGTATCACTATAAGTGGAAATATATTATATATTTCTCATATAGCTTGATTTCTTCAATCAGCTGTAATAGTCATGTTCTTAAATGTTCAAGCTTGAGTTTTGAGGAGTAGTATACTAAATATGTAGATAGGAGGGGTGTATATTGTAGAAAAAGAAGATCGATCGAGTGACATAATATGTAAAAAGGAGTGACGTAATTGTAAATTTTCATAATTTTTGTAGGTGTTTCTAAGCTAAAATAAAATATGCTAAAGTTTTCAACGACAAAAAAAATAACATGCTAAAGAAATCAGAAGTGTGTTGTGATATATGATGAGAAAACATGTAAAAAGGAGTGACATAATTGTAATTTTTCAAAAGAATTTTAGGTGTTTTTAAGTTCAAACAACATGCTAAGTATACATTGCTAACCAGTAGGAGGATAATGTGAATTTGTTATGACTTTTTTCTAGCAAGATTGTACACTTACAGTTTTATGACATGCAAATATGTCTGTTAATCATGCATTTGATCATACTTAACAAATAAAATTTACATTCTTATATAACATACACATTTAGTTAAAAATATACACTTACAATTTTAGTGCACAAGTTTGCACTATAGTACTGTAAAAATGCACTTTATAAAAATTACATCAACTATCTTTTTTAACGAAAAATAATAAACAAAACAATTAAGTGCATAGCAATATCAACGTGTTTTATTTTTTGGGTGTGTTAATGAGTTCAATCTCTTGATTAGCACACAAATCATACAGAATATATACTACGCAAAATGTTTTATTCGACTTCAATTGCATGTAATTTTACACTTGGCCAACCACACACAAAAAAAAATACAAAAAAATTTGGCCAACTTTTAATTTACACCGATCTAGAAGATATTTTCCATTTACCCATATTTCCATTTGGCTATAAATAATGAGCTAAAACCTACGTTCTGGTGCACTTGCTTCAAGCCTTCAACACACACACACCAAAAAACACGCTCCTTTCGTGTCCACTCTTACTCAGGCAGCTGCTCCCTTTCGCCGCCGATCCGCTTCCGGGCTGTCGTCGGTCGCCTCCGATCATCATCCTCCGCTGCCGTCGCTCTCCGATCTCCCACCGACCAAGGTAGATCTCGTCATTGTTAGTGAGGCTTGAAACTTAGGTCCTCAAGTTAAGATCTTTGAAGGGTTAAGTCCTTTTTTTTTGGTATTGCTCTTGAAATTCAGTACGAATTAAAATTAAATGAGTGGAAATTTGAGAATAAAACGATCCTATTTTTTTTTTGAGAATAAAATGATCCATTTCGTTCTTTGTTTGTGTGCTTAATCTACGGCTGTAGTTTGTTGCTGATCTACCCATAATAGCCATTTAATGTTGGATCTACTTGTATGTGACCAAATTGCATGGGTAATTGGGTTTATAACTATCCTTACTGCGCTGTTTTTTTTTTTCCTGTGTAAAAAATGAATTAATCTCGTGTTTATGATATCATCAGTTAAACCTAAAATGATTAGGCCTAGTTGAAATGGATTTGGCGTCTTCACCAAATTAAATTTATGATGTATGGCGTTGCATTAGAGATAATTAGTGTATTCGACCAAAAAAAAAAAAAAGAGATAATTAGTGTAATTTCCTTTAAAAAAAAGAGATAATTAGTGTAATAATAGTTTGTGTTGTGTGCGTGTTTACCAATGGAATTTGCAATTTATCTCGATTTTATATATGAAAATGTTGGATATATGACATTTTTTTGGGTGAACTTAAGAATAGCAACATGCATGACTAATGAAAGGTGGAAGATTAAAAAATAGAGGTCTCTTTTGTAGTGACATTAAGTCAGATTGCAAGTTCATATGAGACTCATATTACCTACAAGTTTTGAATTTGCCCTATGTTTGAATTATGAACATTTTTTCATTTGAGTTGTTATTATGATACTACATCTGAACTGTTTGTTGATGTAATTAGTAAGTACTTCTGATTGTTGCAACGAAATCTTATCGTTTGTCGTAGTCGATAAGTAAATCTAAATTTAAAACGTACATTACTTGTATTTTACGTAGCTTCGTTTGACTCGTTTGTCGCCTTCTTTCTCACAAATTCACAATCTATATTTTGTAGAAAAGTCCTTTAATTCATATAACCTAGCATAAAAGTAAATCTAAACTCGATAAGTTACCGTTCTTTTAATGCAACTTCATTGATGTGGTTTGTCGCACTCTTTCTCATAAACACAAAATCTTTATTTTTATAGGAAATTCTTGTCGTTTATGTTGGAAGTAAAGTAAATCTAAACCTAAATTGTTTACCGTTTTCTGAATGTAGCTTCATTGATGTGGTTTGTCGCCTTCTTTCGCATAAATGCACAATCTTTATTTTTGCAGGAAATTCTTGTCATTTATACTAGAAGTAAAAAAAATCTAAACCTAAATAGTTTAGGGTTTTCTAGATGCGGTTTACCATTTTCTGAATGTAGCTTCGTTGATGTGCTTTGTCGCCTTCTTTCTCACAAACGTGGAATCTTTACTTTTGCATGAAAATTCTTGTCGTTTATACTAGAAGTAAAGTAAATCTAAACCTAAATTGTTTACCGTTTTCTGAATGTAGCTTCATTGATGTGGTTTGTCGCCTTCTTTCGCATAAATGCACAATCTTTATTTTTGCAGGAAATTCTTGTCATTTATACTAGAAGTAAAAAAAAAATCCAAACCTAAATAGTTTAGGGTTTTCTAGATGTAACTTCATTGATTTGGTTTGTCGCCTTCTTTCTTATAGACGCAGAATCCTCACTTCGCAACGTAGTAGAAAAGTAAATCTAAACTTGTTACGTTACTGTTTTTTGAATGTTGCTTCGTTGATGCGGTTTGTCGCCTTCTTTCTCATAAAAGCACAATCTTCATTTTTCGGGGAAATCTTGTCGTTTATCCTTACAGAAAAGTAAATCTATACTTAATAAGCTACCGTTTTTTGATGCAGCTTCATTCATGTGCTTCTTCGCCTTGTTGTAGCAAATTCTTGTCGTTTATCCCAACCGACAAGAAAAATCTAAAGTTAATATGTCACTGTTTTTTACTGTAGTTTGTTTGGTGTGATTTATCGCTTTCTTTCTCACAAAGACACAATCTTCATTTTGCAGGGAATTTGTGTCGTTTATCCTAACCGACAAAATAATCTAAATTTAATAAGCTACTATTTTTCGACGTGCTTCATTGGTGTGTTTTGTCGCCTTCTTTCTCACAAAAAACAATCTTCATTTTGCAGGAAATTCTTATCGTTTATCAAAGTCGATAGATAAATCTAAATTTAAGAAGTTACACTTTTCTGATGTAGCTTCAACGATGTGGTTTGTTGTCTTCCTTCTCACAATAAACTCAATCTTCATTTCAGTAGGTTAATCAAGAGCTCGAAGCTTCACAAGGATGGACCTTGCTATCTCGCGTGCACCTAAAAGAGCCCGAGGAGAGAGGAGTTTAGCTCACGACCCACAAAAGAAGACTAAGAAGATGAGCGACACATGGACCAAACTATGCGAGGATGCATTAGAGACCGTAATGTTATGGCTCCCAATCGCTTCAATGTTTGACTTTCGCGCGGTTAGTCAGAGGTGGAATACCTTGTTCGCGGCCCCTTACTTCCGAAAACGTTGGGGAGAGGTTGCAACACAAAAGCAACCTTGCTTCTTTTCCAAGGACGGGGGAAGGTGTGTTGGATCCTTATATGATCCATTCATGAAGAAATGGCACAATACCGACTTCATGGACTTTTCAACCTCGATCGTCTTCCCACCATGCTCTTCCGGAGGACTAGTTTGCCTTATAAATATGATGCACACAATCTTCTACATAGGCAATCCTTTGACCCAAACTTGGATGAAGTTGCCGTGCGAATTAAGCAACATCGTCAGGAGGCACGGGGTGCGCGGCAATACATCCGTGGGGATGGTCACGATGGAGGACCGAGATTCTAAAGACCTAGCTTGGAGATCCAAGATCTTCTTGATCCATATTGACGGATTCTTTGAAGTCTTCACTATCATGAAGGACTCTACATCACCTCCAACTCCAATGACAAGTGAGCCAATTCCGGACACCATCAATCTGCCTTCATTCATCAACAGTCGCGCATTGTCCGTCGGCACTAAGATCTTCATCACGTGCACAAGCCCTCACGGGATAATCACCTACGACGTGGTGAGTGGAAAGTGGGCGCAAAGGTTCATCCCACCACCCATCAATTCGACTGACCTCGCGCTCGTGGAATGCAATGGGAGGTGCTTTCTGATGGGGGTGGTGAAGGAATGGAACCTTCCGGTTGTGTCGGTTCGCGTGTGGGAGCTTCAGATCACGATGACGCGGATGCGGGTGTGGAGGGAGATCGATACGATGCCGACCTTATTGTCCGTGGAGTTTGTTGGTAAGCGCGACGTTACCTTTGAATGTCTTTGCAATAGGAAGTTGGTCGTGTTTTCTCTTGGCACGAGACGAATGAACCGACTTTTCACTTATGATTTGATGACTCGAGAGTGGCTAAAGATCCCTAAGCCCATAATTCCTGATCAAAAGCGTCAGACCATTGTGAGTGGAGTTGGGCTCTTCCCTGGCTTTTCTCCTCCTCAAATCTAGGTTTACTTTTGTCTTTTCCCGGTCGAAGAATAGAGCATAGGATCTCTTTGTTGTTTTAATTTACTTCGTTATTTTTCATGTCGTTGTTATTGTTGTTGTTGTTATGGGATCGGGATTTCATATAAGACTTTGGAGCTCCATGCGTTGTTGGGAATTGTCTTTTTTATGTGTTTTTCCATTTCAGACTTTATGCCAAATCGTATTGTTATTTTATGTTGAGTTATATGGTATATGGTTGACTCTTATGGTTGGACTATATGTTACGAGTATGGAAATGTCATGCTCAAGTTTGCTAATGGAGTATAAAAGTAATTAGCACTTCGACCAAAAAAAATAAAAGTAATTAGCACGGTAGATGATATTTCAGATAAAGAGGTAACAATGAGATGTAACACAACAACAATAACATTTACTCAAAGAAATCATGCTAGGTAGGATCTTGAGGGTCAGGGTAGGGGCATTTAAGAACTAAATAAAATGCGATCAATACAACCCAAAGAGCAGAAACCAAATCACTTAGAACTCTACTGAAAAGGCCTAAAACATAAGGGAGATTAAAGAGAACTAGACTTACAACTAAATTAAAAAAAACGACTAGCTCTCTAGCACATTGATCTTCTCTCCCCACATCTCTACTGAGCCAAACCCTCTGAAATCCCTAACAAGGTGATATCCTGCTTTATGCTATCCATCCAACACTTCTTTAGACGCTCTCTATCTCTCCGAAAAGCCCCTAAATTTAGACGCTCGCACCTCCTAACTGTGGCATCAGGGCTCCGTCTCCAAACATGACAAAACCAACACAATCTTGATTCTCTCAGCTTGTCTCCGATGCAAGCCACCCCGAGCTTGCCCCTGATCTCTTCATTTCTAATCTTACTCATAGTTTCTACTCCTGAGCCTTCCTTGTCGGCCAGCATTCTACAACATAGAGTATTGCCGACCTTATAGCAGACTTGTAGAACTTTCCCTTAAGTTTGATAGGAACCTTCTTGTCGCACAAAACACTTGAAGCCACCCTTCACTTCTGTCAACCCCTTTGAACATGTGACCTAACATCTTCATCAATACACCCGTTAGACTACAAAATAGAACCCATATATTTAAAGTAATCGGACACGTGTTACAATGAGATGTTACAAGTTTTCATAATATTTCAATCATGGATAAACATTGTGGTTAAGCTGTTCTACTCGGGGCCTTCTTGACTATTAGTTTAATCTTGACAATATGTGTCGACTGTTTTCGCAATTGTTTTGCTTGTTTTGTTAGTTAGGTCATACAAACCGGTTGATAGTATGTTATCAAGATTCAAAAAATAAAAAATCAGACTAGGATCAAAATTGTGCCAAAACTTTTATCGGGTCAGAACAAACCGTTGGGCGTACATCAAAATCCATATTCGGTTCTAATTTGTCGGGTTGAATCTAACGAGCCTAAACTAATCATTGACCTCCAATTTTTTAGACAGACCGGCGTGTCGCGGTGTCAAGCCACCTATCTAGGCTAGCTCATACTGTACTTGTTCAAGTTTAACTTTGTACGTGCTCATCCCGTAGGAGATAATGTAAGCAAAATAAATGCAATTTATATTCAATTAATAAATGCAATTAATAATAAAGGCCAGAGGTGCTGTTGTAGGGGAGTTTTTGGAAGGTTGGGAATGGTGAGAAGATTCGGGTGTGGCAGGATCAGTGGTTGCCTCGCCCTCGGACTTTCAAACCTATTGTGAACTTTCTCGGAGGCCATCCAGATTTGAGGGTTGTTGATTTGGTGGATTGGGAGAGAAAACGTTGGAATGAAGATCTGCTACGCTCCATAATAGTGTCATATGACGCGGAAGCTGTTCAAAAGATACATCTTGTTGATGCCGGTGTGCAGGACAAGCTCGTTTGGTTTTACTCAAGTGATGGTAATTTCTCTGTTAGGTTGGCCTGCAGATTGTTGGAACAGAATCAAAGGATGGAGTCGAATGAAGGGGACAACGTGATGATGCTGAGGTGTGTCGTATTTGGAAAAATATGTGGAAGATCGATGTGGCGCCTCGGGTGCGATCATTTTTGTAGAGAGCTGGAAAACAGATTTTGCCGTGCAAGAGAAATCTGACGGATGGTAGAGTTGTGGCCGATCCATGGTGTGAGTTGTGTGGAAAGGAAGAAACCTTGCTTCATGCCTTGAGGGACTGCATCTTGCCAGCGAGGTGTGGGATTCTTTCCCTTCTGTTCAAGCGTTGGGTGTGGAGGCGACGTCGTTCTTGGATTGGGCGGATTCGATGCTACGCTGCCCCATGAACGAGAGATGTGTTTGGGCGCTGGTGTGCTGGGGGTTGTGGAAAGCAAGAAACAAGTGGATCTTTTGTGGTTCTCGCACTCTAGCTGCTGATTTGATCAGGGATTGCGAGGCCCTTCAGCCAGAATTCAGCAAGGTGCGTCTCTGCTCAAGGAAGGCGAATGTGGCAGCTATGGACTCTAGTGAGTCTTGGTGTAAACCTCCCACGGGTTGGATGAAGATAAATACAGATGCATCGGTGCTTGGGTCGGCTTGTGGGATCGGAATAATCTGTCGGGACGAGACTGGAGCTTTGGTTTTTGCCGACGCTAGAAGAATTCAAGATGGCACTTCTGTGGAGATTGCTGAGATGGAAGCTGTGCGTTGGGGGGTGGAGAAAGCGCGCGAGATGGGGATGAACAGAGTTGTTGTGGAGAGTGATTCCACCACAATGATTCACTGAGCGCAGGCGAGGAGCATTCATGCTACTATTTTTTGGGACCTATTGGCACTCACGTTGGAGGCTTGTGATGGATTTATGCAATGTCATTGGCGGTATGTTAGGAGGAAGGCAAATGGCGCAACTCATTGGTTAAGTAGGTGGAGGCCTGCACGCCCGGTTTTCACTAGTAAAAACTTTGTTTTTCCTGTGGATTTTTATGATGTACTAGACATTGATTTGATTCCCACGTAATTGAATTTGGTTTCCATCAAAAAACAAAAAGTTAGTAACTGAATCAAATAATATAATCACTTAACAAAATGTAAAAATTAAATTAAAACTTATAATGGACCAATAAATGATAAGATGCTTAATATATATACATCAAAAGTTGGGTTTTTGACCCAAAAAAAAAGTCGGTCAGTCAGTTTCTACGCCCAAAATAAGTCGGGTCCAGTAAATTTCAATTACTTTCACTACCTCAATTATTTTGAAGTAACTAACTTAAGTATTTTCACTTGTTTTTAACTTAATCTACGATCCATACTTCAAAAGTCGGGTTCAGTTTCGTGCTTGAAAATCTATACTACTCCAGTATAAAGTGAAGACAATGTCTTCACAAAAAATTACGTTACATGTCATTTATATATTAAAATAATCAGTCGGGTCCTCCTTTATACAAATTAGGTAGTTAAAATTTCATAAATCTTATCCCGTAAAAAAATGCATAAAAATTACCGAAAAAATTATGAATCTCTTTATATGGTCCATCTCAAAAAAAAAAGAAAGACGAAAACATATAAACTCCCGGTTAACCCACTAGATTAATTTTGCTAAATTACGTTATCAAGGCATCGTCAACACCCCCCCCCCCCCCAAACTTAGCCAACAGAAGCTAAAGAAGAAAAATATTTAAGAGACGAAGATAAAAAGAAAATAAATACAAATATAATATAGTATATTTTACCATGGTAATTCTATGTAATCAAATAAATCAACACAAAACAAAAAAATCTTGAAAGTAATTGAAAAGTAATTTTTAGATAAATAATCATGAAATTATTTTTTAACATATATAATATATTTTGAAATATAATTCGGATTTTTTAAACAAATAATTTGGATTATATCTATATGTATAAGATTTTCTATCTAAGAATCCATATCTATATTAATTAAACACTAGTTTAACCCCCGTACCATGTACGAGCAATGCGATTATAAATCCAATTTAATTAGATATAAATGTCAATGATCACATTAAAAATATAGGATCATATATATGTATCTTCGTATTATGATTAGTGTTTCAACTCATAATATAAATAAGTTGGATTTGTTCAAAAATACTTTACAATAAATATCACGTTTTATTAAATAATAACATTTATCTGAAGATTATACTTAATTCTTGGTAAGTGATAATTCATAATTCATAACTTTTGAAAATTTTCACGGGATAAGATTATATGAGATTCTAACTACCTAATATATATAGAGGAGGGCCCAGCTGATTATTTTTATCAAATCATATATATTTATCTTTCTATTGTGATTAGTGTTTTTTTATAAACACAAGGGCCCGATTGATTATTTTATTTAGAGATATGACACGTGACGCAATTTTTTGTGAAGACTTTGTCTCCGCTTTATACTATAGACAGTATAGATGATATTTTAAATTAAGGCATGTAAATATCAAATGATTTAAATGATCTTACCTTATCTAACAAAATTTATTAATTGAAATCGTATATATTTATTTTGAGACTTTAGTCTTCAAATCATATACACAAATATCTTTATAATATTATATAAATTATTTTAATTAAATCTTTGTTCAAATAAACGTAGTTTGTAGATATAATATATTCCCTGCCGATGTGTCTAATATATTTATCCTAGTTACCCGTACATGGTACGGAAGTTAAACTAGTTTAGCTCCGAGAAGTAACAAGACATCATATTGTACAAGTCGTTCTGATAGAAATTATCGAATTGAAACAAAGATTTAGAAACTACTGTAGTACACAAATGACCAATTACTGTATATATATGCATCAATGTGGAGCAAAATGTCATGTAAATGAACTATACTTAGTACTAACTTGCAGTATATTCATTCATTGGTTGACTATTATATACTGGAGCAGAAAATATATATGTAACGCCTTTATTTATGTAAATGGATGGATGGACGGATGGAAATTAATGTGGAAAATGATACCTGCCATAAAATTAAATAAGATTTTGTAAATGGTTTTAAATTCAAATTTGATAAAGTCAGATCACTTATTCTTTATTTTCAAAATATGTACGTTCTTCATCGACGTGAATAACGATTCGTTTAGAATAATAAAAGAATTTTAAACAACCAACGATGCATTAGAATTTGAAATACACAGGAGATTTGGACAGACATCATAGACTATTTGTAGGCATAAACTGTACCTTCATAACCTATTGTTTTAAAACAGTTTTCATAGACAAAAATGAAGAGGCCGGATATAAAAGATGTGCAGGATGGCAAGTAAAATTTGAAAAAATGAGTAATATTACAAGGAGTCAAACAAGAATATCAAATCCACAGACAATTTACCATGTCAATAGTAAGTATTAATTCATTCCCACCATAAAGTATTGACATATCAGCCTCCAATGGATAAGGTAACTTAACTTAAATACCTGGTGTTTAGTCTATCGCGCATATTCACATGAGCCGACAAATATAACCCACCTCATACATGATCCCACCGATTTTAACATAAACTGTGATCATAAGAATACATGAATTTTTCTTCAATCATAATTAGTACGTGAACATTTACAATGAGTTGTGTCTTGCGTGGATAAACAATTAGTTCACTAACATAAATTGTAAGTTGTACATCTCTACTTGAATCAAAATCTGCCTCATCAGATTCAATCTTCAACCATAAACTTGGAATCGTCTTCGCTTTTCGAAATTGAACTTTCTCCACCCTCTTCGGTTTTCGTTTCCGTGGTTGATGCTTCATCAGAATACCCTAGTGCAATTTATATGAACCATAATCAGGTTATAGGAAAATGCTACATATAAGTTAATGCAAACCTCTTGATTTCATCTTACTTGTAAACTTTAAGAAGCAAACTGAACTATATATTCACCTATAAAGCCCTCAATGCTAAGAACGTTATTCTCTAAGATATATATACCAAACGAGCCTAGTATATATATACAACACATCAAAGAATTTTTACCTTCATTAGAAATACTTCCAACATCGCTCGTATCCGTAGGGACATCAAGCTTCCTTAGACCTCGCTTGCTAGGATCGCAAACTCCATGAAGCATAAGCACAACCTCGTTCATGCTCGGTCTTCGGGATCCTTCCCTTCGCGTACACAAGAGCGCGACGTCAACGAACATTTGTACATCTTCAACATGAAAGTCCTTCAACTCTGGATCAACAATCTCCAGAACCCTATTGTTTTCCACTAATCTCGAAACCCAACAAGTAATCAACTGATCATCAAACTCAAGCTCCATATCTAAAGCACTTCTCCCACTTATAATCTCAAGCATCACAACTCCGAAAGCATACACATCCACCTTCTCCGTATATTGCAACGTAACGCAATATTCGGGATCCAAGTACACGAGACTCCCAACAACCACGGCCTCATGAGGCAACTCATCATTATCACAGAAGAAATCCACGATGTCGAAATCGGAAATCTTGGGTGTGAAGCTACCATCAAGAAGTATGTTCGAGGACTTGATGTCACGATGAATAACGTGAGGATTCGCATCTTCGTGAAGATACGAAAGCCCACGAGCGATTCCAATGCAGATGGAAGCTCTCATGCTCCAATCTTTCCTCTTTGGATCTTGCAAAATGTCAGCAACACTCCCGTTGTCAGCATACTCGGTCACGAGTAACCGATGGTTGTTTTCTAGGCAGCAGCCGAGGACTTGGCTTATGTTTTTGTGTTGGATGTGTGACATTACCTCTACCACGTCCAAGAACTCGAGCTCGTATTCGGGTTGATCCGTTTGATGGTATTTCTTGATTGCAACTTGAGTTCCATTGTGGAGGATTCCTTTGTAGATTCTTGCTGAGCCTCCTATGCCAATGAGCCTGTCGTTCGAGAAGTTGTTGGTCGCGACTCGTAGCGATGCATAGGAGAACTTTCGTATGCCTCTCGCGGAGAATTCCCGCGTTCGGTCCTTGGAATTAAGGCGCCGATGAGACATTTCTTATAAGAAGGTTTGAATTTGGAATCCAAAATGGAATGAAGGATTGATCTGGGTTGAGCTTGGGGAAGGTGATTAGAGTCAACTCAATTAGCAAGAGCAATTAGGAAGGTAGATAAAGGAATAATTTGACAGGCTTGCTATGGAAATTCATTGAATAATTCAACGATGAAAATCCTTTTGTTCATTATCCACGTAGAAGTTGATCGAGCAAGCTTGTGCTTATCCGAATTTGATGAGTAAGTTTGAGATTAGTTTTGCTAACGGTCGGTTGATGAGAGAGCCAGCTCCTTAATTTAACATAGTATAATGTTTGAAGAATTAATCAAGTATATGACATTTTCATCTTTGGTTATCCATTAAACAAGTTGCATTAGGATGCTCTATTTTTCTAATGAATAGCTTACATCATCAACTTGTCCTTTCAGATTAGATTTATTATCCAAAAGCTGTCATGGCAGCATTAGTTTTTGGACAACACGTAATGTAATTGGGTTGAGGATTTAGGCATCCGCAAAAACGGGCTCGGGCCACATTTGGGTCGGTCTTTATATAGACTTTAGGCTTTTTTTATAACGAATAATTAAGTAGTGGGTTTTCCATAGAAAGCCCAATGTCTGTGGGCCTTACTTAACAAGATGGGCCCGAAAAGTATATTACAGTTTTTTTTTTTAAGACTAGGAACTCACCTTCTATGGCCAACCTCGAATTTTGACCAAGCCTACCGGATCAACCCAATAGAAGGATCATTGTTAGGGGAGATAATCAAAATGGGCTTAGCCATCAAGCTTAACATATAAGTTTTTTTCGATCAAAGCTTAACATATAAGTTTGATATGACTCTTTTCTAAAATCAACTTTACAATAGGAGGAGTAATTCATATATATTTGAATTATATATTTATATGTTAGGTTTGGATCCGCTGAATTCTCGATGTTGGATTCACAATTGATTTGATAAATATCCCCCTCTCTTGTGAATCTTTCACAAGCCCGAACCTAGCTACACAGTTGATCAGGGAGGCACCGTAGGAACCGTCGACCATCGGCTATGATACTGCTTATTATGGGGAGACAATCAGAATGGGTCCAACCATCAAGCCCAACACAAAGTTGTTTTATAAGTACAAATTAACTCGAAGTTATTTTATGAAATACTCCGTATAAATTAAATGATCCCAATAAACCACCGAATTATCCTCTCATCAAATACCTTGATCGAATTTGCTAGATAAGGTTATATACTGTCGCCTTAAAATAGAAGCTTTTTCGGTTGGGGGGAGCAGAACTCCCAAATTAGTTGGAAGAGCTAGCTAAAATACATCGGGTTTGGCCCAACCCAACAACATCATCGGCCGAAAGAGAAAGAACCTCAGGAGGAGACTGGTGCAAAACATGGTGACCAAGGGGGTATGAGTGCGCCAAAGATGCGAGCTTGACAGCAATCTTTGCGACAGCCCTAAAAATAGAAGCTACGGATCAATATTTTGTTTTTCCGTACTTGTTTGATAGAAGACTCGATCTTAAATCATTGCAATTACAGGCATTAGTATATTTCTTTTCTTATAGTAGAAGAGGAAAGCGATATTCTAATTAAACAATTGCACCATTCTAATTATGTTGTAGATTATTTGCATAATTACAAACTTGAGGAGGAAAATAATATATTCAGTGCCGCTAGACGATAGAGACGAGGAAGCTAACCAGAACCAATATATATTGGAAATTGCTAATGTAATGATTTACTCATTGACTGATTTATATGTTTAGATATACACAAATTAAGAGCATCCACTATGAAGACTAGAAAGTCTAGAATACAAGATTTTTTAAATTGTTTTTTCCTCTTCTATTTCTTTCCTATCAGTTGAAGAAAAAATTGGCATAAAATCTTGACTTTTTTTGATTTTTTTGATTTTTTTGAAAATTTTAAAAAATCTCTCTAATTTTCATTGTGGATGCTCTAAGACTTCGAGGAAATATATTTGTAACCACGTGGCACCTTCTTGTACGTGACGTGTATCATTAAAAAAAGTGGCGGCCAAAATAATGTGTTGCAAATCATCTTGGGCATCAAAAATTATTTGAATAATGTGTAATTGATCCAAAATGTTGGTCATAATTAGGGCATATTTTGTCTCATTCTTTTGAAAAAATACACTAGCTTCTTCTGTCCACTAAAGAATCGTATTAACCAAATACTCATGGAGTAATTAAGAAATTTTAAAATTACAAGGTTATCTCGTGAAATAGTGTAAATGTGTAGGTAACATGCGATATTTGTCTTAACCACAGGGTTACCGGACAAAATTTCAGATTTTATGGAAATGCCGGTTCACTAACTATTTCTTCGGACTTTAGAGGGTAGACTCGTACCTTTACGTGTGACTCCGTGTATTAAAACTATTCAAGTTTAACTCTTTATATCTTGTTTAATTAGGTTTTGAGAATCAATCTGCTATGCTTTGATAAGGCTTTTTTTAAAATGATGAGGAAAGGAATTACGCTAAAGTCTCTCAAAGATAAAAGCTTTATTTAGAGTATTATTACGAAGGAGGATCATAATAACCGTTTTAGAAGTCACCGCTGATTTGAAAAGGCTTTGTTCACGAGCTTTCTTTCTTTCTTTCTTCTTCTTTTTGGAGGAGGTTGTGTTTTCCCTTTCCGTGTTTGTTTGCATGAATGTTGCTTTATCCGATCTCTTTAAGTCAAACCCGGTCCTTATGTCTTTAGGGAATCTCCGACATTCTCCTCCCTTGGATTGCTTTATAATCTTGAAGAATTTGTTTATTTTATTTCCTTTTCTGTTGAAGTAAATATCGTTTCATTCGATCTCTCGATATTTGTCACTGTAAATAATAATTGAAGCGTTTGGCACATCAACTCACTGGTTGAACACTCATAGTTGGGTGTACCATGAGGTCTCGTGTTCGAGATTCCAGGACGGCAGTTCTCATCCCTTGTGGATGCTCTAAGTGAGACGGCGTCGTGCCTACCCTAATTCCTTTTTTTATCAAAAAGATAAATACTAATGATAATAATTGAAAGCAAATAATTAGTAATATATAAATACATAAGTAGGTGGCCTCACTTAATGACAAATTCCATTGCGTAACACTCTCAACCAATTAAAGAGCTTCGCCACTTCTCGTTATTAAAGAGCTTCGCCACTTCTCATTGAGCTCATTCTATTGGGTACCTATATGTCACCCTAAAGGGCCATCGAGACCAAAAAAGATACCCATATATGGGACGTGCCTGTTATAACCCTAATAAATACCAATATATCAAATGAATAATTGACATTGTTTCTGAGGGACGGGGAAAAAATTAGACACCATATATATCATATATTGCAGGATCATACTCTATATATACACTATTTGATACATTAAATAACTTATGACGTAAGTGATGGAGTGGTAGGCCATTTTGTCGTTGCAAAACAATAGGATTCTGATGACGAGGGGGTGGTGATTGTGACTAGAATTGACTTGTTATAATTATTGTTTGCTGTCATTGCTTATCTACCATTCAATTCAATATAGCCATACTTTAGCAATCAAGTAAAAGTAGGCTGAAAGAGCACAATTGAGATAGAGGATTAGTTTTTCAACCAAAAAAAAGATAGAGGATTAGTTTGATACAGTAATTTCGAGAATTGAAATTAGGGCTGGACATTTTCTGCGGGTGACCGACCCACCCGGTCCACCCGACCCAGTTTTACGGGTGAACAACCGTAAATAAGCGGGTGATGGGTGGGTCGGGTGACGGGTGAAACGGTTGACGGGTCGGATATGGGTGAAATGTTTCACCCGTTTAACCCGACCCATCACCCACCACCCGTTTCAACCGGTTATCCCGACCCATCACCACCAACCATTTCACCCGTTTCACCCGTTTAATATTCATAAATAAGTTAATTTTTATCTAAAAAAAGTTTGGGTCGGAATGATATTGGGATATTGACGGGTGAAACGATTGATGTAGTTAACTTATGTTTGCATAACCTTTTAGCTTTACTACCTTACAACTTATGTAGTAATATTGGGATATTGACCTATTGTTTAAGTAAGCAAAACATTACCTTAATTATTTTGTTATTAGTTTTGAAAAGTTGAGTTTTTTTGTTGCAATGTAAAAATTTGCGGGTGACGGTCACCCGTTTCACCCGCGGGTGACGGGTGGACGGGTGATGAGTGAAAGGTTTCGCGGGTGATGGGTGGCAGGCCCGGTCCTGAGCAGGTGCAAGGTGTGCACCCGCTCAGGGCCTCCAAAATTTGTAGGGCCTATATTTTTGAGGCCCAAGCCCATATATCATACTAATTAAAAAAAAAAATTTACCTAGTCTTTATTCTGCTGAAAAGTAAAACACGCGTGTCTGAAACCCTATTCTTGGAACCCATGAATCAAAACACGCTACATTTACAGCTCTTCCAATTTCCGATCAAAATTTAATCGCTTTGATAATCCCTCCTCTTCTCCTCCGACCTTTGAGTTTCTTCTACAACGTTCAATCGTTCATAGATATTACCCTCAAAATAAATCATGCTCATTCTCAGATACATCTTCCTGTCTCATCTTCTTCTTTTTCCCCCAAATTCAATCAATACTTGCGATTTGCAAATAAAATTTGTGGCTTGGCATATTACACTTGTAGATAGGTGGTCCAGTGCAACTGTGGAAGGTATGTGTCTAAGTAAATTTCATTAAATTGATCTTCCTTTTACTTTTAAGTATTTTTCAATTTCAATTTCATTCTTGAATCCAATTGCAGAATGGGTTTGCAATTTTTTGGTGGAGCTTGAATGGATTAGTGGTACTGTGTATGTCTCTACCTCTTGCTAATTGGTAAGTTTATTAAATTAAATTACTTTATTTTTTGTTCGATCGGCATCAGTACAACAATGTTTCTCTAATTGAATGAGTTGGAGTGGATTAAACAAATAGAAATTGCCTTTTGTTCGATCGGCATCAGTACAGCAAGACACCTCTAATTGAATGAGTGGGTGGATTAAACAAATATAAATAGCTTTTTGTTTGGCATACTTGAGTGAGTACTTCTCTGATCGGCAATTCGACATCAGTACTTAATTGATTTGCTTTTAAGTTTAGGGAAGGAAGACTTGATCATTAATTTGCCTTTTAAGCTTAAGTTTAGTGAAATCATAATCCCACAACTTTGAAATTTGCCTCAGTTTTTGTTTTTTATGCTGATTTGTGTTGATATGGAATTGATTGGATCGATCAAATTTTAACTAATAGACTAATATATATGGATAATTTCTGATATATATTATAATCATTGCAGATTTGGAGAATTGGATGCTATGTTGTAAATGTCAACCGTGACTTTGCAAGAATTTTAAAGATTACAGATCATCTTTTAGGTGATATCTCTCCTTTTTTTATTTGGTTAATTAAGCTATGTCTTCTAGTTTTGGGATTCGGAAATATCAATGTGGATATGCATATCGTAAGAAGAAGAAAAGAATTGAAGAGTTAATAAGTTTTGGGGATTGGGCACATCTTGGCATTAGACTAAAAGAGCATGAAACAAGTACTGAGCATGTTAAGAATATGACTATTTGGTATGAACTAAGTCTAAGACTCAAAACAAATCAAACTATAGATAAAGTGAGTCAAACTATACTTGAGAAAGAAAAAGAACATTGGAGGAAAGTCTTGGTGAGAATTATTTCAACGGTGAAATTTCTTGCAAAACATAGTTTGGCATTTCGAGGTAGTAAAGAAAGAATCTATGAAAATAGCAATGGAAATTTCTTAGGTCTAATTGAAATGTTGGCTGAGTTTGATCCCATTATTCAAGAGCATGTTGAACGGATTAAAAAAAATGAGATTCACTTTCACTATCTTAGTCATAAAGTTCAAAATGAGTTGATTCTCTTGCTTGCATCTAAAATTAAATCTGAAATTATAAAAAAGATAGAGCAAGCAAAGTATTTTTCGGTGATTCTTGATTGTACTCCTGATATAAGTCATCAAGAACAAATGACATTGATTTTAAGATATGTGGACTGCTCTTCTACTATTCCTAGAGTTGAGGAATCATTTTTAGGATTTTTAGAGGTGAATGATACAACTGGACAAGGCTTGTTTGATGTTTTACTATGTGAATTGAAGTCTCTTGGTCTTGATATTGATAATATTCGAGGACAAAGTTATGATAATGGATCAAATATGAAAGGTAAAAATCAAGGAGTGCAAAAAAGACTTTTAGATGTAAATCCTCGAGCTTTTCATACATCATGTGCATCTCATAGTCTTAATTTAGCATTATGTGACATGGCCAATGCTTGTGGGAAAGCTAGAGACTTTTTTGGCATAGTTCAACGTATTTATACAATATTTGCAAATTCTACTAAAAGGTGGCACATCTTTAGAGAGAATGTGAAAGGGTTGACGGTTAAATCATTGTCTAGTACTCGTTGGGAAAGTCGGGTGGATAGTGTCAAAGCTATAAGGTTTCAGATTTCAGAAGTGAGAGAAGCTTTACTTCAAGTTGCTGAAAATGATAATGACTCTAAAATAAGAAGTGAGGCTAAATCCTTAGATGAAAACGAGTTGGGTGATTTTGAGTTTTTAGTGTCCATTGTCATTTGGCTTGAGATATTGTATGCTGTAAATTTGGTTAGCAAGGATTTGCAATCTAAGAATATGCTTATTGATGTTGCCATTGAAAAAATTAAGGGGCTGATTTCCTTTTTTTAAAAATATAGAGAAACTGGATATGAACAAGCTATAGAGTTAGCTAAGGAGATTGCTATTGAAATGAATGTTGATCCTGTACTTCCAAAAAGGCGCGAAATTAGAAGGAAAAAACAATTTGATGAGACCCCAAGTGAACCTATAGTAAAATCAGCACAAGAGTTATTTAAGCTGAATTATTTTTTGTTTATTGTTGATCAGGCTATTGGTTCACTTACTAGAAGGTTTGAACAATACGAAGAGTATGAAAATATATTTGGTTTCTTATTTACCTCTCACAAGTTGCATTCCTTGGATGATATTTGCTTAAAGTCTTCTTGTATTCGTTTACAAAATGCGCTTGAAAAACATGAAAAATCAGATATTGATGGAAATGAATTATGTGTGGAATTGAAATTACTACAAGAAATTATGCCTAAGGAAGATATGCAGCCTATTGACATTTTGAAGTTATTAAAACGTTATGCTTGCTTTCCTAATGCCACTATTGCGTATAGAATCTTGTTGACTATTCCTATTACTGTTGCTTCTGCAGAAAGGAGTTTTTCAAAGTTGAAATTGGTGAAGACTTACCTACGCTCTATAATGACACAAGAGAGATTGACGGATTAGCTTTGATATCGATCGAGAAGGATCTTTTGGAAACAATTGATAATGGAGAGTTGATCGAACAATTTATTTCCAGCAATGTTAGAAGGATAATGCACTTTAAGTGAATGTTAAGACTCTTTTAGAGCTTAAAAACTTTGATATGCTTATTTATGACATAATTGTACTCTTTTGGTGCTTAAAAGCTTTGAAGTGTTTTGTATAAGATAAGTTGTTTTTACTCGAATGGTTATTTACTCTATTTTAGGGCCTCTCTTAATTTGTAAAACAGGACCTCAAAGTACCATTGGCCGGCCCTGATGGGTGGGTCGGGTGATCCATCATTGCTTGCGGGTCGGGTGGTGGAAGTGCTCCACCCACCCATAACCTGACCCATTACCACCCCTAATTGAAATTATATAGTAGGAGAGTTAAGTCTTTCACAAGTTCTTTAAGTGACAACTACTCTATCCTAGTTGATACTTGACATTATATATCGATATGACCTTCAACCAAAGTTAAAAGCACTAATATATATTTATCATTATTAGGTCAAACACTTACAAAAAGCTTAGTAGTACGTAATTGATTTCCGAAAAACAATTAGGAAATGCCGGAAGTATACGTGAATGTGACCACTATTTTGTCACAGCATATCAAATTTAACGAGTTATGTAATCGTAGAGACGGGTCCGGTTCACTTGAAAAATCAACTAAAAGTAGATTGAAAGAGCACAATTGCGATGGATGATTAGTACACAGTAATTTCAAGAATTTAGACTATATAGTATAGGAAATTGATTTTAAAAGAGTTAATTTTTTGGGAAATTACCCGTGCTAACAACGAGGTTTTGCAAATTCCGCATTATACACAAAGTTTTCCGATATTACCAAGAACTAGTCGCATCTCTACAATTTTCCTAACTTCCCCCTTTTGGCATCATCAAATAACTCAATTTGATCCGTAATGAAACAGTTTAACACTTAAGCACATAACACATCAGAGACGCTAAGAGAAATTTCATTCAATACATAAGAGTTTGATTACATAGCCAGGGAGCGACAGAAGATAGGTCCTGAGATGATCAAAATAGAAACATAGAAAACTAAGAAAAATCAAACACTCAGAAAATATAGGGAATATATGGCTAAGGATCAAGAAAGGGGTTCCATTCATGATTCAGGATCACAGATATTGTTCTCTTCCTTGCTCAGAACGTGATTATGAAGAACTTACGTGGTATCATTCATCTTAAGGTATACACAATACCTTCTACCCAGACCTAGATCCTTCAGCGTCGGACACACTCGTAATTCGACTCAACGGACTTGACCCACACCTCTAACCCTCGTACACAACTCGGCCTAGAGTACTTCGTGTGTTCTTTTTCTCAAGCACACAGCTCTCTCAACTCTCTTGAAAAAGCGTGTGTAACAACCCTAATACAATGATCTATATATACCAACCGGCTAGAAGAAGATTCTATCCTAGAATATATCGATCACCAAATCAGATATATCTTACTTAGGGAATAAGATAATATCTTCAACAAACTAACAAATCTTCGAAATCTTCCAAAGATAAGTAATTCGTTCCATCCGATCCCTTCACGCGCGTTTCCATAAATAGCTTCCAGCTCTGCGCGTTGATCCACCTTCCATAAATAGCTTCTGCTTGCGCGCCAACTATTTGATGATCCGGTTGATCCCATCGGATGATCCTGCTCAGTTTCATGCTCAATTCAACCTGTTTGATCCTGAAACATGTAGCAAACTGGATTAAATGTTTCTCAAGTGTTCAATCATCATCAAAACCTATTGGGATCGATTGTCGGGACTAACCACCATCCCAACAATTTCCCCCTTTTTGATGATGACAAACACTTGGGAAAATTTAACAAAAATGATAACAAAAGTGTAAGACGTTCCCCCTGGATCAAAGAATTATTCTAGCCAATCATCGAGGGAATAGAGGACCGGGACTTGACTAGTTCATGGTGATCATGCCTAAGAGTATCCTCAGATGCTCATAGGGTTTTCTGTCCAATGCCTTGGTGAAAATGTCTGCCACTTGGTTTTCGGTCTTGCAATGATCCATCTTAACAAAACCTTTAGCAACATTGTCTCGTAAGAAATGGTGACGAATGCCAATAAGTTTAGTACGAGAGTGATGAACAGGGTTCTTGGAAATGTCAATTGCACTAGTGTTATCACAACGTATGCTAATAGTTTCAAGAGACATACCATAGTTACCGAGTTTTGTTTCCTAGATCCCCAGGAAACAAGACAAGGACCAATGAACTGAGCCATTCCCATAGTGCTTTTTCGATCTACCAAGTGTCCAACATAGTCAGCATCTATAAACCCCACAAGATCAAAGTCGAAGATCCTTCTTTCTTTTTACCAAAGGAAATTGTTTCCTTCGGCCCTTTTGTGAAGTGAGGGTAGGTTGTCAATGTTTCTTCTGAATCTTCTTGTTCCCCCTCACTCCAACCTGCAAAAGGTTAGGTTTTGACGATCCAGGCAAGCTTACCCTTGCCTAGTCGCTTTTGGTAGTAAACATGATGATTCCTGGGACTAGCAACATAGTATTCAAGCAAATTCACATCATTACTAGCATTCCTACATTGAATTTTCTTGATCTTAGGTGACTGTTGCTTAGCATGCTGAAAGTTGTTTGAGGACCTACGAGCATTGTTCCTAGGGGATGACTGCGAGGTACTAGCATTGTTGTTCCCTTGTCTATTCTTTCCAGATTGACACTTCCTCTTCTCACATTCTACCTTCCTATGTCCCCCATCACCACAAAACCAACAAGTCATCAAATAATCACCCATGTATTACTTAGAATTGTTTTTCTGAACTCTCCTCTGATTGATCCTGTCCCTATTAAGATCCTTAGGTTCACCACCCTTAGACTGCTTAATAAACATCTTATGTGCTGGTTGACCCACATACCAACACTCAGAATGATCCTCCTTGTTTTTATCCTCTCCTTGTTCTAGAACATGAATTCTTTGCATCAAGTGCAAGTTTTTATCTTTCAAGATTTGAAGTTCTCTAGCACGTTGTTCATGTAACTCAGAAACATCAAAATTCACATGATCCTTATCCTTATCTCCAGTAAATCCTATTCCAAACCTCTGAGGAACGAAAGTGGGACCAATATCCACTAGTTCCCCCTTACTGGTTGTCTTAGCTTCTTCTACATATTTGAGCAAGTTCTCTTTTTCAATTTCAAGAGCAAGAATATCAGAAGTAAGATCATCATTAGTTCTTTTCAGATTAAGAATTTCAATTTCAAGGTCAGGACATGCTTTACAGGGATCAACAGAGTTTTCAGAAGCACTTTCAAGAGATGTTTTCAATTCATTGCATAGATCATTAACCTTTGAGAATTCAAACTGTGCATCAATATTTTCATTATGCAATTCAATGATTATCTTGATCAAGCTATCTTTAGAGAGTTTCTTCAAGGAATCGAGAAAATCAGAACCGGTTACCTCTTCATCCTTTGAAGGCATAGCCATTAAGCACATCTTGGGATCAATCGTGGATTCGGATTCTTCATCATCAGAATTGCCCCAAGTTGTCATGCAAGCTTTGTTGTGGATGTTAGGCTTTCCATCAAGATCTCCCTTTGAGCACGAACGAGCATAGTGACCCTTCTCACGACACTTGTAGCAAGTGACGTTCCTTAGGTCCCTTCTTTTACCATTGGGATTTTTGCAACATGATTTATCTTTCAAAGAACTCATCTTTCATTACCTGTTTGAAACACACACAATCAAGAGCACGCAGGCTCTGATACCAATTGTAGGATCTACGTGTGTTAGTATACGGATGTTGATCCTCCAGAGGGATCAACAAACCGGGCAGCGGAAATAACAAACAGTTCAAACAAGTTAAAGTTCACACAAAAGCGATTCAAATCAAGCCAGCCTTTTGTTATTACCAAGCATGAACATACAAACGCGAATCCTTGATCTTAAGGTATACACAATACCTTCTACCCAGACCTAGATCCTTCAGCGTCGGACACACTCGTAATTCGACAATGTAAACTCGACCCACACCTTTAATCTTTGTACACAACTCGATTAAAGTCTCCGTGTGTTCTCCTCTCTCTCTCAATCGCACTCAGCAATTGAATCTCTAAGCTTCGGTCAAAATTAACCTAGTACATGGTTCCTATTTATACTAATAGCTAGAAAGATTTTATCTAAAAATATAAATATTAACCAAATCAGATTTTATCTTATCTTAGGAAATAAGATAAAATCTTTCTCCAACTAACATATCCTACAAATCTTCATAAGACACGTTATAATTGATTCAACCGATCCATTCACGCGTGTTTCCATATATAGTGCACAGCTTCTGCGTTGATCCAACCTTCCATAAATAGCTTCAGGCCTTTGCGTTGATCCCATGATGATCCCATCAGGAATCAGCTAGCTCTTCAGCTATTCTCTTGTTTCCTTGGTTGTTTCTGTCGGTTGTTCCTGCTTTTGTTTCTTGCTCAATTAATCCTAATTGATCCTGAAACACTCAGCAAACATATTAAATATTTCACAAGTGTTCCATCATCAGTTGGGATCGCTATTGGGAACAATCATCATCCCAACATAAATTAACGAAGATATGACCCACGTGCATTGACAGTGCTTAATAGTTCAATTTTTTTTATGGCCATGACCAAGACAAGATTAAAATCACTAATATATATTAGCAGGTCGAACACTTGCGAAAAGCTTAATACTCCATAGTTTTTAATTGATTTCCAATAAACAATTAGAAAATGCCAGGAAGTATATGTGAATGTGACCACTATTTTGTCACGATGTATTAGGTAAAAAAGTTGCAACAATAATGGAGTTACGTTATAGCTGGTAGCTAATGGAAATGGATGCACGAATAATTCAAATTATTGATAAGAAAGTAAGGAATGTAGCTTTAGCCTTGTCATTTTAGAAGCATGGTAGCTTCATTAAGTTGTACATATATAATCTACGGCAATATACATACGAGACCTCCGTACTTGTAAAAATGTTCAAACAAATCCTTCTACTTTTTTTTGTTCTATTGAGTACCTATACCTATCCAATTTTGTTCTATTGAGCACTTGTGTCTCCATTAGTGTCCGCGTACATTTTACGCGCTCAGTTTAATTGCCATGTAATGACCACGTAACACGATTTCTGTCATGTAATGTCCACGTAATGCAAATTCAATCCACGTAACACTCTGTAATGTCACGAAACACCGTAAACAAAAAATTAAAACAAAATGTTCCTGTACAAAAAATCGTGTTACGTTGCTTGAATTTGCATTACGCGGACATTATATGACAAAAATCGTATTAAGTGGACATTATATGACAAAAATCGTGTTACGTGGCCATTACATGACAATTAAACAGAGGGCGTAAAATGCATGCGGACACTAATTGGGACACAAGTGCTCAATAGAACAAAATTGGATAGGTACAGGTGTTCAATAAAACAAAAAAAAGTAGGGGAGCCCGTTTGAACATTTTTTACAAGTACGGAGACCTCCATATGTATTTTGCCTATAATATACGTACAGAGAGTGACCTAGTGTTTCATGGTAGCTTTGCACCTAGCTCCATTATTCTAGCTTGACACCTAGCTCCATTATTCTAGCTTCTAGTTTGTTACCTAGCTCCATCATGCTAGCGCAGCACCTAGCATGAACAACTCTTGGGCCAACACCTATGGCCCTTCCTTGGGCAATCTATGGTCGGTGACTCGGTGCACATGCGCTTTCAAAGAGGTCTGATGCAACCGCTTGGCATAGAGGTCTAGGAGGAGTTGAGGACAGTTTTTGGAGGTTATCAAGACAAGAAATCATTGCCACTTCCCTAACTTCTCAACCAAATATTGAAGTATTTATCTTTACAATAAAGATCTTAAAAACAATCTCCGTATAAGGTCCTGTATTTTTCCGAGACGGACGGAAAAAGTCCCAAATCAAAATTCTTCAAATTTGACTGCTCAAAAAATACCAAATGTAAATATCATACGTTACGGCTGCTTATTCTAATCAACACACGAGAGTTTAGAGTCCAAATTATACACGGGAAATGCAAATAAAACCCCCACTTCCAAAAGATAAAATTTCTCGTGTACGGGTGTACCTACCATGGACGGAAGAATCTGTGGGCGGGTCACAATAATGATAGCTATGTCTACAATCAATACGCAACTTCTAGGTAGTTTCTTGACAAGGAAGATGCCAAACTTGATGAATTCTCATGTACTTTAGGATCTGTTTCGTGCTTTTCTTTTGGTCGTTTGTGGATCTGAATTCCCAACTATTGATAGATGAACACGAACCTTCGTGTGCTCGATCTTGTTAGCCAGCTTATCACCACTTGCATAGTTCATAGACATTGCGTATTATTTCGCAATTGTAACGTATATACGCTATCATGTAATATAATGTTGGATTAGAATGACGAGAGAGCTAACGGCCATTGAGGAGAGAAGCGTATATCATGGTCGTTCGAATCTTAAAAGAAATAACGACTTAAATTATAACTTTATTTACGGGGAAAAAATTCAGTTATACCAAATTTTATAAAGTAAAAAAATATGAGTTTGTAACCGAGTGTGCATAATCTTATAAACGAAAGAGCTGAATTTTATGCGTACAATCTTATAAACGATCGTTGAACATACAAAGTTTGTCCGACTAGCGATGCCCCACCTCTCGCACGTCGGTTTGAGCCACATGTCACCCTCGATAGGAAGCATTGCTCTCTCCATCCCTGTCGCCCATGATGCATCTTGATCTATGTCAACTTGAGGATGCACTTTGTTACATTCTTGGGAAGGCGGTGTCTCCCTGCCCTACATTGACCCTTTAGCTAGCACAATGCATATAGGATGTTGTGCTTTCATAGCTCGTATCTTCGCATCACTTGTACGCTCTGCTTTACTAGGCACAACAATGTGTGTGAATCCCTAGTCTGATCTCCCCTCATGCGCATTGTCTTGATCTCTTAAACAACTCACCTGAAATGTTGCCTTTCAAAAACATCATTATGTTGGTCCAATCCGGATACACCAACACTCCACTATTTTATTTACCGAATATCTGGCTAATAACAAATTAAATTAAGTTTCGTAAGGAAAAAAAATCAAATCCTATATAACGGAACGGACCGGAACAGAACAAACTTAGCTGTTGGCTCATGTTAGTTACGGCTGCGCAATACGCAGCTTCGAGGTAATTTCTTGAGCAACAACATGACAAATTCCCAAACATGCATTCTCATATATCTTAACATTTGTTTGTACGTTTTTTTCTTGTCGTTTGGTGATCCAAATACCCAACTATTGATAATTTAACACGAAGCTTCATGTGCTCGATCGGTTGTATGAGCTTATCACCACATGTATGACTTATAGACATTGCTTATCATTTCGCAATTGTAAAGAGCAATTATCATTTGATATAATAATATTGCACTTAATTATTTTATCCTGGATCTACTATATACATAATCTTTTTCTTATGGTATGAGGATTCTTGAGCTAGAATATATGCTTCCAAGTCAAAGGAATAATGTAGTTTTTTAATCGAGTTACGTACGGATCTTGAGTTACAAGTACGTGTAGATCGGTGCACATCGATTTATTTACGGATCTGGATCTGTTTTAACTAGGGTAGAAGATCTTATGAAATCCAACCCAACCCAACAATTTTAGATCACATACGTACAAATCACAATTAATTAGTTAGTTCGTTTTACATTACAAAAGTCATTTCGACACCACATTGAAATTTATTTTGCAAGGAAAAGGTATTTGGAAATACGGGTAAGTCCATCTTCACCTTCAATTTGTCAAACATATACTAGTAAATTCTTTTTAATTACTCCAAGATTTCTAGAATGTTCGTTTACATATATAGTAGTATTCCCTCCGTCCCATAATGTTTGTCTAAAAGGACGGTTTTTACGGTTTTTAATGAGAGGTGTAAAGTGGTATTGGAAAGTGAAAAAGTAGAATAAAGTGGGTAAAAGATATGATTGAATAGGGGTACTTTTGGAAATTTATAGGGGATAAAAGTTGAAAAGAGATAAAGTATGTGGAAAAGTTGGATAATGGGGGTAAATGTAGAGATTGAACAGGGATAAAATTGGAAAAAATTATTGATATAAAGGGAAAGTGGACAAACATTTTGGGACGATGGAAAAGGAAAGTGGACAAACATTATGGGACGGAGGGAGGGAGTATGATTTTATAATTGTTACTTTTAGCTACATGATCACCATGTCACGTCGACCCAAATAGCCCTTCTCCCCCATCGATGATCAACTTATCTAATTATGAAAGGAACTCTTTATAGTTTACAATTGTCCTTTTTTCCTTTGATTGATAGGCTGTCACTTTAAGATTTATTACCGAAACTGGGTTTCTGGTAATAAAAAAGGATAAAGTTTAGACTCACATTATTCACTAAAAAGTACGTTGATCGGTTGATTAGCTAGAAATCAAAATACTACGTTAAATAGTACTCCGTATAAAGAAACTATTACAGTCCCTGTAAATATAAAACCGAATTTAGATCGAATTTTGATACGAATACGCTTTTAACTCGGGAACTTATAATCCAAATCTGATAGACCAAAGTCGGAACCTATTGACCTATATATGTACTTTTATTCATACAATTTTAATTCTAATATAATTCTATTCAAAATTTCAAATTTATATTATTAATGCATATACTATTGACACATATGAAATTTTTTCACTATTTTTCAAGATTCAATAATGACAAAAATGTATACTAATTAATAAGAAAAAAATTTAAAGAATATAAAAGAAAATCACTTGAATTTCCTTATTCGTATAAGGATATATACTTGAGTAAGATATTAAGTATACATAAGGAAATCGGATAAGATATCAAGAAGATATATAAGTTATTTTTTGAAAATCAATGCAAAAAATAAAATCATTATTTTATTCAGGATTGATGACGTGGCGCAAATTTTAACAAAGACTTGGGTTCCGCTTTATACTGTATTATTATTATAGTAGATATACGGGCGTAAAAATGTTGGAATTTATTTGAATGTTTAAACCGTAACAAAGATTGATATGTGTTGGATGTTTGTTTGGCTAACGAATCGTGTTGGCATTTTTTTTTTTGTATACTAAATTATTGAAAAAGGACACTCATTTGAGGTGAAACCTCCACCACCCTTTATTGATATACGACCAACGAAGCTCGATTGATTAGCACCTACCATTTGATGCAAATTAAAGGAGAAATCAGACGCTATAGTTAAACTTGCATTCGAGGCCCCATCATTACATCATTCGTAGCATATTCTCCCGTCCGCTCCATAATATAAGTCTTATTTTTGTTTTGGCCGTCCAAATAATTCTTCCCAAGTCTAAATTTTTTATTTTTAGAGAAACAAATTTAACATATCTAAATCCTCCAATTTATCCATTGTTTTTTATCAATCTCTTATCTCTTTTTATTATATATTAATCTTATCAAATCATCTAAATTGCTTCATTTTTATCCCTCTCTCATCTCCTTTAATCGTATTATCCTCACCAAACTCTCTAACTTTCCCACTTTTCAACCCATCCATAAAATTTGTGCAAAATCCTAAACGAGGCTTATATTATTGTAACGGAAAGAGTACAATACTTGAAGGGGAGCATGAAAACATTATTTATGTATATGATTAAGGCCCTCTTCGGATTTAGTGCATACAAGTTACCAAAACGATGCAAGTCGATATATGGGTTAGCCAGGAGGGTGCTAGATTAAGCATTCGCATATAACTAGTTTTTAGTTTATACACTTGTCATCACGGACCACCATTTCGTTCAGTGTTGAATGGACCCTAATTCAGAGCTCTTTGAGCGCAAAACTACAAGCTAGATCATAAGTTCGAAACATGCATGCATGATCTTATGGTAATACTAGATGTGGTGTGGAAAAATGACCGGGCTAATTAACTATAGTGTATATATCTATGCAAAGCTATGTGGGTTACCGTCGTTTGGAAGGCTAGGAATGCCATAGTGTTTAGTCAAGAAAACATTGATGCAGAGGATTGTATTTTCATGTGCCAAAACCTCATAAAAAATAGTAGCAAAGTGAGATGGAATGCTAGGTCGAAAGGCCTTAGGAGAGTCTTAGAGAGATTAGAGAGTGGAGAACATGCAAATAACTAGCTTGTTAGTGTTTTTGTAACTATCGTTTCGTTCTAATACAATTAACCTTTTTTCAAAAAAAAAAGAAGCTATATGGGTTACAAACGGATCGACACCTTGTACCAAAAGCTCATATTATGTTATCCTCATTATTACTTTTGCATCATTTACATTCGAGACAAGGTCGAACAACTTGAATCTACATTATCAAGCTAGCCAGGCTTAATTCCCATGTATGTTACTGTTGATGGATTAATTATTAGGCATAACGTGAGTGCTATGTTACTCGCATATCCACTATCACGTACGATTAGTTATATATATATATTATAGTGGGTATTCATTATTGTTGTTTTGCTCTATTAATGATGTTAGTACACAAGATATGTCAGTGTACAGGTCTCAATTCCTTTTTCAATGATCTTCAATGTTCTTCCGCTTGACAAGCCTCTCTCCCTCCACAGACCTGCAAAACAATGGACCAAGGGGCGAGCGACCCCTAATCCACCTCCGATGCTTAAGTCAGTAAGGGCAATGTTGATCAAAGGCGTCAGGCAAAGCGATAACACATAACTTACCAGGCACATGCATGCATGTGTATTTATAGAGGAGAGGGACGAGAGGGGGAGGGGGCGCGCGTCCCAAGGCAGCCGGCCCTTAGGGCTAGGGTTTCGTGATATCTTGCCTCTCAAGTCAACCAAATATCTTATCTTAGGTGAAGATAAGATTCTCCTCCATAAATAATATCCTAACTAGAGTAACTACCCTAATAAAGGATATAGCATAATATATATGGATAGCAAAATAAATAAGATAGAGAAATAAATGCTAACTAATTAATGGGGAATTTTGCCCGCCCACAATGCCCCCCTCCGGGCCCATATACTCGTACACCCTGTGCTATCCCGGGTATAGGGACCGGAGCTTAAACGGTGAGTGGCCATGCAGATTAGGATGCTCTTATTCGTATATTTATATATTCGTACATTCGTACAATCGTATATTCGTATATTCGTATATTCGTACATCCGTATTCCATAAATACGGGATCCGTGCAACTCCTACGCATTCGTATCGTAGGGCCTTCTAGACTCCCATCCAACTTTATGTAAACATTACTACAATTGGCCAATCAAGTTATTTATTTAAAAAAAAATATGAAATGTCATGAACTAAAGACAAACTAAAAAATGAAAACCTAAAGGGCGGCCTCATCAAAACCGTGTGGGAAAAAGAGTACCGCCCCCACTACATGAAATCCTAGGTCTCGGCTGACTCATTTAGGGCCACACAGGGCCTCAAGTCGCCGGTGTCTCGCCCGCGCCCGCGGGAGGTGGGCCGCGCCCGTGGCGATCCGAGCGGTCGGGTCCGCGCTCGCGGCGATCCGGGAGGCGGTCCCGGTCGGTGCCGGTGACTATGTCCACTTGCCCGAGCCCTTTGTCGCCATCTGCGATCCTCTCACTGGGCTGGACTCCTTTCGCGCATAGCCTTGCCTGAAGTTGGTTAGCCCACACCCGTACGATCGCGCCCTTATCCATGAATTGGACCATTTGGTGCAAGGACGAAGGTACCGCTCCCATGCCATGGATCCAAGGTCGCCCGAGTATCAAGTTGTACGGCCTGGGACGTCGACGACTACGAACTCGGTGTGATGCTCCTTTCCGGCGAGACTTACTCGAGCCTTTAGGACTCCAAGTGGAAAAGTGGGATATCCACCGAGTCCGGAAAGTTGCATACTGACCTCTTCAAGGTCTTTCTTGGATTTTCCGAGTGATTTGAGCGTGTCGTAGTACATCACGTCGATCGAGCTGCCGGAATCCACCAAGGCGCGGTGGATCTTGACCTCTCCGAGCTCCACTGTCAGGACAAGCGGGTCGTTATGCGGGTGCTGGACAGTCGCCAAGTCTTCGTCGCGAAAGACGAGTCCTGGTCCGCGTGGTCCGTGCGGTGGGCTCGGCTCGGCATGCTGGACGCGCATCACCTCTAGTTCGTGGCACTCCCTGCGAAACCGACTTCGCGACTCCGGATCATCTTCTTTGTAGAGAGCCGTAATAGTTTGGACCACCTCGATCTGCTTAGCACTCGTTCCCTCGTCGTCCGAGGTCTTAACGTATTGCTTGAGGTGTCCCTTCTTTACTAGCTCCTCGAGGTATTCTTTAAGGGGCTCACAATCCTCGGTCATATGCCCCCGAGCTCGGTGGTACATGCACCACTTACGCCCGCGCTGGTTATCCTCCGCATCCCCTTTTGGCGGGTACTTGAACCATTCAAAGTTCCGGATCCGGGTCAAGAGATGGTAGATCGGAATATTGAATGTAGTGAATACGCCCTGGTCTACCATTTTCCGCTTCCCGGCATTCGGCCAAGGCGATCCGCGCGCCTGGCGGGAAGGTGTAGGGGACCGATCGCCGTCGTCTTCATCCTCCAACTTGGCATATTGATGGACCTGGTCTTGTAGCTCATCGAGCGTGGAAGGCAGGCGTAGAGTCAGGCTCTCTCGGAGCTTGGACTTCTTTGGTACAGCCCGTCGGAAGGTGGCTATAGCGGTCTTCTCATCGCACCCGTCGATTTGAGCGTAGCACTCCATAAAACGGTTTACGAACCGACGGAGGCCCTCATCCTTGCGTTGCCTTAGGCTGAGCAACGTGTCCAATGAGATCGCTTCTCGACTATTGGCAATGTACCGCTTGGTGAAAGCCGAAGCCAACTGCCCCCACGACCGGATCGACCCGGACACCAAGCTTTGGAACCATCTAATCGCGCCCTTCCCGAGACTTCCGGGGAACATCTTACACATGATGGCGTCGTCAGAAGTCCATAACGCCATCTTGTTTGTGTAATAGGCGATGTGGTTTACCGGGTCCGACGCTCCGTCGTAGACCGTGAAGCTTGGTGGTGTGAACTTCTTGGGCGGCTCCGCCTGCTGAATAGTTCGATGGAATGGTGTAGAAGTTACCAAAGCCAACTTCCTATCCACCTGGTCCTGAGCCGACTGTTGCAGTCCTCCCTGACTCTTGATCAGGGCGAGCAGCCTCTTCTCGGTCCGCTTCTCGGCTTGAGCCTCAATCTCACGACGCTCGTCGCGGTCGAACCTGTCCTCATCCTCGTCGCGTCGACTCATAGGACGGTACCGGTCGTACTCACGAATCCTCCCGCGATGGCTCTCTGACCCGCGGTCGCGGGTCGAGCCACTCGCGGAATCACCTGTTGCTGGCGGCGATCCGCGTCCGCGGGGCCCGTTTCCGCGTCCGCGGTTTCGGCGCCTCTTGCGGGGCTTTCGCTTGCCGTGATCGTTTCTCCGGGACTCGTACCCACTTTGGTCGTGGGCCCGCAAGCTCTCCTGCTCCGTGGCACGGGAGTCCTCTCGTGGATCCCGACTCCTGGTACGCCTATCCCTTCGGCCCTTTGGGGCCCTCCGGTCGCTGTCCGAACCGTCGCTTGCCTCACCCGCAGGTTCCGGGGTTTGGCGATCATCGGGAATCTGGATGACGCTAGCCAAACGCTGCGGTTGGCGACTTTCGTCGACCGGGCGCTTCCCTTACATCTTCTCCAAGGAGAACTTCAGCGCTGCAATCTCCTTCCTGGCCTCCTCGAGTTGAGACTGAAGATGAGGCCTTTCCTCCTCGCGATCCCTTCCCGTCATATCGCTTGTCGGTCCCGCGACATCCCTCAGCCCAACCCTCTCACTCGTTCCGCGCGCACCGCTCTGGTGGGCTAGCGAGCTATCGTGGTCATGCGAAGGCTCCTGGATGCGAAGGGACGAGCGATCACGTCTTCTTCCGGGAACGGAGTCACGCGAACTCCTGATCGCCATCAACTCGGGCTGGAATAAGTAGTCAAGGTCAGCCTGAGTCTCGACAGGTGGACCCGAACTACTCGCCACATTCGAACCAACGCGTTCGAACCGCAAGGCGTTGTTCGTGTCTTGGAGGTTACGAGGCTCCTCATAACCCTCACCCGCGCCCTCGTGAGGGGGGTGGTGATCGCGGCGACCGAGGCGATCGCGGAGATCCCCGGTCTGCGTGTTAACCGCGACCGCGGGGCTCGGATCCGCGATCGCGGCCCGCGTTTCGCCCGCGACCGCGGGGCTTGCGCTCGCGATCGCGGGTTGCTCCTGGCGACCGTCGCGCGCTGTTTCGCGGCTGTCGGCACGGTAGCCAGCATGGTTCTCGGCCACGGTCGCGCCGTGAATGGCGGGGGCGACGTGGTGGCCGGCGTCGTCGGCCTGGTTGTCAGCGATGGCGTTGCCCCCAGCGTTTAAGGTTTCGCCGTCATCAACAAACACTGCGACCTCCTCCTCTGGGATGGATCCCAAAGTCATCCTCTTTAGCGGGAAACGTTTCTCAGATCGATAATCAACGAGAAGGACGTTCTACCGTTCCCCACAGACGGCGCCAAATGTTAGTACACAAAATATGTCAGTGTACAGGTCTCAATTCCTTCTTCAATGATCTTCAATGTTCTTCCGCTCGACAAGCCTCTCTCCCTCCACAGACCTGCAAAACAATGGACTAAGGGGCGAGCGACCCCTAATCCACCTCCGATGCTTAAGTCAGTAAGGGCAATGTTGATCAAAGGCGTCAGGCAAAGGGATAACACATAACTTACCAGGCACATGCATGCATGTGTATTTATAGAGGAGAGGGACGAGAGGGGGAGGGGGCGCGCGTCCCAAGGCAGCCAGCCCTTAGGACTAGGGTTTCGCGATATCTTACCTCCCAAGTCAACCAAATATCTTATCTTAGGTGAAGATAAGATTCTCCTCCATAAATAATATCCTAACTAGAGTAACTACCCTAATAAAGGATATAGCATAATAAATATGGATAGCAAAATAAATAAGATAAAGAAATAAATGCTAACTAATTAATGGAGAATTTTGCCCGCTCACAAATGATACAAGTGAATTATTCATGGGGGCATTAGTATCACTCGATTACAAGTATGCAAACCTAATCATGAGTAGAAGTAATTGATTTAACTATTTTTCTAGGATGTACTCTAAAGATACATGATAAGAATTCATAATTAAAACGATTTACTTAAATTTAATATTAAAAATTATTTATAGTTTTTTAAAATGGATTTATCATTTTTCTTTTAAGGTTTAGTTCCCAAATTACATGTGTTTATTTCATTAATTTAACTAAAAAACCCATCAAAATGAGAATAAAAGGTTAATATGAGTGCTAATTGGGTAACATATATTGGAACGAATTAACCTAGTTATATATTATTTCATTGTTTGTTTTTCTAATTTCCCGGGGAAAACAGTCAATGCAAATGATGAAATATGTATGTTACATACTTACATTACATTAAATCCACTAAGCAAAAAAATGAGAGATCGGTAGGTACACAAATGCAGCGGACTTTCCTCATTCGGCACTCCTTTTTCCCCCTTTTTCACGTTTACGGACAAAAGGATATTTTCGTCATTAACGAAAATTCACTTATCCGATGGCCGTGGGCACGTAGAAGGCGCGTGCACAGCCTCCGTCAACTAACAGCCGCTGTTAATCAATGACATCAGCAGCGGGTGGCCCACCGGGCCGATAAACAAGCCCGCATATCAAAGGCCTCAGCGTTTCCCTCCAAAAACAAGAACCGCCTGGCCCGGTGCCCTTCTCTCTCATCTTCACCTCTATAACCACCAACTCCTCCGTCAACCGGTTAACCCCCAACACAACGGCGAAATTACCATCATGCCCCTCCACCCTGACACGCCAATCCTTCCTCTCCGCCGCCACGCCCTCCACCCCGTCAACCGCCGCCGTCACCATCTCCACAATCGCCTCCGGATCCTCCGCGGACACGAAAATCTCCTCCCGATCCCTCGCCGGCGCCACCCCGCCGGCGCCGGAGAAATCCCGGAACAGTCCGGACAGCTGGCAGCCGGAGGAATGCGAGATTATATCAAACGCGTTCATAAACCTCGCGTTCTCATCCCGATCTTCCTCGAGCTTCAGCGCGTCCAACTCACGGCCGTGAAACCCGACGTCCTTGAGATCCTTGTTGAACCACGGATCCTCCATAATCTCATCAATCGTGATCCTCGTCTCCGGATTCGCGTCCAGGAGGCGGGACATGAGAGATTTCAGCTCCGGCGACGTCCACCTCGGACACCGGAACTCGCCTCGGTAGATTTTCCGGTACATGGCCATGAGGTTGCCGTCGTTAAACGGCAGGTAACCGGCGTTCAAGACGAACAAAACGACGCCGCAGGACCACACGTCGACCTTGGCCCCGTCGTAGCCCTTCTTCGCGAGGACCTCCGGCGCCACGTAGGCAGGGGTCCCGCACAGCGTGTGGAGCCTGCCGTCGGGCCGGATCTGGTCCCGGACCGCGCTCAGCCCGAAATCCGAGATCTTGAGGTTCCAGTCCTCGTCGAGCAGGAGATTCTCAGGTTTAAGATCGCGATGATAGACCCCGCGCGCGTGGCAGTAGCCGACGGAGGAGATCAGCTGCTGGAAGTAGCGGCGGCTGAGGTCCTCGCTGAAGCGGCCGTGGGCCACCTTGGAGAAGAGCTCGCCGCCACGCGCGTACTCCATCACGAAGTAGATGCGGGAGCGCGTGGCGAGGACCTCCAGGAGGGTGATGATGTGCGCGTGGTGGACGCGGTGCATGATGGCGATCTCCCGCTTGATGTTCGCCACGTGTCCGCCCTTCACGATCTGACGCTTCGAGAACGACTTGATCGCCACGCTCTGCCCGTTCCGGACGTCCCGCGCGTAGTACACCTTCGCGAAGGCGCCCCGCCCGAGGAGCCTGCCCACCTCGTATTTCCCGAAGAGGAGGCGGCCCGGGCCGTCTCCCTCGCCGGCGGAGGCGGCCACTTGGTGGAGGAGGGGGGAATCTTCGCCGCCGGCGACGGCGGTATAGCTAGATGGCATTTCTGGCATTCCGAGGTGGGCCAGAGAGCGGGAATTGGGTGTTTCGCCGCCGTGGCATCCAAATTGGGAAATGGAATTTGGTCGGGTCGGGTCGGGTCCGGGTAGTTAAGGGCTAGCTAGAGGAGGTGGTGGCGGAGGAAAGAGGGAGATCAAGGCTGGTGTTTTTTCGAGGGTGTATATATGAAACTAGGATTGTATTTTGGGGTGTGTGTCTCGTTCGTATTTAAAGGTTAAATGGGTTTGATTTGTTATATTATTTTAATAATAGTGAGTGACAGAGAATTGGAATATTCCTTTCAAAATGAAGCTAGTATATACGGAGTTTCGCATATATTGCGAAAAAAAAGTGTTCAATTTTGGGTGATGCATAAGGGTTTAAATTTTGTGTTATGCAAGGTTTTTTTTTTAATTATACAAGACTTATATAGGCTATAGTATTCATTAACCGATGTGAAATAAGAAGTAGTGTAGTTCATTCTTCTTTTAGTTTGCTTAACAGCGAACTCATTCCTCATTATAATCATAAAATGGTTTTTGAAAAAAGATGATGCTAGATCTTTGTAACAAATATGATCAAGTTGATGTCGTGTAGGCGTAAATTGTACGGAGTAGTATTTTTGAAATAATGTCATCTATTGATTGTAAAGTTTTTTTTTTGGTCGGAGAAATTTAGGGTGAGGAGATGGTGTCCCAGTCCAAGGTCAGGGAAGATCCAAGGGCTCAGAGAGCTCTTACAAGGGGATTTACATATGCCTCACCTCAAAGAGACTAGTGGGGGATCGAACCTGCGACCTATCAGACCAATACCCTGTCATGCTTCACTAGACCAACCCCTTGAGGTTCTATTGATTGTAAAGTTGATTCATAGCTTAGATTGATTGTAAGGTATGCCTTCTCATCGAAACCATGTTCATGATCGAGGTTGACTAATATTCAAATCCGATCCTCCTGCGAATCTCGTAAATTCTTGCCGAAGCTTCACTAATAGAGATTGAAACATCCAAGTTTGTCATATTATTAGGGAGACAAATCGTGTGGTTAAGCATCCAAAAAGTTGTCTACCCTTATAGTTAGACGTTGATTGTTTCTTTTAACATAAAGTGGTCTCACACGATGACATGAGGTGTGATTAACTATATTAAGGTGTTACTCTAAAGCAAAATACATATACTATCCCTCTTTGCTTCCTTTGGTGGTTTTTATGGACACATAAAAACGCTATACTTTTTGACCCTTCTAGAATTAACCCAGCTAAACTGCCCTCAGATCTTGCCTTTTCTCAGTCTTTTGAATGGGAAAGTGCTCAACAGAAAGTCTTAAAAAATCTTCTTTATAAGAAACCGCAGAGGAAAATTCAAGGGGTTTGGAGGAAACCTCCTACACAATTTATCAAATTAAACTTTGATGCTTCTAAACATGGAAATGCAAATTCATATGCCGGATATATCCTTAGAAATGAACATGGCCAGATTTTGAAATGTGGTAGGAATGAACTTTCTAACCTCTTAGTTGTTCAATCAGAAGCTTCTGCCCTTCTTATTGCTCTACAAATTATTAATATTGCCTCTTGCTCTAAATTAATTATTGAAGGCGATAACTTAACAGTTATCAATTCATTGAATCGTCTTTGGAAAATCCCATGGGAAATCCTATCTATTATAAATGACATCAGAAACCTTCTTTCGCATCTTCCTCATGTTGTTTTTTTACATTATTTCAGGGAGTGCAACCAAGCAGCCGATTTTCTTGCCAAGCGTCAAGTTAATCTTACTAGTCTTAATTATGCTTTGTCTACTCTGTCTACCTCCATTCACTTTTTTCCTTCTTTATCTGTAAACCAGCTTAAAGGGTTGTTGAGTCAACAGCCCGGACTGTTTCATTTTTTTAAGATCATCCGTTGTGATGATTTAGGCTGGCCTTGTAATAATCTGATAGTCTAATGTTTACTTGCATGAGCTAGTAGCTCTTCTATCAAAAAAAAAAAACTATATTAAGGTGTTTGAACCCCATGTGAATAGTCCTCTCCGGTGGAGTACGGTTATTACTTATTAGACTTCTCAGCTTAGAGTAATGAAAGATATAGAAGACAAACACTAAGCACTCTATAAGATTTAGAATTTCAGATTAATTAATTAACCCCCTCACCTAGATCGAGTAGGCTTTAGTCAAGTTCAATTGGCATAGGAAACGTACGAATTGAAGTTTAGTTTCAACAAGTTCCAATCTTTAAGCAAATAATGAACATACTTACTTGATTCAGAAAAATACACGACCTATTGAATATAAATTCTATACCCATAAAATATCTTGCAATACCAATGCCCTTTTATAGAAGCAATAGGGCCCTTATCGTTCAACATCTTTGTACAAATAAAAAGAGTAACCATATCTAGACTGATTAAAGCCTGGCTGATGTAACAAACATTATTCATTCCATTGAGTGAACGTTTGAATGGACCACATGTTCTCCAAAACAAGGACTTTAATTTATACAGTAACTCGGATGCATGTTGCTCTTTTACATTTTTTATTTTTTTGTTGAAGTGTTGCTCTTTTACATTTGGCTCTTATAAAGTCAACCACATTTATACGTGGCTGGTTGTATAAATCAAGGTCCATATGACATTTAAACTATATAAGATTAAACATCAAAAATATCATCACATTTTTTTACATATTTGATATGCGCCCATAGTCCATAGAGATGGAAGAAAGACATGGGTTTTTGTTTTTTGAGCAAAAAGAAAGACATGGGTTAATTAGCTTGTAGAGTGAATAGTTATATGAAGTTGACAACTTTCATACCATATTGTTCTCTATATATAGTAAATATTTAAATATTGAATACATATGGATAGAATACAATGTATACATTTACATGCATTACATTTTTACATATAGATAGCAAATATAGCATAAATTTGACACCAATATGCACGGCTTTGATGATAGTGTGAGATCTTGAGTTCGTGCTGAGGGTCCCTCCAATTAAGTTGGTAGTTGTTAAAACGGTTTTTTTTTTGCTCGAAAACGGAGCATAGCCCCTGCGATATCTTATTAATAGAAAGGATTAAGCTTGCCCATTACAGGCTACAAATTAAAGTCTGTAGAAATCAAAGGAATAAGGAAATTAGGAACTACGTACGTCGAAAACAGAAAACTGAGAACCAAGATCAACAGCTAGCATAGATACCAAGGAAATTAGGGTCCCTCCAATTAAGTTGGTAGTTGTTAGAAAGTTTAGAAATAAGTAGAATTTGTATTAATCCATGGTTTTAATTGATTGATAATGAATAATATCATATGATGATTTCCTTCTAACAAAGTTAGTGAAAAGAAAGATTTATATACAAAAAAATCCACGATTTACAAATTCACGTGGTCGGGCAGCAATCAATAAGAGATACGCATATGGCTGTGATGGCATTTACTTGTCTCATTCGGAAGTTTCGTGGGGTTTGTCCATTTTAACATTTTTTTGCTAAGTAAATTACTTAGCAACGAGGAGTTTTTTGTGATACTGAAATACCCATGTTTCGACTTCAATTCCCCAAATATCTAGCATGTCGGATAGATTAAGAGGTGGCCGGGAAAAATTGACCTCGGTTTACGCATATACGTATGAATCGACGTGTGTATCACAACGTTCGATATAACCCACCGATTTTAATATGATATTGGAGTCTGTTCGATCTGAGTCCCGACTTCCTGATATAGATATTAGGTTAGTCGGTCTTATGAGTCGAAACATCAAGTGCAATTGATTTATTGCGGGGTCAAAGTGTTGCACTTGAGAGATCGGAACCTCATTGGCGTATGTGTTTAACCTACCACGAGTATACACATGAACCAAACCGACGTGTGTACGTACCATTGTTTCATATATGATCCACCGACTTTAACGTAACTGTAAGTGAATGAAGAGCGCGTTGATATGTAGACTTACATTTTAATTCCTTTGTACGTCCAAGCTAACACACGTTGGACATTTCACACGGATTTATGAGAAAAATAAGTAAGTACTTAACGGCTAGTAGGCATGACGTGAGATCGATCAAGAACAAACGGCTCCTCAATGTATCAAAATGCAACAAGAAGGAGCTTTTTGATAACACACGTACTAGTCTGTTAATTAGGATACTATTGTGATAATTGTTAGATGTTAGGGCGGGTGTAACTGGTTCCTTAATTAATTAGAATATTCCTAAATCTAATTAAAACTATCCAAGTTCGTACACTCTAATTACTCCTTTGAAAACATTCAACCAAAAAAAGTTACTCCTTTGAAAACACAAATCTTCGTCCTGTTTGAAGGGGAAGATGGAGATCTCTGCTAGAATGCCGCTCCGAAAAGAAGTGGTGTTTGAAGGGGAAGATGGAGAGAAGGTGGTGCAGGCCATCACGTATGAGTGGATGCCGGCTATTTGTGATTCCTGTTCAGCGTTTGGCCATGAAGCGAAAGACTGTGGTAAGGCTCCTGAGGCGAAGTGGAATAGGCCAAAGTGGACTAGGAAGCCGGCGCAGAGGCATTGGGTTCAGAAAAAGATAGAGCATCCTGATCCTCCCACGAGTGGCGTTCTTGCCAAGGAAGGTGTAGATCCCCAGCCTGCTCAGCGAACAGTACAGCAAGCTGCTTCTTCTAGTGCGGCTCTTGCAGGGGACAACCTTAGTAGGGGGAAGTCAGACCTTCCAGGTGCTCAGAGAGTTGAGAAGGATGATTGGGAGATAGTTAAGAACAAAGGAAGCAGGGACAGCGCCGAGAGATTGAGAAAGCTTAAAGGTAAGGAAGTTTTGATTGGCCAATCCAAATTCTCAGTGCTTAGCAGATTGCAAGGAGTTGAAGAGGACTCATTGGAGGGGGGCGACATCGACGCATACCTGTCCAATGAATAGCCTTTCCATCGCTTGCTGGAATGTAAGAGGGCTTAACGACCCCTCAAAGTGTGACTTTGTAAATAGATTGGTGAAGAGGAATGGAGTCGACATAATGGTAACGTTGGAGACTAGAGTTAGATTGGAGAATGTGGAAAGTGTTTCGAGGCGAATCCTCAGGGGTTGGCAAAGAAATACGAATTGTATGGGCCGAAATGGAAGAATTTGGGTGTTTTGGAACCCGGGAAAAGTGGAAAAGCTAGAAATCTTGAAAGAGACGGACCAATTCGTGCACTGTGTTATACCTGATGAGAAAAGCCATATTGGAATGTTCATTACGTTCGTCTATGCACCTAATGATGAAGGGGAAAGATCAGCTCTATGGGATGATGTCTCTCTTCTGGCAAGATCAGTAGGAGCCAAGCCTTGGGCTTTGATGGGAGATTTCAATGCCATTCGGGATGCTAAGGAGAAATTTGCTGAGAAAGAAAAGAATGTTTGCTACAGTAGGGAGTTCGCAGCTTGTCTTGATTTCAACGGGCTGATTGATTTGAAATCCTCGGGAGCTTTCTTTACGTGGTCTAACAAGCATACGGATGGCTCCAAGGTTTTGTGCAAGCTCGACAGAATTCTTGCGAATCAGGATTGGTGTGATAAGTTTGAGAACTATGATGCTTCTTTTGCTGAGCCGGAGTGCTCGGACCACTGCCCTGGCTTTCTTAAGATCAAAGGCGATCGCATCAAGGAGGTGCGACCGTTCCGATTCAACAACGCGTGGGCCGACAAGCCTGAGTTCATTGACATTGTGAAAAGCGTGTGGTGTAGCTATGAATTCAGGGGCTCTCCGATGTTCATTCTTGTCCAGAAGTTAAAGAAGCTTAAGATTCCGCTTAAGAGGTTGCAGAGTGGTTGTTTGGATTCGCGTGATGCTGATATCAGGGACAAGGAGGCTCTGCTCAGGAATATCCAAAACGATCTCATTGCTCAGCCAATGGATAGGGGGCTGGCGGTGTTGGAAGAGGCAGCTCTGGCCGAGCTGCGGGCCGTGCTAAGAACCAGGAGACTCGAGTTGCAGCAGTTGGCCAAGGTCCATTGGCTCAAGTTCAATGATTCTTGTAGTAGCTTCTTCTATAATAGCCTCAAGCAAAGAAAATCAAGGAGCGGTATAAAGTCGATAGAGGATGAGAATGGCAGGTCTTTGAGCGAAGAAGCTGAGATTAAGAGCTACATTGTTCGTCACTTCGATAACTTTCTGGGAAAGAAAGTTGACTGCAGGGCTGCCGATATGGAGATTCTCAGGGAAGGGAGAGTCCTTGATGATTCAGAGCGGGAAAGAATGGTCCAGCAGTTCAGCAAAGATGATGTGAGGAAGGCGTTGTGGAGTATTAGCAAGAACAAAGCGCCCGGACCTGATGGGTTTAATGCCCATTTTTTTAGGAAAGCATGGCCCATAGTTGGAGACGACTTCACGGGAGCTGTTCTGGATTTTTTCTCAAGAGGGCGTATCTTGAAGGAGGTCGGCAACACCATGATAGCGTTGATTGCTAAGACTGATAATCCAGTGACCATTGGCGACTATAGGCCAATCTCCTGCTGCAGCGTTATTAGCAAAGTTATCTCAAAAATGCTTGTGGACAGATTACAGATGGTTCTCCCCAAGATCATCAGCAAAACTCAAGGAGCTTTCATCAAAGGTAGGAGCATAAAACACAATATCGCGGTCTGCCATGATATTGTCAAGAGTTATGGTCGGAAAAACATTAGTCATAGATGTGCTCTCAAAATCGACTTAAAAAAGGCTTATGACTTGGTGAATTGGGGCTTCCTCTTTCGTATGATGGAAGGTCTTGGTTTCCACCCTGTTCTCATCAACTGGACTAAGGAGTGTGTGGAGAATTGTCATTTTTCAATCAAGATTGGAAACAGCCTTCATGGTCATATTAAGGGGGAGAGGGGCCTTCGACAAGGTGACCCTCTTTCACCGTATCTTTTTGTTATTGTTATGGAATATCTCAGCAGGGCTTTGAAAAGTATGGCAAAGAGAGGGGTATTCAAGTTCCATCCGGGTTGCGCGCGGGCTGAGGTCTCGAGTCTTTGCTTTGCCGACGATCTTTTCATCTTTTCCCATGGAAGCTACAACTCAGTAAAAGCTGTCAAAGAGGTGCTGGATTTGTTTAGCGAGGTATCAGGGCTCGAAATAAACAAGGCAAAATCCAAGGTGTTCTGCGCATGGATGCAGAGCTGTGATGTTGAGATGGTTGAACGTGTGTTAGACATGGCACAAGGCTCTCTTCCGGTGAAGTACTTAGGGGTTCCTCTTAGCAGTACGAAACTCCTCAGTAAGGATTTCGAGGGCTTGTTTATAAAAATAAGAGCAAGAGTGAACTCCTGGGCTAGTAGACAGCTCTCATATGCGGGTCGGCTTGAGGTGTTAAGGGCAGTTCTGTATGGCATTCTCAACTACTGGTGTAAGCTCTTTATTCTCCCCAACAAAGTTATCAAAGCCATTACGTGCCTGTTGCGTAATTTTCTTTGGAGTGGCAAGTGCGAGGGGAAGAAGGCGCCTATAGCGTGGAAGAAGCTTTGCAGGCCCAAAGAAGAGGGTGGCCTGGGCTTGAGGGATATTAAAATCTGGAATAGGGCAAGCTTCGCTGAGTTAATATTCGAGATTGTAGTAGGGGAGGATGATGATTCAATCTGGCATAAGTGGGTTGAGAAAAACTACCTAAGAGATGAGCCTTTTTGGGTAGTTAGAGGCAAGCACACAACGAGCGCTACTTGGAAGGCCGTGCTGTCCTTAAGGGACGAGCTGCTGGCATCGCTTGAGGCAGAGCAAGGAGCTGCAGTTTTAATCGCTAGCAGAGGAAAGTTGGACGTTAGAGCTTTGTATAACAGCTTGAGAAGCAAGTCGGCAGAGGTGGGCTGGAAAGACCTGGTGTGGCAGCGTGCTCACACCCCTAGACTCGCCTTCAACCTTTGGAAAGTTTTGAATGGTGGAACTTTGACAAAGGTGAAGCTGTGCAAGGCAGGTGTGGTTCAAGATGAGCTGTGTGTTCTGTGCAGTGAAGGGTTGCCTGAGAGTGAAGCTCACCTTTGGTTTGCTTGCAGGTATTCCAGTGGTGTTCTGCTGGAGGTTCTCAAATGGGCCGGAATTCTTAGAAGAACGCGAAGCCTAGAAGAGTGGACAGAGCAGGCGGGGAGAATGAGAGGAAAGACGTCTCTAAAGTTCAAAATCTGGTGTGTGTGCATTAGTGTTGTGGTGCACAATATTTGGTATGCTAGGAATAGGATTGTCTTCCATAATGAGCATTTGGAGAAAGAGAATTGTATTAGAATGAGTATCAATCTAGTTAGAAATTGCTGTAAAGCTAGATGTAAGGCAAAGTCGAGACGGGAGAGAAATCTCCTTGCCAAACTAGATATCGGAAACGATGTAACTAACTAGCCGTGGGCTAGCAATTTTGGTTCGGACACGTTTGTGAATAAAATAACCCTTTTATTCAAAAAAAAAATCTTCGTCCTGTGAAAACACAAACACACGATTTTCTTGTCCCCTGCGCACATCAAAAATGAAGAGCCTTGCAATTTTCATGGAGCCCCGAATTTGATACACACTTGTCATATATATGAACTAATCACGTGGATTATGAAGGTGCGGTATAAATCTTATTTCTAACCTTAATGCCCTACTCTAACAACTTTTTATAAGAATTTTTGTCTTTTTTTAATGATAGTGATAACTTATAAAAACATACTAACCCTGCTATTATTTATAGTCTAAATCGTTTAATTGTTTTTTCCTTTTTTCCTTTTTTTCTTTTTCTTTTTTGAGAAAATATTAGACTTTTCTCAAGTTTCGTGTTTGTAAGAATTAAGAGATGAGATACTAACTAGTGTGGTTACGACTAGAATATATCACAATTATATTCTCCCTACATGTATATTATGATTATTTTTCATTAATTTTAAATTCAATTGTTATAACTATATGGAATAACTATCTTATTTCATGTATAATATATTTTTCTCCATTGTGTTAATTGTATATATTTAAAAGGCTAATAACAAGTTAATAAGTAATGAAATAAAACAAAAATTATATTAAGACATGTATAGATATTCTCATTGTCTTTCATATAGAGCTTCTTCTAACTCAAAATTATTCAACTTGACAGACACTATTCCCAACTCAAATCTCATCCCTTCCAAAAATTATTCATTGGTTTTATTTAAACTTAATCTTAATATATTTTAAATGCTTTTTTTTATCTTAACTTAAACTTAGTCCTTTAAACAGTGACAACATATCAATTGCACACAAGAAATTTCTATATTTTTAAAGTTAAAAACAATAATTAATTAACTCAAATCCAACAACTATCACAATAAACATGCATTTAAAATTGTTAATTTTTAATCCAATTTAACATTTTAACTATAGAATATAGGTGAGTAGGGTTATTTGACAAAATTCACCAAAACTACACGGTTATCATGCGAAATAGTTTAAATCTATGGATACCAGTCACGCAAAATTATCTTAACCACGGGGTTATCAGACGAATTTTCTGAAACATAATTTACAATTGATTAGTTAACTAATAGAGTTTGTTGTTTGTCGGGAAAAAGTGCCATGCTTAATTTGATTGATGTAAGTATGTATATAGAAAGCGAATGCACGTTGACTGCTAGCTAGCTAGTGGTCAGCCCGTAAGCATTCGTTGAACGTTCACCATCCAATAATTGCTCGACAAAATAACAAAGAGTTGGTTTATAATTATTAGAAGGTACATGTTGGGCAAATTGATTGTGCTAGACCATACCCAAACGAGTGAAATTTGACGGCAAGTATATTTACCTACTAGCTCTTATGGATATGCATGACACATGATACAATTAATGTGGATGCATATGTACTCGATCGAAGGCAACTTGCGAGGAACGTACTAACCCGTGCATATATTCTTGCAAATGAAAGCTGATCTTCTGTAAACATTTTAACCCGACTAATATTTTTGTTTCGCAACCATGTTTGCTCAAAACTTCAATTTGTTGATTTCAACCAAAAAAAAAACTTCAATTTGTTGATTCAAGCATTTGAGGTATTGGTGCTCTGGCCCCACATAGGATAAGGAAGTGATAAATGAAACGGGAGGTCGGATATTGGGAAATTGTAGGTTCAATCTCTGGTCTATCTCTCAACTCCTTTAATTCGGTTAAAACAAAATCTCACCATCCTTTTTTCCCTAGAAAGAGTAAGTCAGCGCATGCGCAAGTCAGTTTCTGGTTTGTAATTTGTTTTTGGTTGGGTCATATAGTCAATACTTGCTAGTGAAGGTACACTCCTCGTTATCAAACAAACTCGTACTAAATATGACACCAACACTTGCGATGTAATTTCTTTCGATATAAACAAGGTGACATTTGATTCTCATTCTCCCGAAGCGGTGCCATAAGCTCCACACCTACACCCTCATTTTTCTAGAGTATTTTTTCGAATGAGTTTACGAAATTGTGGTGTAGAATTAGAATTGGGCCAGAACCGTATGGAACCGGAATCGAACCGGCGGTTCCAAGGACGGTTACGTACGGTTCTGGGTTCCCCTTTACCCGAAACCGGCGGTATCAGACCGTCGATTTCAAATTGGCCCAAACCCCCGATTTCTCCTCTTTTTTACAAAAAAAACATAAATTATACCAAACTTACAAAAAATACAAATCAAGCTCTAAATGTTTATATTTAATAACCAAAATCAAATTTATACATCAAATATATTTGAATTTAACGAAATTTATTTTTAAAAAAATAAAATAAAAGATAAATTTTTATTTTTGGCTGATTTTGGAACCTAAACCGGATGGAACCGGCCAGAACCAGAACTGAATCCATGTCTATGTAGAATGGATGGCTTTGGCTAAAATGTCTGCCAACCGATCAATGAGTAACATTAACTCTTGGTGATGGGCTCTTGGATAGTTTTTCTCCAAACATTAACTTGTGCTACCTTTGAGGCCGGATGTGAAGAAACGACTGAGACCATTTTCAAAATCTTAAATTCAATGGAAAGGGGAAAAAAAAATACTTCCAAATATTAAAAACAAACTTAGATAATGTTGGAGAGCTATTGTTTCCTAGAGAACAGTAACTATTACCTTCCGATGAAACAATGACACTGTTATCGTGGGAAACAATGTCAATATTTAGTTTGACATTGGAAACAAGGAAACAGTTTCACTGTTACCATGGGTCCAATCCCAACGTTCTCTTGTTTTGACAATGACAAACTCACTATCATTTAACCTTGTGTTTAAGTGTTTTGAAATGCATAAAAAAATAGTCAAGGAAAAGTGAACGTTAATGTGAGGGAACAACGTGAGGGAACAGTAGCGTCTACAGAGCTTCGACTTATTATACTTAGTAAGCGCATAAGGTATTCAAGGAAACCCTAATGAGCCATGTTTATGAGATTAAATGGGCTTGGAGACATGTGGGAAAAGCTAGAAGATTTCATCCAACCACCTTAGGGAGAAGATAAGATATGGAGAAGATATGACAAGGTTGTTTAGGATAGAATATGATTATTTAGGGATCAAATCACATGGATGATATGGTTAGGATTTGGATCATATATCACATAGGTTTAAGGTATAAAAAGATCTAGGTTAAGTCAGAAAAAGTGTGACCAATTACAGAGAAGGAAAGTGTTCGAGAAGAGCTTGAGAATAGAAGTGCTCGAGCTCTTCCTTGAAACGGTGGTTGCCACCTAGAACACTTGTGTCGAAGGCTTTTCCATGTTACAAGTTTGCTCTAAGCTCAAAGCCCTCAAATCCAAGCTTTGTAAGTTCAAGAATGGCAACATTGAGACCATTTCCGAGCGATTGAAATCCAATAAAGTTGCACTCGCTGCAGTCTAAACTCTCGCCCAAAGCCGTCCTTTGGATGCTGGAGGGCCTCCAACTACAAGAAAATGCTCTCATCAAATACATCTTTTTCGAGTCCAACTCCTTTTCCTCTATGCTCCGACAACAACCCAAGTTTAATTGGCTTAAAGGGGGCGATCAATGCTCAATCGTATTTCACAAGTCAGTCAAAAATCACCGGGCCAAAAATGCTATTTTTTCATTGCTTGACAATGATGGCTCTCCCCTGTTGATCTCACCAACCATATTCTCAACTTCTTCCAAGCTCTTCTTGGTTCCCAGCACCCCATCTCTCCTTACCCTACCCACACTCTTGCTCAAGGGCCTCTTCTTTCTCCTCTTCATGTCTCTTATCTTCTAGCCCCCTTCAATGACCGGGATGTGAAAACTGCCCTCTACAAAATCAATTCCAACAAATCGCCCAGACCCGATGGCTTTAATAACTTTTCCGTAAGGCTTTGAACATTGTGGGTAGGGACTTTACAAAGGCAAATTTGGACTTCTTTCGTAATGGCCGTTTACTTCGTCAATTCAACCAGACCATTATCCATCTCCTCCCCAAGATCCAAGCCCCTCTCTCATCTCCCACTACTGGCCCATTTCCTGTTGTTCGACCATATACAAAACCATCACCAAGCTGATCGCCGATCGCATCCATCTCATTCTTCCCGAGCTTATCTCTGATGGCCAAGGTGCCTTCATCCATGGCAGATCCATTCACCATAACATCCTCCTCTGTCCAGAGTTATTCAAGAATTATAATAGGCGTAATATTGCTCCTAGTTGTGCTCTCAAAATCGATTTAGAAAAGCATTCGATATGAATGAATGGCATTTCATCGAGCATGTCTTGTGCTCCTTTGAATTCCCTTGCACCCTGATCAATTGGATCCTTCATTGCATCACCTCTGTTTTCTACTCTGTCTCCATCAACGATGAGCACCAAGGGTTTTTCCATGGAAAACAAGGCCTCCGGCAAGGCGACCCTCTCTCTCCCTATATCTTCGTCCTTGTTATGGAGTACTTGAGTCGTATGCTCAGTCACCTTGGCCAAAACCCATCTTTCAGTTGGCACACTAGATGCGCCAACACCAGGATTAATCATCTCCCTTTTGTTGACGTCTTGTTTGTGTTTTGTAAAGGGGATGCTTCTTTCGTTCAAGAGGTTGTCCAAACTCTAAATCTCTTCGGTTCCCTCTCCAGGTTTGTTGCTAATGTTGATAAATCCAATATCTTCTTCGGAATGGTCGATGAAGACACTCAACGCCATATCCTTTCTTTCTCCGACTTCTCGTTGGGAGCCTGGCCCATGAAATACTTTGGCGCTCCCCTTGGGTCTGGTCGACTCCTTTCCCGGGACTATGACGAGCTTATCTCCAAGATGACCTCGAAAATCCAGTCTTGGACCGCTAAATTTCTCTCCTATGCTGGCAGGTTGGAATTCACAAGATCGGTCCTCTACTACATCAACTCCTTCTGGTGCAAGGTTTTTTTGTTCCCTAAAATGGTACTGGATCAGGTCGTATCCATCCTTCGTTCCTTTCTTTGGAGTGGTAACTCCTCTTCCAAGTGCCCGATTTCTTGGCATGATGTTTGCAAACCTCGTGAGGAGGATGGGCTTGGATTTAAGGAGCTCCTCTGATGGAACCAAGCATCTTTTTCCAAACTTATTCTTGACCTAAATGGCCCCCCTTCCAACATTTGGACTAGAAAGGTTCGAGACATTTTCTTTCACAACTCGGATCAATTGATTATCTGGAATTTTTCTGCTCGCTAGAGTGATAGTTGGAGTTGGAAGAGTGCTTTGCATATCCGAAATCTTCTTCTCCTTCGTAGCTCATCCCCCTCTCTTGTTGTTGAAAACATTACCGATTCGCAAGGCCGTTTCTCGTCCAAGATCGCTTACGACCTGTTGCGTTTGAGGGGTTATTTCTGGCCTTTGGGAAGCATTATATGGAAAAATCCGCATATCCCTAAGTAATCATTTATCACGTGGATGACCCTCATTAACCGTCTTCCCACCAAAGATCGGTTGAGTAGGTGGATTTCTATGCCTAACACTACTTTTGTTCTTTGCAGCTCTGTAGAGGTATTGTAGCTTCACCACTGCTGCCATGACTAACTTGTTGGACTGGCTTCATATCTCTCACCGAGTTGTTTCTCTCCCGAGCTGGTTCAAGTGGACTCACCATCATCGCAGACTCCAAGGTTTCAGGTACAAGCTTGTTGCCAACGCTTTCTCCTCTCTTATCTACTTTGTCTAGAAGTGCACGAATGACTCCATCAATTCAAGAATGCTTCTCACACTCCCAGGGATTGCTCTCGTACCATTAATACTCATCTTAAGAATTGTGTGGCTGCTCACACTTTGTGTATGCCTAGGTGTCTTTGGCTCTACCCAAATGAGAGCATCTACTTAATTGTTTTGATTCCCGCCCTCTCGTTCTCTTGTTTCCTGGTGTTTTGTGCTCTGAACCTCTATTGTTGTAGTTTTGTAATTCTCCTTTTATTTAATGAATTTTGCCAATTCGAAAAAACAAAAGTGCTCGAGAAGAACAAAGAAGAAAAGAAGAAGGTTTTGGTAATCACTCTTAGTTTATGTTATACTTGTTTCTTAAGCTGATAAATTAGGGTTTGTAGGTGTATAATCTAGAGATTATATTAGACTACTTGAAGTCACTGTTTGCCTTGAAGGAGCTTGTAAATGGCATTAATAAAAGTGATTGTTAAAACTCATCTGACAATGGAGTGATTTTTCTCTTGAACAACTAGTTGGTTGTTTGAGGGTTTCCACTATAAGTAATCGTGTCAACCTATTGTTACTTGCTTATGTTATTAATTTTCGTTGCCCAGTTGGATAACAGTTTTTGTATACGATCCTAACAGATAACTCAATGCATTAAGTGTGGTATAATATTTATAGGCATCCTTAATGCATTGGCTAGTTTTGTCGATCTATGGCACCAAAGATCACAATATATATCACGTATGTATAATGTACAGGCAAATTACGGACTTGTATTATGTAGCTTTTCATGATTCAACTTGTATGTAACACACTACCCTAAGATCAAATTGCATGTCCAAAAACATGGGCATAAAACATATACAGACACCTGAACTTGGTCATTTGGACACCTCACCTTTGAAACAGATCTATTGAGCATCCTAACTTGTCAAAGCTTACCTACTAAACACCCTGTCTCTGATTACGGAGTGCCGTAATACGCACGCGCTATTACGTGAACATGATTACGAGAAAAAAAGCTCACGTAATGCCAGATAAGGCCTCCTTGTTTAATTAATTGTCAATTAAACTCATCACTATACCACATTGGCGGGCAAATTTAATTTATTTGTAGACATAAGCTTAAAAAAATCTATTTTTTAATGAGAACACTCTCAAATCAAGTGTACATCATATGAGCAATGTCACGTTAGGGACGAGGTGTTTAATAGGTTGGGTTTGACAAGTTGGGGTGCTCAATAGGTCCGTTTTAAAGGTGAGATATATGTGTTAAGCCCAAAAAAATGTCATAATTACTTAATCGATTTTTCTATTGTGTGCCCTTAGGGCACACTATAAGGTACCAAAATTAGAAAGATTTGATGAATCTTAGATTTTGAGATTTTTAATTTTTTTTGTGACGGGTTCACTTATTTCTTTTTTAGGGTTTAGTTTCCTTGTTTTTTTTTTCGAAAAGGCAAAATTTTTATAAACTGAGAAATCAAAATACAAAATTTCTAGTTTCCTTGTTTAGTATGCTTATAGTGTGCCCTTAGGGCACACAATAGAAAAACCGTTACTTAATATATAGATCGATGAATATATTATATACGGAAATTTCACGTGGTAACCCTGTGGTTAAGGCAATTTCACGTGGTACCCACTCATTTATAGTATTTCACGTGATAACCTTGTGTTTTTGACAAATTTTGCCAAATAACCCTACCATTATTTTATGGTTAAAGCTTTAATTTTTATTAAGAATTAGCAATTTTAAATTGTTGTTTATTATTACCATTGGTGGATTTGGTTTAATTAATTATTGTACTTGTTTTAAATATAGAAATTTCTTATGTAGGATAATTTGTTGTCAATGTCTGAAAAACCTAGTTTAGGTCAAGATAAAAATAAACATTTAGAATATATTAAAATAAATTTTGAATCAAGCTAATGAATAATTTTTAGAAGTGAATCCATGAAATTTGAGGTTGGAATAATATTAATCAAGTTGAACAAGTTTAAGTTAGAAGAAACTCTATCTCACATATAATGAAAGTAAATATATATTTCTGAATTTGAAGAATTCTTATTTCATCACTCATTAGCTTGTTATTAGCCTTTTAAATTTATAGAATTAAGACAATGTAGAAAAAGATAATATACTTGTAATAAGGTCGTTATTCTATATAATTATGCCAATTGAATATAAAATAGAAAAAATCATAATATACATATATGGATAATATAATTGTCATATATTCTAGTAATAATAACACAACCTATCTACTAATTCTTACAAATATGAAATTTTATAAAGAATATTTTTTAAAAACAATTTTTTAAAAAAAAGAAAAAGGAAAAAAAGAACCAATTTAACATTTTAGACTATAAAATAATAGCAGGGTTATTTGACAAAATTTGTCAAAACTACAGGGTTACCACGTGAAATAGCGTAAATGAGTGGATATCATGTGAAATTACCTTAACCATAGGGTTACCAGGTGAAATTTCCGTATTATATATTAGATGTATCTTTTTTTTGGTAGAATATATTAGATGTATCTTGTTATAGCATAGATAGGATATATGGTGAGAAACGTATAATAGTTGTAAATGGGTATATACAGTGGCGGAGCGAGGGGGGGCCGAAGGGGGGCGCCCGCCCCCTCTCTCCTGTTCTAATTATACTATTATTATGTGATAAATTTCAAATATAGACTATTAAAAGCCCTTGTCCCAGTGGTTCTTTGCCCACCTACTGTGCAGATGGTTGAACGTTCGAAACTAAGTAGGAGCGTTCCTCTTTATTAGTTGAGCTGGTAGTGTACAATGCACTTCTTTTTTTTTTTTTAATTTGAGCAATTTGTTTTTGTAGTTATTAACGTGGTTCAGTGGCTGTGAATAGTTGACACTTCATTATTTCTATTAGGTTATACTCCGTAGAAAGGAATTTGATTTTCCCTGAAATTGTATTTACTTATTATATAGAAGTATTTTCTCTTACAAACTAACCTATTATATATATTTGATATAAAAAAACTAACCTATCATATACAGTATGTATTTACATTTGTTATAATTTTTATTATTTAAATAAGATATCAATGTTAACGTATTGTCCTACTTATCAACACACGAAATTGACTTCGCCCCCCTCTCAATTTTTTCTGGCTCCGCCACTGGGTATATATATTTGGATAAGCTGTATTGAGCATTTCGAATTCGATGGAATATTCATAGAGATTTTCTTTGTGATTGAATATTCATTGAGTAGGTTAGAGGATCTTGTATAATTCAAGTATTTGTGGTCGATACAAAGAGAGTTTGTTAGGTGGTAAGCGGTCTGTTCCATATCCACAAGGTTTGGGGTTCAATTTTAGTGGATTTAAAAAATTCTTTTTCTGAGACTCAGGCGCCAAAGTCAAGTGCGCAACCTGAGTTGAACTGGATGTAGGTAAGACGAATCTCTTCAATCCGTAGGCAACCCAAAAAAATTGTGGTGGATTCCATGTCAGCATTACATTTTTAAATCCAATCATTAATTTTGATTGGTTGTTTTACAGGTCGCACCTCTAATCCATCATTAGTATTCAACAACCATAAATTAATTCGAAGCCACCTAAAGTACTGGAAATATCTCGTATTCCTTCCGAGCTAAAAATACTTGGTTTTCTCTATATGTGATTTTAATGCTTAAATTTTGGTTAATCTCATCGTTTTATAGTTCTCGATGCAGTTAATTAAGTACCAAGTATAAGAATTGTTATTGGAACTTTTTTCTAGCATCGCGCCGATCATGTGATACGCCCTAACACATAATATACGGTCTATCGATACGTAATACGCCACAAACCTTAACAGTTTTATTGATTAGCTTGTACTCGTGAGTCTGTCGATCGTAATTCTATACCGATGATGTGTGATGGGGAGACAAACAAAATGGATCAAACCATCAAGCTTAATACATAAGCAACCGATGTCCATGTCGAACCATCGACTTTGATAGCACTTGGAACAACGATAATGGCTCCAAGCACCAAGCCTAATACATAAGTCCGACAAGATTCGATCTATTTTAAAACCAATTATTAGTAGGAGGGGTAAACTAACTATTTATATGTTAGGTTTGAATATTTCAATTTCCAACGTGAAATTCACAATTGACCCAACAAGATTTACGCCTCATCTATTTATCATATACAAATGGTTTGTGATTTATCATCACGACGATGAGACATCGGCATTACAGTTAATTGTGCCCATATACGTGCTTAATTAGGATACATTCATAACCACAAATTTTCGGTCATAACATTAACATATACATATATATTCATAAATACATAATTAGTTACGGTTTTGATTACAGATTATTATGATTTTTTTTTAATAAAAGGGTTAATTGTATTAAAAACTACGGAACGGTTACAAAAACGCTAACAAGTTAGCTATTTACATCAACTTCACTCTCAACTTCACTCTCAACTCTCTCCAAAAATTTCCTTAGCTCACAAGAACTAGCTTTCCATCTAGCTTTGCAGCTACCTCTAATATGTCTAGAGCACATAAGGACACATTCATCAATACTGATATTTTGCTGGTTAAACACAGCTGTGTTTCTAGCTTTCCATATGTAGTAAATACATACACAGTGGCAATGATTCCACAAATTAAATTTAAAGGTTGATCTTCCTTGAAATCTTGAGGTTGAATCCTTCCATTCTTCAATGTTGGTATATGTTAGCATGATCGTAAGAGGTAGGATATATTGTGATGACATCTATTAACTTCCGTAACTTGGTTCTTATTCTATTGATTCACGGCCAATCACACGTAAATACCCAAATGATGGTATATGTTAGCATCTATATATACTTGTATACCAAATAATCAAAGAATATGGAACATTATTCTGAATTTGCTTTTTAAGAAAAAAAAATTAAGCGCTACAAAGTGCCAAGTATATATTATATGATTAGCTAAGTAATAATTAACTAGTTGAATATTGATATAATATGGATGATTAAGACTATCTTATACAGTAAAAAGCCTGGACGGCAGTTTGCGGATCACATATATATATATATATATACACGGTTTTTATAGTCTGATTCTCTAAAAACATATTATAGCCATATTATATATATATATATATATATATATATATATACACGGGTTTTATAGTCTGATCACATATATATATACACGGTTTTTATAGTCTGATCACATATATATATATATATACACGGTTTTTATAGTCTGATTCTCTAAAAACATATTATAGCCATACTTAATTTAGAATAACATCCTAAAAAAATATAATAAACTCTTTTGCGAAAACTATAAATAACTATAAATATTATATATAACTAAAGTTTTTCCATTGTGAATTTTTTTCGTGTGTCATTAAGACATATGCAATATTTTATAAATATTGTATATACAATATCTGTTCATGGTATGATTGTAGGCGATGCTTTTATTAACGTTTATAAAAATGTAAAAAAGAGAGAAAAAATTATATAATAATTCCGTTTTTTAACCTATGCCCATATTCAGCTTCTCAATTTTAAAAATTAAAACTCAACAAGAAATGTATATAAATCTGTCACAAAAAAATAAATTTTTAAACAAATAAAAATATTTTTTTTTTCTATTTTAAAATTCTTATTAATTCCAAGTTAAATCCAATAATAATCTCATTTATGAATCCGCCGTCTCTTAAGCTACATATAGTTTTTTCTGGTAGAATTACGCCATATTTAGTTAATAATTTCCGTCACTTGTATATCAAGCTTTATAGTGTAACGTTGACCAAAGGCCTTGCATAATAATCATGTTATTCTTAAGTGCGTATGTCAACATATAAACAGTATCATCATGAGAACGATCAACGTGTGGAATTCAATTTAGGCGAGCTTTGAACGGTGATTACAAATTAAGGTGTAGTTGTTGCTTTTAACATGACGGCTTAGGGGTTTAAAGCACGTGATTAAATTAACCACTAATTGTTTGCTTTTGTTTGTAGCAAATAACACACTGACTGCTAGGTAGCTTAGCTACCGGCATGCATGCAAATTGCAAAGTTAGATACTGGTCAATGCTGAACGTTCAACCTCCAATCATGCCTTCAAAACAAATCGGTTGGATCGGTTAAACGTGCAAAATTAGAAATTGGACAAGGTCTTATTCAAGTTGAGATTATTGAAATTTATCCATGTTTATGGTAACAAAGTTAAAGTTGGAATTCTTTTTTTTTTTTTTTTGAGCCCAAATTAAGTTGGAATTCGATTATACAGAAACATATTCTAGTTGGAATTCATGACCTGACTAGCTATATAAGGACGCAAATTCAATCTTGGGAGCGGGCGAAACAATGGAATGAAGACGAAGCAATAATAGGAAGGATAAAGAATACTAGGGCTAAAAAAACAAAGAGTAATGAAAGATGGAAAAAACCGGCCACTGAATTCTATAAGCTAAATTTTGACGGCTCTAAAATAAGGAATAATTCAACGGCTACTGGGGTCATAATCAGAGGTTCAAATGCAGAAACCATCGCCATGTCAAGCACAAAGTATGGAGATGTTTCGGTTGCTAGAATTGAAGCTCTTGCCCTTAGAGAAGAGATCAAAAAAGCAAAACAACTAGGTATTAAAAAACTAGAAATAGAAGGAGATAACCTAACCATAATCAATGCGGTTAAAAAGCTACAACAATGCTCATGGGATACTGATATGATCATCTCTGACATCACAGTCTCACTCCGCGATTTTGAGACTGTAAGAATTTCTTTCATTGGCAGGAATTGTAATGCTGTGGCCGATAAAATTGCCAAGTTGGGCCATAGTCTATCAATTGACGCCATCCAGAATGACCCAGAACTTAACGTTCTCATCCGAAATGATGCTCTAGGTCGGCCTCCGTAAGGAGAACAACCTAATTCTTACCTTTTCAAAAAAAAAATAAAAAATTCTAGTTTATTTAGTATTATAATCTAAATCTTAGTTGAAAGTTAATTAAGCTGCCTTTCTCAACATTATATTTCTAGCTTATCTTAAAATAGTTTTCAATAATATTTTAGTATCATTTCATAATAATTTTTTTAAAAATCAGATTATTCTATTGAACATCGATTCTCCCAAGTTGGTGTTGTTACATGTTAAAGGGAGAGCATGTAAAGTTTGTCTTATAAGTCGGATCTAAATTTTAGTTGGTGTATTTTTATATTATGCATACCCACAAATGCTTGCTTTAAATTTAATTCTGTCAATTCAACAATTTGATGCAGTCACTTTCCTGATACTCTGCCCCAAAATGGTCAATTATTTCAAACACACCAGCATGGGGCGGAGTGCGGACAGTTAAGTAGTTGTAGTTAAGTTCTTATTATATCAATCGAATTGATAAGTAGACATGGCCACCTTTCTTTTATTATCACTATCGGTTTTTCTATCTTATATCTTAATGGCATATGATAAAAATACCAAAAATAGAAACTAAAATCCTAAAAATGAAAAAGTGAATCTGTCACAAAAAAGTTAAAAAAACAAAAGATTTAAGATATACCAAATATTTAAATATTAACTGCTTATTGTGTGTCATAAGGGCACGCTATAGAAAATTCGTTTCAATATTTATGCAACACTAATTAAATAATAGTGTTAATGTACAAAATTTCATCTTCAATACACTAACTGATTGCTCCTTCCTTCACCTTCGCTCTCCTCCTTCAATGACATAGAAACCTCTAAAGCAATGGACAAAGGAGGTGGGGACCCCCTGATCCACCTCCGATGCCTAAGTCAAAATTGAACAATTGTTCGAGTCGAGTGTCAAGGGTAAAGGATGATAATTGTGAGAAAAGATAGAAGATGCAAGTTGCAAGTTACCTCTCCATACATGCCAAGTGCATGTATTTATAATGGAAGAGACCGGGTAGAGAGAGAATAATTCTATCCCTAGCGATTATTTACTACCCAATCCAGCGATAAATCTATCTTTACGATAAGATAGAATCTTCCATCATAAGTAGTTAACCGCCTTCTTTAATTTTAATAATATAAATTAAAAATAAAAAACATAATTAATAAAAATACCTTTACGAGAAAAAATAGAGAAAAATTTTATGCCGATTAATTTATCCATTCACAAATAGCTAGCGGAGAGTTTTGTAGTCTTAAGTTTACAACCTGGACGCGTGGGACTTTTAAGATCACAAACTAATGTACTATCTATATGAGTAGTTGTAAAAATATGCATGGTAGCTTTATTACCATGTGTAGTTCAAAAGGCCTGGTCTTTGTAAGGAGATCGTTTTTATCAATTTTTCATATAAATTTCTAAAATTTGATGGATGGTTAAGCTTTCAATCCATCACAAGTACATGTGAGAAATTCTTTTGTTATAGACGATCATTTTCATGTATAGGATTATAAAGGTGGAAAGATAAACGAGTTGAGCAAAAACATGATTTTCAGACTGGATAAACGAGTTAAGTCGAACACTAGAAGAACTTGATTGGTTGGTTTATTCACGATCAAGCTCGATTATATACTCATGAACAAGCTTGACTATATGCTCATGTATAAGCTCGATTATATTGTCATAAAAAAAAGTTCGATTATATACTCATGTTACGTACAAGCTCGATTATATATATAGTCATGCACAAACTCAAGTCTACACATTATCTTAGGATCGCAAATGTTAGAACTTGCAAGGAACTGTTATGGACAGCGGAAAACAAAGTAAGCAGGTAACTAAACAAGAACAGTAAACTTCAAAGTAAGCATGAAACAGTTTAAGGACACGTTTACTTATAGAGAAACCTCTACCGGATCAATTAATCTGATTGAGTAAACCTCTACCTCCCATGGAGGATTTTGAATGCCTTCCCCTTATATTATTGATAGCAGTTGTACAATTCGTCAAGATACAGCGAAGCACAACCAGTTCCTAGCGATTCAATAATCCTAGAACTATTGTCTTGCCTCTCTTCCCTAGAAGAAGTACCAACTCTACTCAACAATACTAGTAAAGGCAAACCTCTCCTAGACAACCCTAGCTGAAATCGTCTTCTTTCTTCCTCTGTTTGTTTGGGAGTGTTTTTGGTGTTGTGAAGGCGTAAACTGAACAATAGAAATCAGCTCACTATTTATAGGCTTCAAGTGAGGCCTCTTTTTCCCTTTTCCCAAAGTAGCATTCTTATTTTGGAAAATGACATTTGTTTTAATCGCACCCTTGGATTGCTGCCAAGTGTCCTCTTTTCAAATTCCTTTTGGCGTCTTTGGATGTCTCCTTTCCGGATCACTGACATGGCATGGGAAAGTGACATCATGGATAAGGACGTCAGCCAGATTACGTCACTTTGTTTTTGCAACTGTCACGCGCTTTCCTCTTAGCTGTCTACTGTCATGCACTGAACTTTTCCTAGGCTGGGTATCCTTCCACGGCTGGGTATCCTTCCTACCATAGTTCCTGAAACACTTTTTAAACAATTTAGCTAGAGAGAGTTTGTTAATCATCAAAACTGAAGATGATGTTGTTTCTTATTATGATGTTTCCATCATTTTGACACAACATAATCTTCTAGGATAAAATGTTGTCCCAATGATATTCCTATCACTGTTCCAACATTTTCCCCCTTTTTGATGATGACAAACCATATAAAGAGATGCAAGTGTTTCAATAGAAAGAAACAAACTAAGCAGTCAGCAATTCAAACTTTTCCTTTTAACTAGAACAGCTTAACAAATTTTCAGGCGAAGTTCCCCTTCAAAGCATGAACGAAGATCAGAATATCATGTGTCCAAGATTTTCGCATAGTTCCAAGTCACAAGAATTACGCTAAAGTCCCCCCTAAGCAATAACAATACTATATAACTATTAGACAACGCATCTCTGCAGAATTCATACTTCCCCCTTTTGGCATTATTAAAAAGATAAAGCAATGAATATGAAAAGTATGAAAGCACATCAAGTCACTAAAGGATAATAGCATTACTTAATATCATGGAAAATACAAAAGAGATGCAGTGGAACTTTAGCAGTCTTAACACAAAAAACAGAAACAGACAAAAGAAACATAGGAATAGTAGGGTAATGGGGTAGAACGGGCTTGATCATGGCACGGGAAGAGCAGAAGGAGTGAGCTTGTCCCTGACTTCGGCCAGAACAACAAGAATCTGGCGAAGGAGCGAAATAGTTTCAGTAGTGGTAGCAGAGGAGCTCTCAGGAACAATATCAGCAGGTTCAAAACCTTGAACACTTGAAGGAGAGGGCGGAGGAAGTTCAACATGCTTCATCTTCTGAAGGTTCACCAAATCCAACTCTTGGCCAAACACTTCCTGGGGAGCCTCATCATCATACCTCTGTTCCTCTTGAAGGATCAGCTTCACCAAAGCAGCATATGGTAAAGAATGGGTGGGCTTGGCACAACACTTTGCCATATGACCCATGATGATGTGAGCAAGGGAGATGGGTTGCTTTTGCAGAAATGCATCCAGCAGAATGGCATCCTGAAAGACCTGCAATCTAACGCACAAATCTAGAGTTGTTCAAGCACTGATACCAATTCTTAGGATCGCAAACGTTAGAACTTGCAAGGAATTGTTATGGAACAGTTCCTTGGGCAGCGGAAAAACAAAGTAAGCAGGTAACTAAACAAGAACAGTAAACTTCAAAGTAAGCATGGAACAGTTTAAGGACATGTTTACTTATAGAGGAACCTCTACCTGATTAACTAATCCGATTGAGTAAACCTCTACCTCCCATGGAGGATTTTGAATGCCTTTCCCATATATTATTGATAGCAGTTGTACAATTCATCAAGATACAACCAAGCACAACCAGTTCCTAGCGATTCACTAATCCTAGAACTATTGTCTTGCCTCTCTTCCCTAGAACAAGAACCAACTCTACTCAACAATACTAGTAAAGGCAAACCTCTCCTAAACGACCCTAGTTGGAATCGTCTTCTTCCTTCCTCTGCTTGTTTGGGAGTGTTTTTGGTGTTGTGAAGGCGTAAACTGAACAGTAGAAATCAGCTCACTATTTATAGGCTTCAAGTGAGGCCTCTTTTTCCATTTTCCCAAAGTAGCCTTCTTATTTGGGAAAATGACATTTGCTTTAATCACACCCTTGGATTGCTGCTAAGTGTCCTCTTTTCAAATTCCTTTTGGTGCCTTTGGATGTCTCCTTTCCGGATTGCTGACATGGCATGGGAAAGTGACATCATAAATAAGGGCGTCAGCCAGATTACGTCACTTTGCTTTTGCAACTGTCATGCACTTTCCTCTTAGCTGTCATGCACTGAACATTTCCTAGGCTAGGTATCTTTCCACGGCTGGGTATCCTTCCTACCATGGTTCCTGAAACACTTTTTAAACAATTGAGCTCAAGAGAGTTTGTCAATCATCAAAACTGAAGATGATGTTGTTCCTTATGATGTTTCCATCATTTTGGCACAACATAATCTTCCAGGATAAAACATTGTTCCAGTGATATTCCTATCACTGTTCCAATAAATTATATTGTCTAATATCATATATTATTCAAGTAAAATTACATGGTTTTAATTTGGTGGTATTTCTGAATATTACTTTTAATTTCATTTATTTCCATAGTTAATCAAGTAAACAAGTTGCTCACAACTTACCCCAAGAATAAGCAAAACAAGCGGGTAGTAAGGTGAGCTCAAGTTAAGTAAACCTTAAAATAAACAAAGTTCAAACAAGATATTGAGTCTGAACAAAGCTTGTGCTCGAACTCGAGTTAGTCTATATTTAGACAAGCCGAACTTGAGCAATACAAAGCTTGGGTAGCTCAATTCAATCAAAAACGCTAGACCATTAATCTCAACACGATAATGAGATATATGGTTGGGCCTCATGGATATACCGTAAAGTCTCATGTTCGAGCCTCTAGCTAGGACGACAGTTTGCCCTCTACTCTTATAATTGGTTCTTATCCCTCATGGATTCTCTAAACAAGTACAAGTAATACTTGTGGTGACATTATACGTACCTTACTTTATGAAAATCAGATAAAAAAGATTTATAGTTGTGTAGGAATGGTTAGTACTTCGAAGTCGTCGACACCTACGATGTCGGCGACCAGAGTCAACAACTTATGTTTACGCAGCAGAATAAAACACAAGAAAGACTTAACATTACCAGATTTGAACACGGTGATTTAGAGTGGAAAACCCTCTACAAACCAACTAGTTAGTCTAGGGAAAAACCACTTGCCTTCCAAGCTTCAACTTTAAAGGACTTGAAGAGCACTTCTCTCGCTATATTGATTTCTCAGATCACAAAGGTGTTTCTACTCCAAGATGTGAATCACACGCACTCTTGCAAGTACTCTTGCCTTAGAGGCTTAGCCTAATCCCCACTCGCAATAGCTCGCTCACACTCAACCTTAGGAAGACCGAATCCCACGATCTCCCTACAACACCACACTCGCAATTACAAGATATCACTCAAGCTCTTTAGTTCTATCAACAAGTCCATGAGAATATATAAAGAGAACTAAGATGATTGACACCCGATTCATTCCATTTAGACGAGATATGAACGTGTGCAATCAATACAAAGTCTTTTCTTAAATATCATCCTAAGATATGATGAAATCATCTTCAATATCTTCTTTGATCTCTTGATGATTTTCCTTCTTGCACACTTCAACTTGCCTTAATAATACCATCTGCAGCAACATTCGGAGTTACCATAAGAAAAAACGTGGCATTGTCTTTTATGGAATTTCTGCACGTGTCTGTCCAAAAACCCAAGTTGGCGACCTTGATCTAGTCAGCGACTTCACCTGTTTGGAACCTTCAAAACACGGACGAGCTTTCTAACAAGCTGTAAACTGATATTTCCATGAGTTGAATATACGGCAGCATGCTCAAGATTTTGAATTTATGATATATCGCGATTTGCTTAGGGTTTGAATTTTATTCTAGTTTTGTATGCGTATATTTTTAGTTAATTGAGTTAGGCTATACATTGGGATCGGGTGGATGATATGTCAGTCAGCATTTTTATATAAAATTCAATCATTAATGTCTCATTAGTTGTTGTTAGGATCGGTGTTAGTATACAGACACTGTTACCTAGGGGGTAACAGTGAACTGGGCAGCGGAAATAGTAAAACAATACTAACACAAGCAGGTAACAGTGGGTTGACACGATTACTTATAGTGGAAACCCTCAAACAACCAACTAGTTGTTCAAGAGAAAAACCACTCCCTCGTTAAAGGAGTTTGAACAATCACTTTTATTAATGCCAATTACAAGTTCCTTCAAGGCAAACAGGGACTTCAAGTAGTCTAATCCAATCCAAAGATTATGCACCTACAAACCCTAGTTTCTCAGCCTAAGAAACAAGTATAACAAAAACTAAGAGTGATTACAAAAACCTTCAACGAAGCTTTCTTCTTCTTCTTTGCTCTTCTCGAGCACTTCTCTTCTCAAGCTCTTCTCTTCTCTTCTTTTCGTAATCGGTCGCTTTTCTCAACTTCAACTAAATCATATTTATAGGCTAAGCCCACGTGAGATATGATCCCATACTCATATATCCACGTGTGTTTATCCCATAAATAATCAGATTCTTCTTCAACAAACTCTATCATATCTTCTCTTGATCTTATCTTCTTCAACAACTCTATCATATCTTCTCTTGATCTTATCTTCTTCCCAAATCTTTTCATAGTTGTTGGATGAAATCTTCTTGTTATTCCCACGTTATTCCCACGTGTTTCCAGGCCCATAAAAGCCCATAAACACGGCTCATTAGGGTTTCCGTTGAATACCCTACGCGCTTACTAAGTATAGTAAGGCACTGCTCTGCAGACGCTGCTGTTCCCTCACACTGTTCCCTCACATCAGCTTTCTTTCTTCCTTGGTTATTTTTCCTATAATCAATACACTCAAAGACAAGGTTAAATGATAGAGAGTTTGTCATCTTCAAAATAAGAGAATGATGACATTGAACACATGGTAACAGTTAACTGTTTCCCTAGAGGTAACAGTGTAACTGTTTCCCTGTTTCAAACGTCATTTTGTGGAAAGTAATATTGTTGACTTGGTAACAATTCAACTGTTCCCAGTGACTATTACCCATGAGAACAAATGACTATCCAACATTTTCCCCCTTTTTGATGATGGCAAACTCATAGGGAAAAATCATCCTAAAAACTGTAAAGGCTACAGCATGCATAATATGAAGATCAAGGAATGATTAGTCAAGAGCATTTTTCCCCCTTAATAAAACATAGACTGTTCCCCTTGAGATGAGGACTTACTTCTCAGGCGACGTTATTCCCCCTTAGCAAATGGCTTATACCTGTATCAAACTAAACCAACGCATCTCTACATTTTTCCATTTTCTTCCCCCTTTTGACATCATCGAAAACTCAACAAGTATAGGAAGAAAAATAGTACATTGAAACGCAAATCATCAAATAACCATTGATATTAATTATGCAGAGAGTACAAGATAAGCATCACAAAGCAATTAGTTTTATTGATCTAAGCACTCAGGGAAACAAGAGACAGTAATAGCAAAAGCAAAAAAATATTTTTTGTGGTGGTAGATGGGCTAGGGAATTGAAAGAGGGATCCATTCATGATTTCAAATCAGGTATTCTTTTTCTCCTCATCTTTCATCTAGAACTGCACCATCATGTCTCAACTTTTCATTTAGCCATTTATTCATTTGGCCATTTTTCTTCTTGTTTCCTTCAGCGTCCTTTTTTTTTTTTTAATACTGCCTCGGAGACCATTTTTTTTTTTTTAACACAGCCTGCTACATAATTGACCACTCAACTGCTTTTACTCCATTCAAAACAAATTTCTTTTTCTCTTTTTTTCCGAACTTTTGAGAATCACTGTTCCCTTCATTGCTACCATGAATGGATTAAAAAGGCAGGTTTGGATATATGATGGGTAAAGACATATAAAAGCAATATCCAAACAAAAATGGCTAGGGAACATTGAGATATCCAGGCAATTACCTTCGGAAAAAGAGGGGTAACAATCAAGATCTGTTCATAGAAGGCGTTTACCTGAACATTATGAGGCTTGGACGGCTATACGACCAATTATCATTTCAGCTTGTAGAGAGGGTTAAAATAGATCAAAGTGTCGTTTTAGGCTTGAAATAAATATGCTTTTCATGCTCAAGTTGCTGTTACCACAAGTATTAGATAATATACACATGCATTCATGAAGATACAAGTACTACAACTAGCAAAGATCAATACATGGCATTATCCGAAATGGTAGTAACAAGACATACTGTTCCCTATATGCAAGTGAGCAACTAGCAAATCATTGAGGGAATTAAGGGACCGGGACTTGTTAGCTTAGAGTGATCATACCTAGAAGCATACAAAGATACTCATAGGGCTTTCTGTCCAATGCTTCGGTGAGTATGTTAGCCACCCGATTTTCAGTCCTGTCACTCTAATCTCACTACACATCAAGGTCTTAATTTGTTCTACAAGTGTAGGGGTAGTTGAACAAAGAACAATATCAATGACATAAGCTTGAACAATGAAAAACTTACTTGACTGTTCCCTTGTCAAAGTCTTGAGTTTCTGCTGGTTGTTCTTGCTCATCTTTGTGTGATGTAGTGGGAACATCATCAACACAATCTCTAGTGGTACCATAAGAGGTGGATGGAGTGTTATCATCAGCAGCAACATTGGTCCCTCCATCACTGTTACCACCAGGTGTTTCATCATCATGTTCAGCTTTGCTAGTTCTCATGGTTGATCCTTGTTCTTAGTCACCAAAGGAAGATTTCCTTTAGTGCTTTTGTGAAGTGAGGAAAGATTCTTGTTGTTTCTTGTCATGTGTTATAAGCAATACCACTGGCCGTTCCCCCTCACTTCATTCTGCAAAAGATCAATTCAAGCTTTTTGCGACCCAGGCGAGCATTGCCTTTTTGGGTCGGTTAGGAAAATAGTAGTGTTGTTCCCTAGGACTAGCAACAAAATATTCAACCATATTAGCTTTAACATCTCCAATTCCTTCATTGTTCCCCTGCTTCATAGATTTATTAACATCAACTTTAGTGGGTGGAACAAAAGGTGGTTGATTATTTTTGTTTTTGTTACCCTGCCAGTGATGTCGGTTGTTCCTTTTTCCATTCTTGCTACTGTTACCTCCTTGACAAGACTGATTGAGCTTGGTTCGATTCCTGGGACTCTCACTTCTACCATAGCTTGACTGACTGTTACCTCTATTACCCTTAAACTTGTGATAGGTTTCTCTTTTCCTACACTGGGTATGGTCGTGACCTCCCTTACCACAGTGCCTACAGAATTGATAATATGGACCAAGATAGTATTTAGGGTGAGGTCTTTGAAGGGTTCTTTTTTTAATACGGTCAACATTCAAATCTTTAGGTTCCTTACCCTTAGACTGTTTGATAAACATTTTATGAGCAGGTTGATCCATGTACCATTGATTTTCATCAGAACTTTCCAAGACACCTATCCTCTCTTCCAAGTTTTCATTTTTGCATCTAAGACTCTGAATTTCTTTATCTCTAGCTAGAATCATATCATCAACAGACATCTCAGGTTCAATTGACTTTCCTTTGTCACCTGTGTACCCTATTCCATGTCTAGCGGGGACAAATTTTATTGACTGTTTCCCTTCCTTTTCTTTCAAGAGATTACTCATTTCAGAGTTAACATTACTCAATTGACTCCTTAAATCATTTTCAGTGGATTTAGCAATGTTCAATTGATCTTTCAATTCAAGACAAGACTTGTAGGGAACAGTGGAAATAGTGGAAGCAGTGTTGTTACCTACATCATCTAGCTTTTTACTCATAACATGACACTGTTCCTCAGCCTTATCTAAATCATCTTGCATGCAAAGGTTCTCTTTATACATTCTTTTCAACAAAGCAATAAGACTATGTTGACTATAATTTTTAAGACTCGCAAGAAATTCATCATGATTTACCTCTTGGTCGGCCGTGTTGGTTTGGATGGTCATGGCACACATGTTCTGCTTAACCCAACCTTCAGAATCACCATCACTATCAGAGTCGTTTCCCCACGAAGCAAAGCAAGCTTCCTTTTCATCCTCTCCAGAATCGTCACCATGGGGACAATACTTAGCATAGTGACCCTTAGCTTGGCATTTGTAGTAGGTGATATCTTTCAGATCCTTCTTCTCAAAGTTTTGAGACTTGAAGCCTCTAGACTTGCCTTTGTTGTAGAGGTTCTTCATAGCTCTTGTGATAAGAGTTGTTTCCTCATCCAGAGAGCTTTCATCTTCCTTTTCATCCTTAACATGATGATAGGCCTTATCTACCTTCAATGCTATGCTCTTGGGCTGTTCTACCTTCAGCATGGTAGAACTTACTCCAGCAAGATTAGTATCAACATAATACTGCTCATACTCAGTGATCTTCCCAAGGATTTCATATAGAGTGGAATCCTTGGTGATTGGGTTTTCCTTGATCAACCCTTTGGTGTAGGCATACTTGGGAGCGAGTCCTCTCAAGATGATTTCAATCTTCTCCTCTCGATCCACCAACTTGTCATCAATACCAAGAGCAGTCATCTTGCTGCAAAGATTTTGGAACCTAGCTTGGTACTCACTGACTGTTTCCTCATCCTTCATCTTGAAGTTATAGAACTCACACTTAGCCTGAGTAATTTGCCCTTTCTTGAGATCAGCACTCCCCACATGCATTTGTTCAAGAGCTTTCCACATCTCCTTTGAAGAGTCGATGTTGACAACCTTGAGCATGTCCTCATGAGATAGAGCATTCATGACCCACATGCGAGCCTTGAAATTCTTCTCCATTCCCTGATACTCAGCTGGTCCCCATAACTTCTTGTCATCTTTCTTTGCTTCGGGAACCTCATAGTCACCATCAGTAATGGTGCACCAAGCCTGATAGTCGTTACTCCTCATCCAACTAGCAAACAACACCTTCCAATGCTGAAACTCTCCAGGCTTGAGAAGGGGAGGCTTTTGATTGTTAAGTCCAACATCATGAGAGGTAGACATCCTGTTATCCTGCAAAAGCACGATCTAGAGCTTTTCCTGCTCTGATACCAATTGTTAGGATCGGTGTTAGTATACACACTGTTACCTAGGGGGTAACAGTGAACTGGGCAGCGGAAATAGTAAAACAATACTAACACAAGCAGGTAACAGTGGGTTGACACGATTACTTATAGTGGAAACCCTCAAACAACCAACTAGTTGTTCAAGAGAAAAACCACTCCCTCGTTAGAGGAGTTTGAACAATCAATTTTATTATTGCCAATTACAAGTTCCTTCAAGGCAAACAGGGACTTCAAGTAGTCTAATCCAATCCAAAGATTATGCACCTACAAACCCTAGTTTCTCAGCCTAAGAAACAAGTATAACAAAAACTAAGAGTGATTACAAAAACCTTCAACGAAGCTTTCTTCTTCTTCTTTGCTCTTCTCGAGCACTTCTCTTCTCAAGCTCTTCTCTTCTCTTCTTTTCGTAATCGGTCGCTTTTCTCAACTTCAACTAAGTCATATTTATAGGCTAAGTCCACGTGAGATATGATCCCATACTCATAAATCCACGTGTGTTTATCCCATAAATAATCAGATTCTTCTTCAACAAACTCTATCATATCTTCTCTTGATCTTATCTTCTTCAACAACTCTATCATATCTTCTCTTGATCTTATCTTCTTCCCAAATCTTTTCATAGTTGTTGGATGAAATCTTCTTGTTATTCCCACGTGTTTCCAGGCCCATAAAAGCCCATAAACACGGCTCATTAGGGTTTCCGTTGAATACCCTACGCGCTTACTAAGTATAGTAAGGCACTGCTCTGCAGACGCTGCTGTTCCCTCACACTGTTCCCTCACATCAGCTTTCTTTCTTCCTTGGTTATTTTTCCTATAATCAATACACTCAAAGGCAAGGTTAAATGATAGAGAGTTTGTCATCTTCAAAACAAGAGAATGATGACATTGAACACATGATGACAGTTAACTGTTTCCCTAGAGGTAACAGTGTAACTGTTTTCCTGTTTCAAACGTCATTTTGTGGAAAGTAATATTGTTGACTTGGTAACAGTTCAACTGTTCCGAGTGACTGTTACCCATGAGAACAAATGACTATCCAACAGTTGTTTTTTAAGTCACCCCTACTCGATGATCAGTTGATCACTACTATATAGTATTCGTCACTCTTAATTTATTCGGATCTACCAAAAATATTAGAAATATCTTTTAAAAAAAACGTTTGCTTTGTCCATACAACAATAACACTTACATTAAATTTGTATAATAATTAATTAATGGTGGTTTTTGGATGTAAGAGAGGATTTGGTCGGATTTGATTGGGTGTAAAGGTGCTTAAAGAGTCCATGCCTTATGCAATATGGTTAATTTTCCATTTAAATAAATCGATCAATCTACTGAACCCTACAAATCAAAAATAAGTCCAAATTAAACATACGTAGTGATTCTCTCAATTATACTATATTAATATATTTTATACAAGTCATGATCTAGCTCGTGCAATGCATGTTCTCTTTCTCGATCTATCGATCGATCATTCCTCGTCAATCTACTAGTCAAAACCATTCATTCATGCAACTAGCACAAATATGAAGTGGAGTAAATCTTAATGGGACAACGTACCATTTCGAATTTGATTCCTGACAATGTGACGTCAAATCTTGTCTTTCTGTAAATGGTACCATAAGTGATCTTTTTCGGGGGACCATTGATCGCAAGTTTTCGCATATACGAGTATGAAAATTTCTAATATTGGACGGAAAGCTTAAACTTCAAATCTACTATTCTCGCGGTTATAATATATTTGATACTAGGGTCAATGGCCCGTGCGATGCACGGGCTTTGTTTACAGTAAATTTTTTTTATCAAAATTTATACCGCAAGAAAATTTTTTTCTCACTTTGGAGACAATTTATGTGATAGATATTTTTCCAAATTTATGGATGTGGAATAAAAAAAATGCAAACTGTATAATTCAAAGAATTATATAAGCCATTGCTACGCAGTAGTGATTCTTAGTTCCAACCAATGTACATATGTGCCCACTTTCTTTGTGATATTGTTGCCTGTATTAGATAAGGATAGAAAATCAGTTGAGATATGATCCTTGTATATATTTTCCTTATCTTGTAAATTGTACTTGGAGCCCAAGTCATACGCTCCTATATATTGTACGTGGCTATGTCAATACAAGGCAACAGTTTAATCCCAAAGTTTATATGGTATCAGTTTTTAGCCAGGCTCTCAACCCTAACCTCCCATTCTTTCATCCTACCGCCACCATGTCTTCCCCCGATGGTTCCCTGTCCGGCGGCGACACTCTTGCCGGCAAGACCGCTTCCCCATCTCTCCTCTCCACCACCAACACCAGCAACATTCAGTTTCCCAATCTCGCGATCAAACTCGATCGTCACAACTTCTTCTCCTGGCGTAATGTTGTCTTGTCCACTCTCGAAGCCTTCGATCTCGATACTTATGTCCTTACCAAGCCAAAAGCTAAACCCGATGATGATGTTGAGGATGATGTTACTCAAGCCTATCAAACATGGCGCAAGCAGGATCGTCTAGTTGCTGTTTGGTTACGCGCCACCATGTTTGAACGTCTTTTGTCCTATATCGCACGTGCGACGTCCTCGTATGAAATCTGGCACATGATTGATCGGATGTTCCGTTCACAAACTCGGGCTCGTCTTATGTATCTCCGAGGCCAGTTGCAAACTCTTGTCAAAGGCTCGTTGTCGATGTTCGAATACATCGAAAAGAAACGCTCTTTTGTTGATTCCTTGGCCGAGTGTGGTTATGATGTCAGTGATGATGATTTTCTTGGCTGTCTTCTTCAAGGTCTTGATGCCTCTTATGGTCCTCTCAAGATGTCTATCAATGTCCGTTCTGAGCCACTTACTCCGGATGATGTTACTGGGCTCTTGTTGCAAGAAGAAGAACGTTTGAATGCTGAGCAACAGGCTGCGGCAATCTCTGTCTCTCAATCTGCTACAACACCGTCTCCTCCTCTGGCGAACTATGTTGCTTCTCATGGCCGTGATTCCAGCCAGCAACGTGGTCGTGGCCGCGGTGGCCGTGGCGACCGCAGACGTGGTCGAGGTCGCTTTTCTTCTCGTTCTGATGGTGGCTCCTCTAGCAACAACTCTCGTGATCAGGATGGCTCCTACCAGCGTCCTACATGTCAGATCTGTAACCGGATCGGTCACCAAGCTCGCAATTGTCATGATCGGTTTGATAATGCCACGTTCCCGTACAACCCGCCAGTTCCCAAGGCTGCTAACTATGCTTCTCCGTCGACTCTCGAGCACCCGGCATGGTATGCTGATTCTGGAGCCACACACCATGTCACGAATGACTTGAGCAATCTGTCTTTGAAGTCAGAATACACTGGTTCTGATCATCTAGCTATGGGCAATGGTAAGAACATTCCAATCACACATGAAGGTGTTTCCTCTCTTCGTTGCTCTTCACCACTAATGTTGAAAAATGTCTTAGTTGCTCCTGACATCACCAAAAATTTGCTCAGTCTTTCCTCATTAACTAAAGACAATGGTGTTTATGTTGAATTACATGCTAATTGTTGGTTTGTGAAGAATGTGCAGGGCAGGACTCTTCTGACCGGCGTCGTTGAAAACGGACTCTACAAACTACCTACCCAAGCCGCCCCTCAACCAACCACCTTCTCTGCTGTTCGCACTTCCCTAGCCGGTTGGCACCATCGTCTCGCCCATCCCCATGAGTCTATTCTTAAGCGTCTTGTTTCTAGTTTTCGTTTACCGCTTTCAAATAAAGCTTTACCCAATGTATGTCCTTCATGTCAATTGGGCAAAAGTCGTAGGCTACCTATTGTTAGTCGTCATGACACAAGTTCTTCTATGTTTGATTTGATATATTCCGATGTTTGGGGTCCATCTTCGGTTTCATCAATTTATGGGAAACGATATTATGTTACATTTGTGGATGACTTCTCCAAATTCACTTGGATTTATTTTTTGTCTCACAAATCTGAAGTTCTCGCCTATTTCACAATTTCATCAAATGGTCCAAAGATGGGGATTGTGTCTTGTACGGGAAGATAGACTCATCAAAGACGAGGCTTGGCATTTTTATAATTCAAAGAATTCCATACATCTCCTTTCCTCGTTGGAGGCTGTTCAACTGTATCATACAACCATTAATTTGTTCATGAAGAGATTAACCTGTGTGGAAATAGGCATTCTTTGTCATACATTCAACAACAAACTACAACTTCAAAGAGCACTAAGAGCACATGGTTTAGTGGCTAAAATGACCACAAAGAGAGGCAAATATTACACAGAAATGTAAATTGCACGATAAACTACCTATTTGAATGCAATCCTAAGGTGATCTTTGGAGGTTTTGGATAGATTAGAATTATAATCAATCAATATATATTATAAAAGCCGACCGTTTTCGAGCCACCACGTTGATTCTGGTCCCGCTTGATTTTCTTTTTTAACTCAAATTTTGTTACTTCATTATTCGTTTTACTTGAATAAATTTAGCATTTTTAAGCTTAAGTTAATTATTTTCTATATTTACATGATCTACTATATTTTTTACCCATTATATTATGTTTTTTTTTTCTATCTTGATAACAAATTTAATTTTTTAGCCAAATAATAATTTCGATTTATATCTTGATAACGTACATCTTTTTCATCATTTTAACTTATTTACAAAATAATCCCATAATTTTCTCAAATTATATAAACTCCCCTTATTTTCTCAATACAAACATATAAGTGGTCGTTTTTGAACCACCACATTAATTTTGACCCTACCTCATATATAATAAAAAACAAATTTTTATTATTTACTTATAAGAAAAAGCCTTTGTCAATTATTAATTCTTAAAGCATTATAGGGAAAAATCTTTCACAAACAAATTAAGAAAAATCTATGAATATTGGAGTCAACTTATTTCTTTAATACAAGTAAATTTGTAAGTAAACTTATTTCCCACAATTTTCTATTAAATTTTAATAAACTTTATCAATTTATCAGTTGATGAAATATTTTTATTTATATTTACATTTATGATAGTCGTTATTAATATATGATAAAAATTGTAAGTAAAATATCAATTTATATTCTTCTAATCAAGTTTTATAAAAATATACAAATGAGTAAAAATATTATGTCATATATATTTTTTGGATTATATGAAATTCAAAAACAATATCACTCTTTTTGAAGATAAAAAACATGTTTATATAATAAAACTTATATAATATTTTCCATAAATATATAATTTTATTTTTAAGTGAAATAGTCGTGCATGGCACGACAGGTTAAGCTAGTACTTGATAACATTCAGAAGGAATACCTACACTTGTAGCCCCGGAGCCAATATTCGCCCTTTTCGTCGTAGTTCATCTTACTAAACGTTTGCCCCGAAAACTGTGAAATAGCGGCATAGTTAGACGCCCCACGCCACGCATCGAGCATAGGGTCTAACGCTTTCACGACCCGTATAGGGGTCCCACACGGTAGGATCATACGGACTCCGGCTTCCAACCGTTGGCTCATCCCGGGAAAAACACTGCTCCCGCCTGTCAAGAATATCGACTCGGTCAACCTCCTCTCTGAAGTCTTATTGTACACTGGAGAAAGTCTCCTCATGGAGACACCCACCATCTCATCTAGCCCTGCCTGATCAATGCCAACCAGGTTGGGACGAAATAGAATCTCTGGGCATTGGAATCTTTCGACCCCGAATAGAATCTGGAAATCCTCCTTGGTGAGCAGTTGGGATTTTGGGACATCAATGGTGTCTGTGATACACCCAAGTCCGGTCTAGGGACAAATGTCGGGATCTAAATCCTGTCATAGAAGGTTATGTGGTGCAATCAAATGCAAGTTTAGTACAATATATAATCCAAGCTAATGGAAAATTATGTGGTGCAATCCAAAAACACTCTAAGATTACCTGAAGTTTTGCAGATACACGGGCAAGTTCAGATTCATCTACATCAGGACCTTCATCCTCTTCATCATTATCTCTGCTCATGAGTTTGTAGAGTTGACAGTCCTCATCTTTAGCACCAAAAGTATCCTCAATTTTCATCATCCATTCATCCTCTTCATCCTGACAATTGCTGCCTTCAACCGAGGAAACTCCAATCACCCAAGCGAATTTGTTTACAGCAGAATACCTCAGATTAGAAAGAAATCAAACCGAGGAAACTCCAATCGAGAATTTCCTAGATGGTGCAAAATACATGAGGTGCTTTGCGGCATAGTAAACGAATATGCTGTAAACAAATTTTGTGATTTCTTTTTATGTTATTCATCCTCAAACTTGATGCAACACAGCACAAAGAGAAAAGAGTTTAGAGAATACCTCGGCAATTAGGATACGACGAAAGGCATTGGCGAGGGCAGCATCAATTCCAATCATCATCCAAACTATTTACTTTGACCTGGAAGCTCTTAAAAAAGTTTGCTAATTGGGTATTGCCAACCCCACGCGAAGCATAAGAGCCAGAGTACATCATGGAATCTGTCTACAAAGCCATGAACAGACCCAAAAACACACAATTAAAAAACCCATTACAAAAGTGAAAGCAGAGAAGAAGGAAACAAATTTAAGGAGTCATTGTGAATGAAGTCATGAGTTCTTGGATAGGTAGACATTGCCTCACACCTGAACAAAAAAATGTTTTAGAAACACCACTTCAGAATATAGGGAGGCGAGAGACTTCACTTCAGCCTCAGCAAAGTTTATAAACTCCATCAGACTCTGAACAATAGATACAAAATAAGTTTGCCGAACTACCAAGAATTTGCATAGGTCAACAATCATCATATAGAGAAAATTCCACATCACGAAGGAGATCAGACCTGGCTTGGCATGTATATTTTCCCATTGTACTCAACAGCTTCAAAAAAAAGATTTTAAGCAAGAAAAAGGAGTCTGTCTCCAAGTAGTCACTTACAGGCTGACAAAGCATGTCGTCATGGACACGAATCGCACCACACATGATGAGCCCCAACCCGAATCTCGAGAAGATATACGCATTGTTCGACTGAACACGCAACCGAAGACGCCATTTTAGATTAAGCAAGTTTGTAATGATGGAAGAACTCTTAGGAGGAGGAGATCAGACCTGGCTTGGCATGTATATTTTCCCATTGTACTCAACCGGATTGAACGGGCTTCCGCTGGCAAATATCGTACTGCTGCCCTGGCTCCATGTGTAGCATTCTTCGATTGTACATTCGGATTGTGAGGTAGGATTTGAGAGAGCCAAGATTAGAGGTCTCTGCAAGCCAAGAACAAAAACAGAAGTCAGGAAATAATATAATGTCAAATTCAACAAACTGATGGTCTGCTCATTATTCACTTTGCAGAAATTTCCGGATACTGCAAACACGGTAAATGCAACAATTTAAAGGAATGTTAGTTACTCGGCAAGGGATACAATAAATCACTGTTGTACTTTTAACACATACCTGCTTCTAGTGTAAAGGACCTTATGAAGAATTTCCTTCACTTGTCGACACTTCATGATAGTAGCCATCTCCTTGTCTTCTAACACCATACTTATCAGCCTCAAATAAGAAGTCAAATCTGGTTCTATTCTACTAAACTGTGAATCCAAGTGTTCCGAAAAAATGGTTGTAAGATGATATCCCATTCAACCCATTCGGTATTTCAGACTCAATCCACTGACCCGCCTCTTCTGAAGCTACGAAATCTCGGGACTTCTCTTCAGCACCTATTTCCCCTTCAAGTACACAACAGTCACATATTAAAAATTTGGTAGCCTAAAAAACCCCCAAAAATAGATTACACAATTTGAAGACGAAGCAGTAAGGATCCAATAGACTATAGTAGCACAAGATTAATCGTTCTAGAACAGCAAATGCACAATCAGAAAGAAGATGTTTACGATTCACGAATAAACGGAACGGAAGGAAGGAAGAAACCTAGATCGGGTGAGAATGGAGGCGTAGCCGGTGAACGGACCGATCTACCGCTCCTCTGGCCTGCGCTCAGGCTCTGAACGGCTCGGCCGTGCGTCGCGAGCAACATGTTCAAGGCGTCGCCACCGATCGAGTTAGGGACGGCGTCGGAGCTCACCATGGGGATGAATTCACCGGTTGGGTGGAGGAGGAGGATCGACGGCGGAGAAGAGATAGTTGTGGAGGTCGAGGTTGGGATCGGCGTGGGAGGAGTGAATCGGAGCTTGACTCTTCGGCTGCGGCTGTGTTGGGGGACGTGGAAAGGCCCGAGAGCTCCTCCCATGGAAAAGCAACATAATTCGGGTTTAACTTTTGGCATATCTGTTATCAAAAAAAAATAAAAAAATTTGGCATATCCACAGAGAATATTCAGAGAGGATATATTAATCTAGGGGTTTCGGTTTGAACTTTCCGTTTGGCTTTGAAACGGCTAAGATTAATATGTCAATTAATTTTGATCGAAAAAATAATATGGCAACAAATCTTGTGGCCGTTACTTAAACCCGTTTATTGTGTTTGAATTGCATATCCATTCCTGTAACGTAGGCCTACCTTAAACTGTGTATTGTTAAATACCCATTGAACCTATTAATTAATGGCTATTTTACAATTGCATACAAACATTGGTATATGTATAAAATGATGGGCATTTATTGCCCCAAATTTTTCTATTTTATTGTATTATAGATTTTAATCTATTATACTTGTTAAAAAAATATTTGATGTTTTACAATTTGGAAAAATAATTTGGAATAATCCCAAGTATCAACCTTTTACCAATAATAATCTCATGTTTTAATATTACCTTTAGCAATCCGAACTATGTTAATATTAACCAAAAACGATATCGAAAGATTTTCCGGTATATTTTCCGGCGGATTTAATGACATGGCGGTCAGAAATCTGACGTGGCGAACAATCCTTATTTTCATGGTTCCATGTCACACATGCCACGTCATTAGGATTGACATGTCAACATTCACTAAAAATTAAAACACAAATTAAACATCGAAAAACAAAAATTAGAACCTGCAATTGAAAAAAAAAAAATAGAACCTGCGATCGAAGAACAAAAACACGAACTGGTGTTGGCCGATTGGGATCTCCCCCGTGGGAGAAGCTTTTCTTTCTCAGTTACTGGCGGATTTGAGTTCACAAATGGGTTCTCGGGTTGTAGTATTGTTTATTGCTTGATTGTCGAGGCTTTGCCTTCTCGTGCTAGGGTTTATCGGGAATCGGAGGGTGACTCGTCCAGATTGCGTTCACAATTAGGTGGTTCGGTATCAATTTGCTCTCCTACTTCTATTCGTTCTTCGATTTTTCCTCCTGGTTCTGTGGTAGGGTTTTTAGAGCATGGGTTGTCCCTTTTGGTCTGACAATAAAGTGGCATGGCATAAACTTAATTAGGTCCTTTCCGGTATTCTTTCTTTGACTTCTCCACCCAAATCTCTGGATTTATTTTAATTCTCTCATCCCTTGATCCCTTGACGGTGTTTTGTGAGATGGATGAAAATACAATTGCTTTACATACTGCTTATAACTCAGTGCAAGCTCTTGGGATCAAGGGGGTTCGATGTCAACTTTGACACTAGGCTTTTGTATTGCAAAGGGGCTTTGGGTTCTAAGATAGTTCATGTTGATGAAGAGGACACCAGAGATATGAACATAGCCCTCTTCTACTGTTCGACGAACACCAATTCATGTTTTTGTTCTTCGATAGCAGGTTCTAATTTTTTTTTCCAATTGCAGGTTCTAATTTTTGTTTTTCAATGTAATTTGTACTTTAATTTCTAGTGAATGTTGACATGGCAATCCTAATGATGTGGCATGTGTGACGTGGAACCATGAAAATAAGGATTGCTCGCCACGTCAGATTTCTGACCGCCATGTCATTAAATCCGTCGAAGAGTATACCGGAAAATTTTTCGATATCGTTTTTGGTTAATATTAACATAGTTCAGATTGCTAAAAGTAATATTAAAACATGGGATTATTATTGGTAGAAGGTTGATACTTGGGATTATTCAAAGTCATTTTTCCTTACAATTTTATATATATTATTCTAAATTTATCTTTTATAGATTTCTCAATTCCATATGTATCATTATCTAGCTAGCTCGATCATTCGTCTCCGATCTACTATTCAACCCTTATAACGAGCTAGAAACCATTCATTGCATGCAACTAGCTAGCTAGTGCATATAAGTGATGGTCGAACGCACGTAAATGGGGCAACCATAGATGCATGTAGAGTTTGATTCGAGACCAATCAATCATCGATCGGTGTTTAGGGACGGAAATAAAAATTTGGGTAGCCTGTTACCTTGAAATTTTTAAATACTTATTTTATATTGATAATTTTTAGTTTAATTAACTATTTTGATATATAATTCATTTTTACATCATTTCTAATTAATTAAAAAGAATTTAATTTGACAATGGCAGTGAATATTAAAAACAAACAGCTTGGGACACTAATTTGTAAAAAAGAAATAGGGTAAAACTTAAAACTTAGGAAAAACAAATATAGGGTAAATTTAGTAAATAACCAAAAGATAGAACACGTTTTAGAAAAATCGTTATAAAAAAAGGAAAACGTGGATAGCTAGAAAAGGTAGAGCTAATCTTGCTATTGGGTTTCGAAAACCGGGCTTCAAGGTACGTAGAGTCGTAGACACATGATATTTAGAATGGTGATTTTGGTGGGCTTAAAACATATCTGATCCTTCCGACACATTATTTTGTGTTGGCGAATTTGTGATCGTGTCCCTCTCAATAAAAAAGTTTGCAAAAGCGTCCTTAAAACTACAAAATATCAAAGTATGCTCTTTTGGACGTTTTTGCTGTAAAATTTATATTATTTTGTGTTTTCTTTTAAATAGAAATTTATCAAAAAAATCATTATAATTATGTTAAAAATATTCAACCATAAATTATTTTTAAATACAGAATTGAAAAATACAAAAATAAAAAGAAAAAATAAAATAATAAAAGATTTATGAAAGTTTAAGATAAGATATTGTAGCCATGGAGACCTTTGAGGACCTTGAAAGAAAGTTGGCCGATCTTGAACTTCAAGTGCTAAACCTCCAAAGAAAAAGAGAAGCCGAGGCTTATGCAAGTCAAAGAGAATGGGAAGCCCGAACCTATCTCCACGTACAAACTTACGGCTTCCAAGAGGACGCTCTACCTCAACATCAATTTCAAGAGTCGTTGGCCGCACCTTACGCTTCGGATCCCTATTGGAGGAGTGATTATTATCCCAATTGGGGTTATTATGAACCTCCTAGCTATGAAGAGCAACCACCGGCTTGGGCACAACGTCTCTTTGGTGGACTCATCGATAAGCTTGATGAAGTTCAAAACAAATTGGGAGACTCCGAATCATGGAATGACAATTCCGAACTTGGTGATCTAGCGGCTCAAATTCCACAACCTCAAGGGCGATTACCGGGCCACCCCGACGAGAACCCTAGGGGCCACATTGATGCCGTTCACCTAAGGAGCGGGAAGAAGTTGCCGGAGCAAGATACGAGCAAGAAGACAACGGACGACGAAGATGCAACCGTTTAGGAGAAGGTCGGGGCCGACCCTCCCATGGTCGAGGCCGACCCTTCTCTGAGAACCCCGACATCCGTTCCCTCTTCTTCAACAACAAAGGTGTTTCCTTTCCCACCCAAGAAGGCTAGGGAATCTTCCGTTGAGCATATTGAGCCTTTATCCGAGTCAAGTCCTCCACTCATTCTAAGCCAATCATTCCTCATCACGACCGGAGCTATCATAGATGTTAAAAAAAATTTGGTTTCCTTTTGGTACCCTTATGTTTTGCAATTTTTCCTTTCCGTAACCAAAATCACTCATTTATCCAAAAATCCATAACTCTGTTAACCTGAAAAGGCAAAAAAAAATAATAATAAAATTTGTAAAACAAGGCAAAAGAAACACGTGATTTCTTGTTACCCCTCTAGTTCACCTTCGCCGGAACAAAAACAAAAACACGACAACGATGTTCACCGGTAAAAGCAAGGCGGGCTATGGGTGAGGCCGGCGACGGGAACCAAGCGCAGCACCAGACCAGAGACTATGAGGCGACTTTGAGGCAGGCGACGGATCGCCAGTGACTGACCGACGACGAAATCTGCATTGGAGTACGACGACGGCACTCGGATTGACGCGACAGGTTCAACAATTGCTCCGATTTGTGAGGGTTCAATGTTATTCTAGAGTTTATTTTCAATTATTGAAAGGTTTATAAAAGCTAGGGTTTTAATTTGGGGATAATCTGAATTTAGGGTTTTTATTTGGGGATAATCTGAATTTGACCTTGGTTGAATGATTGAATTCGTGTATCTGCTCTGATGGAGCATGGATTTTGCCTACCTTGTTCTTCAGTACTCACAATCAATGTTATGTGTACTAATTTCCCTTGCAACAACAAAAACTGATAACTACTCCTCAAACCTCCATTGGAGGAAGAACGAGAACAACAACAATGGAGACCAAGCAATCCATCTTCATTATTCTAGCAGCCTTCATCTTACTCAACTCCACCGTCAACGGCGCCACCTTCCGCCGCCGCCTCCACCACCACCCTCTCTTCCCCGGTGATTCTCCGGCGCCAGCCCAACCGCCCAAACACACCAAACCAAACCCAACGCCACCGGCCACCACTCGCCGCCGAAGCCCTTCGCACATCCTCCCTCTTCAACTCCCTCCGTCGCCGGTGACAGCTCCTCCACCCCTACCATTGGCGCAACCACCGAAGCCCCGGCGACAACTCCCTCTTTTGCTTGTTTTTATTACAGTAAAAAAAATGCCTTATTTTTACGTTAACAGAGTTGAAGATTTTCATGAAATTGAGTGATTTGGTTACGGAAGGGAAAAATGGAAAAACACAGGGGTACCAAAAGGAAATCAAATTTTTTTTGGGCACCAAAAGGAATTGTCGAAATCACGAGGGCATCAAAAGGAATTTCCCTAAAATTAAATTCAATAATTGGATTTATGGGCCCGATTGGCCCGCGGACAGCTCGGCCCACATTTATGGGCGGGTACGGACAAAAAAATAGGACAAAATTTTCGGGCCCGGCCCGGCCCGAGCCTGAAGTTGTACAAGTCTACGCTTGGACATCAACTCACCGGTTGAGCACTCATTGGGGTACCATGAGGTCTCGAGTTTGAGACTTGAAGGTGGCAGTTTGTCTTATTTTGTTTAGAATTGACTAATAACCAGTACTCATCTTTTGTGGATCCTTTAGTTGAACCCAAGTAGTATTTTTGACGACCCTAATCATTTTCATTATATAAAGAAGAAGTTAGCTTTAATATTCAATTAATTTAGAGACACTAATCAATTGCCAGCCACTCCCACGTACACGTCCATAATATATTATTTCTACCTCTCACGAAATTTCTTAATTTCATCACTCTTCCCCTCAATTACAGCGTATATTTATATTCTAAAAATGGTTTGACAAAGTCTGGTGATCTTAGAATCTGTAATATACCTACATGGCTACGTATACATCCGAGTAATAACAAATATAATATTTTTCCTGAATATATATATACTTGGACACCGTATGTACTGTAACATGTGCCAATTAAATAATTAAGTTAATAATTAATAGAACATATCATGAACATCTATATATATAATAAATAATAATGCATATGGACTTGTTTTCAGAATCAATTCATACGGCTATTGCGCTTGATGCATCAGCTCACTGGTTGATCACTCATGGTAGTACCATGAGGTCCCGAGTTCGAGATTTCAGGACAGCACTTTACCCTCATTTCTTTAGAGCTGGTTAATAATCAGTTCTCATCCCTTGTGGATGTTCTAGACGAGCCGAAATAGTACTTGTGGCGACCCTAATCCCTTTCCTTATAAAAAAAAATCCGTACAGCCATTGCCAAAAATGACAAGAACTCGGGAGGTAACGTGCATGTGAGGGAATGTTAAGTGACTTTCACCTCAGATTGCATGATTTATTTAAATTAAAATGCATATAAATATATAAATCTAATTATATTGAATGGGACCATGAATATGCTCTACGTGACTACGTCACATTTTTCATATAATTTCCTTGAGATAAAAAATTCTAATTTTGCCCCATTAGTGTTATGTTAGATGTAATTTTAATCCAAAATATATTAATTTGAACGTCACCTTCTAATACATTACAGGTGTAAGTATGAAAAGTGTAACATTTGAAGGCGTACGAGAGTAAACATAAGCTTTCATGTTGTCTTACTGTATGTCATAAGGGTATATTTTATAAGCGTACTATATATAAAAACAATACCCTAAAGAGAAAATAGCTAATACATCACAAAAAAAGATTAAAAAAATTCAAACTTTAAGATTTACCAAATAATAGAAAAATTGATATAAGTTTTACGGTTTAACTTATTCATAAGGGTTTGGAAATCCTAATATCAGCTGAAGTTGTAGTAACTTACAAGAACGTGTGAAACATATATTTTTAAAAATCACATTGAAAGTCAAAGTATTTGAAACCTAACATAAAAGTTTGATTAACTAATTAATCCATGATCAATTAAATTGTGTAATAAGCTCAATCCAAGTACGTTCAAACATATATAAAGTACATAGAATCAAATTCGATCGAGTTTGAGTGCTAAGTCACAAAAAACCTAATGAAAATGACAAAACAAGAAATGGCCCGGTTGATCATGGTTTGAAGCAAAGCAATTTCAGAAGAATAGTTGCGTGCTATCATTTGATATTCTATAGGATTTTAAGCAACGTATCGTGTGCGTTTTAATAAAAATGGAGGTTTTATAGCGTGAAGACAAAACTAGTTACATTTCTTAAGATTATAGTTACATTACTCAATTATTTATTCGGGACACGTTTTAGGTAGAGAATTACAAACTTGAATCTTAACCAACGAATGATATATATTCGATGGGATTTTTCACTGATTTTTTTTTTCTAAGTAATTCTGATTTTTGTGGTGCTCGATCACATTGACTAGTGGTCAATTTTTGGTGTTGTAAAAAAGAGTGTGGAAGGAATCGAGATTTATAAAGGAAGAACGAGAGGGGTCAATTTTTGGTGTTGTAAAAAAGAGTGTGGAAGGAATCGAGATTTATAAAGGAAGAATGAGAGGGGTGTTGATGAATAATTGTGTGGTTCATAATTGATACACTAGTAAAAGTTGATAAGAAATCGATGGATAATAACTATGCATGTCTCCTTGCATTATTGAAAAAAAAAGCTCATCATGGACAAGCCGTTTGATGTGTTTATTTATGCACTTGTAAAAATGCCATGAAAAGTGCATGGAGATCGAATAAAGTTGGCCAAGTCGTTTGCCATCTAAATCTTCTATCTCTTAAATGCGTTCCCAACTTGTGTCCTCCTTCACTGATTTCTTCAAGTTTCAAAATCCAAATCTTTTTGGTTTGAGAAAAATGCGGTCCGGATCCTCTGTCCCATTTACGTGTCCCATTTGTGTGTGATACGCCCAATCTTGAGGGACAAGCAAGACCCGTTCGAGCAAGACGTCGACCCTGACGATATGATGATTGAGATTGGATATTTTATTTTTTGTTTTGTTTGTTTTAGTTAAGAACAATCTTTTCATGTTGGAGCTTAATACTCTCTTCTCCGGTTTTCTTGTCGGTTCTTTCATGAGTCGCTTTGTTTGAACCGTCTAGGGCTTCGGCATATATATATATAGTCTCTTATTGTCTTATGATGGAATCAATCAATGAGAAATATACCTTTGCCCTAGTTTGTCTCTCTCTCTCTCTCTCTCTCTCTCTCTCTCTCTCTCTCTCTCTCTCTCTCTCTCTCTAGCTTATTTTTATCGAGTTGTGTGCCACCCCGGTAATGGCTCACACCTTCGACCAACGAAGGCTTTGGTACTCGCTCACATCGAGCCGTATCAGCGTGTCCCTTCAATCTCATTGGTCTATAGGTAATAAAATTGATTGAAAATTGCTTTTATTTTATGTTATGATTAGAGAGTACCGAATTCAGTTGTGAATTGGGTATTTGTAAAGAGAGCTGAGAGTTGAGAGGGAATTGTATTAAGGCAAAAGCTTGTAATCTGTTGAGGTATTGAATAACAGAATTGCTCCTTCATGAGTCCCTTTCTGTCTTATCCCTTACTCTCTCTTTCCTTGATTTTTGGTTACAATAGATCTCCAGCCGTAACAGTTGGTATCAGAGCTCCTTGATCCACAATCATGGCCGATGGAATGCATCTTCGAACTATGGAGGAAAATATACGCAAGAATGAAGCCAGTCTTCATCAACTTCAGCAATTGGTGGCTGAAAACCAGTCAGAGAGTCGGCAATTCATGGCATCGAACAGGGAATTCATGGCAGAGTCTAGGTCGCGACAAGAAGCTATTCAGACTCGATTCAATTTCGCTGATCAAAAATGTAAAGGCCCGAGACCCTAGAAGCGCTATCCCATAGCCAACCCGAGGACTTCCCAGGAGGTCACCCATCCTGGTACTACTCTCGCCCTAGCACGCTTAACTTCATAGTTCTTTTGACCTCTTGAACAATGAAAAGGAAGAGCTCTTGTTGGCATGAGAAGCACCTCAATCTCTTATGAATTCTCGGGGTGTTACAATGACAAGCCAATTCGTAACCAAGAGTCGGCTCTGATACCATTTGTAAGGTCCGATACCCTAGAAGCGCTATCCCATAGCCAACCCGAGGACTTCCCAAGAGGTCATCCATCCTGGTACTACTCTCACCCTAACAAGCTTAACTTCATAGTTCTTTTGACCTCTTGAACCATGAAAATGAAGAGCTCTTATTGGTATGAGGAGCACCTCAATCCCTTATGAATTCTCGGGGTGTTACAAGAAATTGGACAAGATCGATCGCATCGAAGAATCCTTGGCTCAATTGAAGGATCTCTTTATCTCAGCGTTTCCGATCAATCGTTCTTCCACTTCACTGGCGCAAGAGATTCCGGCCGCACAGAGTTGAACCTAGCAATCTTGGTGCCGGCCATCCGTCCATTCGCTTACCAGAAACGGGGAGAAACCATCAGTCTGCTGCCAATTCTTCTGTTCAGGTGCAAGATTCCGGGGATCAAAGTTCAGTGTCGTACCGGCATCTAACTAAAGACATATAAGATTGGTCTTTATAAGGATTTTTCTTTGTAAAAAAACTATACATAATATATGTTTTTTTATTAAAAAAATAGAAAGTTTCATACTTATTCACTTCCCAATATTGAAGTATGGAACAATTACATTGTGTCATGGCCTAAGTGTCCAGTGCTTGTCATTAAGACACACTTGCTTGCTTGTGGGTGGCCTTGCGAAAAATTTGGGATGGTCTTGTGACCCGTTTCGTACAACTCTTTTACTCCATAAGTTCATTTTTTACCAGTTTTAGAACAAACAATTGAGTTAGGTATGTAATTGACGCTTATTTCTGTCATTTGGACATTTAATCAATCGTTTAAACTTTTAGAGTAGTACACAAAGGTCTCCACTCCGACTCTTATAGATAGTATCCTCGACCCAAAAAAAATTGACGCTTATTTCTATGTAAAATGTTACCCAATTGCCCCTACAATGCATTAAGCAAATATGTGAAACATCTGGGAAAAAAAATGTACCAAGTCGAGTAGTCTATTGCTGACTAGACATACAAAATGCATCGTAATAAAGCAAATGTGTGAAGCCATATCCATTCAAACATGAAGGTTCAAGAATTGAAATACCTTGAGCAAGAACGTACAATACTCATCCAATTTCTCCTTTTGAGTACACTTCAGAGCAATTTCTTCTCATTCTTTCAGCATTATGAGACAAGAATGTACAGCTTAGTAGTGGGGCAAGTAGCCATTCGATATATGTTGGGCCCAATGGCCTTATGGGCCGATCTTTGATGGACTGGAAAAAATTCGGCCCATGTTCACTTTTTGGGCCTGCAGGCAAATTGGAAAACAAAAAGAAGTTTGTGTAAGTGTGAGGATACATTTTGCAAATTCATGATAGTGTTAATTGATGCCATTCTTGTTGATGTGGTTGGGCTATAATCGGATTTGGATCGAAGTCGATGCTCTATGATTAATTTAGTTTCTTTCGACCAAAAAAAAAGTTTTAATGTAGTTTCTTGTTTGCAATAGCTTGTGTATTGTGATGATGTTAGGGGTTTTGCATGGTGCCATACAATAGACACGTGGAGTGTTTTTTTAACTTTTTCTTTATTCCCCACAAGTGTTTTTATCCATCACTTTGTGAAGGCTAGGCATACTTGCACCGGGTCTTTCCTCGGTAGACCTGGGCAAATGCGGACTGATCTACCCACCTATTCGGCAAAAGAGGCGGGTTCGGCCATTTGCACAATTTAGGTTGTGTAAGTGGGGTGGGCATGGACGGTTGGGCCAGGCGGGTCAATTAGTCTATAGCCCAAACAAGTAAGCTGAAAAGTGGGGTTAACCATGACTCATATTTGGCCTGAGTTTGTATTTGATTAGGTCTACTCAGAGCTATCAAAACTTGATTCGACCCGAACCGATCAAAATTTTTAGAGTGCAAATCCGGCTCGAAAAGTAGCGAGTAAAGGAAAAAATCGAACCCGATTGGGTTCAAAGCCGAACCTACCCCAAAATTTTTATATATGGAGAATAAATATATTTTCTTTTGAATATTATCACATATTTATCAACAACTATTAAAAATGATATGTTATTACTAAATACTATTATTTAACCATCAACTTATTTTAATAATCATCAAAAATTCAAATTAATGACCTATTAGATCGACTCGAACCCACACGATAACCTGTCAAGATCCGACCTGACTTGACATGTAACCCGATTTACCCGAACTCACACTCAACCCGAACCCGAACATGTCCGAACCGACCCACTTGACACTTCTAGGTCTACTCCTTAGGGTAAAAAGTTGTAATGCAAAGTATGTTTCTTATGAGTGAAATTAATTCATTATTATAGTTTAGAATCGATGGGCAAGTAGATATGGTTGGGACTTAGAGGAGGCTGGCAAACTAGACATGGAAACTTTCTTTCCCCTCATATAACAAGATTCTTCGAGTATTATTTTAAAAGAAAGCTTTGATGTGATCAAAGGTAGCTTTTAAAAAACGAGCAAATTGCCAACATGTCCATATATATATATTTTTTGATAAGAAAAGAAATTAGGCTAGGTCAAATACAGAATTAAAAGCACTGTTCTAAAGCATCCTTACGGATGAGGTCCCGAAGACCCAAATCAGAACAAATCGGCAGAGTTGAAACGCAATGGAAGGAGTTGACGACGTAGTCAGCTACAACATTCGCTTCACGCGGAATATACAAAATCGTTCAATGTTGAAGTCTTCCCAGGAGTCCAAGAATGTCCGTCCGCATCATCTCCACTTTCCACAGGCAACTCCAGCCTCCTTACACAACATTCATGACATGCAGATGTCGTCTTCAATAACCAAGCGGGAAATACCACGGTTGATGGCTTTCCAAAATCCCCTAGCAACATGTCCATAGTTTCAAATTTTCACATATATTCTTAAAATCTTGAAAAGACACAGTGTTCTTTCTTTTTTGATTTTCTTTTTCAAAGTTTTCTTTAGGGATTTTCTAACCTACTTTCACCCAAGGTTGTCAGGATCGAGATCCTTGGATCGGATCGGAAGGGGGTAGCAGGATCAGATCGTAGAATCGGATCGTTAGGATCGTAAGATCCTACATTATAACTAAAAAATATACGATAACCTAATATATTGTGAATTTTCTTATATATAAAGTCTGAAATTTTATGATCATTATTAATTTGATGAGTAAAAATATTTTAAGATGAATCGAGTTAATAATTTAATGGATAAGAGACATAAACGTTGATCATAGTAATAATATATAAATATAATAGTGATTGTTTGGATCACAAGAATCGTTTGTAGGATCGTTAGAATCGTCGTAGAATCGTTAGAGTCGTGTGTAAAATCAAAATCCAATTAGAATTTTATGTTAAATCATTTAAGATCCTAGTTTACTAAGATCCTACTTAGGATCGTGGATCGATTTATGACTTTTGAGTCGTAGAATCGTTGGAATCGTAGGATCGAGTCGGGATTCTGATAACCTCGCTTTCACCAATAGTCTTGAACAATTTACTCAACAATCCAAATTCTATTTGCTCAAATAAAAAAAAACAATCCAAATTCCATACAATAAAGCCCCGTAGTTTCATTTGACATTTGAAATTGTCTTGTGCACTAATTTATGAACAAATTCAACCATTTTTAAGCAACACAAACATTGCAATCACGTTGATTAAAAAAAAGGATCATTACATGACACATCAGCAGATAAAATAGCTCAATTCTGTGGTAGCACGCCAATAAGGATCGTAGTTGTCACCATCCTCATGACACAAGTTGCTTAATTGAAAGGATGTTTGAGAGGGTTGATTTTTGCTTAATTGAAGCCCTAATTTCCTCAAATCATTAAACCACTAACCATGGTGGCTATACCGAATTTGAATAATCTGTTCAAAACCCCAATTGAAACCCTCCAAAAATTCACATGTCAACTTCCACAAATGAATCGAAGAACAAACACAATTGCAATTTTGACCATAAAAGTTGATCATCATCACATCAGTCAATGCAAACCAACCCCATGAACGCTGACAATTTCTGCCGGCTTTCCCTAAAAAGCACCCAATTTTCAATTCTGGTAAAAAAAAACACGTTTCCTTCCACAACTCTATTGCGTTTAATTTCCCGAAACGGCCCAACAAATTCTCGGAAACCATCCGGTGGATGCATTGACTTTTTCGATGCCGGTGAGTCCAAGCGCCTTCCCGCCGAGAAAGCGACGGCCGTCGGCGATGTCGTTCATCCCGCCGAGCCTCTCTCCAAGCGATCTCGTCCGTGTCCTGTACTCGCTCTCCGCCGAGATCTCCTCTCTTCCGGCGTCTCCCTTCCTCCTCCGGCGAAACAACGCCTCTCTGATGAGAAAGTGCAAGCTCGTCTCCCTCCTCTTCGAGGACATCTCCCGGACGCAATCGATCTACGAGATCCTCTCGAATCGCCGGAACTCGTCTTCCTCCGTCATCTGTTTCGAGGAAATGTACATCGCTCTGCAGAGGATCATGGCGTTGATCGAGGATTGCTCCAGAGGGAGCCGGATGTGGCTTCTTATGCAAACCGAGCTGTTCGCCGAAGCGTTCCGAGAGTTAACCCTAGATCTGTGCACTCTGCTCGAGATCCTGCCGAGCAAGGATCTGAAACTGAGCGAGGACGCCGATGAGTTGAAGGCGCTCGCAATCAAACAGTGTTGCGAGAACAAAGCCTTGCTCGTCGATCCGAGCGATAGGTTGTTGAGGATCGACGTCTTGAGCACGCTGGATTCGATTAGCAGAGAGGTTGTTCCAGATCAGTCCAAATTGGCCGAGATCTTTAGCCGACTCGGACTCTGTGACTCAGCGAGTTGCAGAGAGGAGATCGAGTGCCTGCAAGACGAAGCTCAGTGCCAGAACGACGATTCGTCCAGATCGACGCTAATCGCTCTGATCGGATTGGTCCGCTACGCCAAATGTGTGTTATTCGGAGCTTCGAGTCCTGAATCCGGAAATCGGTACCGAAGAACCGTTTCAGATCTGAGTATCCCTGCGGACTTCCAATGTCCAATCACGCTCGAATTGATGAGCGATCCGGTGGTCGTCGCCACCGGCCAGACCTACGATCGCTCGTCGATCAACAAATGGATCGAATCTGGCCACAAAACGTGTCCGAGGACGGGACAGGCGTTGATCCACACCAGCCTCATTCCGAACAAGGCGTTGAAGAACTTGATAGCGATTTGGTGCCGGTTACAGCGCGTGCCGTGTGAAACGGCCACCGACGGAGACGAAACCGTCGGATCGGCGATAAACAAGGCGGCGATCGGGACGACGAGGATGACGTCATCGTTTCTGGTGAACAAGCTCTCCTCCATGTCTTCCTCCGGAGCAGCGGATGCCGTTGACAAAGTCGTCTACGAGCTCCGGATCCTGGCGAAGAGAGACTCCGATAGCCGGACAATCATCGGGGAGCTAGGCGCGATTCCGATGCTGGTCGAGCACCTCCGATCGGAAGATCCGAGCCTCCAGATCAACGCTGTGACGACGATTTTGAACCTGTCGATACTGGACGAGAACAAGGCGAGGATAATGGAGGCGGAGGGGGCGGTCCACGGGGTGGTGGAGGTGCTGAGATCGGGCGCCACGTGGGAGGCGAAGGGGAACGCGGCCATGGCGGTGTACAGCCTGGCGGGGGTAAGCCAGTACAAGAAGAAGCTGGGGAGGAAGACACGTGTCGTGAAGGGGTTGGTGGAGCTGGCGAGGGCGGGGCCCAAGGGCTCCAAGAAGGACGCGCTGGTGGCGATCACGGCTTTGGCCGGGGACAGGGAGGCGGCGGGGAGGATGATCGAGTTCGGGGCGGTTGAGGCTATAAGGGCGGCGGCGGAGGAGTTGCCGGAGGAGGCGGCGGCGGCGGTGGAGATGGTCATGAAGAAGGGGGGGTTGGTGGCGGTGGCGGCGGCGGCCGGGATGGTTGGGGAGTTGGCGGGGATGATGAGGGCCGGGACGGGGAGGACGAGGGAATGCGCTGCGTCGACGCTGGTGTCGATGTGCCGGAGAGGCGGCGGCGAGGTGGTGGCGGAGGTGGCGGCGATGAGCGGGATTGAGATGGTGATTTGGGATTTGATGGGGACGGGGACGTCGAGGGCGAAGAGGAAGGCCGCCGCGTTGATGAGGAGTATACAGAGGTGGACGGCCGGGTTGGAGGCGGCGCCGACGGTGTCCGTGGTTGTGCCGGTGGTGGTGGCCAGTTCGTTGACGGTGGCGTTGGATTGATGTTTTTTTGTTAAGTCAGCTGTGAACTGTTACATTCTTCTTCTTCTTCTCTTACATTCTTTGTTTACCCGACTAAAAATTGTAAAAATGGGAGCACAAGAGCGGTGAATTTCAAAATGGTGAATTTTGATTACAAAAGTTTACACTTTCATCTGATTTGATAATTAACTGATCAGTTTACACTTTCATTTAATAAAAAATTCAACATCGACTAGTCTCGGCATGTAAGTTTTTCCTGATACTTGTGCAAATCTTTTCCATACTTGTTCAGGACTTTTCACGATAATGAGTATTGTAAGAACTTTAAAAATGTATGTGTTTCAATTGCAAACTCTTACAACTTAGCATACAATGTTCAACTACATGTGTAAGATACCCTTGTTGTCACGTGATTCCATTTTCTACTAATAAATGTCGAACAAACTTTCATTCCCTGAACCAATTTTCATTTTCCAAACGGCTACCTATATACAACTTGCGATTATGTATCATAAATGCATTTCTTCAAGTTTCCTTAGCACTCCAAAATCCCCAACGATGTCTTTTCGAAAAATAAGATATATGTTATATAATAAAGAATTAAAAGAAGATTATTGAAACTTTACTTAAGAACTTTTACTTAAGAAAACCATTTTAGAATGATAATGACATTAGAAGAGAGGGAGAAAGAGTAAGCACCTTATAGGTTGTATTCTTACTCTTTGTTGGTGTAAGTTTTACAATGGGTGATGCCTCTATTTATAGGACCAAAGTTAGGCAAGAGTTACCCCAAAGTCAAGATTAGGAGGTGAATAATTCACACTTTTCTACCTAGGGTAATTAACCATTCACATGTATTTTTCATGGTTCTTCTAGATGATCATAAATGTGTTCACAAACACATCTTCTAACTCAATGTGTAATTGTGCATTCATAACACTCCCCCTTGAATATTCACCTTCGTTCTTGCTTTGGGACACAAATGTATGTTGCCTTGTTGAACCCATGATACGCTTTGATGCTGCCTCATTAAAAACCTTGCCAGGAAAAACCCAGTGGGATAAAAACCTGGTCGAAGGGAAAAAGAGTGCAACGCGTATGATGCTCTCCCTGACTTCAACGTAGCTCTCGGAGCTTACACATTCCAATCCTGTGCACCAGTTCTCCAAATTTCTTAGGAATCAAGGACTTCGTGAACAGGTCGGCCAAGTTGTCATTCGACCGAATTTGTTGGATATCCGCTTCACCGGTTTCTTCGAGATCTCGAGTAGAAAGGAATTTTGGAGATATGTGCTTTGTGCGGTCTCCTCTGATGTAGCCTTTCTTCATCTGAGCAACGCATGCTGAGTTGTCTTCATATAGTATCGTTGGATTGTCAGTGATTGGCTTCATTCCACTTTCCTTTTGGATGAACTGAATAATTGATCGTAGAGACACACATTCTCTTCCAGCTTCATACAAAGCAATTAATTCTGCTTGATTTGATGATGTGGCTGTTATAGTCTGCTTTGTTGATCTCCATGAAATGGCGGTGCCTCCATATGTAAATACATAGCCATTTTGTGATTTGGCTTTATGTGGGTCGGACAAGTATCCTGCATCTGCATATCCGACTAAAGTTGCATTGCTTTGGTTGCGGTAGAACAGCCCCAAATCATGTGTTCCTCGGAGGTAGCGAAATACATGTTTGATCCCATTCCAATGCCTCCTTGTAGGAGCAGTGCTGTACCTGGATAACAAGTTTACTGCAAAAGCAATATCTGGTCTTGTATTGTTAGTTAAGTACATGAGAGCACCGATTGCACTTAAATACGGAATATCAGGTCCTAGAACCTCTTCGTCCTCTTCTCGAGGGCGAAATTGATCCTTTTCAATATTGAGAGAACGAACTTCCATAGGTGAAGTCAATGGGTGAGCTTTGTCCATATAAAATCTCTTTAAAACTTTCTCAGTATAGTTGGACTGATGGATAAATATCCCATCCTTTAAATGCTCAATTTGTAAGCCAAGACAAAGCTTTGTTTTCCCCAAATCTTTCATCTCAAATTCTTTCATCAAGTATTTCGCAGTATCTTCCACCTCATTGGGAGTTCCAACTATGTTTAAATCATCAACATAGACTGCGATAATAGCAAATCCCTCATTGGACCTTTTGATAAAAACACATGGGCAAACAGTATCGTTTTTATATCCTCTTTTCATGAGGTATTCGCTCAGACGGTTATACCACATCCGTCCTGATTGTTTTAACCCATACAACGACCTTCTCAATTTTATTGAGAACATTTCTCGAGGTCCGTTGTTTTCAGCCTTAGGCAATTTTAGTCCTTCGGGAACTTTCATATATATGTCTGTGTCTAGTGACCCATATAAGTATGCGGTCACGACATCCATAAGGCGCATTTGCAGTTTTTCAAATACTGTCATGCCAATTAGGAATCTGAGTGTAGTTGCATCGACTACAGGAGAGTATGTCTCATCATAATCAATTCCTTGAATTTGAGAGAAACCTTGGGCTACTAGCCTTGCCTTATATCTAACGATTTCATTTTTCTCATTTCGTTTTCGTACAAACACCCATTTGCAGCCAACTGGCCTTACATTCTTTGGTGTACGAACAACAGGTCCAAAGACCTCTCGCTTTTCAAGCGATTGTAATTCTGTTTGAATGGCATCTCTCCATTTTGGCCAATCCTTTCTTTGACGACATTCGTCCACGGATTTTGGCTCAAAATCATCATCTTCAGTCACAATATCAATAGCCACTGAGTAGGCAAATATATCATCGGTAATGATATCTTTTCTATTCCATTGTATGCCTGTGCATACATAATTTATTGATACCTCAAGATTATCAATATTCTCATTATCATTGAGTGTATCAACTTCTCTTAGGATATTTTCATTTTCCATCTCATTGACTTGGTCATTATTCTCATGACCCAGTTTGGGTTCTTTTGTCATACCCTTTTGGTTCTTTGGTTTCCTTGGTTTCAAGTCTTTTGAACCCGTAGACTCATTTGCAATGGACGTATTAGGTTGTCCAATGGGTATATCAATCCTAGCAGGAGCATTCGCTGCAGGAATATGTGACTTTGTTACCTTCTTTGTATCAGTGAATGCATCAGGTAACTGATTTGCAACATTTTGCAAATGTATGATCCGTTGAACTTCTTGTTCACACATTTTTGTTTTCGGATCAAGATGAGATAATGATATTGCATTCCATGTAATCTCTTTTACATGTGGGTCCGTCTTTTTCTTATCTCCCCCTAAGTTTGGGAATGTACTTTCATCAAAGTGACAATCAGCAAATCTTGCTGTGAATAGGTCACCCGTTGTTGGTTCGAGATATCGAATGATTGAGGGAGATTCGAAACCAACATAGATTCTCATTCTCCTTTGTGGACCCATCTTTGTACGTTGTGGAGGAGCAATGGGTACATAAACTGCACATCCAAATATTTTTAGATGTGAGATATTTGGCTCCTTGCCAGATACTAATTGCATTGGAGAATGCTCATTGTTTGCACTCGGCCTTAATCGAATCAAAGCTGCAGCTTGTAATATAGCATGTCCCCATGCAGATGATGGCAACTTTGAGTTCATCAACAATGGTCTAGCGATTAATTGTAATCGCTTTATTAATGATTCAGCAAGACCAGTTTGTGTGTGAACATGAGGCACTGGATGCTCAATATCAATCCCTATTGACATGCAATAATCATTGAAGGTTTGGGATGTAAATTCTCCGGCATTATCAATTCGGATTTTCTTGATTGCATAATCCGAGAATTGAGCTCTCAGCCTTATTATTTGAGCAAGAAGTTTGGCAAAGGCTGCATTCCTGGTCGACAATAAACTTACATGTGACCAACGTGTAGATGCATCAATTAGGACCATAAAATATCGAAATGGTCCACATGGTGGAGCAATTGGTCCGCATATATCTCCTTGTATCCTTTCTAGGAATGCAGGATTTTCACTTGCAATTTTATTCTTAGAGGGCTTGATAATTAGCTTTCCAAGTGAACATGCAGTGCAATGGAGATCACTGGACGGGAGAACCTTAACGTTCTTCAATGAATGTCCGAGTGAGTTCTTTATGATTTTGTGCATCATTATTGATCCTGGGTGACCCAAGCGATCATGCCACAATGTGTATGCAGTTCAGTCAATTGACCCTTTACTAGATGTCGCATTGGCCTCAAACGGACAAATGTATGTATGATATAGTCCGGAGGCTTGCGTGGGCATCTTCTCAAGAATCTGTCTATGACCAGATTCATATTTTATGATGCACAGATATCCACTGCCATTTTCATTCAAGGTTTCTACGTGAAACCCATTGTGGCGCACATCTTTAAAACTCAGTAAATTTCTTCGTGATTTACTTGAGTAGAGTGCTTCTTTTATTATTAACTTTGTTCCTCTTGGGAGTAGAACAAGTGCTCTTCCAGAGCCTTCAATCAGTTTCGACACACCAGATATCGTATTGACATTTCCTTCAAGAGGTCTTAATTCTGTGAAGAATTCTTTGTTTCTCAAGATGGTGTGTGTTGTTGCACTGTCTAGAAGACATTGCTCCTTCCCATCGAGTTTCACATTAGATGATTCCATGTTTTCTATGGAAATAAAGAGAAACATTAATGCATTAATAGTAAAGATGCATATTGATTACGAAACGATATTCATATTACACAAAGTCTATTACATAAAATATTGGAAATGATAATTAAGACATCATACGACATGCGAAAATAAAAGACATGACAAATAACATGTAAGTAGTAAAGATAATTAGGGGCTAGCATTTTTGCTTAAACCCCTTAGGCAAATTCATCATTATTGTCAAGATTGAGAAAATCATTGACATCTAGACTGGTCACGGGAGATTTATTCACATCTCCATTTTCGATGTAATTGGTCTCGGTAGCCTTTTCTTTATTCTTATCAGCTTGGTACAGCTTCACAAGATGCGGGGCTGTACGGCATACCTTTGACCAGTGATCAGCCATGCCACATCTATAGCATATAGATTTGGGCTTTTGGGAGGATCCTGATGGACCCGTCTGGACCTTTTGCTTGCCATTCCCCTTGTAACCATTGTTCATGCGGTCATAAGGTTTGTTGTAACCTTGACCGCGACCACGAACAAAGCTGTTACGGCCACGACCACGTCCGCAGTTACGTCCACGACCATTATAGAATCGTGATTGTTGCCCACGTTGATGGGTATTTCCATCATAAAACGCCTTTTCATTAGCGTTTGCTTCTGGGACTATTGTTGAGCCAGTAGGCCTGAGGTTGTGGTTTTTCATCAATAGCTCATTGTTCTTTTCGGCAACCAACAACACTTTCAACAAGTCAGAATACCTCTCAAAGCCTCTTTCTCTATACTGTTGTTGTAAGAACACATTAGAGGCATGCATTGTGGAGAAAGTTTTCTCCAACATTTCTTGCTGGGTAACCATGTGCCCGCATAGTCTCAATTGAGAGGTGATTCTATGAATAGCACTATTGTATTCAGTGATAGACTTGAAGTCTTGGAACCTTATATTGTTCCATTCATGGCGTGCTTGTGGGTACAAGATTTCATTTTGATGGCCATAACGCTCATTCAAGCTTTCCCACAATTCAACTGGGTCAACCACAAACATGTATTCAGTCTTTAGACTCTCATGAATGTGGTGACGTAGGAACACAATGGCTTTTGCCTTTTCTTGCGGGGTGGTATCATTTCCCGCCTCAATTGTCCTTTCAAGGCCATTTGCCTTTAGGCTAGTCAAAGCATCAACCCTCCATTCGAGGTATTTTTGGCCCGATAAGTCAAGGATTTCAAACTCCCTTTTGGTGATGCTTGCCATTTTAGTTACTACAAGGAAATTATAAATTAACAAAACAAAGGCAATTAGGAATGCATATATAACTCGTAAACATATATGGTATGATGAGATTAAATAATTTAGTCATGATGAATGTTATTATTATGTCAACATATATAAGCATGTAATTAGTATGTATAACATATGAATGATAACTTTATATAAAGAATGCTTATAAGATGTAAATAAATGACAAGAATTAAAGAAGTAAATAAATGATAAAGATTAAGGAACTAAACAAATAGAATAAGCATCAAAGCGGTAAATAAATAATGCATGCATGAGATATATAAGATAAATGCGAAAGTATACTGAAACGTAAAATTAGCGGGAACAGTTGTAAATCCGGTTTCCTTTTAATCCTTTTATCCTCATCCATCCATTTTCACTTTTACCACTTCCACCTTATCTCCTCCATCTCGTCTTCCTCCTCCATTTCCATTTTCATGTCCATGGCCGACGACGACATTTTGCGTCGTATTAAGGCCGGTAATGATCGGTTTTTAACCGAGCTTTTCATTTGTCTTGTTCTTATCGTGATTATCTATATTGCGCTCATAATCATTTGGGTAAGAAATTTCTCACAATCCACTTGGTGAAATTAAGCACTTCCGAAAGAGGATTCAAGTACAAACGCCAAATAAGGTAAGTAGATCTTGTATTTTGTTTGTATCTTAGTAGATCTATATAAACATGCTTCCATATTTAGTTTATAGCATTTTAGATCTAGAAATTTGAAAATGAGTTTCTGATGTAGAAGATCCTAAATTAGGCGACTACAGAGCATACTCCTCAAAACGATTTTGTAAACTCTTTGCATGAATTTAGTTAAGGATAGATAAATTCTTAGATTTAAAGAGATAGAAGTGATTAAGTATAATGAGCAAGAATTTACTAAATATTCTTTCGTTTGTAAAGGCTATGGACTTATATATAATTAAGTCAAAAAAACAAATATATATATAAGCTTACGTACAAAGATATGTAATTAGAGAAAAATTTAGAGCTTTAGGTTTAATGGAAAGAACTTTTGTCAAAGCTATAACTTAAACCATGATCCAATATACATAAGTTTATATATACATAGCTCCATCATATAGAATAAAAACAAAATAATTTATTCTAATGAAAGCTATGTTTTCAAGAGCTACGAAAATTAATTAAACATGTATATATAATTAAATAAAGATCAGTTGGTGATTAGAGACTCGTGCTGATAACGTGTTATATAATAAAGAATTAGAAGAAGATTATTGAAACTTTACTTAAGAACTTTTACTTAAGAAAACCATTTTAGAATGATAATGACATTAGAAGAGAGGGAGAAAGAGTAAGCACCTTATAGGTTGTATTCTTACTCTTTGTTGGTGCAAGTTTTACAATGGGTGATGCCTCTATTTATAGGACCAAAGTTAGGCAAGAGTTACCCCAAAGTCAAGATTAGGAGGTGAATAATTCACACTTTTCTACCTAGGGTAATTAACCATTCACATGTGTTTTTCATGGTCCTTCTAGATGATCATAAACGTGTTCACAAACACATCTTCTAATTCAATGTGTAATTGTGCATTCATAACAATATAGAAAAAATTGAACATTCAAACGATGTCTTTTTTTTTTAAATTTCCGATCAAACGATGGCTTTTTTTTTTAATTTCCGATCAAACGATGTCTTATTGTGACATTACCACATTGACATTTTAATTAGTTAACAACTTAACATAGAGCTTGAGTCGACAGGCCCACTAGGAAAATAAGGTGCAATATATTGGACGTACATCTACTCTCATTAGTCCTACGTACTTAATTACAATCCTAATTTGTTACGCCACAACCTAATCAGCCATAAGATAGATTACAAAATGACTGAAAAAAAGGGAGAAGAAATAATCAAACTTATGATTCGTTTGACTCCATAAAAGTAGATACGAAAATGGTGTTCTAACACAGCCACGTCATGCACTGATAATTGAGAAATGATACATGATAAGTACGGAGTATAATGACATGAGTACATGGCACACAACCCACTCTTAATGCATACTTTTAGCCAATTATCAACCGAAATCTCACTGGTTAACTTAACTCAGTCATTGTAATAAATTTGCTTAATGTGTATCTGTATAGCGAAAAATCCTTGTACCCATATGAGACTACCCAAATAGAGAAATACGTGAAATGTTGGTGACATCGATCTTAGATTTGATCTACGTCGGTCGATACAAATCGATTTAGCTACTTCATGGTTGTTGCTAGACCTGTCCAAACGCGGGTCGGCCCGCCCGCAAATAAGGGCGGGCTTGGACAAGGGTTCAAGCCCTGCGGGCCAGGCCCGGCCCGCCCATATTTAATCCGGGCCGGGTATGGACTGACGGTTTAGCCCATGCGGGTCGCTAGGCCCAGCCCGGCCCGTAACATTTTATAAAAAAATATATATATCGAAATATATTTTATACACCTCATGCCTTCTGAATATAACCTAGCCTCCTAGACTCGATGCATCTCTCTATTCTCTTAGACTCTCGCTCACTTCCCCATCTCCCTATCTAGGAGTCTATTCCCGATCTGCCTCTTTGTCCTCGCTCACGCGCCGCTCACACCGTTCCCGATCTACTCTCTTCTCGGTCGGCGGTCGCCATTCTCTTCGAGGTTTAGCATTAGTCGGTCGGTAATCTTCTGATTTGTTCCGGCGTTCCTAGTCTTCCCGGTCGCCATTCTTTTTTTGTACAGGTTTGCATATTGGCAAAAACAAATGCTAGATTTTTTGCGGGCCGGGTTGTCCATGGGCCAGCCCGGCCCGCAATGTCGGGCGGGCTTGGGCCGCATTTTCAGCCCGTATGTGCGGGCCGGGCCTGGCCCGGCCCGCACATACGGGCAAAAAAAAAGTTTTAGCCTGGTCCAGGCCCGGCCCAAGCCCGCATTTGGACAGGTCTAGTTGTTGCTAGGTGGGTCACGAGTTCGGCATTCTCGTTGTCACTCTAAGAATCTTTGTTTCTTCTTCGACAAAAAAAAAAAACTTTGTTTCTTCACGGCATTGAGTGGTATTTGATGCATTCATGGAAAGTTATACCTCATGCCTTTTTGGAAAGTTATTCGAACGTGTAGTGACTTCTACATTTCCTTGGAAAGTTTGATACGATATGCCCTATTTCTACAACGTATTTTGGAAGTAAGAGAAACTTTGTGTGCATTTTTCTTTCAAGACAGATTCCCACAAGAGTGTTTTGACTTTTGGGCTTACCCCAATAACTTTGTTAAGTTTTGGGCTTGGCCCAAACATATATGCAGGCCGTTTGGCCTATCTCATTGTGAAAAAGGAGGTTCTTTGAAAGATGCATACTATATATCTCTTAAAACCATTAACCATGTTATCAATGAACAATATAGATCCTCACCCAAAAAAAAAAAAAATGAACAATATAGATATCGGGGAGCTCAAAAAAAAAAAAAATATAGATATCGGGGACGCTATTTGCACTCCCAAACTCATCTATTTGCACTCCCAAAATGTGGTTGCGTGAAAATATCACTAAACGCGGTTTACTGAGCATTTTCGGGCCAAAAAAGCCTAAAGGCTTTTCACGAGTCCTCACTAAATGCGATTTAGTGAGATCCTTGAACTTTCACACATCGTAAATAACTGGGTTGGGTCTCACTAAACACCGTCGCATATTTCAGATATCCCATATCGCACAAATATGTTACACGCCTTTGTTTACATTTGGTAAGGTAGGACTCTCTTGGGAATATAAACATATAACCAAACTTTCACATAAAAAGTGGGTTTAGTTAGGGGTGGGCAAAATCCGGTCCGAATCGGATTTTTGGACCAGACCGGCATGGACTGGGAGGATACAGGTCCGGTCCTCGGTCCATGAAAATGGAGGTTCCAGGTCCCGGTCCGGACCGGATTTTTATAAAATTTAATAAAAAATTAAATTTAAATAAAAATTAAATTACTTTTAATATTACATAGTTCATTTTTAATATTTAAATTTTACATTTATATTATATACTTAATAGTATTATATTTTTCATTAATCATATATGATTTCTTTAATTATATTATAATTTTTATATAAAAAAATTTTTTTCTCAAAAAAAATTTTTTTAAAAAATAAAAATCTGTCCAAAACCGGAACAGGACCCGGACAGGAGTGGATTTTCCTAGTCCGGTCCCCAGTCCATAAATTTTGGGGAATCTGATCCCGGCCCGGTCCGATTTTGGACTAGTGTCCACCCCTAGGTTTTAGTAATTTTATCAACTGTCATATTAATCTTTCTAAAAATCCAAATAAAAGAAATCGTCTCAAGCGATTTTAAATGATTATCTTGAACGATATCTATACGAGAAATGATCATCTCGACTTCACAAAAGTAGTTTTATTACTTTTATATACCCAAAATGGGGCTAATTAAAATTTTCGGAATCCTAATCTTGTAGCATAGATAAAAAAAAATTTATGTGCCTACTACATCTAATCGGCTAAGTTTGAGTTTTTTGTTCTTTTTTTTTTTTTTTTTTTGGTCATTTCCTTTACGAATAATAGCCACTAATTTGGAAGGAATATAAAAGGTAGATGATCAAACAATACAACAACACATCATAACTTGAACATGCCAAATAGGCTCCAACAAGTTATCTTGCCGGCCAATTAAACATGGCCACGGACCACCCATTGATAACTAGATTGAAGCTTTCTGAATTTGGTCCCCTATGATGTAGTTACTACATATCATGACAAACTTGCATCTTGTCTTGAAGGATCGACATTGTGCAAGAAACACAACTCTGATTCTGTTGTCGGCACTGCATATAAAAGTTGAACCAGTAACCTCTGAATATTACCCTTAAAAGTATAATCGGTTGATTAGATGTACGAAGACGTAGTTATTTATTTATTAATTTTTGGTCGAAATTACTACACAAGATCCAGAGACCTATAAGTACTACCCTATAGGCTTAACCGATTAACTAAACACCCGAAAACACGCTATTATGAATTGAATTGCACTTTCTTACATTACATATGAGGGGACCAAAATTGCATGTGTTTCCAATTTCTAAAAGTGGAAATTAACGTTTCTTGTTCTTTTTTCTTTTGTATGTACTAAATAGTTTCAAAAATTCTCCAGCCACTTTGCTCTTCAACAACATTCATCATTCAGCCTTCTTTCGAGTGGTTGTTGTCTACTCTACTTAAATGGAGATCAGAGTATATACAGAAGACCTTAATGTACTTAGATTTAGATGCACCGAAAACTTTGCTGTTTGCCATGTGGAAGTTTAAATGCATGTTGCTGAATCGGTAAAATTGAGATTCAATTTTAAAATCTACTAAATTCAATTCCATTGTAGGTTTTGTCAGGCTACATAGATACAAGACCACGATGAAAGTTTTCATTCTAAAATGTTAACCTTTTCTTAGGGAAAATTAACTATATCCACAAGAATGAAAATTTAACCAGTGCACATCAATTTTATAATTTATCGTGATTCTGAAAGTTTTAATCGAACTTATATTTTAGATATGTCATGAATGTGCGTACAGACGGACGTGTAGATCTCTCATGTCAAATCGGCCTACAGAACTTTCATGGTCTCCTAAATCTTTATTCTCTTACGATAATGCGTCTGAGCCAACCTATCCCTACAACACAACTACCCATCTCACCCACGTTTGCAAACTTGCTCTTTCTTGATCGAAATGCATATGAAAGAACAAACAAATCGAATGTCCAATATATGCACTAAACTTGAATGCAAATGATCACTCTTACCTATTTCCCTAAACAATCATCGATCAATGTTTGGAGGGACAATGTACAAGGTGAAAGAATGAAAAAAACATCTCGAGTATTATTCTATATATCTATATACCTAAGAATTAATGGTAGCAACATTTAAGTGGGGCAAGTGTTCAATTAGGTGGTCAAGTGATGAATTGCTCAGATTTTGGATTTTGATGCACCTTCGTCCATACCGACATGTCAATTACCTTTGAAAGATTCCCATCATCTATGTAAACTTTGTTACTTGTACGTCTTACCCCTAGTTCTCAAAGTTGTCACCTATACGAAACATGTAATTAAGTTTTACCCTAAATCTGTCGAGATTGACTTTCATGTACCCAAGTTTTCTTAAATTATAGATGCACTCATCTTTGAAATCATTTTGAACTTTTGAAATGAGTTGATCTCAAGAGTACGTATGACTTTACCAATTGTGGAAGTATGATTAGTGGTGGATCCAGGAATGTTCGGAAGGAGGGGCGGATTTCGATTATTAATGTTACACAAATCGATTATATTAACCTATCGATGCATATAAAAATATATTTAATATAAAGGGTATAGAAACGTAAATCCAAAGTACTATAACATCCAAATAATAGAAATCAAGCCATAAAGTGCACCAAAGCCCTCACTTCGTCAACCTGGCACCCAACTCAGCCTTGACTCACGCCTCTTCGCCGGTTCGTCGGTTTGTCCTTTAAAGAATCTGATCAAACCATCGGGACTCATGTTGTCTCCGTGTCGGATGCGTCGGGTTTGTTTGACTTAGTAACTTAGGTTTTCCAAATTGTATTAGCAATTGGTCTGCAATCAAATTGGGGCTAAGTGCATGTTTTATTAAAAGGTTCATGTGTGATATTTAAAGTCCATATAACTTGATCCAAATTAAAGGATCCAACCCAACTTTGTAATTCTTAATACCCAACTTCACACATATACCAGATTGAAGGACCAACACCTCCCATCGGATTTCACGGATCGATGGCAACCGGCAACAATGTCCTTTTTCTGTGCTCCGCCTCCCCTCTTAAGAACTCGACGGCTCCAACACTCCCCCCTCCGCCGCTGAGTATGTCCCATGTTGGAAATTTTTACAAAACTTGCTTATGTACCTATAAGGCCGAATTCCTATTGTCTATGTCACTATGTGTTGAGCCTATTGCGTACATACACAGAAAGGAATATCTTTGTAGTTTATATTACCGCACATGTGTGTATTAGTGTATGTGCCTAGTATATAAAGTTATGAGTTCCATCCGAATACCAGTTGGTAATAGGAAGAGTACCCATATGTATATATAGTACTGTAGGTGATTTCTATTCTTAGATCAGACATGAGATATGTTGATTCTCAACATGTTATCAACTAGATCTTCTTCAGTCGGTCGAACTTTTTCTGGCTATTCGAGTTGAAATTTGCAAAATGCGCGCTCCTAATCCCTCATCTAGAGTAGCCTGCCATAATGATACAACTCGGGCTAACTGCTTTGGTTTGTTTACGATACAACTCGAGTGGTGGATGGCTAGTCCCCGATCAGGCCCGCAAGCTTTGGTTTTGGGTTCTGGTTTTAGTTTCGTTTCACTCTGTCTTTGCTTCGTTTGTGTTTTTTGTTTTGCTTTGTTTTGTGTCTGATGGTTGGTTTTGCGCTCGAGGTTGTGTTGTGTCATGGATTGTCCTAGGGGTTTTCGGTTCTTTGAGGTTTTATCTTTTAGGTCTTTTGGACGCACCCCCTCTGTTTCGTGCCAGGGGTGCCCCCATCCCGACCCCCAGATTCTCCGTAAGGGGAAATACACTGGGATTGTTGTTGTTGTTGTTGTCGTTGTGCATCGCCCTACGAGTCTATGGCTATGATATCAAGTGCCAACTATGAAACCATTTAACACTTAATGAGACGTGTGACATGATGTCATTCAACTTGTCGTGTAGGAAGTCCTAACCCACGTGGAGCATTCAATTTGTAAACAAAATAAAGCCAAGACGCAGAAGTTAACATCAGATTATCCGGTGCACTCAAGACCAAATTGTGTGGCACATGAGCGAGCTTGCTAGAGAGGTGATCAAGTGTACCCATGCTTGGTTTTGGATTTCTTGATATGGACATTTACACAAACCATCGATCTTTCTCAATATACTCTCTTCAACCCCTTTGTCCTTTTGTTTGTTTGGACGTTCTTTTCATTCACGATTTTGTAGATAATGCTATAATATACGGAGTACAAAAAGTAAAGCGTGTATGTGATATAAAGTGCATGTTGGAATCAAAAGTCTACATCGATCACTTGGTGGATAGATTATACCACTAAATGTATACTTCCTCTATCTATTAAACAAAAGAGTCATGATGCACATTCGACTCTCGAGTAGCTAACATTCTAGCTCCTACATCCATACCTGAATCATACCGATTTGATATACAACAATCTTGTATCTACAAGCGGTTTTAAAGGCACTCATAACGATTTTTAGAACAGTTGTTCACTGCCTTCACTTGTCTTTCTCCGACCATTGACCCTCCATCCAATATTCCAATGCTTCTTCGACGTCTCATGAGTTGTAACCCAGCTAGCTTATTTGGGCCATGTTCGAGCACTTCAAATACCCATCCAAGTAGCCAAAGCAAATAAACTCAAACTTTCAGGGACAACAAACCGAAGAATTATAAATCATAGGGCACAAACTTAAATTTACCCATGAGTAAAATAAATTACCCTAATCCTCCCGAATGTATGCAATTAACGTTGGGTTGGTTTTGGACTTTTGGATAGTGGGAAAGTGGGTCGATGGGCATTGGGCTAATACTATTTTGCAGATCGGTAAATGGTAATGGCCTACTTATCACTCAATTAAATTCATTTCTATTCCTGAAAGACATGATCATAACAACTTGTTGAGCTAGCCGTCTACCATTTTTTGTCATAGAATGTTTATAATCAATGTTTCACAATATTTCTTTGAGTTTTTTGCTATATGTAGCATGAAATATATTGTAAAGAAATTTACTGTAGGAGTTTCTTAAAACTAGAACCCAATGAGACCAAGCCTTTAAAATCTTTGTATTGAAGATCACTCCATCCTCATATACTATATTGTAAGCAAAATACATTGAAGATAGTACATTTTACGGAGTATTGATAAGGAAAACATTTTTTGTACCAATCATGCCTTATAAACCTAATTAGAAGTTGAAAAGATCCGTTAATCAAGTAAACCGACATGAATAACGAACTCACATAAAGGGTAAACGAGAAAACAACACAAAGAATAACGGAAATGGATCCGAAACTAAACAACCGCACGAGGAGTAAATCATACAAAGCACCAAACAAACTCACATACAGATAAACGAGAAAACAAACAAAGAATAACGGAAATGGATTCGAAACCAAACAACCGGACGAGGAGTAAATCATACAAAGCACCAAACAAACTCACATACAGATAAACGAGAAAACAAACAAAGAATAACGGAAATGGATTCGAAACCAAACAACCGCACGAGGAGTAAATCATACAAAGCACCAAACAAACTCACATACATATAAACGAGAAAACAAACAAAGAATAACGGAAATAGATTCGAAACCAAACAACCGCACGAGGAGTAAATCATACAAAGCACCAAACAAACTCACATATAGATAAACGAGAAAACAAACAAAGAATAACGGAAATGAATCCGAAACCAAACAACCGCACGAGGAGTAAATCATACAAAGCACCAAACAAACTCACATACAGATAAACGAGAAAACAAACAAAGAATAACGGAAATGGATCCGTAACGAAACAACCGCACGAGGAGTAAATCATACAAAGCACCAAACGAACTCACGTACAGATAAACGAGAAAACAAACAAAGAATAACAGAAATGGATCCGAAACTAAACAATCGCACGAGGAGTGAATCATACAAAGTACCCCGACTAGAATAGATAAGACGTCAACCCAGAAAAACACACAAACTCATGTTCCCAATAAACAACCCCATAAATTAATCACCATAGATTTGGAGGCAGAAGGAGATGCTAAGGATAAACAACAAAGTTCAAGCGAAAAGAAAATAGAAAAAAAGTGACAACAAACAAAGCATGAAAGTCATGCAGCCTACCCCAGACCCCCTCTCTTTTCCCGGCCCCACATTTTGTCTTGTGGGCCCCACCCACTCCTCCAAATCACCTTTAACAACCCAAAAAAAAAACCCCACAAAAAGCTGAAAAAAAAGAAGTAGAAGAATAAAGACGAGCTTTGGCCAATTGCCACCAGTACCACCACCACCACCACTATTTCCACCTCTCTTTCTCTGCACCAATCCCCTTTCACTTGCACTCCTCACGCTCACCTTTTCAGTTTTCACTCAAAACCGCCCATACGCCGTCGTTTTAGCTCAAAATCATAGCCCCCTTTTCTACACCATCAATCACTCGCAAACTCACAATTGAACACCCATGGGCAATCGCAAGTTCAAACTCTCTGAAATGCTCCCAAACGCCTGGTTCTTCAAGCTCAAAGAAATCGGCACCAAAACCCACCTCCACCACACCGGAAAAAGACCCAACCTTCCTCCGCCTCCGCACGCGCCTCCACACGCGCCGCCGGAAACAGAGCCTCCGATTTCTTCCAAACCCATCATCTCCCACTCCAGAAAATCCTACCATTTCACCAGAGACTTGAACCCCAAATCCCCTGACTCGATCCTCGACCCACCTCGCAAATCCTCCAAAAAACGAAGACCCACCACCAGAAAACGGCCCTCTGTCTCCTCCTCCTCGTCCCATGGCGACGAAACCTGCGTCGCCATCGATGTCGACAAGAAATCTCTCGGCCGGAAAACAGAGGACTCTGTTTCGACCATTCTCCGGCTCCCTCCGATCAGGACAGAGCGAAGCAAATTCGACGATTTGGCTGCCGGAATTGGAGGGGTCGTGGAAGCCATTGATGAGCCCATCAAGAAGAAGCAGAGCTCCGTCGAAAAGATCGAGTCTTTGTCAGCCAAGGTCGCGAGGAAGGAAGAGGAATCCTCTGTTTTCAAGGAACAGGGGATTCGTCCGGTCCGGAAGTTTCCGACCGGTTCGCCCCGGTTCAGGATCCGGATCAACTCGCCCCGGATTGCTAGACGGCCACAGGTATCAATCAATCATTATTTCCCTTTTTATTTAAAAAAATCCAGCACTCGTACGAAATTATATTTCAAAATTCACTAAACTTTTTTTTGGTCGAATCAAAATTCACTAAACTTGTGCTAGTACAAATTTTTAAATTTGATATTTTGTACCCTAATCTTTTGAATTTTAATAGCCAACACACTCTTGAGTATAATAATTTGAGTTTAGTCATTGTGTATCTTACAAGTATAATACAATAAGGTCAGTTAGCCTACATTAGAATTAGAAAGACCGTTATACGGAGTATTAATTTGAGTTTGACCGAATTAAATTCAGGTTAACTCGAGCAAGGGGAGCGCATCAAGAAAGAGTATATCGTCGGAAACTCTGGCAGTGGTGAAATCGTCGTTTGATCCTAAAAAGGACTTCAGGGAATCGATGGTGGAGATGATCGTCGAGAATAACATTAGGGCGTCGAAAGATCTCGAGGAGTTATTAGCATGTTATTTGTCTCTCAACTCTGACGAATACCATGATGTCATCATCCAAGTGTTCAAGCAAATTTGGGTTGATCTAAACAACATCAGAAGGGTAGGAAAAGTAGTTGAATGAGGAATCCTAATTCTCATCATACTACTACCATTTATAAATAATTATGATAATCCTAGCTGTGCTCTAATATTTTTGGTGAAAGCACATGAATAACCCTATCAAAGAAGTTAAATTTTTCTTAGCTTTGCTCAAGGGAAATGGAGGGTATTCATGTGTGTGGTTTATGTAAAATATGAATTCTATACATATTACTTTTTGTTTATTCAGAATTCATCTACTAATGAATTCATAATCTGTAAATTAACGTAATTTTTAAATTTTGTATGAGCTCTAAGAAATAATTCTCTAATGTATTTTTATATGCATTGGCACTTGGCAGCGTTGCGTATGGTATTTTGTACTATACAATATGCTTCAAGTCCAGATATTTCCATATAAAGCAAGTGATATGAATATTGCACATTCATGATACACATATGTCGCTTGATTTATACACTATTACTATTTGGATTTTGCTATTCGTCGCCCCCGGGGCAACATATAAAATGCCAAAAATAGAAGTGTATCTCTTTAATAGATTTTAAATCTGAATTTTGAAAGTATTAAAAATAAATCTTTCCTAATAACTAGATATCATACCTAGATTTTGATTAATTAAATAATATATGTATGATTTTATCCTTTTTAATTTCTACTAGTTTGTTTATCTTCTTCCCGACTGTGTAGACTCACAATTGTCAGCCCTCAATTTGAGCAAGGAAGTCTCTTGATCTCTTTAAAGCTTCATAGTTTATACACGTGTTCTCTATAATTGCTCACTCATCGAGATTGAACACCATGCTATCCCACTTGCTTTTTGTTTTGATTTTTACTGTTTTCAATGTTTTACTTACTACATATTGAATTGATCCATATTAGTATTAATGTCATTCATTTCCTTCGAGTAAAAAAATTACGACCTTAAAGTAACTCTAATTTTCATTTGCTATGCTTTTACGTACATAGTATTATAGCTTTTTGATTTTTTATTTTTATGGAAGTTTTTACGGTAAATATCCCCAAAATCAAAAGTATAATTAACCAAATCTAAATCATGACTAACTAATTAATATTTAATTATAATAATTAGTTATCACATCTAGATTTGAGATCTCTTAACAAGATATACTTCTATTTTTGGAATTTTATTTGTCGGGGCGACGAATAGCAAACCCCAAACATATCCTTTTCGAAAATTGGCAAGTTTCTCAAAAAAAACAAAATCTAAAATCGGTGGCTTACCGAAAAGGTTTTCTTATTTTAACACATTCACACATATAGCATGTTTATTCACTTTGGTAAGACGATCTTAAGTCAATTTCCTATATGTAACTCTAAATACTATTTGTAGCCTAAATATTCGCCAATCTTTTGTTTAATTGTATTATTCGTTTGCTTTTCTATTGGTGCTCTAGTTGGTGGTGTTTTCTCAACAAATTTGGTGTGCCTTCTAGGAAAATATATGTCATGATGCAAACAAGAACCAATCACATTTGGAATCTTGTTAGTTTGTATCATATTAGTTCAAATAAAAGATTTATTTGTAGGGTCGGTATTTTTGAAATATCTTCCTACGCAATTGAAATGTACAATAAAAATGAAAGAATGAAAAGACAATAGAGAAAATAAAAGAGTCACATTGAGTAGTATACATTAAAATGAGTTAAACATAATTCAACAAGGTTGTTTTTTTTTTTTGAAGGAAACAAGGTTGTTGATAGATGGTACAATTAACCAAGTAGAGAATCAAAATACAAAGTAGGGTAATGTAAAAATTTGTGCAGATTATCTATTTAGTCAAAGTTTTCAAAATTCAACATTATCTAATCATGAGAGAACTTAACATAACGATACACAAAGAATAAAGTCAAACTAAAAACAAAAAGAACTCGAAAAGAAAATTCTTTTTTTGTTGCTCACTGGTTTACCGGAGTTGTGTCAATTTAACTCGATTCGGGTCACGCATCAAGCTTTGGTGGGTGAGTCTTCCAAAGAGAATTTTTTACATTCATTGGAGTTGAATCCTAGACCTCGTGAATGTGGAGCAAACTATTTACCATCTATGTCAACTCTCTTTGTTTTGAAAAGAAAATTCTAACAACAATATCGGGGAACACGCAAACCGAAAAGGATCATTCTATTATAAAGAAATTTGATTTAGAAACTAAGCCCTAAAACAAAAATAGTAATTATTTTTTAATTTAAGAAATTAAATCTTACCTCTTGTCACTTGAGAGTTTTATAAAATACTTTTAAGAAACTTTTAAAAAATATTATTGATAAAAACCATAAAATATGTGAACAAGATAAACCAAAACCAAGTCGGGCCAAAAACCTTAAAACAAAAGAAATATTGAAAAAACTATTGCGCATATATGTTTAAAATTAAGAAAACTATTGCGTATATAAAAAAATACAAATCACGACTCAAACATGAGAAAAGAGATGATTAAAATTAAGATAACATGAGAAAAGAATACCCAACTCCAACTGATATACAAACATATTGCGTATATATGTTCCTAGTAACACAAACTTCGGATCAGTCAGTAACACTCAAACTTAATTGGGAAATATGTCGTTAATGTACGTTGTTATAGAAGTGCAGCAGGGGTGGATTCAACCACCTCCGGGTTGTCTTATCGTCAATGTTGATTGTGTTTCTAAAGGTAATCCCGGAATGGCAGGTGATGGTGGTTTAATTCGGTCTTCAGACAACGTTTTCGTTCAAGGTTTCTTTTTTCAATGCGGGTCTTGTGATGCACTAAGAGCTAAACTATGGGCGGTGAAGCATGGACTTGAGCTGGCTATTAAGCACAAGAGCACGCATATTCTGCTCTATTCCGACTCTTTGGTAGCTTGTAAGCTTTTTCAAGAGAGAGACATGCTGCCTCACAGGGACTTTAGCTTAGTCCGAGCATGTCGGGAAATGATCCAAAGCCAGCCTGAAAGAATTCACATTGCTCATGTGAAACAGGAGTCCAACAAACCAGCAGATTATTTTGTAAATTTGTCCATTTCTATGCCTGATAAGTTTATGTTATTTGATGAACCTCCTTTAGCAGTTTTACATCTTTTGTAGCTTGATAATGTAGCCCTGTTTGGGCAAAACGTTTCTGCTTAATTAATTATCGCAGGAGTCTCCCCGTATTTTGACAAAAAAATGTACGTTGCTATTAGGGGTGTTCAACGGGTCGGGTCGTGACCCGACCCGCAGCGACCCGACCCGCGAATAATGTACGTTGCTATTAGGGGTGTTCAACGGGTCGGGTCGCCCACGACCCGCAGCGACCCGACCCGCAATTCGCGGGTCGGGCGCCCGACCTGCACATAACGGGTCGGGTCGCGGGTCGATTTTAATAAAGTTTGCGGGTCGGGTCTGGTTAAACCCGCGGGTTTGCGGGTCGACCCGTGACCCGTTACATTTTAAAAATATATATATTTTTATTGTTTTATTAGTATTAACTTGTATTTTTAAGAAAAAATATATGCTTTGATACTCATATTTATTGTTTTATTAGTATTAAAATGTATTTTTTAGAAATAATATGTCTTTTAACAATTTTATTAGTATTAATATATATATATATATTTTAAAAAATTCACCGTATTTAGGGTCGATCTACAATTTATTTTCGTATTGCAAAAGAAATACCAACTTGATCAAGTCGAACGGGCCAACGGGCCGACCCACGACCCGACCCGCAAAACTCGCAAACCCGCGGGTCGGGTCGCGGGTCACTTCCTAAATTTTTTGCGGGTCGCAGGTCGGACCGCAACCCGCATTGCGGGCCACGGGTCGACCCGATCCGACCTGTTGAACACCCCTAGTTGCTATAGTATCTATTACTATATACTAAAGCTAAAGCAAATTCTGCCATCATATTGCGCCACATCACCCCTTTTTTAAAAATCTATCTTATTAAATCTTGATTTTATCATAATCTTATAGATACTTAATTAAAATATTAGTTCTATATTAGAATTTGTGTTGTTTAACTAATAACTCTATCCAAATATATAAATCTCTATCTTATCATTACACACATTTACTTAATACATGGATCTATCATAAACCTTTTATATTTAAAAAGTATTTTTTCTTCACAATCTTATAATCGTAATTATAATATTTTAACATTTAACTAAATATCATATTAAATTTAAATTATTTTCGTAATTTTATTATGGTATCTTTTTAAAATCATCAATGGTAGCAAACTCTACCACTATATTTAAGACAAATATTCATTCTATTAAAATAATATATTAAATACATTTTTACTATCATATCATATTAAAATATCAATAAAAAAAGTATATGTTATATTGAACATATATATCATTGCATATTGATTACACTTTAGAAAAAAAAAGATAGATTTCTTAATTAAGATAATAATTCGCTCACATTTTCATTACATTTTTATATATTTATTATTTAATATACAAGATAATTTGGTTTTCTATTTAACTTATTAAATACTATCTAATATCTATATTGTTTAATATTATACTAATATATTAATCCGAATTTTACTTAAACTTATTCATTTTATTATATAATTTAGTTTACGTAATTTAATTTAAATGCCAAAATATTTGTATCAACTGTTAATAAAATGTGATAACTGATAATGCATCTTATCTTATTTCACTCTTCCTCAATTATTTAAATATATGTTTATGTATGTATAAAAAGCAAATACATAAATAAAATTTATTTATATATATGATGATATACAAGAATTATGTCATTTTATAATCCGAAAAATAAGCTTCTTTACAAAACAAAGTACACATATGCTAATATTTGTAATTGTTATAATAAATTCGTACATAAAACAATAAAAAAAAATAATACCCCCGTACAAGGTACGCTCATCTGCTAGTTTTAATAAAAGTCACTCGTTTCCGAAAAAAATCACTATTCAATTCACCAACGAAGAGATGTGATAAAAGAAACTTTGAAAAGATAAGTTATTTATAGAAATTTTACAACGATATGAAAAGTTGATACGATCTACAAAGCTGCATCTTTTCTGGCTGAATGCTGACTTATGACATGCTTTGTCCACCACCACATACGATTAATTCCACAGCGTGTACCAATCAAACAAATACTTATTTTTAATTTATACATTTATTTACGATTGTTTGGTGTTTAATTATTGGCTTAATGTAGGGTTTGAGTAAGAATTTTGGCTGTATGTATCTCTTTTTTGGTTGAATGTATGTATCTCTAAAACTTCCCATTTTTTGATTATGGACACATTTTAACTAACAATTATTTTATTGTGTGTCCTTAGGGTATATGATATGCATATTAAAAACAGAAACTAAAACCTTAAAAAGGAAATAGTGAATCCGTCGTAAAAAAAGATTAAAAATCTCAAAATCTAAGATTTACAAAATCTTTCTACTATTAACCTCTTATACTACTATTTAGGGCAAATGGTAGAAAAATCCTTTAACTAAATTTACTTATTTTTATCACATAATTAAAATCTTTTTTTTTTTTTTGTTCTTGTCATCTTTGAGTCATTTATAAATAATTTCTTTTAATTTTTTGAGATAAGATTGTGAACATCTTACTCTTACTCTTAGATTTTGTTCAAAGCGGGATCAATAAAGTAATGTTCTGTATATATTGCTGTCCATTGAAGTGGCAATGATTGTTCTTTTATCAACTAGAAGTTGTAGCAGTTGCCAAATTCAACTAGAAGTTGTAGGAAATGCCAAATTCAAGATCAAATTATATACATTAGTAAATGCTTATGACATTTTGCTTTTTCAATCTTTTCATGAGTTAGAAATTGAGTGAAGGAAGGAAATTAATTAGCTAGGGTACCCTACAAAATGGTTTTCTACAACATAACCTTAATAATACTCCCTCTGTCCCTTTAAATTTATCCATAAAGCAAAAAAGCACAGTTTTTAAGGCAAAAAAAATTGTGTCAGATTGTAGCAGGTAAGAGGAAGAATTGAAACTTCAATTTGTACACCCACGTGCAGCTCAAAAAGCACAATCCACAACTCCACTTCTCAACCAATCAAAAGCATTTAAACAAAGCTAAACAACCAATCAAATTACAACATTCATTTCACATGGATTGCTACCCAAATGAAGCAATTTTAAACTACAAATACACCATTAAAGCTTACATAACCACCATCTTCTCTTACAACTCAAGGGAATATTCAGAGCATTTACACAGCTCATTTACACCAAAAAAAATTTTCACTACAATTGCATCACTGCTTCTATTTAATGGCTTCAGCTTTTTTTGATTTAAATGCACCTCCACCTCCAGAGTTTGTAGCCCCACCAACAGATCAGGGTCATGTGAGCATAGATCTAAATGTGCCAACAACTGGGGAGAGTGAAGAAGAAAACTCAGGGGAACAAATAGAGGAAGAAGTGCAACAACAGATTCCACCTATTTCACATCATCAGCCATCAAAACAGAAGCTCGATCAGCAGTGAAAAGAGGTTTCATATTCTTATGAAACTGCATCAGATAAGGCCAAAAGGAGCACGTCTCAAGAGGGGAGAAATGCAGGCAGTTGCAGCTCAGTTTAATGTTTCAACAAGAACCACAGCAAATATATGGAACTTGGCAAAACAGCAAAGTGAAGCAGGGGAAAGACCCAATGTCAGCACAAAATATCACAATTCAGGGAAAAAGAGCAAGATAGTAAATCTGGAGCAAATCACAGCAATTAAGATGGGAGACAGATCATGTGTAAGAGACTTAGCAACAAATCTAAACATGTCCAAGAGTGCTGCACACAAACTTATCAAAAGGGGAGTCTTGAGGCCACACACAAATGCACTCAAACCAGGGTTGAAGCCATAGAACATGACCACAAAGTTAGAGTGGATTCTTAGCTTACTAAGGGGAGGCACACCGGAAACAAAGCAACAATATTATCCAATGTTTGACTTTGTACATATTGATGAGAAGTGGTTCAATCTAAGCAAGAAAACTCAGAGAGTTTGTAACACCCCGATTTCACAAGCATAAGGGTATTATCGCCAACGACCTCGGATTCCACGGTCCGAAGCCGTTTAAGGCTTGAGTATCATAACACGAGAATAATAAAACCAAATCTTATTTTTATAACAAAAGTTGGATTCGGTTACAAAGGCTCTTACATCCTTAGTTGTTTGACAATACAAAAGTAAAGAGTTACAGCGGAAAAGATAAGTCTCGTAGAGAGACGAAAGCATGTGGGAACCATAAAGTATGGTCAAAACAAAAGACGTTTTAAAGACTTCTTCCTTCCTTTCTTCCGTCATGTCTTCCTTCCTTCCTTCAGATCCTGATGACTCCGGCTTCCTTCTGAACAACTTTCCCTTTCCTATCTGATATCCCCATAAAGGCAAGGAATACCAGCCAACGATGTTGGGAAAGAAAGAAGGGATGTTAGTCTAACGCGAGACTAAGCAAGTGGTAGAATAAAGTTCGGTTCTCAGAAAGGTTTAGACATGAGGGCATCATAGACCAACGGAAAACCGACTGATGCCCAACAGTCAAGGGCTCTTTATAGTGGAACGCAAAAGGCTCTTTGAGCGAGAGGTTTAAGTGTTTGGCACGGTGTACGAAGGGTAATGAGAGAAGATAAAACTTCCTCGGGAATAGGACGTTATTAGGAGATAACGCCTAAGAAAGAAATGTGTTTATAGATTTGTTGGGAACTTTAATCATTCAAGAGTTTGAAAAGCATCCAACATAAATCAAATCGTATCAACCTCATCACAACTCGAAGATGCCGACAGGGAGGTGGCCACAAGGACGCTTAAACACCTGAACCCATCTTGCCATTTTATAGGCGTTTTAACAACTCGAGTCATGCATTCAGATTGGATAGGCGATTGTCAATAATGTGGACCCGAAGTGATTTTCCAAGTTGTACTAATCACCCCGCGTTCATTGATTACTATGCACGAAGCACTAATCTTTCATTAGTTATAAATCAATGCACTTCACTTAGTGACTTTTAGAGATAGGCAAGCCCTAATGAGGGACGAACCAAAGTGAGGAACCTAATCCTCAACACTTTGCAAGAGTGTTCACCTCTCTATTCGGAGAGAGGTAGAGTCATGACCCAGTATCAGGAGCCGATAACAAAATATACCTCCTAATACGTTATAAAGAGACAGCGGATCACTAAACCGGCAGTCCCTAACTTAAGCTAATCCAGAGCAAAGTCTCGAAAAGAGACTTGAAACAATCAAAGGCCACACATCATCGGAGTCCTAAGTCCAAGTCTAATATTCGATAATAATAATAAATAATAACAATGGTCATTATTTCTAAGCATAATAATCCTAATCAAATTATTAGCAAACAAGGTTGTTCCCAACGATTTATTTTGATAACGGAAAGCAATTTCACGATTATCGAGTAAGGAAACGAAGAACCATCCACTTGCCTTAAGACGTTCTTAAAAACGTTAATCGAGGCGTGAAGTCGAGGCTAGCAAGGCCCTAGACAAGGCCTAAGGCAAGGCAAAACACAAGGCACGAGCGAGGAACGGCCCGGCCAACGGCTTAGGACGACGCTCGGACACTAAGTGCAAGATATGCACTGGCGGCGGTCGCTGCCTGCTTGGCGGCGGGCGCTGCCCCTGGCGGCGGTCGCTGCCTCCTGCAGTGACGACGGCGCAACTTTGCAAGCTTCCTCCGATCGATTCCGGCCACCTTTCGACGAGCTTTTGCCAACAGTAGCAACAAGAACACTTCTACTTTGTAATGGAAGAGGTTTCAAAGGGAGAGAGGAGAGATTTGGATGCCTTAATCCATCATCTTCAACCCCTATTTATAGTGTTCTATCTTCCTAATAATCCAAGAAAGAGAGTTGACATCAAGCCTAACAAGCCAAAAGGGGTTGACAAACCATAGTTGACATTGCCCAAAGGTGCTATGATTGGTCCCCAAGCCATACTACAACAGATCCCAAAACCCCGGCGCCCACAAGAAAAACGTCCCGTCGGCCACTTGCATCTGCAGCAAGGCGGCGGTCGCTGCCTTCTGGGGACTGGGCAACGTTTCAGTAAAATTGGCATAACTTTTTGGATACTTATCGGAATTGCCTCACATTTTGAGGGATGAAACTAGACTCCTTTATCTACCATTAGGCTTTGGAATTACTCAATTCCGAGCTCTAATGAAGGTTTTATGAATTTTTGAAGTTAAGGTGTCCGTTTAGCGTTATCCAACGCTACTCGGTTAATCGGGTGACCATTTCCCTTTCTCTTGTCGTTCCAAAGACAAATTTGAGTCATAAAACTAAGGAGAATTTCATGATCCATTTTATAAAATTTGCGGATATTACAGAGTGTATCTAGCACAACATGAAAGGGGCAAATACAGGGCAGCTAGTTCAAGTAAATTCATTCCAAAGGTCATGTTCATAGCAGCAGTAGCAAGACCAAGGTTCAATAATGAGGGAGCATGCACTTTTGATGGGAAAATAGGTATTTTCCCATTCACTTATCAAGAACCAGCAAAGAGGAAGTCAAAAAATAGAGCAAAGGGGACAATAGTTACAAAGCTAGTTGAATCTGTCAACCAGCAGGTCACAAGAAGAATGCTCATTGATCAAATAGTTCCAGCAATTAAGGCAAAATGGCCACATGAAGGAGCATAACAACAAGTGATATTTATCCAGCAAGACAATGCAAAGGCACACATATCACAACAGGATCCAGAGTGGCAGCAGGTATACAGACAAGAAAACTTCACATTCATATTAATTCAGCAACCACCAAACAGCCCAGATCTGAATATATTAGACCTAGGTTTCTTTAGAAGTATACAGTCATTGATGCATAAGAAGATGCCAAAAGACATAGATGCAATGTTGAATGCTGTTAAGGAGGCATTCTGTGAGCTAGAGCCTAAGACTCTAGCAAATGTGTGGATGAGTCTACAATATGTAATGAATGAGATTCTTAAAGTAAAAGGTAGCAATGACTATGATATACCACATGTAAACAAAAAGAGAATGGAAGCACAAGGAACTCTGCCAAGAGAAATTCAAGCACCAATGTGGGCTGTTCAAGAAGCATGGGATCTCACTCATGGAACACAACAACAACCACAACAGGAGAGCATGCAAGAGGGGGAAGAAGGTAACATGCAGGCAACTCAAAATGACAGTCAAGAGGAAGCATATGAAGATATCCATGAAATGCAGTATTAAGTGGGGAGGGGACTAGATGGGGTAACTATTTTGTAAAAGTGTTGTACTTTTATGTATATGGGCATATGGCATGAATGCAATATTTTGGAAATCATGAAATCATTGATCATGAACATGAGAAAAGAGCAAGCAGTAAGCAAAATATACAAGCTGCATTAAACAAAATAAGCACAAATTGCAAAATGTAAAACAACATATGCAAACTGAAATCAAAATAAGCAAACTGTAATACAGAACATGCAAACTGTAAGCAAAATAAGCAAGCAAGCATGACATTGAAATAAAAAAGCTAGAAAAAGAAAACATGGTCTCAGATCTCCCCATTCATCATTGATACAACCCAGCATTAAACTTTGATCAAAGATGGCATGCCAAAGCCTTAATAAAAGCTGGCTTCCTTTTCTTTTATCAAAGCCACAGGGAAAGGATTACAAATTGCATCTCAGAGCATGCTCATCATCATTGACCTTTGTTTACAAAAAAGCATGCATCAAAAACATGGAATGCAGAACATTGCACAACAGTTTGTCCATAAAGCATGAAGCATGCACAAATTCAAGCAAAAATATTTTGTGTCAGATGTGTAGCAGGTTAGAGGAAGAAGTGAGGTACACACACGTGCAGCTAAGGAAAAGCACAATCCACAACTTCACATTAAAACCATTTCAGTATTAACATCACATGGACAGAAAAAAGAATGCACAAATGGTCTCAGATCTCCCCATTCATCATTGATACAAACCCACATTAAACCTTAATCAAAGATGGCATGCCAGAGCCTTAAGAAAGGCTGGCTTCCTTTCCTTTGATCAAAGCCACAGGGAAAAGGATCAGGGTTTGTATCTCAGTTTCATGCTCCTCATCATTGACCTCATACAAGCAAAAAAATAAAAACACACAAACACACAAATATGCCATCATACAGAACCTAGCCTACTCAATTCACAAACACACAAACATGCCTCATGTATTTCATTTTCATCAAGTGACAATCACATTTTAGTTAATCAATTAACAATGAATGAACAGGCTTGGAATACAGAGCATGGATTTCAGTTTCATGACATACCCAATCAACCATGAATTCAAGAGCATACATTTCATGTTCATTCAATCACAGGAATCATGCATCTCAGATTCATTAACACAAAATAATCATGCATTTTAGTTAATCAATTAACAATGAATTAACAAGGATGGATTACAGAGCATGGATTTCAGTTTTGTGAAATATTCAATCAACAATCATTTCAGAATGCATCTCAGGTTCATTCAAACACATGAAGCATGCATCTCAAGTTCATTAACACACAATAATCATGCAATTCAGTTTCTTGCATTTCTAGAATAATCATGCATTTCCATTCAACCACAAGAATCATGCAATTCAGTTTCATTCAAGCAAATCTGAACATTTCAGGTTCATTGAAACACACCAATCATGCAATTTAGTCTCATGAATCATGCAATTCAACAACACAGAGCAACTCAGAATCATGCAATTCATGAGCATACATTTCATGTTCATGTAAATTCACACCCAAGAATCATGCAATTCAGTTTCATTCAAACTAGCAAGACAGTGGAACCTAGTTTCTAATGTATGATTCGACAGTGGGTAAGACACCATGAGGTGCTTCCCAATCTGAGCATGAATCAAAAGTAGGGGTGAGCACGGTTCGGTCAAAACCGAAATGTTAGACCGAACCGAACCAAACCAAACCAAACCGAAACCGAAACCGATGATTTTCGGTTCGGTTTTCGGTTTAGCATATTTCAAATTTTCAGTTTCGGTTTCGGTTCGGTTTAGAGACGGTTCGGTTAAACCGACCCATGAAAAAAATTAAAACCTCATAGGCTTATTATTAGACTTGACATTTGGATTTGGGCCTTTCACTCAAATTCTAAGCCCAATAACCCACCCGTTCCATTCTGCCCACTTCCAACATTTACGTACTTCCTAGTTCCTACCCCACTTATTTCTCCAATTGCCAAACCCTAGCAGCCGTGCAACACCCCATTCTCTACTGCCCAGCCGTGGAGCCGCCTTGTCCACTCGTCGGCCGCACTGGCTTGCTTCCGTCGGATCTCCATGGATCCTTAGTCGTAAGTCTCCAAACCCGTCGTCTTCCCGACCTTCTCGACCACTGCCTTGTCCACTTGTCGGCCGCACTACTGTTCATCTTCATCGATTCCTCCTCAAGCGTCTGTCTGCAAAGTCCAAACCTGACCTCCCAATCTTCATCGATCTCTATGGCTTCTTAAACACCGATCTCAAAACTCGCCGTCGTCTCGACCTCCTGAGCTACTATTTGTCGATTTTGATCATTTTTTTGTAGTCGATCTCCATTGTTCAGTTGCTTGTTAATTAGATGGAAAACAATCTCGGTTCATTCGGTTTGATTCTGAACCGAACCGACCTAAGCCGAAACCGAACCGAACCGAACCGAACCGAAAAAGTTCGGTTCATAAATTTTCAAAATATCGGTTTCGGTTCGGTTCGGTTATTGTCGGTTCGGTTCGGTTTCAAACCGATGCTCACCCCTAATCAAAAGCAATCAACAATCAATTCAGGAGCATACTGAAGCAAGACCACAAATCAATTAAACACCTAGAAATAACAACAACGAGACCAACAACAAATCAACGTGCATCCAACAACAAGAAGGGGAGATCCAACAGATTTCCAACAAGAACAACAGCACACATCCAGGAACAACACACATCCAGGGGAGATGGACAGATTTCCAACAAGAACAACAACACACATCCAGGAACAACACACATCTAGGGGAGATGGACAGATTTCCAACAACAACAACAAGGGGAGCAAGAACACAAATCAATGTACAGGAGCATACAAAAGGGGAGTTTAGGGGACTCATCTCGCTCAGATGTAATCATCTGAGAGATCCACGGCAGCCTTGTCGTCGCCACCCTCCGAGTCAGGCACCCAAGCTCCTTCTCCTTCGTCACCGGACTTTGGCTCACTAACGGCGGCATGGGACTCCACTTCAGGGGCATGGGACTCCACTTCAGGGGCGGAGCTCACCAGAGGAGGGGCTTGATAGGAGCTAGCCACCGAGGGTTCGGATCTCTCAGGAGTATAGGAGTGAAAACCCCCGCAGTCGTCGCCCCACTCACACCTCGGGAAATCGGAGCATGCATGGGAAGACAGAGATGTGGAAGGCTCGTGGCCCTCGCTGTCGGCAAGGAGGCGGTCCCAAAAGGACATCGTCGAAGAATCAAGAAGCGGCGGCGGTGGGGGTTTCGACATGCAAACAGGCAGAATGGAGGCTCAGAGGAGAGGGCAACGGCGAGGGACGAAGGGAGGCTCAAGGTCTCAGATCGGAATCGGGGAGGAAGGGAGGGAGAGATTTGATTGAAAGCGAGAGGGAGGGATGTGTGCACAAAGAGAGCGAGACAGAGAGCCAAACGGCGCAACACAAACAAAGTGAGGGGGTTGCCCTAGGGTTCCACCGAAAACCACATTATATATGTGGATCCCCCCATCTCCCATTTGCAACCCAAAAATGCCCAGCCCAAATCAACATTAATGGAGATTATCTCACATTTGTACACGTTAATGGAGGTAATGTCAATTATGGTCCAATTTTTTTTAATCAAATGTATAGTTAAGTGGGTATGGTTTTAATGGAAAAAATGCAATGACCATGAATATGCAATTTTTTTAATCAAAATGTGTTGTTTATTTTGGTTTATGGGTGTTTAAGTGTAATGTATTTAGTGTAGATGGGTAGATGGAGAGAGTTTGTTGGGAAAGAAAGAGATGATAAAAGTGTGTAAAATGAATGATTGGATAAGGGTAAAAGTGTAAAAGAAATGTGATAAATATGGAAAGATTTGAATTGTGGACGAACTTTCCGGGACGACTAAAAAGGAAATACGGACAAACTCAAGGGGACGGAGGGAGTATATAGATGATCTTTTTTTCAACTCTAAGTTAGAAACTAGATATGCTAGCATCAAGGTAGATTGTAAATTTGTAATGTTATTCTAACGCATCCTCTTGGATAAGTATCAATAATTTATCTTATAAGATCATTTTTAGATTGTCCGACCCAGTTAGAGCCGTAAAACATTCTAGTGTAGACGATCATGCCATCATGGGATTTGTACATCACAACCTAAGTTATACAACTTCCATGATCAAACCCACATGTACAATTTGGACTAATTTGAAGATTGAGCCATTGACAGGCTTCCATGCATGATGTATATATCTAAGTCTAGTAAGAAAGAATAAGAAGATGGTACACTAATGTAGAGCACCCATGAGATGTTCTTCTATGAAACAAAAGGGTCCCAATTCTTGAAAACTTGTCTCCATTTTAATCTATTTTTGTCTTCTAATACACCTTCTTTTTCACTTGATATTCAGACTTTTTTTCTCAACTCCACTGTGATCAGATGGCTAGCTAAGGTACAACAAAAAGGAAAAAGGCAAGTGACAAATGTACTATAGACTTATTTTGAATGCATTTCACCCTATTTTCATGGTTGAAGGGGTGGGGGAAAAAGAAAGGTGTTGGTAAATGTTAACCAAAAGGAGCTCTTTCAAATTTTATGTCTTGTCTTCAACTTTGAAAAGTCCTTTTTAATTAAAAATTGTACACCACTACTAAAGAAGAAAGTGCTTTTTGGGTATTTCAAAAGTTGAAAGGTTTTGTATATATGGCTAGATAGAGGAATGCAGTGGTTAGATTTGAAAGAAGAAACATATGCACCAAGTGGATGTTATTGCTTGCTCTTGTGTGTGGCAAAAAGAAGGTTTCAAATTTTGCAATTGATAATTAGGGGGATTACACAATAAAGTCAATAGTTTACTCATGTATTTTGCAAATGGCAATAACCTTTTTAACCTCTAGTGTTAGTTGAAATATCACTACTAATACCTTCTTAATTACCCATTGGCACACCTATTAAAGAATTTAAATTTTGTACAAAAATATCCTAATCACTTTGTTTCTCATTGGCTTGTAAGGGTAGTTATGGTCCGGTTTTGGAATCGAGAAGTAACCGGAACCGGTGGTTCGGTTCTGGTTTTCCCGGTTCCGAGCTAGTTTCGATTTCATTTCGGTTTGGGCTCAAACCTTTCTTTTTTTTTTTAGAAAAAAAAGGAAATCTCGTTTTGTGCCCTCAAGTTTTTGGTTTTTTCGGATGGTGCCTAAGTAAAAATATTATTCCGGAAAATACCCCTGAACTTTTGCAAAAGTTTAGATTGTACCCTTAATTGTAAATATCTCTTAGATTATAGTAAAATTCATTTATTTTTTATAATAAAAAATAATTTTATATTCACTAAGTTAAAAAATAAATAACAATATAAATTATAATTTAAAAAAGTTTTAAAATATAATCCATAAATGTATTATATAAACTATGATTTCAAGTTAATTTATGTTATATTTATCAAACTAAAACCAAAAATATTTCAATATTTATATTGTTAATATATATATATATGGAAAGGTAATTTACTATTATTAAACAATAGTTTCCCCTATTATTTAAGAAATGAAAATTCATATATTCTATCAACATATATACATATTTATATATAAAGTTTGAATTGATATTAAAAATTGTCAAACATTACTATGTAAAATCTTCATGATAAATTTTAGTTATATAATATATTAATTTAATATAAATATTGAAATATGTTTGCTTTTAATTCGATAAGTATAACAAAAAACCACTTGAAAACATAGGCTATATAATATTTTTATAGAATATAATTTTAAAATTTTTAAAATTATTTTTATACTATAATTGAATTTTAACTCAATACATATAAACATATGTCTTTGTTATATAAAATAAACGAGTTTTAGTGAATTATAAGAAAAAATTACAAGTAAGGGTACGAGCCGAACTTTTGCAAAAGTTCAGGGATATTTCCCGGAATAAGTTTTTTACCTGGGCACCATCCGAAAAAGCCAAAAACTCGAGGGCACCAAACGAAATTTCCCAAAAATAAAAATAAATCTATGATAGCGGGTCGCCTATTTTAAAAAAAATAAATAAACAAACCCTTGATTTTTCCGCTTTAAAAACGACGGTTTGGAACCGGGCCAAACCGCCAGTTCGACGGTTATAGGAACTCTTGAATTGAAACCGAACGTGTGAGATGGTCGGAACCAAACCGGACCCATGACTAAGTAAGAGTAAGTTTGGCGGTCTAAAATATATACTTAGAAGGATATAAAAATTTAAGCCTAAAAGAACATGTAAAACATATTTGAGAGCTTAACTACTTGAATTCTAGTATCTAATGCTAGAATACTCCTAGTAGGAATGAGCTATCAAAAATTTATAATTTATAATCTTTATTCGACCCCACGACCCCTCGGTTTTGGTCTTGCTCGAGACGAAGTCAGTGGCGTTCAGGCTGACAAAGTGTGTGACCGCATTGGCTTTGATGGGAGAATTCGGGCGGAGGCCAGTGGGTTCAAAGGCGGCATCTGGGTGATTTGGAGGAAGGATAGAGTGAAGATCGATGAGATCGATATCCATAGGCAGGTGGTGTCCGTTAAGGTGGCTCGTGTTGGCGAGGCGGATTGGGTCTTCTCAGCTATTTACGCGGACCCCAAACCTGCCAATAGGAGGGAGTTGTGGGATAGACTTGCTGCGTTCAAGGATTCCATCGCTCTGCCTTGGCTTCTTATGGGTGATTTCAACGAAACCAAGGAGATGGAGGAGAGAACTGGAGACTCAGAGGAGCTGCGAAGGCGATCCAGGAAATTCAAAGATTGGATTGAAGGAAAGATGGAGCTTATCGATTTAGGCTTCTCTGGGCCTAGGTTTACTTGGCACAGGGGGAATGATCCATCCACCTCCGCTAGTAGAAGGATCGTTAAGGGGCTGTCCAATGTTGATTGGCACGAGAGGTTTGAGAATGGTGCCATCCGTCACTTGCTGGCGGTTCAATTAGATCATACTCCCCTTCTCATGTCCCTGGATGGATTTGAAGGAAGCTCTCTGACGGACATGCCTTACCAGTTTCAAGCGGCATGGCTCACCCATGTCGAATTTCAGAAATTCTTAGTGAATCATTGGGAGAAAGGTGTCCCTCTTTGCTCTTCCCTTTCGAATTTGGCTGCTAACCTTAATGACTGAAACATGAATGTTTTTGGCAATCTTTTTTGGAAGAGAGATCGATATTGTACAACAGGATTGAGGGGGTTCAACGTGCTATCTGTAATACTCCTAGCCATGGGCTCTTTGATCTGGACAGGAGGCTCCGCAGACAATTGGCGGTGGTCTTGGACCAAATTAATTTGTTATGGACTCAAAAAGCTAGGTCTGATGTGTTATTGGAAGGAGACCGGAACACCATGTTTTTTCATGCTAGCGCAGTTGTAAGAAGAAGGCAAAACAGGATAGATGACTTGATCAATTCGGATGGCGCTTGGGAGTGGGATCAAGCCTCTTTGCACAGGATGGTTTCGGAGCATCTTAGCAAGCTTTACTCAGAAGAGGAGCAAGATGAGGGGCCTTTCGATGTTCCTCGTGGGCGATTTCCTGTCATTGTAGAGGAGGATCTGAATTCTTTAAGCATGAAATTTACTAGTCAGGAGATCAAAGCCGCTCTGGATTCCATGAGTCCTCTTAAGGCCCCAGGGCCGGACGGATTTCATGCAATTTATCAGAAGAATCGGAGTATTATCAGTGAGGAAGTGGAGAGGGTTGTTCTCGACTTTTTGAATGGGAAAGGGATCCCGACGGAGATGAATGAGACCTTGATCGTCTTGATCCCTAAGGTGGAGAACCCGGAAACGGTGAATCAGTTGAGACCGATTAGTTTGTGCAATGTAGTGATGAAAATTGCAACCAAAGCAATCGTGGCTAGGCTGAAACCTATGATGAATCATCTTGTGGCTCCGTCGCAGTCGAGTTTTGTTCCTGGGCGCCAGATTACTATTAACATCGTCATCTCTAAAGAGGTTATGCACTCCATGAGAGACCCTCGGAGCAAGCCTTTCATGGCGGTGAAGATCGATCTAGAGAAGGCGTACGATAGAGTCAGATGGGCTTTTTTCCGGGATACTCTGTGTGAAGCTTGTCTCCCTAGTAGCATCATCAAGGTTATTATGGAGAGTGTTACTTCTTGTTCCATGAAGGTTCTCTGGAATGGTGGTATCGGTGAAAGGTTCGCTCCGACTCGTGGCGTCCGGCAGGGAGATCCGATCTCCCCCTACTTATTTGTGCTATACATGGAGCGTCTTGGCCATATCATTGATGAGGTTGTGGGTTCGGTCGCCTGGAAACCGATCCAACTCTCGGATGGGGGGCCTCATATCTCACATCTCTTTTTTGCGGATGATTTGATCTTGTTCTCTGAAGCGTCCGTGGAGCAAATGGACGTTCTGCGCTACTGCTTAGGGAAGTTTTGTGAAGCATCAGGGGCAAAGATCAACTTTCAAAAGTCCAAGATATGCTTCTCCAATGGTACTCTTGAAGACGAGGCTAGGAGGATAAGTGAACTTGGTGATATCCCGATGACGGAAGACCTCGGGATGTATCTGGGCTTCCACATGACGAAGCAAAGAGAGTCAAAGGAGAATTACAGACACATTATGGAGAGGGTTAAGACGAAATTGGCAGGCTGGAAGGCGCGTACTCTCTCCATGGCAGGTAGAGTCACTCTGGCTAAATCTTCTATCTCGAGTACCCCTTATTATACTATGCAATCTGTCAGTCTTCCCTTATATGTTTGTGATGAGATTGAGAAGGATACTAGAGGCTTTGTCTGGGGTTATACTGACAAGAAGAAGAAAATTCATTTGGTTAATTGGGAGACGCTTAAAAATTCTAAAGTTGTAGGAGGTCTCGGGATGAGGAGTATGCGCCAGGTGAACTTGGCTTTTATGGCGAAGATGGGATGGCATCTTATGACAGACTCCGATTCCTTGTGGTCGAGAGTGGTGAGGGGGAAGTACTGCGGTGGGAGGCAGGATAGGGATATGTTTCAACAGAAGAAGGGCGGCTCCAATTTGTGGTCTAGTGTTGTCAAAGCTAAGGCTCCTCTTCTGCAGGGAATCAAGTCTCGAATTGGTTATGGCAATGCAACGCTCTTCTGGGATCATGTTTGGGTTTTGGACAGGCCTTTGATCGATATTGCCACTAGTGATGTTTGCGAGGATGAGATTGGAAGGACGGTGGCGGAATACTTGAGTCCCGATGGCTGGAATTGGGCATCATTCGCACATTTACTCCCTCCTGATGCCCTAATGGAAATTGCTAATATTAGGGTTGTTAAAGAAGGGGTTGGGGACAATTTCTATTGGCGATTCTCGGCTTCTGGTCAATTTACGCTGAAGTCTGTCCTGGAGCTTATTCGTGTTGAGCTAGATGTTGAAAGGGAGCAATTATGGAAGAAGATTTGGTCCCCTGACGCCTTTGAACGTGTGAGAATGTTTTTATGGCTCTCTGCTCACAATTCAATTATGTGCAATGTCAATAGGAGAAGAAGAAGATTGTGTGAGGATGATCGATGCTCTGCTTGCAACGATATGCCCGAATCCACGCTCCATGTGCTGCGTGACTGTTCTGTTGCTCGTGACATGTGGGATAGCTTGCTTATTCATAGAAGGCATGGGGTTTTTATGCAGGTGATGTGAAGAATTGGTTGCTGCAGAACCTGTCTATGGAGGGAAATTGGCCAACTACCTTTGCATATGGTATTTGGTGGAATTGGAAATGGAGGAATGAAAGAATTTTCAATGTGCAGCCAATTTTCCAAGGTGACAAGCATCTGTTTGTTCTTGAAAGGGCTAGGGAGTACCTGGATTTGAAGAAACTCAAGAAGTCGGGCAATGGTGGCGCTACTCTGTCGCATTGGACTTGCCCAGATGAAGGTTGGACCAAGCTGAACACTGACGGGGCGTTCTCTGCTGGGAATGCGCACGTCTCGACTAGGGGCTTGCTTCGAAATGATGTTGGGGATTTCATCAAAGGCTTTTTGGTGAAGAAGGCTGGGAAGTCTACTGTTCGTGCAGAGCTTGTGGGATTTTGGCAGGGCCTGCAGGTCGCGAAGCAGCTCGGAGTGAAGAAGCTGATTGCTGAACTTGATGCGCTCGAGGTGGTGCAGGCCGTTCTTGATGATTCAACAAGGCCGACCGATCTCTGGGAGCTTGTCTCGACTTGTAAGGAGCTGATCAATGATGGGAGTTGGATTGTGAGGGTGAACCATATTGCGAGAAGTGCCAACCAGACTGCGGATTGGCTTGCTAAGTTTAGTAATGATTGTATAGGCGATTTTACTTTGTTTGATATCTCGCCTAATGGCCTTGTTTCGTACTCGAAAATTGACTCGTGGATGAGTCTTAATTAATATGTAGTTCTCTTATTTATAAATAAAAGGGGCTCTAGCTCTCCTTTTTGATAAAAAAAAAAAAAAACAATTTTTTGATAAGTTGCTCCAAATCTAAAAGGTGTATTTTTACAAATAACTACTACTTGCCAATTATAAACATATTCGATTTGTTCTAACCTACTCTTCCTTACTACTTCATCATGATTAGAAATTCAAAAGCAAAGCTAACGTACATCATATATGATCAAGTAAAGCAAAAAAATATGATCAAGTAAAGCAGAAAGAAAAGACCGATTACATCTTTATCAACCTTCCATAATCATAATTATTATTGTTGGTGTCCTATGCATCCTATTTATCAATAATTGAGGCCCGCACCAAACAGTTAGAAAATATTAACAATTTCTTCCCAAATTTGGCAAGACTTTGTGTTTCCAAAATCAGCAAACTCTTCAAACCTACCCTAACCAACTCAGCTATTGCATTTGTATGAATCAATGTTCAAAAATTTAAGAGTGAGTCCAAGACCTTGTTTCACTTACGTATCAAAAGTACTTTTATTCAAAAATTATATTTTAGACTTCTCAAAATGTGTATAATTTCTCAAAAAATTTCACTTTCGAAGATCATTTTTCATCCAAAAAGTTATTGTTCTAAAATCTAGTTTATTTTTACTACTTGGTCAATTGACGTCTTCTTTCCTCTTTTACATGACATGTTGCACCAGTTACTCCTATTTCGCACAACTTAAACCGATATTCAAGTTGATCACCATACATCCTATTTTCCAACCTCTAATCTGTCTACCCAAGTAAAGTTACAGCAATATTAATAACATGTGCCTAACATATCTTACGAAAGAGGATTTTGTACGCACCTTTACCCTAAACTAGTCGAAATGATATTTTTGATAGATTTGGATAACGTAGAGACAAAGAGCGAAAGAGAGACATGAAAGACACACACCACAAACAAAAGAGCACAAAGGTAGTACACACGTCACACATAACCACCATATACTTGACAAGGGAGAAAATGGACACAAACTTTATCTAATTTTAATAAGAAAAGGAATTAGGCTTTAGACCCAAACCAGGGGACTATATCCTAGAGCATCATTGCGAATGAGGTCCCTATGGACCGGATCAGACTCGAGAGAAAGAGAGACGAGACAAGTCGAAATGACACAACAATGTAGCTAGTCAGCAACCGAGTTAGCTTTCCCGAAGACATGAGAGATACACAAACTTCATCAACCGAACTTGTACACTACTTAATTAATTATTGATCCATGAAATGCAATGAAACTTGATCAACCAAGTATAATTGTATTCCTATCTATAAGGCTAGCTACAACTTCTCTAAACCTATAAGACTTCCATAATCATCAATAAAATTAACAAGTTGGCCCCAAAAACTCAAAACAAGACAATTGCCACATGTGTCACAAAGGAATAGGAAAATAGTTGATGGGTCAAACACGGTGCACAATTATCCCCAACCTCTAAAATACTTAACAATCTTTAGTTAAGTGAGTGAATGCGAACCAAACAAACAAAAAGAAGAGACGGTGATTAAGCGAGGATTCAGGAACTTGTCTTCCTAAAAGTCATAGATAAAGATTCTTGTTTTTATTGTGTGATGTATAGGGCAACCCCATTCATTATCATTTTATGTATTAAACTCTTTTCATTAGTAACGTTTTCAAGTCCAAACGGAACATTTGAATCTAAGAGAGCCGTTTAGCAAAACTCAAAATTTAATCATGACTTTCAAACATTAAGACTCTCATCTCATGCAATTTCATAAGATTTGGCCATAAAGATCAATAAAGGTAGAAGACTATATTTCGACCAAAACAAAAAAAAAGGGTAGAAGACTATGAAGAGAGAACCTTTTCTTTAAGTTCCTTTCCACTCCATGCTTTCTAAATCATCCTTTATCTTTTTGTTTCCAACTTCGACATTCTTTTTATCTTGTGTCTTTTAGTCCTATCTCTAATTTATTTTATCCTTAAAAACCAGAATTTATCAAACTCATGTAAGTTTTTATTTTTCACCTCTCCATTTATTTAGATGTCAATTTTTTCAGGCTTTTCAAAGCCTACTACACTTTTCTATCAAAAAAAAGCCTACCATACTTGCCTTACTAAAATAATAAAAAGTTAATTGTGACATTTTGTGTGGGTCTTAAATTAATGTGAGAATCTAAAGAAATCATATTGTTGTCGGGTGTCGATTATTTAAACAGTACAATAATTAATGACACGAATAATTTAAGAACTACTGATGCTACTATACATGTGCACAACGATGACATTGCCCTACCATATTATAACGTTACCTTTGTCGTTTTGTTTGTGAACGTGTGAGTATATCATAGTATTAATTTGTATCTATACATATATTGGAGTTTTATATTGGTGATGATTGGGATGGCGGTGGTCTAAGAAAGCCGCAAATTAAAATGTTCATCGATTTTTTTTGGCACAAATGTCGGAATGAGAGACAAGCTAGCTAATTACTATCTTCATGTAATGTATTATATAATACGGCTTCGGTATTAGTAGACTAGTTCGACGGTTAAATCCTTAAAATAGTATCTCGAGATCATCGTATCGAATACCACATATACTTATTGCGGCTCTAATCCTTACCTTATCGGAAAAAAAATTATATAGTAAAACTACAATACGTAATAAGTTAATAACGTTTAGCATATTGTAGGTGATGGATAAATATTGATGAAAGAAACAATAAACACTGCCTTCTTAGTGGTTTAAGATTAAACAACTTCTTGAATGGGTCCCAATTTTCCTTCGTTGATGGCCAAAATGTCTCCTATTACTCTATTAGACCCAAAAAGGATGATTTAATATCATGGAAAAGTTCTTTTGCTACATGATTTATAGTATGTCTTTATTAACATGGAAAAATTCTTACGTTTTAATTGTGAAGTAAATTTAATATCGATTAATTAGAAGAAGTACTATCTGACAGATGATGAATATATTCTTGTTGTGTTAATACTAAATAGAACTTACATAGAATATTTAAGTTACCAAACACTTGAACTGTTGCATTGCTCACCACTTCTGTGGAGATTACAAAGCAGGAAAAACAAAGACAAGTTCAATTGTTATTGTCAGAAATTATAATTGTAGGGCTAAATGGGCCCTGGGCCCCTGGCCCAAACACATTAAAGATTCAAATAGTACACCTGAAAGCTATATGTTATTTTTTTTGGTCAAGTGAAAGCTATATGTTATGGGTTAGATCATGTGGTGAGTCTAAATGATAGCACAGTATCACTGTATCAGTTTTTTTTTTTTTTTTTTTTTTTTTTTGTATTTTCCCGCCAGAAAGAGAGGTTGGTCTCAGCCTGAAAACATGCTTCTGGACCTAATACAGCAACCTAAATGGCTCACTTTCTTATGGGCTGAGCAGCTGAAGACCAAATCAGGGGCCATCATACATAGCCAACGGATAAACGGAACAAAACTAAGAAGGAGATGAAAACAAAGGCATTCACAAACAATGAAGCTTTGTGTATAAGAACTCAAGCTTGCTAGCTACTTTGGTACCTTACTATAACCACAACTCAAGATAGCCACTTATTGTGACACTGACACCCTCCTAAAACCATGATTCTAAACACTATACATAGCACTATACAAACAACACCATCCCCGGTTTGTCCCGCTAGGATGTATATGGGAGCCTGATACGCCAAGCCTGCCTGGCGCATCGAATTTCTTTCATATTCGAACAAAGACACACACAACACACAAAATCATATACAACAATAACCTAATGTGTAAACAGAATATACAACATTAGCCCTTAAAATGGCATGAAATTGCGCCGTGAGATTACGCGTCATCCTTACCCGACATCTCAGGAGCCTGAAACCCAATTCCCTCAACTGATCCAACCGTCTTGAACAACCGCTTACCATGCACCGCCTGCTTCAGAGCCTTGTGCAACAGCTGGCTCCTGATGTCCATGAACGAACGAAGCTTACCCATCTTCGTCTCCACGTTTGCTTTCCCTTTTTGGGATTTCCGCTTTGCTTTTTCCTCTGGGCAAAACCTAGTTGGTCCGACGCTCTTAGGAGTAGACGAGCTCTGCCCTGTTTCATCATTGGCATAGGAGTAGCTCACACTAGAGTAGTTGAATGAATTGTAAGAGCTTTGAGAGTTGATGTCATCATTGTTTGAAGAGTCGTCACGGAAACAATCTGCAGAGGTGTTTTCATCATTCTTGGAAGAGTATATGTTGCTACTTTTGTTTTTGCTTTTGTCGTCTTCACCTATGAAGACATGCTGATGAACGTTGCTAGAAGATTGGTGGTTATCCTTCCATGAGGGAACTATAGCTGACAGTTCTTCCTCAATCATCACAGCTATCTCAAATGGCTCCCAATCTGTAATGTCTAAATCATTCACCATTTCCATTGCCACATCCAAGGTCGTATCACGCGCAGTATCAAACGAGAATTGAACATTACGAACAAGACCTGTAGGAAACAACGCAAGAAATGCAGATTAGAATATAGTGTGTAAGACTATTAACATATTTTGAGCAGTCTGTGTTGTTACCATCAGAATCAATAATCTGCACTTGAAGGAAAATGCTCTTGTCTTCCGGGTTCACCTTCCCAGTGATGATCATGTCAGTGTTTTTAACGGGATCATCCAACAAAAGAGGATTCGGATTCTCAGTTGCTTCGCCTTTTGAAGAGTATATTTGAAGAGATGGTGAAGAAGTGAGCAAAGGCGTTTGAATTGTAGAAAGAAAAGGATCCTGTAATAGCTCATGGGCAGGTAGCCTCTTTGTGGCAGCCTCCAAACACTTTCCAACGAACTGCTGCGTTTTCATGTCTTGAATTCGGTAAAAGGCGTTAGGCTTTTTCCCCTGAAATCAAAGCGTGAACTTTGCTAAAAATTTCATGACATTATGATGAAGGCAAGAGAAAAATAAGTTCTTCACAAACTAATTTACCGAAGTAACTTTCTTATAGATTTGGACTGTGTTTGAGCACTCGCTATACGGATACTCAGAGGAGACCATCTCCAGTACACACATTCCGAAGGAGTAAACATCCACGAGCTCGTTGTATTCTTCTTCATATACCTCTGGTGCCATGAACTCTGGTGTTCCTGAAAAATCCCCCAAGTACAGAATGAAAAAAGCTAGTTCGAAACAACATGTCATAAATGAGCAAGTCGAACGAATATTTGACTAAAAAGAGTTACATGCAACAGACCTATCAAACTGTGTGCATGAAGAGAGCCGTGGAGAATAGCAGCTAGCCCAAGATCACCAATCTTGACTTGTCCAAGATGGCCATTGACAAATATGTTATCACACTTGAGGTCTCTGTGAATGATTGGAGGATCATGGTTATGCAGATAAACAAGACCCCGTAAAATCTGTCTGGCCCAATTCTTGACAGCTTGCATTTCTACTTTCTTGTACTTCTGCCTGTAACTGAAGTATGCAACCACAAATAAGACAAACTGTTCTTGATTTACTAATCTTCGTAAAGTTTTCCAGTAAAACTTGGTAAAGAGTGAGTGGTTACTTTCTTAGAGTCCCGGAGCTGAACATCTCAGTGATGAAGTTGAAAGTTCTTTTATCATTGTCAATCCAGGATGTGTAGAATTGTATTATGGAATCGTGCTTGAGGTTCTTAAGGAGGTGAACCTCGGTATAAAGTCTCTGTATGTCGTCTGGAGATAAGAAGGCCTCGTAGAGCTTGACCTGATTCCAGGCGACCTCCATTCCAAGCACCTCATCAAATGCTCGATAGACCGTCTTCATAGCTCCTTTCCCGAGGATTTCCCCAAGCTGCTCACAAGTAAGTTTGTCAAAGCAAAAATCAGAAACTATTACATGATCATTCACTAAAATCACGAGAATTGGTGTAACATTTTTCTAAATAGGAATTCCACAGTAAAGTTTAGGCTCATCTGTTTCCTGTTCTACCTTCCCTAAAAATTAATACACCAATAACAGTAATAGAAATCAGGACTTGTTCCATAGAATACCAAACTCATGATCTAACACATCGCATCAAATTGTTTTTTATGATAAAATCTCTACAGAGCATATACTTTAGTATATTCCAGTTTCATTACGTACTGTAAAATGTCCGGATGCTACCCACCCATAGCATCAGGCAAACATATATATAGCTTCCAAACTTCATTAGATCATCCTCTACAATTTTTAATATGCTTCCTCATTACATTAACTTATGTAGCCACTAGTACTTATTAAATCATACTTAGTACTATGGTAGTTAAACCCTCATCTTTCAATGAAATCAAAGCACCTTGTCACATAATGTATACAAGATACCAACTACTACTACTCTATATTAAAATCCAGTCTTTTTTCTTCTGTAGTTGTTTCAATAACCTTTTTGCATTTCAAAAACAAACTTTGATACGTGTTTATTCGAAGTTGCAAAAATCCTAGTGTTAAACGCATGAAACCAATATAGTAGATCACACTGTCACTAAAAATCGCCTATATTTGTTCGTACTTTTGAAGTAGCTGAACTCATAGAAGAACAAGTCACAAGAAATTTTCTAAGGCCCAAAAATGTCACTTTCTCTGCTTAAGAATTCAATTCCGAAATAACTTTCTCATGAGCATTCCAAAACCACCACCACCACCACATGTGAAATGACTTTTACAAACACCACACCAACCAATTCAACAACAAATATTCGATTCAGGAAAGCCGTGACTCAACATCTCAACACAAAAGGGGCTAAAACAATGAAACGAAGTTCAGAAAACTTACACGACCATAGCGACCTGAGGGATCAGTCTCCACGTAATTTGTTGTGCTCGGATTCTCCATCCTCGAACATTCACCGCAAAATTCTCACGCCTCTGAATATATACAGATCCCTAGAATCCGAAAACTTCTGCTGCTAAATTAAGAGAGGGCAAGTCAAATCAGCACACGATCGACGGCTTTCCGTCGTGATTTTCGTAAGAAAAAGCACCGAACAGAGACCAGAAGAGTGCAGAGTACTCAATTCTCAGCAAAATCCAACAATCCATTTCTACGATTGCGGAGGACAGCTCGAGTATTTTGTACTAGCAAGAGATTGCATGTATGGCAGAACTTAGCTGATTCCAGAAATTTCCTGGAAAAGAAGAAACGAGGACGGAAATTGATGGAAGGTTGTAGAAGAACAACCGAATTGTGATTCCGAACTAGAAAAATATGTGGATCAATCGTCTTCAGAATCACATCTTCTGCTCTTCGGAAAACTAGCAACAAGGAAAAATCTCAACGATTGATATAGATCCTGTAATGGTAAAGAATCGATTGAGAGGGGAAAAAGGGAATTGGGATAGGGGAAGATAAAGTGGAATTGAAACGGATTGGAAAATTTGAAGTACACTGAAGACGAGAGAGAAGGTTGTATCAGCAAACGGTTATTATACCTGTTGGGCATTTCTTGAGGCGTTTGCGTGGGTCCCCACTTGATGAACCTTCAAACTATGAAACTTCTCAAATTACTTGTTTCGTTTTAGCAAGTGTTGCTAAAATAAATCACTATGAAAATTTATAGACCATAAAAAAAAACAATTTCAAGTTTTAATTGTTAATCCCTAGACCCGTATTTTACTTGTTCAGAAGAAAGTGCTAGTGTTCGCTTCGTTGTAAAAGGGGTTTTGAACTCATGATCTAACGATCGCGGATGTCATCTCCTATCAGTTAGAGTGTTAATGGTTTAAAACGACCACAAACTTCTAAAGAAGTAATAGACTTGACTTCTCGACTCATTTCCAAAGCTAATATCAAAACTCATCAATAAAAAGTTTTTATTAGAAAATTTTGTAAACTAAAAATGATTTTATTTTTGTGTTCTAATTTCATTGAGAAATATTTGCCATTTATCTATATATATTTAAGAAATTAGTTTCACCTAGAACTTTTTCTAAAATGTGAAAATTTTATTTCGTGTACGACTTATGGAGACCAATTAAAAAATAACTTGGCAAAATATATAAAATAATAAATATTGTTAAAAATTGTACTACTGAGAAAGAGTAAATCTTTTGATACTCTTTGTTTGTAACTTGGTATAACATGTGATAGATCTAGTGGTGAGCAACAGTACAAAATCAGACCGGACCGGGATCGGATTCCTCCAATCTTATAGACCGGAGATCGAACCAGATTTTTATTTTTTTAAAAAAATTTAATATTTTTTAATAAAAAAAGTATAATAAAGTTAAATAAATCATATATAATTTATGAAACATATAATATTATTAAGTATATAAACTAAAATTAAAACTTAAATAATAAAAATAAAATATATAACATTAAAATTAATTGAAATATTATTAATATTAAATTTTTGTTATATTTTTTTAATTCGGTTTGGACCGGATTTTACCCACCCTAGATAGATTGCTTCATTAGTTATTGAAATAATGGATTCTAATTTATCCAAATAGAATTATCACTAATTCAACGTTTAGAGGTGAACGAATTGTGTCTGTGAAAGATCATGTGAACCACTCAAAGTGCATAAGACTGTTGCTAAGAGAATGCATATCACCATCTCAACTAAAAAAAAAATAAAAAATAAAAAAATATTGTTTTTAATTTATAAAAAGTCTTCTATTAAAAGGAATGTGATTCATCCACTTATAATTCCAATTTCCGTACGTCACTTCCAAATTTCTTCAAAATAAAGCTTTATCCATCGTATTATCAACACACTAAAAAATGATTCATTAACCAAAAATACATACTTAACGAATATCTTAATTAAAGAAATCTACCCGTTTAAGCAACACATTTAGGTGCAAAAATAGGGAAAAGTAAAAAAATCTTATATGCCACATGAAGTATAAAAAAATAAAAAAGTGATAACCTTAATTCCATACAAACCACAAGAATTATGCGTAAATATCGTGTTGTTTTCACTTTTTAAGATCCTTAGGCACTGTGAAATATTTTTCTCAGTGAGATCCTCTCTAAATCTGGGTTTTGGGTTCTAATCATAATACTATATAGTATGGGTCCGGATCCGGTAGGAATGATTATTATGGTAGGAAATAGGAATGAATCTCGGCCGTTCATCAAGCGGAGGAAACAGCCCATCACACGCGAGCCCATAAATCTCGGCCGAATCATTCGCGTTTTTTTCGTTTTTTCCCGATTTTTTCCCGATTTTTTTTTGATTATTTTTCGTTTGTGCAACTCAATGGTCACGTTTGTGCAACTCGATGGTCACGTTTGTGCAACTCAGTGGTCAATTTGTTCTTCAACTCTATTGTCAATGTGTTGAATTCTATTTGTGCAACTCAATGGTCACGTTTGTGCAACTCAATGTACACGTTTGTGCAACTCGATGGTCACGTTTGTGCAACTCAGTGGTTCAATTTGTTCTTCAACTCTATTGCCAATGTGTTGAATTCTATTTGTGCAACTCAATGGTCACGTTTGTGCAACTCAATGTTCACGTTTGTGCAACTCGATGGTCACGTTTGTGCAACTCAGTGGTCAATTTGTTCTTCAACTCTATTGCCAATGTGTTGAATTCTATTTGTGCAACTCAATGGTCACGTTTGTGCAACTCAATGTACACGTTTGTGCAACTCAATGGTCACGTTTGTGCAACTCAATGGTCACGTTTGTGCAACCAATGAAAATTTGTTCTTCAACTCTATTGCCAATGTGTTGAATTCTATTTGTGCAACTCAATGTTCACGTTTGTGCAACTCGATGGTCACGTTTGTGCAACTCAGTGGTCAATTTGTTCTTCAACTCTATTGCCAATGTGTTGAATTCATTTGTGCAACTCAATGGTCACATTTATGCAACTCAATGGTCACGTTTGTGCAACTCCAATGGTCACGTTTGTGCAACTCAATGGTCACGTTTTTTTTCAAATCAAACAACACAGAAATTCGATTTCACCGATTTCAAAATCCGAAGATCGCTAGCTAAGAAATTCATAACAGCAGAGTATGCAGAAGAGCGCAGATCTCTCACTATATTATTGGCAGAAATTCGATTGCACAATTGAAGCAAAATTACAGGATGAAGGTTTCCGCAATCTAACCGCCTAGCTTACCGATTTCAGGAAATTCCTCTTCCACCTCGCTCCAATCCCTGCCAATCTGAGTAAACACTTGCAAACGAAGAAGAACGTGACAGAGGAGTAGAAGATCGTGGATTGTGCAACCACGATCGTGGATTGTGCAACCACGATCGTGGATTTCAGAGGATGATTGTCCAATGACTCCTCTGCACAATTTCAGAGATCATATCAGCGAAATCAGTTTCTACAAATCAGACAAGGAAGCGCTAAAATTCCGCACTATGAGATTGAAGTTCAAATGACCGATTCACATGAATTGAAACACGAAATTGAGAATTCATAAAATGTAGTGAACTACCTGAGAGGGAGGTAGGGACCTCATCCTATTTCACCGCCGACTCTCCGACCTCATCCTCCGCCGCTTCTCCTCCCTGATCGTCAACCACCACTTCGTCTTCCTCCTCGGAGACGCCATCATCGTCGCTCTCTTCTTCAAATTTGGCCGATTCGCCTGCGACAACGCCGACATCGGGGCCTCCGAGTTCCAGATCTGCGAGATCGGGGCCTCCGAGTTCCAGATCTGCGAGATCGGGCCCCAATTCGACGCCATCTCCTCCCTCGCCGCGATTCCCGAGGAGAAACGGACTGGTCCGGCGGAGAAAGAGGCTTCTCCGGCGGAAGGCGGTCGAGATCCGGCGGAGATCGAGCGTTTGCGATCGAGCGAAGGCGAGATCGAGCGGAGGAAGGCGGAGAAGATGCAGATCCAGATCCGGCGGAGAGGAGCGGATGAATCTGGCGATGGAGAGGAGCGGTCTCGGAGCAGTGACGAGAAGATTTGAGGGGAGATGAAGTCGGGAGCAATTCCACAAACAGAGAGAATTCGGGAGGAGAGAGAATGCCTAAATGAGAAATGAAAAAAAAATTCTGAAAATACAGTTTTATCCGAAAACGCGCGCGGGGGAGGGGGGAATTTAATTGTCAAATTTGATTAAATCTGAGCCATTGGATCCGTTAGATCGGACGGTGGAGATCCATTCCTATTTCTCACCACAACAATCCTTCCTACATGACTCTTTCTCGTATAGTATATGCTATGATTATATATATATTTAAGAAGCTAATCATACATGCATAAGACACATATCTTGGAATCTTAGATAGTTCGACAAGTGTATGTACGGCCATAAGACATATATAAATCTCAAATACGGAGTACTAGTTTTTGTGGTATATATAATCACATCAAAATATCAAATCAAAGAAGTCACCATATGAAATGTCAAACAAATCAATTTTAGAATTGGTCCGATAGCAATAATTGCAAACAAAATGATTGAAGACAACAACTTACTATATTCTTCGTTTATTTTCATTATTCTTGTTATTATTCCAAGGTATAACGGAAGACTATCTTTTTTTTTTTTTTTTGCGCACATGAGACTATCTTTTTAGTAAGAAACATTGTTTATGAAAATCTAACGGAAGACTTCTAGTTAGTTATTTTACTATATTATTATACATTTTACTTATTTTTTAAATAATTAAAGTGCCCACGATAAATTGTATATTTCAATTTTTTAATTCGTCCAAACCATTTTAGTGTCTCTAATATTGAAACAAATTAATGGTATTGATTTTTAAAGGGGAAATTTGCTGTAATACTATATTTCTAATTATTGGGTGTATATTTAAATTAAAAAACTATTAATAAAAGCTATATATCCGATGATATAAGCGTTGGAAAATTGTGTTAAGACCCAAGGTTAGATACTGACAGCCTTTTTTTGAGAGCTAGTGAGGAAGGTGAGCGCACATTTCCATTAAATAATTAAGATTAAGACACAATCTCGGATTTATTCAAGAGCTTCTTATTTCATTTAGATATTAATAAAGCAAAAACTCAAAAGCCAACCTTAATAACCAGAAGAGTCAAATGCTTAATAACTCATGGAGCCAATGAGAATATTATTCCTTCGGAGGATTGGCAGCAAATTGGCGTTTAGTCGAAGAGGATATAGATTGGCATATTCTCAAGACTTAGAAAGGGACATGTAAATAATTGAGCTCTCGATTTAGTTCCATGCACAAACACGAGGGCTTATCATGGAGTCTTAAGTATTTGTGCTAGGCTAAATATTAGGACACCAAACAAATTGTCATAAATTTGAGGGTACTAGACCAAGTATCACATTCAAAAATATTTGTTTCAATATGATTATGGACACATTTTAACTTTTAAAATTAAGAAAATACTACTTATTGAATTATAATTACAAAAATAAAACTTAAAAAATTACGTTGAAGATAAAAAAAATTAAAAAAAATCCATTTAAAATTCCTTTTTTCATTAATATTAATTAACCGTTGATTTTGTATGGATCCTTTCAATAAACTTATGCTATGTAAAATTGTAACACTTTAATAAACTAAGTATCGAATCCGAGATCTCATGATAAATGTATGAGCGCTTCCAAGCAACGAAACCTATACTATGTTAGCTTTTTAGGCTCTGGCCTATCTCACGTAGGCATCAATAATTCACGCCATCTAACTTCGATCATATTGTATATGAGAAGCACTTTTATGCCTTAAAAATGCAAGTGCACATCTTAGCTACAGTATACGATTAACAATACATATTTAATATCATTTAAACCTTAAACAAAACATTTTCTTTGAAATTTATACTATTTACAATTTCATTACTCATTGTCAATTTTCTCGGGAAATCTCAACTCTTCATTTGGTAAACCTGTCAATCGGGTCGGGTCGGGCGGGTTCGGGTTGAGTTCGGGTTCGGGTCAATCAGGTTACGGGTCAAACTGGGTCGGGTTGCTTCGGGTTTTCGGGTCGGGTCGGATCAACCCAACGGGTCAAGAGTATCAATTTTTTGACCAAAATTTAAATAAAATATTATTTAAATAATAAAATATAATAACAAAATATTATTTTTAAATATTTTAATATTAAATATATCATAATTTTCTAAATTAAATTTTATATATTGTAATATAATTAAAACCTTTAGGTCTACAATTACCCGTCAATCTGTTATTTCATTATATTAGAGTGTATTCTAAAATAAGTTTTCCGCCTTATAGATTTCTTGACCCAGCGGGTTTGACCCGACCCTAACCCAGAAATTTTCGGGTTTAATGGGTTTGGGTTCAAATTTTCGGGTTGACACCCAGAAATTTCGGGTCGGATCATGTTGGGTTTACGGGTCGGATCAGCTTTTGACGGGTATAGTGGCACCTCATTGTAAATATGCACTTCAACTAGGTTTTTAGACTTTAATTTCATATGACCTTGTTTCATGTAATATTATGTATTTTTTGTTTAGTCTAAGCCGTTGGATGCTTAATATTAGCAACATTAATTAACACAAATGAAATATTACTTACAAGAAAATGTCAATAAACTCAAACCTGCACCATACTTTTAACTAACATAACAGTCTCTTAACTCATGCCCAAACCAACCTCTACTTGACTAGATCAAACCCGGTTTACGGGTCTAGATGAGCGAATTCAAATCCAAGGATCATCTTTTGGCTTGAACCAGGCCAGCATCAGAGATAAAGTAACTTCAATTGCAGGCTAGGATGTAGCAAATCTGCAAGTGATCAAGGGCTAGAAAAGGTTCAATTTAACCCTACATTTTTCAAGGCTTCTTTATAACTAGGTGACATTTTACCACACAAACAAGCAGCAGCATGTAAATCTTAACATTGAACTGTAATATCTCACAAGCCTGACATGGGAACAAGGTGAAAGAGCTGCTAGTGGCTTATAAGCTGCAAAATTACAGGGCTTTCAGTATAAATATATCAGACATCTACACTCCTGTGTACGTTTCATGCAAAAACCAACCACAACAAATGGCCACAAAACCCTGGGTCAGATCAGATGAGGTCCTATACATTAAAACAACCACCCCTCAAATTTCATGAGCATATAAAATATTGAAATGAAAAGATGGAAAAAGTAAAAAAGAGGGCTAAAAATTTTGATCAAGAGAAAATGTACAAAAATTCTGTTAAAAGCCACACTGACAAAAACCAAAGCCCAGAGGGTTGGATTCAGAATCACCAAGCAACCTTTCATGAGGATGAATTATGAGCAAAGCTGAGACGGGCCGGTTTCCAGCATTCATCCATCCCTAACTTTTTCCTGGTTTCGTGTATATGGAGACCGTTTGAACGGTCACCTATGTTTCTACTTTTAGATGGATAGAGGTGGAAAATCCTCTTCGTCTTTTAGGTGGTAGATTTGCACTGCAAGCCTACACATCGAATACCCAAGGGTTTTCTGCTTTCTTAAAGATGATGTCGTTTATTATCATTTCTGAAAAGAAGGAAACAGATTAGATATTTAACCTGTTAGCATCCACCACTGAAGAGCCTTCAGTTGCCAGTTCTGTGGCCAGTTCAGTGGTAGCATTGATTTGAATCCTTCCTTCTTCTTCTGAAGCAGAAGAAGTTGCTTCAGGTGGTGATGGAGGTACGGAGGTGAATTCCTCCCCTCTTTCAGACGATGATTCTATGAAACCGTTGCTGTCTTTCCTAGGTTTCCCTCTAGGAGAGGGCCCGGGAAATTGTGTAAGGTTCTGAGCTAATTGATCACGGTTGCTGTTCTTCATGTGCGAGCTTTTGTCAGAAAATGATGCAACTCGACCATTTCCTCGGGGAGACTTTGATGGCGGCTGAACTCTTCCGTTTCCAATATTAGGCCTTTCCCTATAAGAGTAATAGCTCTGCAAAAAAATCACTGTGTTGAACTTACAAGCAAATATCAAATGGATCCTTAGGCAATACCAAAAGGGCTTTATTGACCCATACCGTGTTTGGGAAGTATGTCCCTGTCCCGCGTGGCCTTGGTAGCTCCTCAACAGTAAAAGGCCCAGGCACCATTGGTGGAGTATGAAAAAAAGGAGGCGGCCTTGGCATTACACCATTAGCATTGACTTGAGGAAACATATTTGGCAGCATATGAGGAGGGAACTGCATTGGATCCCATGGACCATTATTCCCAGGGAGACGATGGTGTATAAGCGGGAATGAAGTACCAAAAGCAAGATCACACCATTTTCTAGCATCTCCCAAATTTTCGAGATGATTGTCAAAATCCCCAGAAAGATCGCGCAAAAGATTTGAAGTTTCACATCTTCCAGTAGCCTCGGCCGAGTGTCTATCTGAAGAGCTACTGCTGCAACTGCTACTACATTGTGAATCTTCAATCAAGAAGGGTTCTTGAATTGAGTTCTTCTCCCTCACCTCCATGGGTTTATCTTCTTGATGGCTACTCTCAATCTTTCCATTCGGCAGTGAATGATAAAATTGAGGATGAAAAGTGTGCAAGCCATTACACATTCTAGAAGCACTTACATCATCCTCGCCCTTCTCAGCTTCAGATGGGGCTGACTTCTGGAAGCCTCTTTGTTGCCATTCAATTTTTCTATTCTGATCTAAATCTATCCTTGTTCTATCGTATCTGCCTGTTGAATTTATGAGTTCTGATTCGTGATATGACCTATCTTCTTGAGCAAGTAAAGGGGCAAAATCAGAAAGTGGAGCCGGGAGAGGATCTTGAACATCAGGCCTCATTCCTTTTCCATGCCTATCAAGTGTGTTTGTAAAGAACTTACAAACTTCTCCAGCTATTTCTTCATGGGGCTTCATAAGAATTTGTCCAAGTTTTCTTGCCCCATATGAAAAGGCACTTCTTATCCGGAAGAAATTCCCTGTGAAAAAGAACACTCTTAAACCCATGCCAACTAGTTTCATCAAATGGAAGAATCCAGAAAGCAAGCACTAATGACATCACAAAGATTTCATGCTATAAATGAAAAGCTCATATATTGAAATTAACAACCACCTATTCTAAAGCTAGTTACCGGGAGGGATATAAGAGCTGGAGATCTTTATGGTTGTCAAGTTTGAAAACAGTACAATTAGTTTTCGCTAAATTATGTAGACACAATTGGTTTCATAAATTATGTAAAGAACATAAACATCAGCTTTAACAAGGACCATGTAGTAACAGGTACACAATCTTATTCTAGCATTGCACTAGAGCCTATGCATTTAACATCATGATATTCCAATCTTAATTTCATCTGCTCAACCCAGTTCCATCATTCGAAACCACTGCACTCCACTCTTTGCCTTCCAACTCAAATGCACCAGCATTTTTAATTCATTTTTCTCAAGCTAATTCACCCACATCATCCTCTCCAATCAACTATATTTACAACTTTACCAGATAACTTGCCAATCAAGTGACTCAGTGCCATGCCCATGTAGCCTACCAGAGCTGCACTTCATACTATCTTGTGCCACTCAGAAAGAGCACAGTTCACAACTTTTTATATTAAACTTTTGTATAGCCTAAATATGTCCAATTTTTTCCATATGGCATATCATTCTTTTTTTTCCAGTGCCTCATTGCCAAAATTTGGCAAGGCCTGAAAAATCAGGTCACTGCAACTACTAACAACTTGAGAATTATCCTGCAATTTATACATTTTGGACATTTTCAAGACAGTGAGATTCCCTTTATTTTACTGCACAAGACAATTTTGCATGATAATAAACAGATTGTAAAACTTCCTAGAAAGTAAATATTACACATACAGAACTGCAGAAACTAATCGATCAAGTTCATAATACAACAAAATAAAGTTGTAAGACAAAAGGAATAAAACTGAAAGAGAATAAAACTAAATATATCAACAGTGTTTCACCTTTGCTAACGCTTCGTCCAAGGTTATTATTTTCTCTCAGTGGGTCCACTATGTTCAGATGTTTATGGCTAAATGTCCTAAAGCTTGCCTCCGCCCCTCTTGAAGTAACTGAAAACTTCTCCACACACTCTTTAAGAAAATCATCACTGAGCAGCAAATCACTCCCACTGTTTTCAGGTTTCTCAACTACAAAAGAAGACAGAAAACATAAGACGAAGCTGAAATTTTCAAATTTATTTTACCAAGCAATGAGAATACAGACCTTTTACAATTCCGTGCATGGATGATATAGGAATTGGACCATTTAAACTAACACACACATTTTCCCAATCAAATTTGCTGAAGTAGTCCAAGAACTTGTATAAAACCTGGTAAATGGTGCTCAAAATCAGACGGAAACAAAACCATAATCAGCATCACTTCAGAACAGCATTTGAATAGGTGGAAAATTTTGCTCAAAAATTGACTGTATAAAGTAGCACACAAATTCTCACCGCTAGGGGACCATTCAACGATGAATGGAAGAGGTGGAAAATGTAGAGAACCAGAGTCTCCAGTGCATATGTAGATATCAGACCATGATGCGCTCCAAGAATGCGGCTCTCGTAATAGCACCAAGCTTTAATCAAAATGATACTACGTTTGAAGAGATGATTCTTGCCAATCAAACGGTCAACCTGCAAGAAGCATGAGTCATGACATAAATTCCACATGACCGGTGCATATTAAATTCTGGATAAAAAGAGACTCCACATTCCACAAAGAAAGTACAATATATTACCCTAAGATTCCATTTACAAAGGATAAGTATATATATAATATCACATAACGAGCATTCTATTGATCTCTGTTAGATAAGTTGCATCATTTAGATAAACATACCTGCTCAAGAAAGCAAAGTGTGCAAAGGCCCCCCAATTGGTTAAATGATATGTCTACAACAATATTCTGAACCAGGCATTTTACAAGTTTGACCTGCCGCCAATAAAGAAGAGCCTTAAGAGGACACAAAGTAGTATTAACAAAAGAATCGAGTAAATAAATAAATAAAAGTCAGCAGCTGAGCAGCAGAGCATCTGTTTCCCTGACATATCAAAGAAAAGGAACTTTGGGCTTATCAATCAAGCGTCCAAGTTAAGAATTTGAAGCGTACCAGACATACACAGCCTAATAAATTTATCATCATAATTATCTATCTGGTTTAGGAGATTCAACAGTAAGATTGGAATAGAATTTATCTAGAGGTTTCATGCAACCAACCCCACAATATGCAAATTATGCGTACAGCGTACCAACATACATATTGGCTCAACAAACAATTTACATGCAGAAATACAAGAACATCAAGCATAATGGTCCTCACATTACCTCTTTCCAGTCCAAACTAAGAGCTTGCATATAAATATGAACATACATGTGTAAAATCTTCCAGATGGATAATCTTTAAAGAGTTAATGATTAATTTGAATTGGAAATGCAGAGAAAATGGTCCAAGGCATAAGCAATCTTGGAAAACCCAGTTATAAGTCATTAATTAGCTAATAATTCATTATGCCAATCAAATTTTCACAATATCAGTATACGCATCTGCAACAAACAGACCTTAAATATCCAGAATCCTTAGCACTGTAGGACAAAGCAAACTGTGTCCTCTTCTTCATATTATAGGTATCCCAGGGATAGAATGAAACTTGAAGAATCAAAGTACCATAAAAAGCTAAAAGCATTCGAGTCAACGTGATGCTATAAATTATCTGATTCCAGACTTAAGAAAGAATAAAGCTTCAATCATGAAATTACCATCAAGACTTATGTAAGAGAAAGAACAAACCTCTGCAGGAATGTACTGCACATCTTTTACTATACACTCAGCAGAAGGGTTGTGATCTTCTGCCTGTAGTCTTGATGTGACGACATTTGCAAGAGGTTCCTCCAAACCAGAAGCACCAAAAACAGTCAAATCTATGTCTCCATCCGGAAGATATGTCTTTAAAGGTACTGATCCAAATGGAAAAACCTGTAAAGTAAAGGAGCCGTTATGTTACTCGTGTTGATTAGCTGTTGCCATCAAAACAAAGCTCTGTAAAATAACAGTATAGCAGCCTCAGCACTAAGAAGCATTCATTTGTCATAGGAATATCTTGGTTCCTAACTACCACAGCATTGACAGAAGAAAGCATATGGTTGCCATACGGTTATACAAGAAGCAACAATATTTCCAGTGGCATACAGATGTAATAATTGTACCTAATTGCAACTAAAAAGTGTATAGACCCTTTTCTGTCATAGATATAATTGTTTAGGTTATAGCTTTGCTGGAGAGCTTGTGACGCCAGGAATGCTAAGAGCAAGATTATAAGAAAGACAGTATCATCTGGGAAGATGAAAAAAAAAGATCGGGACATTTCTTGAAAGAGTTTCTGAAACCTTTGTTGCCCTTCAAACTTCACTAAATCAATAATAAGCAAACAAAACAAAACAAAACAGATCTTAATTTCTTTTCTGTATTGCTTAAAATCCCCACCCCCAGAATATCTTTAATCTACAAAAATACAGGTGCCTTTGTCTTGCACTCATTCTTCAGGGTTTAAGCCTTTCCACTACATTGATGGTTTCACAGTTCACATCTTTGATTTAATTATCGTATGCTTATTTATACCTTTTAAGAGAAACAATGTCATCTTATGAGCTTCTACTTAGTTTCAGGTGGCTATATCCCCAATATGTAAAACGTTCTAAAAATTGAAACTTTCTTAGCTATGTAACTCTCCTTCATTTCTAAATACAACTAGCAAGCGGAATGTGCGAGCTATAAATTCATACAGAACCCCGTCAATTTGTCGATTTATAATTTAGTTCAGACACCTACATAGCTAAGGAAAATGAACCACGACACCCAAGGCTAAAGGTGAAAAGTTGTTGGAAAGGGAAAATAAAAGACTACATCCAATGGTAAAGCCATATCATAGACGGTATAACAAAGTAACAAAAGAACAAGTAATAACAAAATTTGAAATTTCCAAGCTCCTGGCTTCATGCTCATAAGCTTAACCAAATGATGCAATTAACCAAATACACAACTTAAAACTGTAACTAGCACCGAAATCGGATATTTAGATCCCCTAACTTAATTGTATTTTACATTTACTCTGCAGCCAACACAACAAGCAAAGGCTAACACTCTGAATCCTCAACACAAGCTCCAGAACACTGAATTAGACCCAAACACAATAAGATATTCAACACTACTAAAGCTACAAAACTCCATGCTTGTTTAACTAACCTAAACTACAATTTTCAAGCTAAGAAATACATCAACATGGGCAAAGGAACCAAGAGCCAGAAAGATCAGAGGACAATCAATCTCACCTCACACATAATCTGACACTTGAGAAGCCTCTGCACATAATCAATGACCTTCCTCCTCCTCTGCTCAGAAGCCAGAGTCGGCTGAATCTGACCTATAATCTCGTCCGTGGCTTTCTCAGCTACGACCAAAGCCTCCAACCCGATTGAAAACGGGTCTGGACCTAGCGCAGACGCCCTCGTCGGAGACAGCAACAGGGAATCGTCCAAAACGACATCGTTTAGAAAATCCCTAATATCATCCATCACCACCCACATGTGAAACAATCCATCAAAGGATCCTCAACGAACCATTCCCCTTTCGCAGATTTCGATTACCACAACCCAACACGGGGGAGTTCTTATTGGAACGAAATTCTCAGCCTTTACACAGAATCTATCCGATCTGTGATTGGTATGGGCGGAAAAGGGGGCAAAGAAAGCTTCAATCTTTGGGACCTGGGTTCGAAAATGCAAAATAGCTCCTGAGCTCTGGATTCTGAAAAAGGGGTTTTAGAGGAAAGGGATCGAATCTAAAGCCGTGGGTACTTATATTTTCAGTGGATTGACTATTCCCCTCGTTCAATTTGACGTACAAATCCAACAAATCTGAGCTCCTGTCACCTTCTTCTCACCCTCTTCTTCCTCTCCTTTTCCTTAATTGTCTTGTGATTTCTTCAATTGATGTCTCTGCTGATTCAATGTGTAATTCGGGTCTTCCCCCAAATCTTTTTGTTGATTGTTTCGTGCCCCACCTTTTTCCGCCAAATAGGGTTTTTCGGTTCTTCCCCTTTTGCTGCTGGTTGGATTTACATCAGGGCACATGCCACGCTTACCTAACCTAAATTTCCTTGCCTTGGTCAGCAATTTTTTTTATTCTTATCTTTGCACAGTAATCTTTGAAATTTGGCCAGGAATATGTCACCATAGACTTCTATAATAAGAAATATTTTTTTCCTAAGGAACTACTAAAACTAGTTTGACACGAAAGTGATGAAACCCAACAGAAAAAGAAATAATATATTTTGATCTGAATATTTTTTCATTACACAACATTTTTTATAATCAAAAAAAATCTATCACGGAATTTTACCAAATCATACAAGCTACCAAATTTTAGAAAATAAAGTACAAATTACCGTATTTGAACCATGTAGTTTATGGGAATTTTTCATGTTGAATTTCATATATATATATATATATATATATAATTATTATGGGCATTCAGTATTTTGGACACAATACACATGCAATTCTAATTACAGAATTTATAGTGCAGTGTTGAGACCCTACACGTTGGCATGCCAGGCATGGGCTATAGTTTTTCTCAAGGCCACAAAAAAGGATAATTAAGTTTTCATTTTTGGCTTTGTGTTAAGTGACATGTGTTAGTAATTAGAATCTTGTGAGTTGTGACTGCTTTCCACATAAAGGCCACGTCCAATGTTCATCAACAAAAGGACACCATATAAACTCTCGCAAGCAAATGCAATGTCGGTATACATTAGGAAGGAGCCCATATGAGATCTAGCAACTAACATAGAAGATAACTTAGAAAAACATACTCACTCCTTTTTTCAATGTTTGATGTTTTAGCCAATTAGGCTTATTAGAAAATATGTAATATTTTACATTTTTATGTATCTATTTTCCCAAATTTACTTCATATAAATCTTTCCTTAACAGATTCTCTCCTTAAACCACTATGAAATTAAAACAATTTAATGGGGGTAATTAAGTAACTTTATAGACTTTCTTAATTTCAGGTTGAAATACTAAAACATCAAACAAAAATAAACGGAAAGAGTATCAACTTACATATAAGTATAAAACTTTCTTGGCTGATAAAATTGCAAAGTTGGGCCACAATCTCCCTATCGATCACATTTCAAATCACTTAGAGTTATCTACTCTCATCCATCGGGATATGCTCTAGGACGACCCCCTTAGGGAGTCCTCCTAATTCTTACCTTTTCAAAAAAAAAAAGTATAAAACTACCTTTCTGAAACACTCGTTTAGCATAAAAATAACAACTTGTAAAATAATAGTATTAGTTTGAATTGGCTTCATAAACATGTAATTTGCCATTTTTTACGTGAATTTGTAAGGAGAAACTTTGGTATGTAGCCTATTTGGGGAGATTTGTGGAGCGGATAGGCGGGAACAAAAATAAAGGAGCTATCTAGTCGGTTTTCCGAAAATACCCCTGGTCAAAAAAAAAATTACACGCGTGCCACCGCGTCCCACTTGAAATCCCGTCATCAGAAATCCTGTCATCCAAAAATCCTGTCACCGGAAGATTGAAAACTACTTGTCCCCATGCATAAAAACTTGTCATCGCTTAGGAAAACTTGTCATTGCGTAGAAAAACTTGTCATTGCGTAGAAAATTGGTCATCCCTTATGAAAAACTTGTCATTGCGTAGAAAACTTGTCATCCTTGACGAAAACTTGTCATTGCGTAGAAAAACCTATCATCGCGTAGAAAACTTGTCATCGCTTATAAAAAAACTTGTCATAGCGTACAAAAAACTTGTCATAACGTACAAAAAACTTGTCATGGCGTACAAAAACGTGTCGTCGCATACAAAAACTTGCCGTCGCATACAAAAACTTGTCATCACTCAACCTATCGTCACGTACAACTAACTTATCATCACATACAAAACTTGTCATTACCCTAACTTGTCACCACGTATGCAACTTGTCATCCGAATTTATTAGTATGCCTATGTGGGATTTGAACCCACATTATTGTGCTTTAAGCACGTTGCTCTACCATTTGAGCTAATAGGCCATAATTATAAGCAATATATAGACAAATTTAACAATGCAAATAAGCCAATCATCGCATTTAAAACTTGTCATCATTTATAAAATTATTCACCACAAACCCAACTTGTCATCGTCCGACTTGTCATCACCAAAACCTATCCGACGAGACAAACTGACTAGTTTATCCTAGAATTTAATAGTTCTTTTTCCCTTTACAGTTTATCCTTTTCAATTTCTGGTAATCCTTTCCAAAAATATGATTTATCTTTCCCAATGAGAGACCATTAAAACATCAACTGGATGACAAGAAATATGGAAGTATGCAATATGTTACAATAAGAAAGTTCATTTTAAATTACCTGAGGAATTCGAGGGGCTTTGTTATATATGTCTCAAATTTCTTCAGCATTGATCTCCCCTTCCTCGAGTAGTACATCTGATTAACAGGAGAGACAATTCAGGTATAAGGCTATATCCAGAGCAATCAAGGCTTTGCATCTCTGTAATACAAGTTACTAAAGCTGAAAAATCAACGGAAACTTCTACATAAACATCTTGTCAATACCTGTAATTGTCTCTACTGCAGCATGATACTCTCTCAGCACTGATAAACATTTACTCACACCAAACCGGATGTATTCATCCCGAAGTGCTTCAAGTTTAGCTTCAAGCTATTTCATATACAATGAACCAACCATACCAGATCAAGCATGGTAAGGAAAAGCTCGAAACTTACATCAATGTCCTACAAATCAAAAAATCAGACAAACCAATCTCAGCAAGGCACAATCACATTTAACCTACCAACAGAAAAGCATAGAAATCAGAAAGAGAGACACCAGACCACACCTTGGTGATCATGAGCTTATTGAAAACATCCTGAAGAACCTTGTAATTCATAATCATGTCGTAATCCGACTTCGCATCGAAATTGACCTTGTACATCGGCACCACCCCTGGATGCACGACGTCCATCAACTGACACTGAATCGCACCTGATGCAGCCTGCAATCGCAAAATCCTCCGTTCAAATTGAAGCTATTCATCAGATCCAAATTTCTGACCTAATACCAGAAAGAAAAGGGGGAAAAACGAGATGGAAACAAACCTCTTCGACTTTAAGTAGGTTTGCGGATTTCACCTCAGGAAGCCAATTCTCGTTCTCGGCGTCCGCCATTGCAACATGGAGCTAATCGGAATTCCGCTTCTCCAATTCGAGTACGAAATTGACGAGCGAATTGCAGAGCGTGCACTTCGGCGAGTAGGATTCCAGATCTGCGAAGTCGACAAAACCCTAGATCTGCGAAGTCGACGGGAACCGAAACCGAAACCCTAGATCTGCGAAGTCGAGATCCGCCACCAATCGGAGTCCAGATCCGGCGTTCGGAGGCAATAGCGGCCGGATCTTGAACGGAGGAGGTGCAGGCGAGGGCTGGGAGATCGGATCCGGGCCGAGCTTCGCCGGATTCACGAGAGAGACGAGATCGGTGAGAAAGACGAGATTGACGAGAGAGAGAGCGGTGAGAAAGAGAGAGAAAGTGAAAGGAGGAAAAGAAAAAATCTAAAAAAATTCAGGCTTTTATACCGACTAGTTAATAATTTTTTTTTGAAAGGGGTACAATTACTTTCTAAATGTTATAAAACCGCATCCATCACCCTCTTCCCTCATTTGTAAGAGCATGTGCAATGGTGAGAGGTACAATGAGGATTTTGGGTAATGGGGCTGCGGTGGTGACAACAATGTGGAGAATGGACGGCACGGTGAAATATTTAGGTAAATGGACTCTTTTGGTGACAACTACAAAAACATCACAGAACATGGCGTCATGACACCCAAACCTGTCACCACCAAACAAACCCTTGTCACCGCGTACAGAAAAGTCCCCTCCCCCATACAAAACCTTGTCACCACGTACAAAACCCCCCTCCATACAAAACCCCGTCATCGCGTTTACAACTTGTCACCTCTCAAACTAATATCACCAATATTACACTATAATTTGTTCATCACGTTATTAGTAAGCCTATGTGGGATTCGAACCCACATTACCGTACGCTACGCACGTTGCTCTACCATTTGAGCTAATAGGCTATAATTAAAAGTAATATATAAAAACTTATCATCACCTAGCAATCAAAGCTGTCACCAGCACACAATGTTGTAACATGTTAAACCAAACAGAGAACCTATATGCGTTCAGCATGTCACCGCATAAAAACTGAATTGCTGTAACACCCCCATTTTTAAACCAAGGGTATTACATGCCAGTGGCCTCGGATTTTACCATCCAAAGTCACCCAAGGCTTTAGGTAACATTACACGATCTTGCACAAAAGCGACAAAGACTTATATTACAACATAGGAAATTCCAAAATATTTAAAATAATTTGAAACCTCTTAAAAATCTTCCTTCCTTTAAATCCTCGAGTCTTCGTCTTTGGTCTTCGGCAAACCTGTCTTTACTTCCTGATATTTCCATAAAAGCAGGAAATACCAGCCGACCAATGTCGGGAAGAAAAGAAAGTGGTATTAGTCTAACGCGAGACTAAGCAAGTGGTAGAATATGACTAGGTTCTTAAAAGGCTAAGTATGTCGGCATCAAAGTCCACAGGGAACTGAGCGATGCACGACAATCGGGTTCTTTTGAGGTGAGGGTGTGATATATTTTGGAGAACGAGGCTTTATGCAAATACAACTGAGATGATAATGAAAGGCATAAATCCGGAAGGAGATGAATAACGCTTTCTTTTAAGAATAGGAAACCACAAGAAGGTGATTCCTAGGAACAAAAGATGATTAAGATTTTGTTGGGAACTTATTAATTCATGTCAAGGTTTAATAAAAATCTACCTTGACTTATCTTCTCTTAGTAATACAACAATACATTTTATTTTAACGATTTTCGGATGTGGCAACTCATAAGAGTCAAGAGCCACCCGAGGAATATTCATTTCAAGAATCCAATTCAATTCAACAATTCAATTTCAACAATTCACGATTTCAACAATTCAATTCACGTAAGCCTTAGTGATTTTTAAGTGCGGCATTGCAAAAGACATAAGCCGACTTTTTATTACTTTAAGTACGGCATTGCAAAAGACATAAGCCGACTTTTTATTACTTTAAGTACGGCATTGCAAAAGACATAAGCCGACTTTTTATTACAATGTGACATTGCTTTAAGACATAAGACGAATCCCTGATCCGACATTGCTTAAAGGCATAAGTCAACAAAGTAAATGGAGTCATGACCCATACATAATTCATTGTTATCATAAGTGGTTTAGGACTTATATCATATGTTTCTGTCCTACACTAATCCAGAGAAGCTCTCTTAACGAGACACTTTAAACACACAAGGCCGCAATCAATCGGTCCTAAGTCCAAGTACTAGCGCAACACGAAATGATAATAACAATATGAATAATAGGGTCATTATTTCTAAGCAATAATAATCCTAAGTTCAATTTATTCAAACAAGGCGTTCCCAACAAGATGGATATGCGAACGGAGGAAAAGGAATTCACAAATATCGAGTAGAAAGAGAGAACCATCCACTTGCATGTACGAAATCGTGAAGAAGAGAACCAAACCACTTGCCTTTGACTTTCGAGATCTGAGCCCTAAGGAATTGTTTCACGAGCTTACGGCGACTCGAGCGCTTAACCTAATTAAAATATGGATTTCGCATCGTGAAGAAGATGAGATAAATTAATACTTGATTTATTTCATCCTTAAGGATTGACCGAATAATAATTTTAAATCTAATATAATTTATTTTCTCTTTACTAATTTATTTCTCGCATTCTCACAATTAAATCCTCATTTTATCTTCCTAATAAAAAGGTCGTTCTAAATTAATAACATTCGTGTATTTCATACCGAGTATATTATTAATAATATATATATGGTATTCATTTGCATAAGTCCACACAAATCATTTGGGTGCCCCTAAAGTAAACCTATTTTAACGAATTCACATGCACGAGATGCATCTAAGCATTTAATTAACTAGCTAGTTAGTGTTAACATTTTATGATCTTATATTCATACTTATTACACAAAAGGTACCGTTAGTAGTCTAGTTATTTGTTAATAATTTCGGATGGGATCTGCTAACAACACAAAGGCCCATTTCTCTTTCTTTTTAGTAGATCAGTGCACCTAATTAGCTGGCCCAAAAACAAATAGATCAACCCAACAACAAAGAGCTACTCACCTCCTTCCTTATTTTACTCAGCAACGTCAATGGCGGCACAACTCGAGGCCCTTCACGACAGCGGCAACCAACAGCGACGGCAGCTCGGGTTTCGGCAACCCCTCCGACAGTACAGCCGGCTACGGCGATGAGGGTGTAAGTAGGCAAGATTTGGTTAATGGAGTCCTCAAAGGGCTCTCTCCACAATTCCTCTATTAATAATAGATTACAATACACCAGATTGGAAAGAATCAATACAGCATAATCTCTACATCCTAAAATACAATATTTACTAAGATATGCTAACTAACACTCCCCCGTAGTCAAAGCGGGAGCTTGTCGGATGCAAAGACTAGACCGAAAATCTAAAAATAGAGGAGATGGAAGCCCTTTAGTGAAGATGTCGGCATATTGATGGGCCGACGGCACATGGAGAACTCGAACCTGTCCAAGAGCTACCTTTTCCCGCACAAAATGAAGATCAATCTCGACATGCTTGGTACGTTGATGTTGCACCGGATTAGACGAGAGATAGACGGCGGAGACATTGTCATAGTAGACAAGGGTAGCTCGCTGAAGAGGCACATGTAGCTCACAAAGCAAGTTACGTAACCAACAAGTTTCAGCAACGGCATTGGCAACACCCCGGTACTCGGCTTCGGCGCTCGACCGTGAGATGGTGGGTTGGCGTTTTGACGACCACGAAATCAAATTGTCGCCAAAATATACACAGTATCCTGACGTCGAACGTCGAGTATTGGGACACCCGGCCCAATCAGCGTCGGAGTAGGCTGTGAGAGCAGAGACGGAGGACGGCTGGAGCTGAAGACCAAGAGAGAGAGTGCCATGGACATACCTGATGATCCGTTTGAGAGCTTGGAAGTGTGGCTCCCGTGGGTCATGCATGAAGAGGCATATTTGTTGAACGACGTAAGCGATGTCGGGCCTTGTGAAAGTAAGATATTGGAGGGCCCCGGCAAGGCTACGGTAAGTAGACGGATCGGAGATGGGAAGGCCCACCCCGGCAGCTAGCTTGGACTTGGTGTCGACAGGGGTGGCAACCGGCTTGCAAGACGACATCTTGGCCCGGTCAATGATCTCCTTGGCATACTTCTGTTGTGACAAAAATAGTCCGGACTGATTTCTGGTTACAGAGACGCCAAGAAAATAGCTCAAGGGGCCGAGGTTGGTCATGGCAAACTCCTTGCCTAGCATGAGAGTAAGCCGACGAAGTAGTGTCGTAGAAGAAGCCGTGAGGATGATATCGTCAACATACAAGAGCAAGAAAGCGGTCTCTCCTTCGAAGCTGTAGATGAACAAGGAGTGGTCGCTCTGACTTCCAGTGAACCCATTTCTGTAGAGATAGGAGGCGAACCTTTGGTACCAAGCCCGTGGGGCTTGTTTCAAGCCGAAGAGGGACTTGCGAAGGAGGCAAACATGCCCGGGCCGTTGCTTGTCGGAGAACCCCGGGGGTTGATGCATATACACCGTTTCTTGTAGAGAACCGTGAAGGAATGCATTTTTGACATCAAATTGGTGAATGGGCCAGGACCGGGAAAGAGCGATGCTGAGGACGAGTCGGATTGTTGCCGGCTTCACCACGGGGCTGAAAGTCTCATCACAATCGATGCCAACTTGTTGTGACTTGCCGTTCACTACAAGACGAGCCTTATGCCTTTCCAATGTGCCATCAGACCTGTACTTATGCTTAAACAACCACATGCAACGAATAATGTTAGCATCCGACGGCCTCGAAACCAAGTCCCAAGTACCATTTTTAATAAGAGCACTAAACTCGTCTTTCATGGCGGCTTGCCAGTTAGGGTCCTGCAGGGCTCGGATGGGAGAGGTAGGTAGGGGCGAGATGGTGGAGGATGAGGCTAAAAGATTGTAGCGAGGGTTGGGTTTGACAATCCCGGCCTGACGACGGGTCGTCATTGGATGGTGGGGCTGCGGGGGTGGTGGCGGTGGAGAAGGGGCCGGTGGAGACGGGCTGTTTTGAGGTGAAAGAGCCGGTGTAGGTGACGGCGGTATGGTGGAGTTTGTCAATATAGGGGCTGCGGTGGAGGGATTTGTGGCTTGCATTCGGAGAAATAGGTTGGTGAGGAGAGGAGAGGGATCGGAAGAGGCAATTATGTTTTGAGGTGGGGATGCAAGTTCCTTAGATTTGGCAAACGGGAAAGTTGCCTCGTCAAACACCACATGACGGGATATGAGAACCTTATGAGACCCGAGAACCAAACAACGATAGCCACGATGGTTGGAGGAAGGGCCAAGGTAAAGGCATGGAACCAATCGGGGAGCCAATTTGTGTGGAGTTGTGGCATATGTGTTTGGGTAGCATAGGCAACCAAAAGTTCTAAGGTGAGAGTAAGTGGGTTCCCGACGGTATAGGATGAAGGTGGGTGTGTTGTTTTGTATGGCTTTGGAAGGAAGGATGTTATGAAGGTAAGTGGCCATATGTAAGGCTTCAACCCAAAACCGAGGGGGTAGGGAGGCATGTGTGAGCAAGGTACGAGTGATGTCGTTGAGGGTGCGAAGAGCTCTCTCGGCTTTTCCATTTTGTGGAGAAGTTTGAGGGCAAGCAAAACGCATCAGAATACCATTTTGGTCACAAAAACTCCGAAAGGATTGATTGTCAAATTCACCACCCATGTCAAATTGGAAAGTTTTGATATTGCAAGAGAACTGAGTTTGGATCATAGCATGAAATAGCATGAATTTAGTGTAGGTTTCAGATTTGTGTTTTAGTGGAAAAATCCAAACAAAGTTAGAGAAATCATCCAAAAACAACAAGTAATACTTGAAACCACTAGTGCTATCTATTGGAGAAGTCCAAATGTCACTGTGAACAATACCAAAAGGTTTAAATGTAACGGAAAGGGAATGTGAAAATGGTAGTCTCTTGTGTTTAGCAACTTGACAGGAGGAGCAAACGGCAGAACATGAGGCTTTATTGAAGTTTGAGTTACGGTGTTTGAGGATGTCGAAGACATGGTCTCCCGGGTGGCCTAGACGATCGTGCCAAGGTGGAGGTTGGGAAGCGACAAGGGCGGAGGGTGGCAGATTGTTGGAGGTCACCGGGTACAGGTCCCCATGGCTATCACATCTCGTTTTGGTTTTCCCCGTTTGAAGGTCCTTCACAGAAAAGCCAACAGGGTCAAATTCCACACTAACATTATTATCAATGGTAAACTTGCGAACGGAAACAAGGTTTTTGACAATGTTGGGGGTGTGTAGGACATTATGGAGGTAATAAGGTGGGGTTGTGTTTAGGTTTGCATAACCTTTACCAACAACTGGAATAGTATTACCATTACCGACATAAATAGGAGATATAGTACTCGAATTAAAATAGGTACGAAGGTTACCCGAGTCCGAGGTCATATGGGAGGATGCCCCGGTGTCCATGTACCAAGTCTCTGACGGCTGTTGAAGTGACATGGTGCTGAAAGCAGATGACGGGTCGGCCGGGTATTGTTGCGGAGTGAACATCGCCTGGCCAGCAGCAATCGGTGGCCTCTGGGGTGCGTACGAGCGCTGAATTGGACTAGTGGGGTATGGGCAGGGCGGCGGAGTCCACCCCGGTGGCCAGTAGTAGCCTTGCTGGGGGACGGCAAACCATTGGGGACGAGCAGCGTTGCTCTGCTGGCGGCTACGGTCGGATCCCGACGGCGTAGACTCGGTCTTGCTATTGCCGAAGTTGCTGTTGTTGCGGCGACCGCGCCCTCGGCTGCGGTTGTTGGACCCGCGTTGAGAAGAGGTTTCGCCGGCTGTTGTCATCGGCTTGGGAGTGGTCGACGACGAGCCAGTAGCAACAAGAGCATGAGTCCCTTCCGTTTGGCGAGAGCGGCGAGATTCTTCTCGTGTTAACATGCTACGAGCAACCGAGAAATTGGGCAGCGGCGACATCTGGCTAATGATGCTCCCGACGGTGTCGTAAGCCGGAGACAGGCCATTGATTAGCTGGAGGACTAGGCGCTGTTCGCTGACGGCACTCTCGACATCTCCGAGTTGGTCGGCCAACGATTTGAGATGTTGGCAGTAGGCGGAGACGGTTGGAAACGACGCAAGACGGGCGTTAATGAAGCGGCTCTCAAGGTCTGCGGCGCGAGCGGTGTGGTTGTCGTGGAAGATACCCTTGACCCGAAGCCAGGCCTCTCGAGCAGTAGATCCGGCCTTGATGACCGTGAGTAGAAGGTCTTCACTAATGGTGCCATAAATCCAACTGAGAACAATAGCGTCTAGTTGGTTCCATTTGGCGTCGGAAATGTCGGCCGAGCGGGGCGATCCATCAATGTGATCAATCACGTTGTGAGCACGAGCGGTGATTTGGAAAAGCTCGGCCCAAGTGTGATATTGAACCTTCTGAAGGTCAAGGGTAAGAGGAATTTGGTTACGAATGTTCGTAACGGATTGAGCCGAGTGGAAACTCGAGGCGGATGTTGATGATGGGGCAGCGGAAGAGTTTGACTCCTCACTGTTGGCGTTGGAGGAGTTTGGGTTGTTGTTGGCCGGTGGAGGAGGAGGCGGTGGTGGTGGGTCGTTGGCCATTGGTGGATCGTGAAAGGCAGGAAAAGAATTTCCTTAGAAGCGTGATACCATGTAAGTAGGCAAGATTTGGTTAATGGAGTCCTCAAAGGGCTCTCTCCACAATTCCTCTATTAATAATAGATTACAATACACCAGATTGGAAAGAATCAATACAGCATAATCTCTACATCCTAAAATACAATATTTACTAAGATATGCTGACTAACAGAGGGATCCTGGGGTCTCCGGCGACGACGGAAAAGCAGCGGCTGGATACTTCGGCGAAGGTGAAGGGCAGTCGGCAGCAGGCTACGGTGGCGGTCGGCTCAAACCGCGGTACAGCCGAGGAGCCAAGCGAGGCGAGAGGTGGCTGGCGGCTCGACGGTGCAGGCGGCGAGGATCGACGAGTAACAAAGGCCCGATCGGGTTTTTTTTTGGAGGTCGAAAACGGAATCGATTCGGCTCGGACTTTGAACGAAGGTTGTAGAAGAGATTTAGGGGAGTATGAATCTGATTTTTTATTGGCCGAATGGACACTCGTTCATAGCCCAATTTGAGCTCGAAAAATCTGGACAAACTCCCGTTTTCAAGGCTCAAATGGATTTTTGCACTTGATTGCAAATCCAATTAGGTAGGGGAGAGTATAATAGGGTGATGGGGGTAATGAGTGGGGATGATCTCATCATCATTTCCCAGGATTTGGGCTGCCAAAAATCGTCCTTGTTGGCGTCAAGGAGTGGAGACAAGAAGTACAAAGAAGATCGGTCAAGATTTGGCCAAGATTTGGTCAAGATTAGGTTAAGGGTCAAATTCGGGTTTTACTTAAACGCGTTTGCTTAATATACTGAAAAGCTCTCGTAACACAAATGGTAGAGGAAGGGGAAGGAAGACGGAGAGGTTATGGGTTCGAATCCACCCTCCTCCATCCTTCTATTACATAAAAATAACATTTAACCCAATTCGATTAATTTCTGCTAATTAATAATATTAATCTTCTTAAATTACATTTTTAATTTATCCCTTTTATAATAACTAGACTCGTAAATTATTATAAGTGAAAACACTTAGTTTTTTTTTTTTTTTTTTTGATTATAAACTTCTATTTTATACTTTAAATTATATTTTAATGAAATATATTACTTCTTTAAAGTCTTTGTTTATCATTAAGAAAACGAATTCATAAGAATGTCGTTTTACATTTCCATTATATAATATTTTATATAAAGAAAAATAGAGGATATTACAATTGCATTCAACATGTCACCGCGTACAGATTTTGTCACCAAACTGGAAAACAGAAAAAACCCTAGATCACACACAAAACTTGGTGACAAAACAGAAAAATCTAGATCATATGCAGATCTTGTCACCGCAACGAAAAATTGCTTACATTCAACATGTCACCGCGTATAGATTTTGTCACCAAACTGAAAATCCAAAGACCCTAAATTGCGAACAAAACTTGGTGACAAACACAGAAACCTTAAAACACGTACAGATTTGTCACCACAAAGAAAACTGGTTACATTCAACATGTCATTGCTACAGATTATGTTACCAACCTAAAAACTTGTCACCACATACAGATTTTGACATTAGATCTAAAAAAAATCATAGATCTAGATCTATGATCAAGAAACACCAATGAAACCCCCGGTGACAACCCCGTAGATTTAGATCTAGAATTTTAGATCTAGACACTTTAAAAAAAAAACCTAGATCTAGAATTTCTAGATCTAGGGTTGTAGATCTAGATCTAGATCAAGAAAAACCGATGAAAAACCGATAAAAACCCCGATGACAGCCCAATGGAAACCCCGATGACAGCCTTGTAGATCTAGATCTAGAATTTCTAGATCTAAAACTTTCAAAAAAAACCCTAGATCTAGAAGTTCTAGATCTAGAACTTTCAAAAAAACCCTAGATCTAAAAAATCTAACAAAAAAACTAGATCTAGATCTAAAGTTGGTATACATACCTTAAAACACGCCGTCGGACACCTCGTCGCCTCGTCGGCCACCTTGTCGGCCACCTCTTCGCCTCGTCGGCCGCCAAGCTCGGGTATCCTCGTCGGCCACCTCGTCGCTTACCCCCGAAAAGCTGGTCACCCACCTCGTCATTATGTATGGACGAAGATGAAAAAGGGAGAGGGGGAGAGATGAGATCGAAGAGGGAGGGAGAGGGAGAGAGAGAGCTGGGAAATAGGGAGAGGGGGAGGGAGAGGGAGAGGGAGAGAGAGAGAGAGTTGGGAAATAATGGGAGGAGAGAGAAAGGAGGAGAGGAGTGGGTGGTTTTAATAACCGCCTGTCACCGCCACTTTTCAAATTTAGCCCACTCTCTTCATTAATATCACCTTCAGCCCATTTCCCCTATAATGTCACCATTCCAGCCCCCCAACCCAATTCTCTCAGGTACAATCCTCTCTCACATTTCTCTCTCCTTTTCTCCTTTTGACACATCACTTTCTCTTTCATCCACATCATTTTCCACTATCTCATTCCTCTTTTCTTTCCTCTTTTACTAATTTTCTCTACAACAAGGAGGATCCTCATCATCTCCTCTCTTCTACCTTTACATATGTTATATTTTATCATATATTCTATATTATCATATATTTTCAAATAAGTTATTTAAATTATAAATAATAAAATATATTCAATTTAATTTAGTTTGATTAATATAATCTAAAAATATTAATGAATATATATTAGCTAATAATAATAATAATTTATTAACATTAAGATAACTTTAAGCACATCCAACTTAAAATAAAAATAACACTAAAGATAAATATCACAATTATCACTGTGATGATTCATGATCTAAGGGGGAGAGAGGAAAATAAAAGTTATTTTAAAATAGGGTAATATTGGATTCAACGTATAGACAAAAAATTTTAATAATCAATAACATTAACTTTTTTTAAAACAAAATGTCACACTTTATTATTATTTTTGTTAAAAACTTATTAATGGTGGAATGAAATATATTAAATGAAAGTTGTAGAAAATTGATTGGACACATGGTGAACTATGATTGGCTAAAAGGTAGGAGGATGCACAAGAGCTCATGCTCACAATCCTCTACAGAAGGTGAATTTCCCCCATTCCTCTTTAAAAGAGGATGCTCTTTCATATTTCTACAACAAAGAGAAGATCCTCTTTGAAGAAAGAGAGTGTAAAGAGGAGAGTAAATCCTCTCCATTGTAGATGCTCTAAAGGGATAACATTTAATACGTGTGGTCTAGTCTGGTCCTTCCATCAGAGACACTCGTTCAGCAAACTGTTAAAATGTCTATCTGACATGCTAAATCGCTATTTGACATGCAAGGGGAACTCGACACATCGTCAACGTCAGTATTAAGACAAATGTGCCGAAAAGCCCAAACGTAAATACGCGTTTCAGGCCCAATAATTTAAGCCCAATTCGTGGGACTAAGTACTAACCGGCTCGAGAGAAAGGGGTAGAGAAAAGCGAAGAACGAAGAAGATCGAAGATCGAGGAGAGCAAGAAGAAGAGGCGAAATCTGAACATGGAAATCCATGGCGGAGCAATTCCTTCCATAATACTAACACTCCTTCTTTCATTGGCTTCGAATTGCATCGCTTATAGGCCTGGCGACGTCGTTCCGATGAGCAAGATGGGCCAATACCACTCTGTGAGCTTTCTCTCGCTCCTCTAGCTGGTTTGGTTTTCAAGCTATGGTTTTTATGCCTTTGTTTGCGCTTAATTGAACTTCGCTTGATTGTTTTTTGGCTCGGAATTTGCAGTCTAGAACTGTTTGGCATGATATGATCGGCCGCCACTGCCCAATTTTTGCTGTAAATCGCGAGGTACTAAATACTAACCTTTGGTATTTTGTTTAGATCTTGACTTCATTTTCTGATTATCTGGAAATGGTGATGATTTCCTGTTGAATTTCTTTGTCCAGGCGTTGATTCCTATACCAAAACCAGTTGGATTTACTGGTGCCGATGCTTATAAGATGTGAGTGTCTTATTTTATGGTCATGTATTAGCATAGTTATGGTAAAAATAAATTGTGCATTTGGAGTCTTGTTTCCAACCACTTCACTTAGCAAAAGCTAACAAATGAATACATGGCAAATGCCACAAGCAAACGAAAACCTAAAGTCAATACCCGAGCTTACGAGACATTTGAAATCGAAACTGGCACAAGCAAACCCAAAATCAAAACAATGGCAACCATATGAAAGGAGGGTTGTTTGCTTTCATGTGCTGCAGTGTAGGTTCTTGGTTTATTGGAAAAATACTTAGTTTTCATGTGGTGTTAGATGATTTATCGATATATCTATTCACAGGAGACTGCCAATGGATGGTGATTTGTCTGCCTGAATATTTTTCTCGTATTTCTATAGAGAAGCGTGGATGAGAAAACTATACAATAACTATTTGTGAATTATGAAGGGTGATTTTGTTTTGCAGTGAAAGTGAAATATTGCAAAATTCAGATCATAGCTTATCCTCTGTCTTTAATTTTTCAATTTTGTTTGTTCTGACCTTATGTGGTAGACTGCACACTTACCTTCTGTGGAAATGATTTGTTTTTGGTTTAATTTGGAGTGGTTTTGGTATGTTTGTAGAACTAATGTGATAGATTCTGCTCCTTTGCAGATCCTTCCAAGTGGGACGTGAGAAGTTTCTGATTCCATGGCTCTACATCATTAATAGGAATAGTCGTGAGGTTCCAATGATTGATGTGCACCTGGTAATGGCTGAATATTTTGCCTTGCCGGTTCTTTCAGTATTGTTATCATGATCATACAATTGTTTGGTCAATGGCGGTGGCCCGTGAATGATCAATGATGTTTCAAGATCCAATTTTTGATCTTTTAGATAGTTGAAGTCGTACATTAATTTCAGACCAAATTGAGGTTATGGTATTTACAATTCATGGTTAACTCATTGTTTATGGTAATTTATTTTTCTTACAGAGGTATTCAGGGAGTGATTTGCTCGGTGTGACCGCCAAAGTTTTGGATATGCCTCATCATTGTACGTTGCATTTTCTCATTGGTCACTCCCTCCTTTCTTCTCTCTCTCTCCTCTCACATATCATGTGTTGTAGAATTTACCTGCATAGATTGGTCTGGGTATGATGATTAAGAAGACCCTCATGCTGCTCAACTTTACCATCTGTTTTATGATTTGCAAGCATGCAACTCAGCTCATGAATATGACTTTTAACCGTCTGTAGACTTCTTTTCAGAAGGCATGATTTGATCTTCTGTGTCATCTTACTGCATATATGTATAGGTATCCTTGTGCCATTTTAGTGTAGCAATGTTGATTCGAATTTGTATATGGATTTTGTGATCCTAGACTATAATCAAATTTCATGCTTTCCAATGTCACATGCTGATGTTATTGTTATTTTTTGGTCAGATTATGCAGATTCTATTATCGTTTGGTCTGTGCTGTCTTGTTTCCTAGTTTATCTTCTGTATATGTATTATTTATTTATACCTAATGTTATTGTTATTACAGGATAAGGCTGAATGATTGTATGTGATTTCTGTTTTTCTTTTCCTCCTGAAAATGACATGTGCTGAATCGGGTGACATATGAGTATGAATTTTCTGTATTTGCTTCTATTCCTCTCACTTTCAGGAATTTGCAGATGTTGAAGTTCATCCAGACATTCAAAAACAATTTTGGGATCCTCAACATTGGCCCAAACATGTCCTTGTCAGATATACATGGTCAGTGCTTCTACTGAACGAGTAGAACTTCTTGTCACCTTTTCTTAGTGAATATTGATTTTAGGCGACATGGATGATGATTCAGTGTTTATATTTCTAGAGCCGAACTATGTTTTGGGCTCCATATCCAATTCTCGGGATAAAGAAAACCCTGCAAAACGATTATCTTTTTCGTAGATAACTCAGTGTATGTAAACAGTATTTTCTACGAACATCTGTCAAGTGTTAGCCAGCTTTAGTTGCGATATTCGATCACTTGATATCATTTATGCGTTGCAAGTTGTATAAATCATATACATCAGGCTGACATTATTTCTGTTATCTTACATACAGGGAGGAGCAATCAGAGATAGATGTCGCATCTGGATTCTATTTCCTATTTGGATCAGGTAAAACCCAAGCTCATCTTTACAGACAATACAACTTTCCTCTTAGTGATCTGGGATATAATAATAACCTATATTATTAGGCAGATATGTTTTTTATCAGAGTAAGAAACAAATAAGTTTGTGTCCTCGTAAGGTTAGGACGTTAAACCCCATCTTCATGAGTTTCTTGTTTTTTATATTTAATCTATCATTAATTCTGTCTCCAATTCATCAGGGTTTTAGGACTTGAGGATTAGTATACAATACATAATGAGAGAATTATAGTATGACAGAGACAGACCCATTAGCGAATTCTAGGATCCATTTCGGCCTTTTCCTTAGGAAGGCTCTTAGCCTTGATGGGGGAGGTTTTTTTTTTCCCTTATTTCCCTTATTCTCCTCCATTATAATCTTTGGGAGCTCTAATGGACGTCCTAACTTCATAATGCTAATTCTGTTTCCCTAACTCCATAATGCTATATTGTTGCTGAAGTGTTTATGTACCATTCGTGCTTGTGAACAGGGCTGATGTTGTCATTCATCTTATCAATCTATGTCTTGCAATCATCAAAAGAGAAAATATCAAGGTACTATTGCTAGTCACTTGTGTTTAGATCTTCATAGATGAACTCCATGTTGTCTATATGGTGAATATTGACCGTTTTAGGAGAAACTTCATCTGGGTGAATCATCTGATCAACACTCTCACCAATTTAGCATAATTCTGCTGCTAATAATGTGTTGTGATTCCCCTTGGCTTCCAGATTTGTGCGAGAGACTGTTGTGGAAACTAACATGCCTGGTGGAGTAGAGAAGGTTGAATAGTTGTACTTACTTCCTGAAGGTAAAATCTCAGACCACACTTTAACTACAGGGGGTGCTTTTCAAGGAGATGGTCTCAAGAAAATGAGAGATCTTTGTGATCATTTAGGAAATGTTCAGAGATTTGGGCTTGATCAGAATGAGTGCAAAAAATGACAGTGTACTCAACAAATGTGACATAAACATTGAGCATATGGTATTTTACTAATTTTTGTGCTCTTGTATGACAAATGTAGATCCTCTTTTCCCTCCTTTTAACTTTTTTTTTAAGTATAGTTTTCTACTTATAATTTTATGTGTTAATGTTATTATCTAGCATACATTTGTTTATCCTTGTTAGTTGTTAACCTATAGCATTATGACAAGTAGTTAGGTGTATGAAGTATCCAATTTTCTCTACAAGCCCAAACCATATTCATGAATGGCTACTAGAACCCATCAGACGATTAGAAAATGCACAAATTGGATTTTAAGTATCGATGATCGAAGACATGCCCGGAAACTAGTAAAGACTAGATTGAAGTCGATCATAAAATGCACGAAATCGGACATGCCATATAAACACCACAATGAAAAAATATTAAAAAAATTTCTTTTAACAATGAATGTTTTATTATTTAAAAATATTATAATACATTTTATTATAAAAATTTATTATTTTATTAAATATTATTATTTAATCATAATATTATTTTAATAAAAAAATTTGACTTGTCAGGTCGACCCGAACTTGCACAATAACCTGTCAAGACTCAACTTGACCTATAACCGGATTAACCCGAACCCACGCTCAACACGAAGCCGAAAATACCGAACCCAAACCCAAACCCACGTGCTTGATCCCTCTACTTGTACGGTAACTCTCAAAATAGTATCCTTCCATCTTATTATATGATAGATAATAGATTCTATCTTTTGGAGTAATAATTTTCTAAGAATATTTGTTTAGCTTACCGTGTTTTGCACTTTGACTTTACTGGTAACTAGTGTTAGTATCCGTGCCTTGGACATACGTGGATTTTCATATAAAAATAATAGTTAGATAAGGGTCCGTTCGGCAACGGTTGATTATGATACTTATGGTGCTTATGGTGCTTATGGTAAGTACAATAAGTACCATAAGCCCTGTTCGGATGATTTTTTTTTTTTAATGATAAGTATCTTATCGTGCTTATGATAGATAAGTAACATAAGGTCCCTCCCCCCAACTTATCGTACTTATCCTAGATTATAAGTATCTATCCTGAGAAAAATTCTCATACTACCCCTCAAATCCTACCCTTCTTCCACAAATCAAAGATCTAGATCCCGACCGAAGCCCCAGGCCCCCAGATCTGCGTCCTTCATTGCTCGACCTCGACCGAAGCCCAAAATCTGCCTCCTTCTTCTTTATTGACCTTGAACGAAGCTTTCCCGATCTGCCTCCTTCCTTCTCTTTGTCGGTCCCGTTCGTCGCTACCTTGCCGCCGCTCACTGCGGCCTAATCCGTCCGTCTCTGGCAGCCGCTCGTCGCGGCCAGTTCCGCCCATCTCCAGCCACCGCTCATCGTGTCCAATTCCGCCCATCTCCAACCACTGCTCGTCGCGGCCAGTTTTGCCCATCTCCAACCACCGCTCATTGTGGCCTGTTCCGCCCATCTCCAACCACCACTCGTCGCGGTCAGTTCTGCATATCTCCGGCCAGGCAGCCACTACTCATTGCCAGATCTATTCCGTCCGTCTCCGACCATCGCTCGTCGCCAGATCGGTCCTGCAAACGCCAAATCTGCTCGTAGCTAGAATTGTGATTTTGTCCTCTGTACTAGTTTCATGAACTACTGTGATTTTATGTTTTATTACTCTGCATTATAGTCTATAAACTAGACAATTTTATTGGCAGAAAGAATACCATGTATTAGTGAATGTGCTTTATATTTTAATTTTTATATGTATCGTTGTATCTTCAATGTTGCTTTCATCTTGCTTATCTTCTACATTCATTTGATTGGTTACCAAATTTGATTGTGTGTGTGCGTGTGAGGGGTGGGATGGGTACGGGAACACCGAGATGTGGGTGGCGGTAGTTGATAGTTCTACAGGTTTTGTAAATTAGGAGTGACATAGTACATGCCCTTTTTTGTAATTTTACATTAATTTATAATCCCGTAATCAACGAAAGTTACCGAACACATGTTTTATTATCTATGTAATAAGTGGTCAGCTTCAGCACTATTGTCAGCATCTAATATCAGCATCAGCACCGTCAGCTGTAAGCTTCAACGTCAGCGTCAGTATCAGTACATAATTGCCGAACGGACCCTAAATGTAAAATTATGTACAATTTCTTCAATTTTTTATCTTATGGGATTTGAGCATTTTTTTATACTTTTTTTGTAAAATGATATATTATGTATTATTTTCCAATTATGTGAATATTTTTTATAATTGAGAAAAGTTTTATATGATTGAATTTGAATTTATTTTGTATAAATAATGATTGAATTTAATGCTTGATCAATAAGTTTTCTTAGTTAATCATTATTTTTCACTTGATAGAAAATTTTAAAAAAAAATTCAAAATCCAAATCATATGAAATATTGAAATAATTTACATGCATATATCATATATGTTTTACATTTTTGTGTGAGTATAATTAAATTTTAATCATTAAAAAATAAGTCAATTAAATTTGAACCATTAGATTAGTTTAATAAAAGATAAATGATGTATTATGTTTCTTGGTATGTTTATATAACCCATACGGTACATTAGATAGACTTGGCAGGTTAGATAGATTTTTTTTTGGATAAGATTATTCTATACTATTTGGTATATTGGATAGATTCGGTATATTGGATAAGAATTGATCAATTAGTTGTGATTATTATTGTTTTATTTCGAAATCAAGATTGAGTGGCTAGATAAGATTATTTTCCTTGATCAAGATGACTACGTATGTTTCGAAATCAATTAGTTGTGATTATTGGATAAGATTATTCTATGCTAATATCATGCATATATGCGTTCGGTATATTGGATAAGATTATTATTGTTTAAAAAAAAATTTAGCTAGATAAGAAGAAATTTAATGTGGGGTCTACAATAAAATTTCAACCAATCAAATTAATTGAATTGTTTTATTAAAGATGGGTGGCGCGGTCCAATGAGGAGGTGCCACATGTCGGGCTAACCGCTTTAGTATATAGTTATGATAAGTTTATAAGAATAACCTTGTTTCTTGATTAATATTTAATATGTACATATGAATCATATGATCAATTTATGCCAAAAATTTGCTCAAAAAAAACCTAGATTAAAGCATATTAATCATTCATACAAGACTAAACTAGTACTAGTTACTTTTAAGACTAATTCTTCCTAAGGGTCGCCACACTCTGCTTTGTGTCGAGGATTGAATGTCATCAAGCTCTCTGTATCGTCATTAGTGTCAAATATCCTACCAAACTCCCTGCAATCCTCAAAGACCTAGCAAGATTGAGAAAAACATCAGATGATTAGATCACCAAACAATTAAAAGTCATTCTATATTAAGATCGATAATCATCACTTACGTACCAATTAGGCATTAAGAGTACTCCGATGTAAGGTCCGCTTCCAAGAGGGTCCAACCCAACAGATTCAGATTCGGGTCCTCCAATTCCGAATGGTAACGGATTTTGGTAATACGATGTTGCATTACATGCTTGAAGAAGGGCAAGAAAGAACAATGGAACTAGAATTTGATAGCGCGCCATTATCTGCAAATCAAAAGAAAATCATTAGTAAAGAAGCTGGTATACAAACATAGAATAATTATCTTTTGTAAATAGACGTACCTTAGGTTTGGATGTAGACAACAAAAAGTTAACTCCTGATGAGACTTTTCCAAATCTAAACCTTGAGAACTTTGGGTGTTTTTGTGTAGAAATTTTATGCGTTTCTTCTAATATAATTACTTGTTTATATAGTACTTGAGACGGATCTCCTAATCCTACTCCTATTAGGATTTGTACAAAGATATGATAGCATAGATATAACAATTTACTTTCCTTTTTAATACCGAACGAATATAATTTTGGTGGGGAAATTTCAAATTCCTTTTGGTCCCACTTTATATTCTAGTAATTATATTTTAGCAATAAAATATTTTATCTTTAACACCAATTCTATTTATGGATATTAAAATAATATTGTTAAATCACCATTATATTTAAGTTATCATTTTGTATTTACTTGAATTCTATCTGTATAATAATTTTGTATTTGTTAATATTTTATTTATGATCCTTATATAAGTCCTATCAAGTATGTATCAATTTAAATATATTATTACATTAAATCAAATATTTATCAATATCCTCATGCAATATTTTATCAATTAAATATAACATAACAAATCTATATCGTTTCTTGCGCTTCATTTTTATATCATTTTTATATCCTCATGCAAGATTTATTGAATGGATCAAGTCAAGTGTTTAACTTGGCTTCATTTTTACATCGTTTTTTTTATCTTGTTTTGTTGAATGGTCAAGTTAATCCATTATAATAGGCTCTCAAATATCACCCGAGTTCTTATCTCAATAAATCAAACCAGAAGCTAACATTTCCAATTCAGTTTAACAACACAACATGAAAACAACGACATCCAAGAAAGCAAAACTAATGCATAAAGTCATAAACTACAATGAGTTAGAACAGAAACACTATCTTGATAATCTTTGATTGAAGTTTCATGTTGTATCTTCATCTCCTCCTTTGGCGCCCTTGCCATCGACATAGTCAAGAGTCAAGACCTTGTCCTCGGCTCCGCCACCACATCCAAAGCAACCAAAGAATAACTGCCCCTAAAACCGCCGTAAAAAACTGCACCAACGACTCCTCGATTCCGGGGCCCATTAAGAGCAACGCCACTAAGTGAAGGGGCAAGGCGATTGCTTGCTGTACGAGGTTAACCACAACGGGCTTGATCAGTGCCCATGTGATCGCGACGTTGCTTACGCGTCTGGTCTACGCAATAGGACAAAACATTACCACCATCAAAGTATTACATGACAGCAGGATTCCAGTGGCTGAATTCAACCAAAATGCAATGTCAATTCTATAACACAGATTACAGAAGGTGAAAATGCATATGAAAAAAAAGGATAGATATGGATAGCCACAATTGCATTATATATCAATGTAACATCTAAGCACAAAGGATAACTCCTTACCATATGCTGGTGCCATGAACTGCAAAGTATACCTTTCTGTTATCATGCCTTCATTCCAACAGCAAAATGAGTGTCTTTACGTTTGACCTAGTTTTCCATCGATTCACAATACACTCGATCCTCGTGAGATAAGGCTCAAGACACATACCACATAACCATATTATTGCCACCCATTTCGGGCTATTTTCAGTGTCACATTGCTCCTGGTGTTAGACAAACCATCCATTAGTCTATTGTAAGTCGAGATGTCGGGTATAAATCCAGCTTCCAACATCTCATCGACCAAGCGCTCGCCATCCTTCCGCCATCCTTCTCTTCTATAACCATCAATCAAAATGCTATATGTCATAATATCAAGATCCAAGCCTTTGCTTGAAGCCAGCAATCTAAGTCGGTCAGCTTCCATTGTTCTTCCCACACTACATGCATCTTGAAGAAGACAATTGAAAGTCACAATGTCAGGGACAATATCATCCTTGAGCATCTTGGAAACAAATGCGAGTGCTTCCTCAGTATTGCCTACTTTGATTAACCCATCTATCAAAGTAATACAGGTGACTAAGCTTGGAGAGTTACCATTCTGCCACATCTCATTGACAACCTCTAGTGCTTTAGTCACGTTTCCTACACGACAAAGGCTCTCAATCAGAGTAAAACAGTCAAACCCAGAATGCAAAGCCCCTTTATTCGCAAAATCAACCAACAAGTCCGACGCGTTATATAGTTTCCCTTCTTCTCTGCAGAGTCCATCAACAAGAATCTCACAGGTGACATTAGTAAGTTTATGACCCGTCTCAACCATGTCATATGCTATCCTTACCCCTTCGTCAAACCTTCTTTCTCTAAAAAAACCTCTGATCAAAGTATTAAAAGTAACCTCATTTGGCTCACAACCAAGTGTTTTCATCTCTCCAAACAAACCCAAAGCAGACTTGAAATCTGAATTCCTAAAATAGCCATTAATCAGTGTATTGTATGTAAACACATCTGGCTTTACTCGATCCGTCTTCATCTTACCAAATACCTCCAGTGCCTTGCCAACTCCCCCATTCTTCAAAAACCCATGGATTAAAATATTATACAGAGCAACACTAGGTTTGCCATCAATCAATTTCTTCATGGTATCAAAGGCGGATAAAGCATCATTCAGCCTCCCAACCCTGCAATACGAATTGATGACAAACCTAAAAATGGATTCAGTTCTCGGACACCCAAAGATGCCATCAGAGCAAGGGCAAGGGTTAGAGGGCAAGACTTGGAGGAGAGACTCAAGGGCATCAAAGCGATCAGACACAGCAAGAGTCCGAGCCATCCACTCGTATGTATTGTGATTGTGGCGGAAACCATCAATTGTGCAGGCCCACTGGAAAATATAGAAGTCATAGTGTGTGAATTTGTGGTGGTAGTGGAGCTTGCTCTTGAGGAAGTGCAAGAGGGTTTCAGGGGTGATTGGTAGAGAGAGATGGGCTTTGAGGAAGGAGAGGAGTTGGGATTCGGTAGCAGGAGATGAGAGAGAGATAGTAGGGAGGGTTTGTGTGTGCGCCGGTATAGTGGTGACAGCAAGTGGTGGTTGTGAGGGTGCTACAATGGCAAAAGACGGTCTTTGTGGCCGGAGGGATCTGAGGTAGCCCTTCCTTCTTGTAGAACCTAGTGCATTACCTTGCTGAACTACATGATTTGAAATACAAAGCAAGATCACAGCCCTCATCCTCCACAATAGCACCTGCTTGGTGAATTGTTTAGCATTGCCCCCTATAGTCAAAATCACAATTTTTCATCAAATCTTTTGGGGAAATGAAAGCAAAGCAGAAGCAACATCTTGACATCCTTCTAATATGAATGTTTACATATCCCTAGTCTTTGTCAAAGCAAATTATGCAACAGAAGCACCTACTACTTACTGACTTTATGAGATACAAGGTGAATTCCTACTCATCATCTGGTTATTATAACTTATAAGTCATTGATTTCTTAATTGGAGAAGAAAATAAACAAGAAATTTTCTTTTGGCCTGATTACAGGTTGCCCTCAAAATTTCACAACTCTGAAGACATCATCACTGAATTTCAAACTTAAGCTAAAAAGAGCTCACCTTTCAACTAAAAAGAACAAGTAATAATAGAATTTGAACTTTCCAAGCTCTTGGCTTCATGCTCATAAACTTAACCAAATGATGCAAATAATCAAATACACAACTTAAAACTGTAACAAACACCGAAATCGGATACTTCCATCCCCTAACTTAATTGTCTTTTACATTTCCTCTGCAGCCAACACAACAAACAAAGGCTAACAGTCTGAGTCCTCAACAGAAGCTCCAGAACACTGAATTAGACCCAAACACAACAAGATATTCAACACTACTAAAGCTAGAAAAATCCATGATTGTTTAACTACCCTAAACTACAAATTTCTAGCTTAAAAATACTGATATGGGCAAAGCAAACAAGAGCCAGGAAAATCAGAGAACAATTAATCTCACCTCACACATAATCTGACACTTGGGAAGCCTCTGCACATAATCAATGACCTTCCTCCTCTCCTCAGAAGCCAGAGTCGGCTGAATCTGACTTATATTCCCAAGGCTCCAACCCGATTGAAAACGGGTCTAGACCTAGCGAAGACGCCCTCGTCGGAGACAGCAACGGGAATTTACTTTTCTTTGGGCGAAAAGGGGGAAAAAAAGATTCAATCTTTGGGACCTGGGTTCGAAAATGCAAAATAGCTCCTGAGCTCTTTATGAAAGGGGGAATTTACTTTTCCTTTTTTTTTTTGAAGGAGGGGGATTTTAATTTTTACTACTCCATCCGTCCCCGATAACTTGTCCGTAAAGTAGATTTGCACGCGGATTAATGAAAGTGGTAAAGTTTGATAGATGATGTGAAAAAGGTGATAAAGTTTGATAGGTGATGTGCAAAAAGGGATAAAGTTAATGGAAAGGGTAATAAAGTTGATAGGTGATGTGAAAAGAGTGGGGATAGTTTTGTAATTTTATTGAAAAAAGTGATAAAGTTGAGGAGAAAGTTGGATAATGAGTGTAAAAAAGAAGTGATATAAATGGAAAGAAATGGAGGTGGACAGAGTTTTGGGGACAACCGAAAAGGAAAGGCGGACAAGTTATCGGGGACGGAGGGAGTAGTACTACGAAAAGGTACAATAATAAATTAATAATGTTTTATTCAACCAAAAAAAATAAAATAAAACAAGAATGATTTGGGTATATGGCATTTGAAAAATGCCATATAGCATGAAAATACCACAATATGTCAAATTTGCACACATATCATAGCCCCTCTCTCCACTAGTTGACCGACCGTTGACCGGTGTTGACCGGTCGTTGACCGGCGTTGACTATCATCAATTGTCACCTCAAAGTGACAATATTCACACCTAATTGTCATCACAAAGTGACAATATGTACACCTAATTGTCACCACAAAGTGACAATATTCACACCTAATTGTCACCACTAGTGACAATATTCATATTAATTGTCAACAAAAGTGACAATATTCACACATAATTGTCAACACAAGTGACAATATTCACACCTAATTGTCAACACAAGTGACAATATACACACCTAATTGTCAACACAAGTGACAATATTTACAGCTAATTGTCAACACAAGTGACAATATTTACAGCTAATTGTCAACAGAAGTGACAATATAGACACCTAATTGTCAACACAAGTGACAATATTCACACCAGTGACAATATTCACACCTAATTGTCATCATAAATGACAAATTCACATCTAATTGTCATCACAAGCGACAATATTCACCAAATAACTAGAACATTATACACCAAATAAGTTTAGCTAAAACAAGACTTATGCACACAACTCCAAATTATCATCACAAGTGACAATATATACTATCACCAATGTTATCACAAGATCTTCTTGATAACATCTAATTGTCATCACAATTGACAATATTCAGCAAATAACTAGAAGATTATAGTAATTATATCGAATAAGTATAGTTAAAACAAGACTTATGCACATAACACCAAATTATCATCACAAGTGACAATACATGTCATCTTAAGTGACAATATATGTCAAATGTATAAGACTTATGCACACAACTCCAAACTATCATCACAAGTGACAATATATATCATCACCAATATTATCAAAGGATCTTTTTTATAACAACTAATTGTCATCACAAGTGACAATATTCAACAAATAACTAGAAGATCATAGTAATTACACCTGATAAATATAGCTAAAACAAGACTTATGCACAAGTGACAAAACGATTATCATCACAAGTGACAAAACAATCTTTAATAAAACTCATTGCCATCACCATATTATCAAAAAAAAACTTAATCATCATCACAAGTGACAAAACAAATTGTCATCACATAATCAATCAAGTACCATCTTAAATAATCATCACAAGTGACAGATGGAAGTGTCATCACATAATCAATGAAGTACCATCTTAAATTATCATCACAAGTGACAGAACGAAGTGTCATCACATTACACTCTAACTAGCAAATAATCACAAGTGACAGAAAGCAAAGCTAAATAGAGAAAGCGACAAACCAGCAACTGTCACTCGCAGTCAAAATCAGCAATGAGCACAGAAATTGCTCGAATAAAGTGAAATCCGAGCACTAATGAACAGATCCAACTAGAACTAAGCCGGAAACCGGAAATTCAAAGCAGTAATCAAAGCCGACGGAGATTAAACGAGGAGAGAGAACTTACGATTTTGAGATTGATCCAAATCAAATGAAATCTTTGCTCCTACACAGCGTCACGAGGAGAGAACTTCTCCGATTCCTTCGCAGAGCCTCGATTCAAGCGATTAGGACAGCGTGGAGTCGGAGATGGCTGACTTTGCCAGATCTGAGCGATTCCTCCCTCAATCCCGCTCTACATCTCAATCGCACTCCTTCCGCCACTACTCCGCCGTCTTCTCGGCCAGATCTGGAATCAGAACTGGAATCGTAGTTCTTCGAGACGTGTTCGAATGGTGCTCGAAGGCCGGGAGAACGCCGTCACGCTCGCCGACGGGATCAAGGAGATGGACGAAGTGATGTTCGAAACCCTAGACCGACTGTTTGAGCGATTGGCGGTCTTGCCTTCCGAGATCGGCATCCTCGTCGTCAACATCTTGCTCCTCGCCTCTGCCACGTCTCTGACACGGACGGATTGTGAACCGCTTCAGCCGGAGCGCCGCCGCGAGGGAGAACGCCATCGCTGGAGAGGGCGGGGCCGTAGTCGACGGGGCCGGCGGCGAGATCGATTGCTTCTCCGGTGGCATAGGTGAGGTCGATGGAGGAACCACGGCCAAGTCGAATGTCGTCGGCCCTTCGCTCGTCGGAACTCAGAGAGACAAAAATCGCAAGCTGAGGGAGGGGATGAGAGGAGAGAGGTGTGATCGGGAAAAGGAGGGGGAGGTGAGAGAAAATTATGAATTTTATATAAAAATTTTATGCCATAAACCTAAAAAACGTAGGTACGGTACATCCGTATAAATTCATACATAATCTATTACCTTTTATCTAAATCTTTCATAAAAAACAATAGATATACTACCAAAAATAATAAAATAATGAGTACTGAAGGTTCATATCATAAAAAATATTCGAGCCGATGTTTCGGTCCTCTATTCACAAAACATATACATATCGTATCGTTTCTCATCTCGTTTTATCTGATTGTTGAATTTTTCAACCTTTCAATCTACTTCATTAAACCACGCTTACCCTTTTTGACAACGTCAGTAAAACCCAAAAATGAGTGCAAACATGACTGAACATTCAAACATTTACATGAACACCACTCATCACTTGTTCATACTATAGTTTGACAGCAACTATACAAGTATCGAAAGTTGTTTGCTACTACCAGACGCGACTTTGATTCGCCCAAGCAATGATTCTTGTGGTTCCACACCAGCAGCTTTCATCCGATAGAGCGTCTTGATCGCTTCAACGTAGAAACCATTCTCTAAGTACCCGCCAATCATCGCATTCCAACACGGGTTGCTCTGCTTCCTCATTTCACAACTTATGTCATCAAAAACTCTCCTAGCTTCAATCAACTTCCCACATTTGGAGTACATATCGACCAAACTACACTGCACAAAGACATGAGATTCAACAACTCCATGTTTTATTGCATCGGCATGAGCTTGCTGTGCACAAAGCCCGTCGTCTTGTATTCTTCCACACGCTTTCAAAACGCTTGAAAATGTGAACTCGTTCCTCCTAACTCCAGCTCTGCCCATTTCTCTGAACATAAAGATAGTTTCTTGGAAGTGATTCTCCTGGCAATTACTCACAATTGCGCTAGTCCAGAAGACAGTATCACCAACAAGAGGATTGCTTTCTTGGATGTGGTCATTGAATATGAGACTGGTCTCATCCGGGCACCTCAATTTGCTATAGAAATCTAGGAAGGAAGTGGAGATATGTAAGTTCCTGGTGTAACCCAGCTTAATAGCCCAGCCATGAAGCGTTCTTCCTAAATCCATGTTCATGTCATATATACAGGCCTTAAGGACACACGTGAATAGTATTTGTAAGACGTCGTCATTCTGATGGTTGATAGGATGGAGCATCATTTGTGAAAACAAATCCAGAGCTTCAAAATGCAAGGAATTGTCAACTAGACCAGCTATCATAAGACACCAAGCAGTAGTGTCTCTCCTTGACATGCTACCAAACACTTGGTACGCAGTTTCCACGCTTCCGCAGCTCATAAACATGATCAGAATCCGGTTAAGGAAAAACAGCCCCTTTGTCTTGGACAAAAACCTCATCATGGGTTTGTTCCGTTTCATGTGTGCCCACAGCTCAGACGCCCCGTACGCGTCTCCTTTACGGGTGCATTCGTCAATCAGACAAGCGTAGATATCCGGGGTCACAGTAAACCCAAGGGAGCCCATTAAACACAGTACATCAGAGCTTGTATTCTTACCACTGCTAAAACCAGCTTTTCTATTCTTCCCCTTGGCAGTTTTCAATCTGGGTGTTTTAATTGCATGGTCTCCAAACTCCTTGTACTCTGGGAATCTAGGTTTATTAACAGGTGCACCAGCTGGAACCCTACAAGGGCGTGAAATCAACACAGAATCCATTGATATGGCCAGGGTATGTGCATTTGTAGTGGAAATCATCTCTGGAATCTAGGTTAAATAAGCATTAACAATGTAACAGAAGCTGGCAGACAGACCCAACAGCAAATTAATGTCTCTAGCATCCCTGCACAATTGTACTAGAGTTCAATAAGCAAAAATAGTTTACTGTTTTCAAGTATGTAGCTATGGTATGGGCAAGGAGAATCACAAAGTATGGAGAAATGTTGCTTTATGACATGTCTTTGCTTGTGTTAAGCCACAACAATATCTCTCTCAAGAGCCAGGAAAATCAGACAACAATTAATCTCACCTCACACATAATCTGACAGACTCTTGAGAAGCCTCTGCGCATAATCAATGACTTTCCGAGTCGGCTGAATCTGACCTATAATCCCAAGGCTCCAACCCGATTGAAAACGGGTCTAGACCTAGCGAAGACGCCCTCGTCGGAGACAGCAACAGGGAATCTCTCCGATCTGTGATTGGTATGGGCGAAAAGGGGGGAAAAAAGATTCAATCTTTGGGACCTGGGTTCGAAAATGCAAAATAGCTCCTGAGCTCTGGATGAAAGGTGTTTCTAGGGGATTTATAATTGTCAATATCAAAGTATTCGTAACCCTGTTATATTTTTTACAGGACTGTTCAAATTGATGTGTGCTAGGACTGCTAGCTTAGTTTGGCGTTTTGAGACTTTCCATTCAGTTTTGAAAGCTCTCTTGCAATTGCTCTTTTCATCTTGTTTTATTGAATGGTCAAGTTAGGCCATTGTCATAGGCCTTCAAGTATCCAATGTCAATAAATCAAAACAGAAGCTAACAATTCAGTTCAACAACAGGCACCCAAAAAAAAAAATCAGTTTAACAACACAACATGAAAACAAAGGTCCAAGAGAGCAAAAGTAATGCATAAAGTACAAAGTTAGAACAGCAAGCACTATATTGATTAAGGGAGTTCATGTTGCATCTTCATCTTCTCCTTTGTCACCCTTGTCATCGAGGTCGCCAAGACCCTGTCCTCGGCTCCACCACCACCTCCAAAGCAACCAAAGGAGAACCACCGTGGCTATAGACCCTGCCCCTAAAACCGCCGTGAGAAACTGCACCACCGACTCCCCGAATTCGGGGCCCATTAAGAGCAACGCCACAAATTGAAGGGGCAAGGTGATTGCTTGTTGTAAGAGATCAACCAAAACTGGCTCGGTCAGTGCCCGAGTGATCGCGACGTGCAAAACCCATTGTACCACCCACTCCCGGGTGGTGGCGTGTTGGTAAAGTTGTCCTTGGTTGGCCACCGATATGAGTCCTGATCCGCCACGCGAAGCGCAAGTCTGGCACTTCCAACGCCACCAATTGGCCCCCATTGCCGAGTAATTGCCTCCGGTGCCACCACCACTTTTGCCACCACTTGGGAAGCTGATTTCTCTTCCACCACCACCACCACCACCTTTGTCGCCATTGCCGTTGTTATTAATGGGGCCATCATTGGAGTAGGTTTCACCTGCATTTTTGCATCTTCAAGTGCAGAACAGATCAGTTTCTCATTCTCCAAAACCTTAGGCCCGTTTGGTATCAACGAAGATATCATCAAGCAAGCACTCTTTGAAAAATCACACGCATAGGCCCTGTCTAGGTCCCGTCTAGTCATTTTAAGACCCAAGATCGGCAGCTAGCGTTTTCAAAATATTGTCATCAAGTAACTTAAAAGTTGGTTACTTTTGGGTAACGGACAATAAATCAATCCTGAATGACTAACTCTATGATTCAGACTGTCATATATACACTAGTATGATGTGATAAAGTTGAAATCTTGAATCTACAAAACAACCTCGAACTATCAAAATTAGTGTATTGAAAGAGGGGCCTCTTGTACATACCTTACATCTCTAACACTAGTGTTCTTCCGTGCAGACGAATCCGAAAAGCTCTTAAGAATCGCCCTGAACCGACGATTTGAAAACGCAACCGCCCTAGAAAGGCAGCTTCCCACAATCGTTTCGAAACTCTCTCCCTTTCTTCTCCCGTTGTTTCTCCGCGCTATCCCATGTTTGGATCGGACTGGCGACTTACGAGGCAACGGGGAGACGAAACGGATCGGAAGCTGATCCATAACTCCCTTCTGCAAGCTCCATGGTGTTAACTTCAGCTCATTGTTGTGATTCTCAGCAAAATCAGCAGGCCATGGTAAAAGAGGAGGAATGCTTGTGGCTTTTGATGATAAGGTAGCCATTTCCATTGAGGAAGTACTCAAGTTTGTTGAGCGCGCTCAATCGGCCCTTTTTCAGCAGAATCAATGGCGTTTCAACCCAGCTTTTTGTGGGTCTTCGTTTCACACTACAATGTGGTTAGGTTTAGCATATAATAAAATAAAATTGGTTTAGGAACACGTTTTGAAGAATATTAAATTAGGCACTCATTATCCTTCATGGAAGATGCTTGGGATGTAGCTTTTTTAAAGAAGAATTCTTTCATCTTCTTTCTTATCAATCAACATTAGTAACAACTAAATAAAATTTCTCCTTCAGTTTAGCAGCAGAACATGAGAACAAAGATCCAACAAAGGGAAAGTACAGAAATGCATACACATGAGGGGGGAAAATGTGACCGTTCTAAAAATGACAAATCAATCTTTCTTAAATTTCAGGTCCTCAGACCTCAGCGCATCATCTGAATCAAGAGGAAAATAAGCCCCACCAGTAAGCCTAAAGCCATCAACACAGAGAACATAGACAAACACGCACCGATAGACGAGCCGATGGCACCGAGAGACGAGCCGATGATACTGACTAGTCCGAGGAGTTCAATAGCAGGCTCCATGATCATGCCTATCGACAACACCGGTGCAATTGTAGCCAGCAGCGTACCTGTCACCACCGCCCATAAGCCGTCGCTATGATTGGCGATGGCGTGCGCGTAAATTGGTGCCTTGCTGGCTACCTTCATCAGGACCGACTTCCCACACGGAGAGCACATCTTGGATCGCTTCCTCCACAAATTGGCCCCCATTACACCGCCACTTCTGCCAATGTCTCCGTCGCCTTGGGGACCGCTTCAGCCTCCGCCCCCTGCATTGCCACAGCTGCCACCTACACCGCTATCGTTTTCTGGACGGTTTGGATCGGTTTCGCCTGCAGTGTGGCATCTACTCGTATATGGCGCGAATGCATCAACAGATCACTTGGATTTTACATCAAGATAAACCGAATCCGAATAACCGAAGCTGCTATGTATATGATGGCATCAATCGCTGATTATCAGGTTAAGCAAATTGCATCAAAACAACAAAGCATTGTCCAATCAGACGGAAATGTTTCACAATTAAAACGCCAACTCCTAAGCCCAAGATTCATAGTAAAAGCCCTTCTCGCCTAATAGGTCTAATAAGATTGTGACATGCCATGATCAATCGATCCATAAAGTTCAAGTCTTTAATCCAGACAACAGCATAATACAATCACAAGACTAATGCTTGCTGATGCAATTTCGATAATTTCATACTGCACAAAACCTAGGTTAATCTTAACCCTAAATCGCTTTTCGGACTTGAATCCCAATGCAATGGGCGACATACCTTACATCTCTGGAAGAACCTGAAAAGCCCTTTTCGCAGATAAGTCTGAAAAGCTCTTAAGAATGGCCTTGAACTGATGATCTGAGAACGCGACTGCCCTAGAAATGCAACTTCCTACAATCGATTCGAAAGTTTGTCGCTTTCTTCCGATGCTCCTCTTTACTATGCCGTGTTTGGATCGCAATGGTGTGCCGTGTTTGGATTGCAATGGTGATTTACAAGGCAATGGAGCTACACCATGAGTTGGTAATGGGGTTGATGTTTCTGCAAATCCCTTATGCAAGCTCCATAGTGCTTTGTGATTATGGTTGAGACTCTCAAAGTTCCGTGGTAAAAGGCGATAACTTTTTATGGGCATGGATGATAGAGTAGCCATATGAGTAGACAGACACCAAAGTATTCCGATTTGCAAACGAAGATGAATCTTCTTCTTCTAGTTCCTGACGTTATGGAAAGAATCATAGATTCATCGTATGCGTTCTTTAGAAAATATTGACTGACTTAACTTAACCATGTTCAAGTTGTGGGAAAGGGATTTTAGGATATTTGCTAGGTTAACTATTTTTTTCATTGTAATCCAGTTGGTGCACCATATCCTATAAAACTAATAATTATTAAAGATACCAGAAAAAAAAAAAAGGAAAGTTTTAAGATTAACATTAAATGAATTCTTTAAGACTTTTCAATTTGATGATTTATCCATATTTTATAACCCAACAAGATAACTTCATCAATTATTAATCCGAAACCCTAAGCAGCCAAACTTGTCCAGCTAAACCTGCATAAAAGAGGAATCAAAACAGACTGTAAAACAAGCTCAAACTCCACACATTGTATAGCTCAGAGATAAGACAAAACTAAAACGTTGTGAAGGAAACATCAACATGGTCTCAAAATTTGCTTGCATCTAATAAACATCACATTATATCTAGTTCAGCCGGCTTGATGTGAGCCAAGTCCATTGGAGAAACATGAAAGGCAAACTATTTTTAAGAGCAAAACATCAACTCTGAAAGTGGAGTCGTCACAGATCGAGCTAACAGCACATCAAGCAGCTGCTGGCCTTGGAGCTCCTCCAGCCGGCCTAGGAGCGCCCGCTCCAGGTGGACCACCAGCCTTTGGCAAGTCATCCTGCCAGAGGTTCAACGTTAGGAATGCAATCTTAGAGATTAATGCTAAATGCAGGAGACACAATATGACATAAATATAAATAGGCTTCATAGAATATGAACAACAATGTTAACATGCCTAATTTCCAAAGTATATAATTTCAGATGAAGCATGAAATTATTTTGTTAATGGATGTAAGTAAAAATTGTTCACGGCTGAAGACACTGAGCCATAGATGAGCATTTAGCATAAAGAAAACAAAAACATCATTTTATCAGACTAGATATGTGCTTTTAGCAAAAGATGTACAGTGCAAGAACTTGGTTTCAGATGTTTGCTACACTAATAAGAAAGCTTCTCAATCAAAATGATCAAATTATGTAACTGTCATTTTTATGCGAAGACTGAACAAACCAACAATAAGTTACAGATTTGACAAAAAAAAAACTATGCATTAACAAGGGGGATATGTTGCACATACCCTGCGTCTGAATCGCTGTGGGGGTTCACGGTTCTTCCTGTCGGTGACAGAGCGAACCCTGACAACGTGAGAGTGGATAGCACATGAAACACAGTGCTGGATCTTGGTGTAGAGCTTAGGGAGGACGTATCCTGCAACAACCGAAGCATAAACACATTAGATAGAGAATGTGAGATCAATTAGTTTCACAAATTGAAATTCAAAAAGCTTCACAGAAAGCAAATGTCCAATATAATGTATGATTTACCATCATAGACACATGCTTCCTGGACATCCCTGACAGCAGCTTGCTCAACAATGTTCCTCACAAGGAATCTCTTGATGGCCTTGTCCTTCAAAACCAAATCATTTCAGAAACGCTGATCAGTTTTCAGGTTCTAAAGCAAGAGAATAAAAACAGCATTCACAGAAATAAATCACTAGGCAATCAATACAATACTACTCATGAAACCACTGAAAAGAGAGTTAAAACATCTTCCAAGTCAATAAATAGAAAATTAGTCTGATCCAGATCCTAGAGTCTCCATTTTCAATCTAAGACTCATCTTCAAACGCACACGGAACAATTTCAATACGAAGATGGATGAACGAGATAACAACAAAGCACATCCATTTCTAAACAGGAACACTATCCATTGGGAAAAACCCTAGCTATTGAACGTAAGAATGAACAAGAGATAAATCTTCACTGAATGGGGAGCAAAGAATTGTTTACCTTGGGGCAGCATTTGCCACAGTTGGAGCAGCGAATGAATTTGACATGGCCACGGCCATGCTTGTTGCGACCTCCATTCCTCCTCTTGAACGTCTGCAAAACACTCAAACAAACGGCGTAAATTAGATCGATTGAGAGCATTATCGGAATCAGAAATTGTAAGAGCGTTCAGAGATTGAGTGAGAAATCGATGCTCACCATGTTGATTCGTCCGGAAACCTTTCTCGCTCGAACGGCGCAGATCAGAGGAAGGTTAGGGTTTTTGCTGAGGAATGAAACTGAATGAGGAGAAGATTGAGCTAATAAATAGTAGCGTTCTGTAATTGAGCCGAGCTTTGTGCTTTTTTGTATTGGGCCACTTTCAAACTGGGCCGAAATTAAGTCGTGCTTTTACCAAGTGGCCCATGAATATGTTCAAACGAATCTCAAATACTAATGTTGTCATCGAATTCCAATTTGATGCTATGATTAGTGCAATTCTATGATCTAATCAAGTGGTAAAACAATCTCGATCTAAGGTAGAAATTTATCAAGGGTGTGGGGAAACTAATGTGATCGAGAAAAGATTAGTAGGATCTTGTGTATAATCCCGATTCTACACACGATTCTAATGTTTCTATGAACAATTGTACGATCGTATGATGATGATATGCTTATAATGTGAAATTATCTAAAATTTTGTAGCAAAAATGACATGTATATGATTGTTCTTTTATCTATCCTAATTGACCTATCATTGAATTAAAATTCATATTTGTGTTCTTATTACGTGCATGAATCCTTGTCTATCTTCTACAAATAAACATTAAAGGTTACTTCTTTTGATTAAAAAATAGATTAAAGGTTACTTTAAGAAAATTGTAGTAACATGCATGTTTCTTTTTTGGTATGAACTAAGTTTTTTTTTCGATCAAGTGGTATGAACTAAGTTAATGGCCGGTAGATGTAGAACTTTAATTTTACATAAAACAGGAAGAAAAAAAAGAAGGAAAAGGTTAGCACAAACAAGTCAACCGACGACCGCCTCCCCCACTAAGTTGAGCTTTTTCTGCTTCTCGATCGCTCTTTGGAGTTATATGTATGTTGAGTCAAAGAGATAGGGGAATTTCTACCAAATAAAAAAAGAGAGAGGGGAAAAGAAAACATGTTCTAGTGAATCCCTAACTTCGATTAATTGTCTAGGTTCAAAGATAGTATAAAAAAAGGATCTATCCTCGATCTAGTTAAAATGATGGTGTCGACCGTGTCGTATACTTTCAGCCAACGCAAACTGTTTTTGTTTCACCCATTTTCATCATTACATTAGATTTTCTAAGAGCTTGAATCAAGACATGCGTAATGACATAGTTCTCTCTTCCTTAACGTACTCTATTTCAAGACTCGTGATCGAAACATGTGAAGCGGAAGCAGAAATGAAGAAAGCCATGCAAACCATGGAAGAAGTTTGGAAAACTCTAGAAGAATTGAGAGAATTTTCTCTGTATATTAGTTGCATTCATTGTTCCACAAGCTACAACCTCTATTTATACTACCGTTAGTACTAAGCTGAGAGCTAACTAACTAACACGCTACTCTAGTTAGTCACCAACGCTAATATGTACACATATACATTTCCATAGCCCCCCCTCAAGTGGGACTTGGGGGAAAGACCACAAGACCCAGCTTGGACATAAGAAATCGATGTTGATCTTCTCCAAGCGCCTTGGTAAGAATATCTGCCAGTTGTAGCGAGGAAGATACATGCTGAGTCTGAATCAACCCTTCTTGCACCCTTTCTCGAACATAATGGCAATCTATATTAAGGTGTTTTGTGCGTTCATGAAAGACTGGATTAGCAGCTATATGTTGGGCAGCTTTATTGTCACAAAACATGACAACTGGGCGAGGAATAGACACCAACATCTCACTGAGCAGACCATCTAACCATACAACTTCACGTATTGGCTGTCTTTGTAACACCCCGATCTCACAAGCATAAGGGTATTACCGCCAACGACCTCGGATTTCACGGTCCGAAGCCGTTTAAGGCTTGAGAATCATAACACGAGAATAACAAATCTAAATCTTATTTTTATAACAAAATTTGGATTCGGTTACAAAGGCTCTTACATCCTTAGTTGTTTGATAATACAAAAGTAAAGAGTTGCAGCGGAGAAGATAAGTCTCGAAGAGAGACGAAAGCATGTGGGAACCATAAAGTATGGTCAAAGCAAAAGACGTTTTAAAGACTTCTTCCTTCTTTTTTTTCCGTCATGTCTTCCTTCCTTCAGATCCTGATGACTCCGGCTTCCTTCTGAACAGCTTTCCCTTTCCTATCTGATATCCCCATAAAGGCAAGGAATACCAGCCAACGATGTTGGGAAAGAAAGAAGGGATGTTAGTCTAACGCGAGACTAAGCAAGTGGTAGAATAAAGTTCGGTTCTCAGAAAGGTTTAGACATGAGGGCATCATAGACCAACGGAAAACCGACTGATGCCCAACAGTCAAGGGTTCTTTATAGTGGAACGCATAAGGCTCTTTCAGCGAGAGGTTTAAGTGTTTGGCACGGTGTACAAAGGGTAACGAGAGAAGATAAAACTTCCTCGGGAATAGGACGTTATTAGGAGATAACGCCTAAGAAAGAAATGTGTTTATAGATTTGTTGAGAACTTTAATCATTCAAGAGTTTGAAAAGCATCCAACATAAATCAAATCGTATCAACCTCATCACAGCTCGAAGATGCCGACAGGGAGGTGGCCACAAGGACGCTTAAACACCTGAACCCATCTTGCCATTTTATAGGCGTTTTAACAACTCGAGTCATGCATTCAGATTGGATAGGCGATTGTCAATAATGTGGACCCGAAGTGATTTTCCAAGTTGTACTAATCACCCCGCGTTCATTGATTACTATGCACGAAGCACTAATCTTTCATTAGTTATAAATCAATGCACTTCACTTAGTGACTTTTAGAGATAGGCAAGCCCTAATGAGGGACGAACCAAAGTGAGGAACCTAATCCTCAACACTTTGCAAGAGTGTTCACCTCTCTATTCGGAGAGAGGTAGAGTCATGACCCAGTATCAGGAGCCGATAACGAAATATACCTCCTAATACGTTATAAAGAGACAGCGGATCACTAAACCGGCAATCCCTAACTTAAGCTAATCCAGAGCAAAGTCTCGAAAAGAGACTTGAAACAATCAAAGGCCACACATCATCGGAGTCCTAAGTCCAAGTCTATTATTCGATAATAATAATAAATAATAACAATGGTCATTATTTCTAAGCATAATAATCCTAATCAAATTATTAGCAAACAAGTTTGTTCCCAACGATTATTTTGATAACGAAAAGCAATTTCACGATGAAACGAAGAACCATCCACTTGCCTTAAGACGTTCTTAAAAACGTTAATCGAGGCATGAAGTCGAGGCTAGCAAGGCCCTAGACAAGGCTTAAGGCAAGGCAAAACACAAGGTACGAGCGAGGAACGGCCCGGGCAACGGCTTAGGACGACGCTCGGACACTAAGTGCAAGATATGCACTGGCGGCGGTCGCTGCCCCTGGCGGCGGTCGCTGCCCCTGTTGGCGGCGGTCGCTGCCTCCTGCAGTGACGACGGCGCGACTTTGCAAGCTTCCTCCGATCGATTCCGGCCACCTTTCGACGAGCTTTTGCCAACAGTAGCAAGAAGAACACTTCTACTTTGTAATGGAAGAGGTTTCAGAGGGAGAGAGGAGAGATTTGTGTGGGTTCTTCCTTCACCAACACACCCCTATTTATAGTGTTCAACCTCCATAACAATCCAAAAGAGAGAGTGGACTTCTAGCCTAACAAGCCAAAAGGGGTTGACAATCCATAGTTGACATTGCCCAAAAGGTGTGAGGATTGCTCTCCAAGCAATACTATAACAGACCTCAAAACCCCGGCACCCACAATATAAGTGTTCGTCGAGCCACTTGCATCTGCAGCAAGGCGGCGGTCGCTGCCTTCTGGGGACTGGGCAATGTCTTGGTAAAATTGGCATAACTTTTTGGATACTTATCGGAATTGCCTAAAATTTTGAGGGATTAAACTAGACTCCTTTATCTACCATTAGGCTTTGGAATCACTCGATTCCGAGCTCTAATGAAGGTTTTATGAATTTTTGAAGTTAAGATATCCGTTTAGCGTTATCCAATGCTATTCGGTTAATCGGGTGACCATTGCCCTTTCTCTTGTCGTTCCAAAGACAAAATTGAGTCATAAAACTAAGGAGAATTTCATAATCCATTTTATAAAATTTGCGGATATTACAGTCTTGGACATAGCCCTGTATTCAGACTCAGTAGAACTCTTAGAAACAGTCTTCTGTTTCTTGGTTTTCCATGAGATAAAAGAAGATCCCATGAAAACACAATAACCTGACAATGATCTGGCACTAAATGCACAGGTTGCCCAATCAGCATCTGTATAGGATTTGAGATTCAACACTATAGAAGAAGAATAGAACAAGCCAATATCAAGAGTGCCTTTCAGATATCTAACAACATGCATTGCTGCATTAAGATGAGGCTGACGAGGAGCACTAATGAACTGGCTCAAATGCTGAGTGGCATAAGATAAATCAGGCCGTGTCATATTAAGATACAACAAACGACCTACCAATCTCCTATTAATCTCTGGATCATTCAACAATTCACCTTGATCAATGGACAATTTCAAACCTTTGGACAGAGGAAAAGCTGCAGCTTTGCAATTAAACATGCCAGTATCCTTCAAAATATCAATAATGTATTTCCTTTGATTCAACAAAGTGCCAGAATCAGACCGGGCAACTTCAATGCCAAGGAAATATCTAATATCACCCAAATCCTTAATGGTGAAAGCAGAATGCAAAGCTGTTTTAAGGGAATCAATTTCAGACAAAGAATTGCCTGCTAGAAGCAAATCATCCACATACACTAAGGCCACTGTAATGTGTATGGAATCAGTCTTAAGAAATAATGAGTAATCCCTTTTAGACTGTATGTAACCTTTGCTAAGAAGCAATTTGGTTAATTCCACATTCCACTGCCTAGATGCTTGTTTCAAACCATAAAGAGAACGTTTCAGCTTGCATACCTGGTTAGGAGAAGAGAGTTTGTACCCTGGAGGTGGTTTCATGTACACCTCTTCATCCAAAAAACCATGAGGGAATGCATTGTTTATGTCTAATTGCTTGACAAACCACTTCTTGGCAGTAGCAACAGCTAGGAGTGTTCTTACTGAGGCAAATTTAGCAACTGGAGAGAAAGTATGCTTATAATCTTTTCCTTCTATTTGAGTAAAACCTTTAGCAACCAGGCGTGCTTTGTACCTCTCCACTGATCCATCAAGACGAAACTTAACCTTGTATACCCATTTACTACCAATAGGAGTGTGATTAGCAGGTAAATCAACAAGCTCCCAAGATTGATTATCCTCCAAAGCTTGAATCTCTTTATCCATAGCAGTAATCCATTCTGGATCTTTAACTGCTTGATTATAAGATGCAGGCTCATAAACATGCATCACATTACACAGAGAAGCTTGAAAATCAGAGGAATAGGCTTGTAAATTTGAGTGAGTAACAAGGAATGAAACAGACATAGAAGGACTGTGATGAATAGAAGGACAAATAAAGTCTTGAAAACGAGAAGGAGGATGAATAGACCTGGTGGTCCTTCTAAGCTCAAGGTGATCCTGTTCAAGAACTGGATCATTAGGTAGAGCAAGAGACGGAACTGAGGAAGAAGAAGGTGAGGAATCACCAATCACTGAAGGATCAGAATCAGCAACAACATCTACATGTTCTTGAGAAGCAACAAGTGAAGGACAAGAAGGGTTAGCAACAGGTGAAGAGAAAGAAGGATTGTGAAATGTAGGAACAAAAGGAGGAAACTGAGCAATTTCCTCATCATGAGCAGCAGGATTAACAAGAGGCAATGTAACTTGCACAGGCTCATCTGGCAAAGGACCAGAAGAGAGAAAAGGAAAGATTGTCTCATGAAATGTGACATCCTTGCTGACAAAGAAGATGTTGGAATCAAGATCATAAAGCTTATAAGCTTTTTGAGCAAAAGGATAACCAACAAGAACACATTTCCTGGCTCGAGAACCAAACTTATCTGAATTTTTCTGAAAAGCATAGCAAAGACAGCCAATAACTCGAAGATGAGCATAATCAGGCTTCTTCTTGAGCAAAATTTCATAAGGAATAGAGCCATTCAAAACTGAAGAAGGCATCAAGTTAATAAGATAAGTGGTAGCTAGAATACACTCTCCCCAAAACTTGATAGGAAAACCAGCTTGAAATCTTATAGCACGAGCAGTCTCAAGAAGATGTCTATGCTTTCTCTCCACTCTCCCATTATGTTGTGGATTTCCAGGAACTGATTTCTGATGCACAATGCCTTTGGAAACAAAGAAATCATAACATTTGTGATTGACAAACTCTGTTCCATTATTTGTCCTTATGACCTTGATAGAGGAACTGAATTGAGTTTCAACCAATGCTACAAAATTGATAAGAAGTTGGCAGACCAAATCCTTAGAAGGAACAAGATAAGTCCAAGTCACTCTACTATGGTCAAGAAATATCTGTGACCACCTATGCAAGAATGTTTATAGGGGCCCCATAGATCAATATGCACCAAACCAAACAATTCACAAGCAACTGAATCACTTCTATCAAAAGGAAGCTTATGATGTTTAGAAAACACAAAAGGTTTACACTTAAAATCATCAACAGATTCAACATCTGGCAATTTCAAACTTTTGAGTTTGGCCATACCAATATGACCTAAACGAGCATGGAGAATAGACAAATCAAGTTTCTGCACAGAATGTGCTGGAGCAACAAAGATCTCCTTATTACAAACAGGCAACATGGAAGAAAAACCTTGAGTAATGTTTGAAACTTGAGAAACTGCAATGTGTGAAGGAACTCTATAAAGACCTCCTATCCTGTCACCAGATATCTTCAGGACTTTAGTTGAAAGGGCATGTACATAGCAACCTTGCTTAGTGAACAAAACAACTAAATCACCATCATCAATGAGTTTAGAGATGGACAACAAGTTATGACGAAATTCTGGCACAAACAAAACTGATTTCAAAATGATATCCTGGCTCAGCACAATGTCTCCAACCTTAGTGACCTGTTTGATGGAGCCATCAGGCAAACCCACCATAATAGGCTTCTGTAATGGATGAAAACATTGAAACATAGAGGAATTGTAGCACATGTGATCTGTAGCACCAGAGTCAATGACCAATCACAGCTACCAAAATCAGTGGCAACATGAAGAGCACTAGAAACAGAATAAGTACCTGCAAAGCTAGCATTACAATCCACCTTGTCTTTGCCTTTGATAGCACGAAGCAACTCCTGGCAAACAACACTGAGATTGACTATAACTGGATCAAGACCACCAGTATTGGCATTAAGACCACTGGAAGAAGCATGATTGCTTCCACGTTTAGAGTTATCAAAAGACCGTTCCAGAGGAGACTCCCCTTGAAACATGACATTGGAAGCTGACTGGTTTGAACCTTTCTGACTAGCATTCTTCTCCTTCCAATCTTTGTACCACTCTGGATAGCCATGGAGCTTGAAACAAGCCTCCATAAGATGACCTTTTTCCTTGCAATAATCACACTTTCTATCCATTTTCTGTCTCTTGTAATCATTATAATCACGTTTGGAACCACCAGATTGACTGGAAACACCAAATTGAGAGTTGTTTCCTTTGAAATCACCAGAAAACTGATTCCCTGACTTTTGATTACTAGACTGAAACCTCTTAACAGCTAAGGCATTCATATCATTTGCATTAGACTCATCAGCAAGCTTTCTTTGAAATTCACATTGATGCACCATATTGAAAGCTTGATTAACTGGAGGTAAAGGGTCAGAAGCTAATATATGACTTCTAAGAGACTCATACGTGTCATTAAGTCCCATCAAGAACTGCATAATCTTTTCTTCATAATCATCATCAACAATACGCTTAAGCAATTGACAAGAACAGCGTTTAAAAGCACCACATTCACATATCTGAACATGCTTAATAGAAGAAATTTCATCCCACAGTGCTTTCATCTTAGCATAATACTCCACCACAAATAGATTCTCTTGCTTAAGAGTTACTAAATCACGTTTTAACTGATATAAGAGAGGACGATTAGGTTGAGCATACCTCTCTGTCAATTCCTTCCATAATTCCCTAGCTGATTCAACATATATCAACCCTTGAGCTATCTTCGTGTTCATGGAGTTCAGAATCCAGCAACGAACCATATAATCAGCACGAATCATCTCAGGAATTCCTTAGAGGTCTCATCAGGCTTAGCTGTAGTACCAGTAACAAAACCTTGCTTATACTTAGCTCCAAGAGCAAGTTTAACCAGGCGACTCCAATTAGTGAAGTTCGTCCCATCGAAATGCATAGGAGTGACCTGAGCACCAGGATGATCCGAATTAGAGAGATAAAGAGGATCATTGTTCGAATTTGTGCGAAATCGCTCATACTCGTCAAATTTCCGCAGCTTAGAAGTCACTTCCTCCTCTTCAATTTCAACACGAGGAAGATTTTCAGGATGATCAACACCTCCAGTAGGATTAATGTTCGCCATAGGAACAAGAGATCAAGCTGAATTGAAGGAAAATTAGCAAGATCGGAAAAGAGGAAAGCAAACTAGGTCGAAACCGAAAGGAACAGGCAAAGAGATCAGAGATCCATAATCAAAGCAAGGTTAGAGGAACAAAGTGAACGCAACAGAGGAAGCAGCACAGGATCGAGCTCTCTACGCTCTGATACCATGTGAAGCGGAAGCAGAAATGAAGAAAGCCATGGAAACCATGGAAGAAGTTTGGAAAACTCTAGAAGAATTGAGAGAATTTTCTCTGTATATTAGTTGCATTCATTGTTCCACAAGCTACAACCTCTATTTATACTACCGTTAGTACTAAGATGAGAGCTAACTAATTAACTAACACGCTACTCTAGTTAGTCACTAACGCTAATATGTACACATATACATTTCCATAAAACATTCTCTCGCATTCAACCAAGTCAGCATGCCTTGATATCCAAGAAAGGATAGGGTTCGTCACATCATAGACTTATGGAATCATTTATTTTTCAACATGACCAGCAATCGTTCAAGAGTCACACTATTTCGCGTAAACTAGGTGAATTAAGGATGTTAGTTGAGTCGGATAAAACCCCGAATCGAAATCTCATCTCAACTGGTAAGCTAGTCTATAGACAAGTGTTCCAAATTAGCGTACATGAAATGAAAGATATTAATTTTCCCAAAATACTGAAAATAGTATAAAGATTTCCTCGGCAATACAATGGTTACCGAGTACCGACCAGTTTCAGATTGGAGTGTGTGCTTTAATGTCGACAACGACGATGATAGGCATCCATTATTATCAATCCGGCCGGTGGAGGTTGTTTGATGGCCGGTAAAACTTTGATGCATGTACGTACGTGTATTAATTATTCATGCACGATGACATTAATTTGGGCCATCCTTAGGCTATTATGAATGGCCAGCCATTCCCACCAATGTTGTGTCCCACGTGCTTGATAATGTATCCTTAAAGATGACACAAATGAGCCGGTATAGGACAGGGTACAATAAATAGGACCACATAGTCTAACCTACTTTAGGGATACGTAATCGAGCCGAGTTTTGAATTCTTTAAACTCGACTCGGTCAGTAATTGGTGAGCTTGAGTTCATAATTTGCTTTGAACTTGGTTTATTTAGAGGCTTGTCGAGCTCAGACTCGGCTCGCGAGTCCCTAGTTTTTCATTTACATTGTACTTGAGATAAGGCCGTTGAATTTCGAATCGTTAACCTAGTTGCCATTTTTATAATCTATTAACTCATTAAGAGTTAAACTACGGTCATTAAATTTTAGTTAAACTACAAATCATACAATCGAGGTCGTTTGTAAACATATACGCGAGTTTGCTCATGATCGAATGAACATGTCACTTTAGTTTGTACTCAAGTTCAACCTGTATATATTTATTGGTCAGGGGTGCTATTCATAAGAGTCGACCCATAGCCCTTTGTGTACTAATGAGTCTAAGGAGTCAAGTACACTACTTAATCTAGCTAGCTAGCTATAAGATCAAGAGAATTAACCAACTAACACATGAAATCAAACATCGCAATCAAGCTTGCACCGACCTAGAGAAATTTAAGCTATAAGAAGATGAAAAAGTCTGGACGGATGCACAGAAAGATGAATGAAACAGTGGAAAAAAGTCAGTAATTTACGCACCTACCTTCTAGCAACATACAAATATAGTGGGCAGCTACATATTAACAACATGGTCCCTCAAATACGTACTATTGACACTTCATATATAGTGGTGTTACCACCATACAATTTGATTGGTAGAAGTTTGCATCGCCACTCATGAATTAAAGCACTATTAATTAATCAACTAGCCTAATTAGTCATGAAATCGACCCGCTTGTGTGTAGTGGTAATGGTGATCTTTATTACCTCCTCACTAGTTGAGTTATTTTATGACTTCTGACCATAATCTTAAATCTTCTAATAGGTATAGGGTAGAATAGGGTTTGCAATTTTGATATTGAGATTGATTGAAATGGCATCTTCTTAATTAACTTGATGTTTAGTTGGTATGTGGCTCACTAAGATCTTGGTGATAAATATTGTGTAGGGTGAAATGGTAAAAATACGATTGAAAAATAAAGTTTGCGCGAAATTATCGGTTATGTTCATGTAACTCTAAACATAAAAATAACATTTATGTAATTGTCTTCATTTTTGAAGTAAGACCGAAAGTATAGGTTATGCTCAAGAAATCTTAAAATTAAAAGGAACATGTATGTAATTGTATTCATATTGATTATTTCATACAAAGCTAATGGATATTGATGAAACCCAATCTAAATATGAGGAATATTTTGTTAGTTAACTTTGAATTTTTATAGAAGCTTTCTTGCACAATTTAATTCTGACGGATGATATATGAAGTACAATAATTAACGATAATTTTCTTTTTTTTTTGGTTGAAAATGCTACGTATGAGAGTAAAATCATAGACCTCTAAATATTACCCATAAAGCTTAACCGATTGGTTGAATGCCCGAAGTCTAAGGATAATTTTCATTTACCACAACTTACAAGATGGAAAATGATTAAAGGCTTAATGCATATACAGGTCCTCAAACTTGCACGTTTTTGTCACTCAGGCCCCTATACTATGAAATGTTCAATTAGGCACCTGAACTTAGCATTTTTTGTTCTATCAAGCCCTCCTCACGCGCCATGTGCCACGTCAAAGCCACGTGGATGCCACATCAACGCCACGTGGATGCCACGTCAGCGCCACAAGCCACACCAATGCCACGTCAACTCCACATAGATGCCACGTCAGCGTTGATGTGGCATGGTTAAAAAATATTTTAATTTAAAAAAATAAGTTTTTTTAAATAAAATATTTTAAGAATTTTTTTTAAAAAATATTTTACAATTTTCTAAAAGTTTTTTAACAAAATCATAAAATATTTTTAAAAAAATTTGTACAATATTTTTTTAAAAAAATTCATAAAATATTTTTTTAATTCATAAAATATTTTTAAAAAAAATTCATAAAATATTTTATTTTAAAAATCTTATTTTTTTAAACCATGACACGTCAACTTTGACGTGGCGCTGACGTGGCATTGGTGTGGCTTGTGAGGCTGACGTGGCATCCACGTGGCGTTGACGTGGCATCCACGTGGCTCTGACGTGACACGTGGCGCGTGAGGAGGGCTTGATAGAACAAAAAATGCTAAGTTCAGGTGCTAATTGAACATTTCATAATACAGGGACTTGAGTGACAAAAACGTGCAAGTTCGAGGGCCTGTATATGCATTAAGCCAATGATTAAATGAGACATGATTTTTGTTTAATAAATATACAATATGACCAAGTGGGCCTGGCCCACAAAGCAAAAACATTGATTGCATTTATGGGCCCCAACAAGCAACAAAACAGAAGCCTACCACTTCTATATATAGCAGCCTTACTTCAATTGCAACTCTTCACATTAAAACATACCACTAATCCTCCATATCCCACACACAAAAAATCCATAATTATCGTTTTTAACTTTCCTAAACATGGGAAATTGCTTAGGAGCTGAAGAACAGTATGTTAGGCACAAGAAGATCGAGTACGAAGCGTCCATGTTCACGAACCATGAATCGGCTTCTGATACCAAGTACACGTATCTGAATTCGAAGAAGAAGGTTCGGTTTTCGGATGCAGAGGTGGAAGAGATTGGAAGCCCTAGCTTGAGAGTGAAGCTGGTCATAAGCAAGCAGAAGCTGAAGGAGATGATGGCAAGTGGAAAAGTATCAATTGAAGGAATGGTTTCTGAGATGGTACAAAAGCAAGAAAATGAAGTTGAAGTTTTTAATTGTTATGAGGATTGTAATAATAGTAAAGATAGAGCTTGGAAGCCTGCTTTGAAAAGCATACCAGAATCTGAGTGCTATAGTTAGTTAATGATGAGTTTGTAGAAAACTAATCAAAAGTCTTGATATACATATAATTCCAAATATATGATGTGTGTGCAATATGCCAAGACGGTCTCTTTCTTTATTTTTATCTTGCATTTGAAATGTGACATACATGAACTGATGAGCACAAGTATCCATGTATAAGTTCACATGGATAAATGAAGCACAAAGCAACTAATTTAATTAGTGGAAGATTTTATTCTACTCGTGGGACGGAACAAGGATAGTATGTATCAATTTCATATATAAAAAACATTGCATTAGCCACTTCATAACTATAAAATTATACTTAGCCTTCGGGCATCTGGTTTTTAGGGTAGCATCATGAGATCACCGTTTCGAACCCTACAAACAACTTAAAATTTGTTAGTAACCAGTTCATATCTTTAGTGAATGCTCAAACTTCTAGCTTGATCTTAAAATAGTTGATCTGTATCGGAATTTCGATAACAAGGATATCATATACATAGTCACATAAAAGGCCTAACACTTTTTTTATTGTTGGAAGATAATTAGTCCGTTACTTTGTTTTGATCGGGCAATATTGTTGGAAGATAAATTCTTTCACCCACGAACAACTTCATATCACCAAAAGAATTTGACATTGAATATGTGTTACGAGGCATATTTTTATCATGATATTTTTCAAGTCACTAATGTTTGTTCCCATAATATATTGCCACTAGTTAAGTTTAAATTTCAATCGGAAGAATTGGTCAAATGATAAGCTATCATCACAATCCAAGATTTATCTACCACGCAGGATAAGTTCCTAGAAGCACAATCATACCAAAGGCATAAACTTTTTCTTGGTTGAGGGCACTCCACACAAAAAACGAACCGATAACCTTTGAATACTATCCCCAACATGCTCAAGAACCGAGTATAAGCCAAAATTTGAGAAAATTTCCTTGCCTTTATGAACGTACGTACAAGAGTATATATAGACCCAATTGTGAGTCTTGGAATACAAGAAAGAATAACTTCCTATTATACAAGATAGAATATTGTCTAAGATAGAGAGTATCTCTTGAAGATATTATATGCTATCTTTTACCCCCCTGCAAGCTGAAGGTCGGGAACCGACGTGAAGCTTGGACCGAAGACTTTGAAAACCATGGCCTGTAATTGCCTTTGTAAAAATATCAGCGCGTTGCTCAGTGGCGGGAACATGACGAACAAGCATCTTTCCATTATCGACTTTTTCCCGAACAAAATAGTAATCCAAACGGATATGTTTTGTACGAGTGTTGATCACGGGATTTACGGCTAGAAATGTAGCTGATAAATTGTCACAAAGAACAACAGGAACTGAATCTGGACGTAAGTGGAGTTCATGTAATAATTGACGAAGCCAGACGAGTTCGGTTGTAGCAAATGCAATTGCTCGATATTCCGCTTCAGTGCTAGAGCGAGCAACCACTTATTGTTTCTTAGATGCCCAACTCACTAGATTTCCACCAAAGAAAATGGCAAACCCATGCTGAGATCGTAAATCATGTGGATCAGAAACCCAACCGGCGTCGGAATAAGCAACAAGAGAGGAAGATGTGGACGGTTTCAATGTCAAACCATGATCAAGTGTTCCTTTCAAGTATCGCAAGATGCGTTTGACATCACGCCAGTGGCTGACAAGAGGCCGATGCATGTGTTGACAAGCCCGGTTAATGGCATAACTGATTACTGGACGCGTAATCGTAGCATACTGCAGGCTACCAACAATACGACGATACGGCGTTGGATCGGGAAGAGCGGAATCAGATTCTGTAAGCTTTGAAATAGGGCCAGCAGGCGAAGAGATAGGCTTACATTCAAGCATGTCAGAACGCTCTAATAAATCACGGAGATACTTGTATTGACACAAATGAATCTGATTGCCAGAGTATGATACCTCAACGCCGAGAAAGTAGGTAAGTCGGCCAAGATCTTTGAGGGAAAAGGTCTGATGAAGTTTCTGAATTATCGTGGTAACAACTGCATTACTGGAGCCGGTAATGATGATGTCGTCCACATATATGAGAATAAAGACAGTGACAGCCGGAGTGTGCAGAACAAAGAGAGAGGTGTCAGAGTAGCAAGCTGTGAATCCCTGGCTTTGCAAATACAGTTTGAGTTTATTAAACCATGCCCGCGGAGCCTGTTTGAGGCCATATAGAGCTTTGTGCAAACGACACACATAATCAGGATGAGATTGGTCAACAAACCCCTTAGGTTGTTCCATGTAAACGGTTTCCTGTAGGTCGCCGTTAAGAAAGCATTGTTGATGTCTAGTTGACGAATAGACCAATTACGAGAAAGGGCAATGGCAAGCACCACTCGGATAGTGGTTGGCTTAATAACAGGGCTGAATGTGTCGAAATAATCAACACCCTCTTCTTGATGAAACCCTTTAGCAACAAGCCGAGCTTTTAGCCGTTCAACAGAGCCATCGGCTTTCCGTTTGATCCTGTATACCCATTTGTTTCCAACAACATTAGAAGAATTGGGACGAGGAACAAGGGACCAAGTATGATTACCATGTAACGCTGCGATCTCAGAGCGCATTGCAGACCACCAATCGGTTGACTTGCTGGCTTGTGCAAAGGTGGTCGGTTCTTTAATAACTGCAGCATTAGGCGGAGCGACATGTTTTGAGGTGAGCAGAGTGCGCGGCTTTAGGTTTCCTGTACGAGCCCGTGTCACCATAGAATGAGTCGTAACATCCGACGCCCGCATATACGAAGCTGCACCTATATCAAGTTGGTTAGAGGTACATGGAGCAGGATCATCTTGGGACTCTGTCGTTGACGGATTGGGTTGTGAGGATGGTGATGCCGGTGCCGTAGGCGGTGGCGTGGGAGAAGGTGGGAGGCTACGTTGAGGGGGAGGAGAGGTACTGATGTCAATAGAAGGTGAGGTGGATGGAGGAGGCACATGTGATGAGGCAAAAGACAACAAGGAGGAGTCGGCCGGTGGTGGAGAAATAGGTGTTGGCTGAGTCTGTTTTGGAGAGGAAGAATAAGGGAATTTGGATTCATCAAAGACAACATGAGTAGAAATATAAATTCTGCCCGTAGGTTGGTGAAAGCAAAGATATCCTTTGTGTTTGGTGCTATACCCAAGGAAGACACATGGAAGAGACCGAAAGGATAATTTTGTGGAGTTATATGGTCGAAGGTATGGGAAGCATAGGCACCCAAAGGCTTTAAGAAACCCATAATCTGGAATTTTGTGAAATAAGACTTGAAAGGGGGACTTGTATTGAAGAGTTGGAGTAATGGTACGGTTTGAGATGTGAGCAGCAGTGTGGAATGAGTGTTCCCAGAATTCCATAGGAAGAGATGAGTGAGCCAATAGAGAGATACCTTTTTCTTGAATGATACGATGACGTCGCTCGACTGCACCGTTTTGAGATGGTGTGTGAGGACATGAGACTCTATGTAGGGTACCCTGAGATTTAAGAAAGGGGATTAAGGATAAAAATTCACCGCCACCATCGGTTTGCAAAACTTTTATCTTCTTGTGAAATTGTGTCTCAACCATTTTCTGAAAATTAATATAAGTTTGGAGAACTTGAGATTTGTGAGACAAGAAGTATATCCAAATAAACTTGGAATGATCATCAACAAATTGGATAAAATAACGATTTCCATTAAGAGAAAGAGTTGAAGCAGGTCCCCATACATCACTGTAAACTAAATCAAAAGGAGATAAACTAGCAACATGAGAATGAGAAAACGGAAGACGACGACTCTTGCCTAGTTGACAAGAGGGACAGACTTTGTTTAACAACTTATTTGACACAGGTAAATTGAAAGAAGACACAAGACGCTTTAAAATGGATTCATGAGGATGAGCTAGACGGTGGTGCCACCCATCAAGAGAGGTAAGAATGGCAGAAGAAACAGTTGGCTGGGCTGATTGTTGTGGAGGTAGGAGGTACAATCCGTCTTCAACGATGCCCTTCAGAATGATCTTGCCCTGTAGATTTTTAACCAACCAGAAGTTAGGATGCAGTTCAATATAAACGTTATTGTCCTTAGTAAGACAAGAGGCACTTAAGAGACGTTTGGCAATTGAAGGAACAACAAGTATATTCTTTAACTGTAAAGAACCGGGCAAAGAAGAGTAACCAGTATGTGTGATAGGAATTGTTTTACCGTCCCCTAAGGCCAGTTGATCATTACCAGAGTATTCTGATTTCAAAGAGAGATCTTTCATGCTATTGGTGACATGATGAGACGCCCCTGAATCCATATACCACATGGATGGGTCATGCAACGCAGACGGTGACGAGAAATTTGCCGTCTTGGGATTGATTGCTGGGAATTGTTGTTCATCATGGCGATTCCAGCAGTTTCGAGCTTGATGATTAGGACGTCCGCATATCTGACAAGGTTGCCGAGGATACGTAGGACCAGAAGATTGTTGTGGAGCGCCATAGCCAGAATATTGAGAATACTGATTTGGATAGTATGGTTGATTGCCATAGCCATTATGACGACCATGTCCCCGGCCGCGTCCACCACGGCCACGTCCCCGGCTGGACTGAGATGAACGAGAATCAGATTCATTGCCGGAAGCATTAGAGACGGCATTGGCTGATGGAGGAACCGTGGCGGTTGAGCTAGAAGAAGCGCTAGCAGATTGTTTGGCCTCTTCATCAAGTATTTCCTCTTCTCGAAGAAGGAATCCAGTAAGGTCGTCAGGAGAGACGGTTTCATGACGGATGTTCATTGCAGCCTTGAATGGACCATAACTAGCGTCCAAGCCATTGAGGATATAGCCGAGATAATCGTCATCAGACACCGGAGATTGGCACTCAGCGAGAGCATCAACAATTGCCCGTTTCTTTTCAATATACTCAAACATAGAGAGACTCCCCTTTTGGAGAGTTTGCAACTGATTTTTAAGATGCATGAGACGAGCCCGGGTTTCAGATTGAAACATACGTTCAAGCATCTTCCATAGATCATATGACGTAGAGGCACGAGCAGCATACGAGAGCACTCGCTCGGTCATGGTGGATTGAAGCCAAACAAGAACAAAACAGTCTTTCTTTCGCCAATCTTCATAGGCACCGATTACAGCTGGATCAGTGACATCACTAGCGGGTTCAACTTTGGGCTTCTCAGAAACATATGAAGCAAGTCCATAGGCTTCCAAGGAGCGGTGAATAACGGAGCGCCAAGAAGCATAGTTGTTTCGATCCAACTTGATGGCCAACGTTGGAAACTGAAGTTGTTGAGAGGTGGAGTTTGTGGCTGCAAGGATGGAAGTATTTGTCTTGCCGTCGGAGCCGGAACCAGAAGATCCATCACCAGCCATGATAACACAATTGAGAGAACAAAAATTGACAAACTGACGAGAGGAATTTTGAGGATAGACCTGGCTAAACTGATACCATATAAGCCAAAATTTGAGAAAATTTCCTTGCCTTTATGAACGTACGTACAAGAGTATATATAGACCCAATTGTGAGTCTTGGAATACAAGAAAGAATAACTTCCTATTATACAAGATAGAATATTGTCTAAGATAGAGAGTATCTCTTAAAGATATTATATGCTATCTTTTATCGAGAACCGTCCAGGGATGGCCGAAGGGAGCTTGCTTATGGGCCCTTCCCCATAAGGCCCCATCGTCTAGGCATAAGCGCCCTCTTGCTACAACATGGAGCTTGGGAGGCTCGGACCCAGTCAAAAAGTTTAACCGCCTGACTAAATGTTCGAGTACTATTAAATGTATAAACTGCCGTCAACATCCACTTGCCACATAATTTCCAAGTGTGGACGTAAAAGAGAAAACAGAATCCACATTTCTTAAATTCTTTCATGTGCCGATGTGCGTGCATCCTAAATCGCATGTGGGCTCCTAATGATCACAAAACCCACCTTCTAAATTTGTAATTGGCATGATAGTGCGAGTTTAACACTTTAATCCAATCTTGCACCCAAAAAAGCCCACTTTAATCCAATCAAAAGATTTGTTAGTTGATAACCGAAAAAAAGAAAAAGAAAAGGGTAATAATACATTAGAAGAAACCCACTTGTTGAATGGTTGCAAGGAAGGCAGTGTTTAGTGATTAGTAGTTGAGTCTTTTCACCAAAATGCTCTTAAACGAACACTAATACACTATCAAGTAGCAAATGGGAAAAATGGATGACACTTGATTACGCGGGTGGCTTAGTGCACATACGTTGAATTGTATTGATAGTTGACCAGATCTACAAGTCAACTAAAGTCAATTAAGCCATATTGCATCATCATATTTTTTTTGAAGTTTATAAACTCTCACAAAAAACATATAAAAACCCTAACGGATCAATTTAGGAAAATCGATTGAAAACAAATTACAATTATTTTTAGCGGATATACTAGACAAACATGATAGATCGAGATGACGAACCTTTTAAAAGCAAGCCGAATCAACATAAGTGCAACCCAAAACAAGAAGCAGCCAAAGATGGTAAAACGTTAAAAAATCCAAACGAAAAAATACACAAGGGTGTGCCGAGCTTACAAGAAAGAATATAAAACTTTGGCATAATAATATCATTGCAAAAGACTTTATTTGAGTAATAAGTTGAGTACAACTGATTTCACGATCGTGTTGTTTGCCAAGTTAAAATTATACTAATACACAAAAACTCAGCAGTTTGCTAAGTTAGCTGAAAAGTGCCAAAAAATAATTTATAATGCACAAAACTAGTATTCCATCAGAAGTACCGAGTACATAATACTATCATAAAGGAAAACAATTACATGGTCCCAGACTCCCAGTTTTCACTAGTTAGGACAGGCTTCTAGCTTGTTTACTCCACAGCAAACCCAGAAGAAAATATTGGCAATTTACTACATTCTTTTTATCCTACCAGGCCGCAAAAATTACTCATGATGCAAGGAAAATTTTCATACAGTTTGCAATTAAAAGGATACAGAATCCTTTCATTCCTTTGTATCTAGTTCCTCAATTGGCTCTCCCCATCCACTGCTGCTCCTGACATACTTATCGGTGATACCAAACTCCTTGTTTTGTGCGAGACGCCTTGCGTAGTTTTCAGTCGAAATAGGACCTTTCTTTAGCCTCCTGTAGTAGAGTATCTCCCAAGGCCACAAGCGAGCACAGCCAAAGTAATCCTCTATCGACGAACACACTCGTTTTTCTTCCGTGTGTTTCAAGTTGTAGTGTTTCATAACTCTATCCAATTCATCCATGGATATGGTTGCGCATTTAGCACGAGTTGCAGATTTGGTTTTTGAATCTGATGTCATTTGCACATGCGATTCATCCCCTAGAGTTTGAGGCTCATTGTCAGCTCCTAAGACTTGTGGTGAAGAGTTCACATCAATAAGCTGCTGTTCTTCAAGGTACTCATCATCATTCTTCTGCAAATCGTCTATATCATAATCATCTTGCAAATCAACACACGCAACCATATCTTCATCTTGTACAACCATTTCAGAATCTCCTAATGCAACATTCTCCTCTTTGGAAACAACTTCCACTTGCTGATTTTCTTGCATTAAAACCAGGTTGGACTGCAAATCAACCCCAGCATCTCCACGTCCAGTTTTACCCTCCTCTGCAACAACTTCCAAAAGCTGACTTTCTTGCATTACATCTGGCTTGGTTTGCAAATTATCAACAGAGCCATTTAATTTCATATCAGTCTTGTTTGGCGGAGATGATAGAGGCTCACCAAGAGATTCAGATAATGACCGAGATCTAGGAGACCTTGACCTTGACTTTGACCTGGTCTTCACACCTCTAGACTTGGTTCGATTTAATCTTGAACCAGACATCAAACTAGATGAGGAATATGATACAGATGACCTCGATATTGAGCTAGAACGATAGCTGGATGCTGAGGAGTGTGAAACTGATCTCCTTCTCCTTTTACCATGATGATGCTTAAAAAACTCATTTCCATCCTCACTTCGCTTCTTTCGGCCGTGTGATTTTCCATTATCCTTATATTCTGTTGAAATAGGTGAACTCCTACGTCTCTTTATCCTCTGATGTCTTTCTGACCCAGAATCCCTTCGGCTCCTCACTCTCTCCTTCGTGGATGTTGATGATAATCTCCTCCTTGAACTGGGTTCTACCCCCTTTAATTCTATTCTACCTCTACGCCTGCTATCTAATACATTATCCCACCTATCATTGGAGTGGCCTAATTTCCTTACACGAGAGGTATCTTGCAGTGGGCAATCACGTATTTTGTGACCTATATTGCCACATTTGAAACAAGCTTGATTTTTTCTTGGGAAATCTTGATGGCCCAGTGCTACATCAACAGCCTCCTCCCTCTTGAATTTGTCATCAGAAGTTTCCTTTCTAGGAGATACATCATGTATCATTAGTTTACCTCCCTCTTGATCTGTTCTTTCATAATCACGATCCGGATTGTATCTTTCAAACGCTGTTCCATCATCAATATGATTATCATTTGACACACGGCCAAACTCTCCCCATCTACCAGATTCCAAAAGGTTGTTGTCACCATTCTCACTTTTATCCTGGCCATCTTCTTTTTTACTATCACCTTCTCTCTCCTCAGAGACATGGTCAAAGCTACCTTTTTCAACATGCAAGTCCTTAGACTTTGACCTTCTAGCATCAGCATCCGGTTGCCTAAATTTGTAGTGTTGACGAGCATTAGATCTTACAGGACCATTCATGTGATCATCTCTTCGCTCAAAACCTCTTCCCTGTTGCATCTCATGTGATCTGGCACCTCTGCTGAACGATTGTGGTGCATTAGGCTGTTTGTTTGACCACGAAAGAGATATAGGCAACCCACAAATCTTTATACCCCTTAAAGCTCTCATAGCCACCTCAGCTTGTGCACGAATCCCATAGATTGCAAACCCATATCCATCTTTCAGTCGAATGTCACACTTTCCAAACCTCCCAAAAACCCTTTCAAGCTCCTCTTTGTGAACACGAGGATCAAGATTGCCGATATACAATGACATCTGAAACAACAACAAAATACTAAACATAAATGCACAATAATTGATCATTCAATTTACACGATTTAGTAAATTCGCACCCACAAGGCATCACACTTGCAGAAGTAATAGCTCAATTTCTACCTCTTCCGACATTTCTCTTTGATCTTAGAATACCACCATGTAACACGATTTTCAATTCGGTTTCATTTTACTCCACAATTATAACTTAAGTGACTAACTTTTATCAATCCAATACTACATACTAACTGTGCACAAACCATCAGGAAGTAAAGTTACTACAAAATGAACAAGACTTGTAAACATCAGCACCAACTATTCAAGAAGACCACTTCTAACTGTACCAATTCTTATCTGTCTCGTCCAAACTAGCAACAAAACATGGTTGTAAACACTTGAAACTACTGATACATCAGCTCAACCAGAACATGAATCTGACAGACCCACAAACGACGAGAAAAGGCAATCAAAATCTGACAACGAAGATAGATAGGCGACCAATTACAGCACGAAAACAAAGCAATATGCTGCTGAAAGCAGCAACAGCGAAGCAAATCAACACAAGGACTTCAGTCGAAGGCTTATCAGCACCAAGCATTAATAACCTAGATCTACAACCGATCATAACGAGGGCGAAATTCAACAGGAAAGATTGAAAGAACAAATGAATATACCTTGCTTGTGTTGTGAGTTGCTTGCTATCTCGAGTTCAATGTGGCGGATCGAGACGGTGAGAGCTAGAAGGAAGTTGCCGACGGCGAAGAAATCGGGAGAGAAGAGAGAGCGAGTGAGGTCGGCGAAATCCGCCACTGATTTGTGTGAAATAGCAGCAAGAGACGAAAGCGCAGAGAAATGAAATCAGGAAAAACCTAATTCTATCATTTACGGCTTTACTTGAAAAATCGAAACAATATAATTACGGCTTAACTTTCACTCGACCTTCCCGTTACTTGCCCATATTTTCACGTAAATCCTCCGTATTCTAAGATATTACACGAGATCACCCGCTATAGCAAATTTAGCCCAAGATACTCTCATAAGTGATAACTAAATCATAATACACTGTTTATTCTCAGATGATCTCATAATTTATTTTTTTGACCTCAAGATAATTTCATAATTAATTTGCCCATTTGCTGATTTATTATATGTTTGGTGATTTATTCGATTACCCAATTGTTTGATTTCTAGATAATAGAATTGTATAAGTGTATTAATTCAAACCTACCTGACTTTTGTTTTTTCACGGCATAAGATAAGATACCAATATTAGAAAGATTGGGTAAATTTTAAAATTAGAGATTTTTTTTTGTCGTAATAGATCCGCAATTCCTATTTAGGGTTTAGTTTCCTTGTCTTTGGTTTAGTTTCCTTGTTTAGTATGCTTCTAACGTGTCCTTGGGGCGCATGATAGAAAAACCGATGGTATAAATCATATTTTTAGTCATGGGATTAAAAAGGCAAGCCACACCTGATCATTTTACCAAAGTTGGTCTGAATACCCTAAACAATAAATTTGAAAACATTCTTGTGTTGCTTACAGAGGTGACCACATCTTTGTCTTTGTCAAAAGATGTCAAGAAATGTAGTGTTGAAACATAAGAATTCAGAAGTGAGCTCCATCTTTACCGACAATCATATATTCATATCAGCACAGTTTTGAGTTCAAGTCAAGTATGACTATATAACATTCCACAACTACACATATACATACACACATTCATACACATAGAACCAGTAAACCCAAAAGACTATGCAGACCAAGAAATCTGATCCCAAAAGCCAAGATTCCAGCAAGTGTGTAGCTACTGTCTCCTTTCAACTTCCAACGCAATCTCATTGCGACGCGTAAATGGCAAGGTAAACGGCGGGTTGTACTGCAAAATTATTCAATGCAGATTCACAATCGTAACGTCATTCAATAGAGTTTTCCTGAAAGAGGCACAAGAATGTGAAGAAATCATACCTGTGCAACTTCTACTTCAGCTCCCTCCTTAACTTGGAACTCTCTGTCACTCCTCAGTGCATCTCTCAGAATCGACTCCCTTCTTTTAACCTCCTCATCCGTAACAAAGCCTGGTTTTACATGAAAAGCAACGCATTTATCAAACCAGTGCAAGTGCAATACCATAAACAATGGATAAAAGGGTGAATTTCCATCTTGAACGGTAGTTGTTGTTCTACCTGAGAAAGCAACAACAGCAACTATCTTCTTTGGCACTTCAGTGACCCTCACAGAAGGATTGCTCGGCATTGGCAACTCAGCGCCATATTTGGAAGGCAAGACGAAAGACATCTGCCACTTCTCCTGATTTGTCGTCTGCAAACTTTGCACAGGAGAAGATTCTCCACATTCGGTTGACAATAACAGCTACAATCATAAGGAGTCGTTGAGTTACCTTCTTAGTGATGACAGGCGTTGTCATTTCCATCTTCTCGCCAACTGATGTGGCCGTCTTGCGAGTGATGACAGGCGTAGTCATCTCCATCTTCTCTTTTGGAACGTTCTGCGACGATTCAGGGACAAACATAATCAGAAGAACACCCAGCCAAAACTAGATCAGAAAACTGAATATCAAGCTTCAATAGATTGTATATCTACCTTACCAAACAAATACTCTGCTAGTGCATTGAAGGATTGGGAAGCTCCATTCAAATCAAATCCTGCCTTCCCAGGCATAGTTATCTCCGCTACGAAATATGGCTGATTCCAATAATATTCAGACATGGACACACATTAATTAGGGCTTTTAGATCTTTCTTGCAGGTTTTAACTTTTAACTGGCGAAAACAAATTGAGATCTCTCAGGCAATGATACCTCGACTTCTCGGATCTCATAACGATCGTTCCGGCTCAGTACTTTGAATTCGAACGATTCGAGATCAGGAACTAACAAAATTTCCAAACACAATCAAAATTCGCATGCAAATTCAAACCCTAGAATTGACAACAATCAACCGTAGGTTCAGCAAAGGAAATTCACCGGACATCAAAGCTTCTTCGAGACTCCGACTCTCGAATCTTCGAGGAAAGGCGTATTTAGCAGTTTCCGCCACCAAATCAGCCACAACTGAAAGCACCAAAATTCAAGTCGAATTTCATCACTACAACGCTGAAATTGAGAGAGAAATCGAGTGTGTGTGAGAGAGAGAGGGATTGACATTTACGTCGTTGAGAAACGGAAGCGGATTGCGAAGCTAGGGCTAGAACGAGAGACACTCGGGCTTCAAAAGCCGACATGGCTTGCCTTTGTCTCCGAGAAGAAGGGGAAATAGTTCGATCGGACGCCATTGATTTGGGGACCTTCAAAGAAGCCGAGAATCCAGGGGACAGTAGGGATTGGGCCGCCATTGAAGCGTTGCTGAGGAGCATGAGCGATGAAGTTGGGAGGAAAGCAAAGTAGAGTTGGTTTTGGCGCGATTTATGTGGCCATGGATGGAGGAGAACGAGGTAGCAAAGGGCAAATTTTCATAAACCACCAGAAGTTTTTCAAGTTTATCAAGAAAAGTCGTGTGTAACTGTGGATCAAAAAAACTTACGGGTGTAACTGTGGATCAAAAAAACTCACGGGTGTAACTGTAATTTTAACCTCAAAATCTATACTACCACATGAGCTTGTTGCTCAACTACTTTGGCAAGAAGTAGCGGGTGGACACGGACACGAAACCGGAAATTCGACTAACATTATGACAAAAATCAACTAATAAAAACCGATATAAGGGGTGGTCCGGAGCACGTGCACCTGCACAGGACCCTGTTTTTATGGGGCCTCAAAATCAAAGAATTATTACAGGTAAAAAAAATAATAGGCATTGTCATAAGAAATAACATAGAATACTGGTCTAATCAGCCCATATATATTTTCCAATATTAGGTGGGCAAGGGTTCAATTTCTATATATTATCCTCTCTTTTTACACTGGTTTCCAATTTGCAGTCCGGAGCCTCATAATGTGATTGGCCGTCCCTGACCGATATCAACTAATATTTTTGGTTAACCTTGGATAAATTTGACAACCGAATTTCCGGTTAACCGGATATCGGTTAACCGGAAATTTGGTTGTCAAATTATGATAAACATTACCGCATCATTATGCATTGGTCAACCGATATCGGTTAACCATGAAAACCGGTAAGGTTACTCGGTTAATCATTATTTATTTATCTCTCAATTACCGCTCGTGATGGACGTGCTGACAAAGGACATCCAAAGAGGGGTCCCAGGGTGTATGCTTTTCGCAGATGATATCGTCTTAGTGGAGGATTTTAGAGCGGAAGTTAATAACAATTTGGAAGTGTGGAGGGAGAGATTGAAATCTAAGGGGTTTAGGCTGAGTAGGACTAAGACCGAATATGTGGAGTTCAGTTTTGGGCAAGAAAACGAGTCTAGTAGTGAGGTGCAGCTGGGGGATGAGATCGTGGCGAAGAGGGATAGCTTCAAGTATCTGGGTTCAATTTTGCAAAGCGATGGGAGCATTGAGGAGGATGTGAGATCTCGTATTCAAAGAGGTAGGCAGAAGTGGAGGGCAGCATCAAGGGTTCTTTGCGATAAGAAGGTGTCACTGAAGCTTAAGGGAAAGTTTTACAGATCTGTTATAAGGCCAACGATTCTCTATGGGGCTGAGTGTTGGCCGCTGACGAAGGCTCAGAAGCATAAGCTTGCAGTCACAGAGATGAGAATGCTTAGATGGATGTGTGGCCACTCGAGGTTAGACAATATTAAAAATGAAGATATCAGAAGCAAGTTGGGGGTGGCTAGCATAGGGGACAAACTTCGGGAAGCAAGACTTCGATGGTTTGGTCATGTTCAGAGACGAGCACCGGACGCTATAGTGAGGAGGTGTGAACACTTGGAGTTTGGGGATTGCCAGAGGGGTAGAGGTTGCCCGAAGAAACGTTGGATGGACAACATTTAACAAGATATCAGCTTGCTAGGGATTTCGGTGGATTTGGCTCAATGCAGGGAGAGTTGGAGGGAAAGGATCAGGGTGATGGATAGCTAGTAGACGGGTTGACGGAGCAGACTTTCTTAACCTGAAGGATTTGGCATAGGCGTTAGATAGCTAGTTTGATTATTCTTAATCGTTCTTTTACTTAGAGTTTCGTTTTCAGTTTTTTTAGCTCCTCTTTAGGGTCTCTTAGCTCGTTGGTTGTAGTTATTGGATGGTTTGGAACGTTTGTCTTGCGTCTTTTCGGGCGTATTAATTCCATCTAAGTCTGGAATACCCCCATCCTGACCCCTAGATCCCGCATATACGGGACTACCTGGGTACATGTTGTTGTTGTTGTTGTTGTTGTTGTTGTTGTTGTTGTTGTTGTTGTTGTTGTTGTTGTTGTTGTTGTTGTTGTTGCATTTTGACAAATGTATGTCGAAATACATAATCAAATTATGTAGTTAAATACATTGTTGAAATACGTAATCGAATTACATACCGAAACATCGAATTACATAATTCATATAGTTTCACAAATACACAAATATCCGGGAAGTGGAATCATTAAGATCAAAATACACAACTAAACTCCGAAAAACTATTTCGTATTTTTTCATTCTTCCATACCCTCATCGATTTCTATTGATGGCTACTCTAACATAAACAGAAGCAAACCTTGTTAAAGTCAGACGAAGTCGAGTCGAGAGGATATAGAAAATCTAAGGAGGAGTGTTTGTGTGGGATTAGATGGAATGGATTGATCGAAATAAGTTGAGTGGAGAAGGATATGGGAGTTGAGAATCACCAATGCGTCTATGCGGGCCGTGCGGTTGTGCAATGCGTTTGTTCGTTTGTGCGGGTGCAAAGCAAGGTGAGCTAGGTTGAAGATGTAATATCAGTAGAAAATATTCAAACTAACGGGTGCAATCTAACACTTAGTTATTAATTAATTACACTTGCTATTTTGGGAGATAAAAGTATCAAACATGGATATTTAAAAATAACATGGATCAATTGGATACCTTTTCTCTTTTTATTCTTTTCTCTTTTCATTATGTGATTTTCAACTTACAATTCATTCATGTGTTAATATTTATAGATTTCTTTATGATGAATCTAGATTGTATAGATGGATAAAATTTGGATAGTTTATATATATAGGATATAACTTTGATAGATTATGAATATAGATATTATTCTGATATATTAATATATGGTAATTAATGCTCAAAAAAATATGGCAATTAGATAGATACATATGAGAATTTTTTAATTGTAAATTAATAAGGATAGATAATTGATTTATAATTAATTTAACATAGGGTCTGGCCAGTATTAAAATGGAGGGGTCGAAAAGTCTCGGCTTTAATATATAGTACTAGTATTAGTCCCCGTACCTTGAAGGTACGATTTTGACGATTTTGATTTAACTAAAAATGTAGTTTAAATTTTAAATTTTATATATAGTTATTCAAAAAATAGTTTGATATAAAATCTTGTATTGTTTTATTTAATTACTTCTTATAAGATTTATTTTAATGATACATTATGTCTGTTACAATACATTCTTTTAATCGAACAAAGATTTATAAGATTATAAATTTTGTATATGTAGAATATATAATAAAAAATTTAACCAATAAAAAATAATTCAACTAAATGTCAACCAATCAAAGTGATTTAATAAAATGGTTATTTGGTTTATTACATCTTTAATATAAGCCTACTATTAGTTTAATTATATATTGATTTGTAGTTGACATATGTTGTTCTATATTGTTATTTTAATATGCAATTTAGTATATAGTAAGATTAATTAATTATATATTTAAGAAAACCTTATAGATATGATTTCAATGATATATATTCTTTCATATTTTAAATATATATGGGGTGTATAATCATATTCTAACCAACTAGATTATTTTAATAAAGATGGGTGATGCGATCTAATGTAAAGTTGTGTTTTATTATTGATAATTACTTTTAATAAGAGTGGATTTTCATTATGTGTATAATTTTAGATAAATTTGATAAGATTTGGATGGAATTGTTTTAAAATATATAGATAATTACTTTTAATAATAAGGAAATATCTTAATAATGTTAGAAAAATATTAACGATGGATGATATTGATATATAACATATTAGATAGATTCTACAAATTCTACAATATCTACAACAAATCAAATTGTGATTAAGTGGGATAATGTTTTGCATAATTTATGATTCATCCACGGTCCAAATTGGTAACTATCATAACTATATACTAAAGCGGAGGTTAGAAATAATATTTAGTCCGATATGTGTCACATTCTTATTGGACCACATCACCCATCTTTAATAAAAAATTCAATTTGTTTAATTGGTTGAAATTTCATTGTAGACCCTACATTATATTTCTTCTTATCTACTGATTTTCTTTTAATTATTTTCGTAAAAAAATAAACTTTAAAATTTGATTATAGACCCCACATGTGTATAAATATCATATCTACAAGATTTTCTTGAATATATAATTAATCATTAATACACTAAATTAGGGAGATTAAAATAATATTTATTAACTTCAAATAATACTTACTACGACACAAATATCTAATATATGATCTAATATATATTAAAATTCTATCTAGCTATAATATCAATGTTACTTTTATTCTATTTGCCCAAAATATATCCAATCCTTATGTGATCAATTCGTGATATCTTAACTAATTAGGTTTTGGTAGAGCAATTTCCCAGTCTTCATTATGTTTGATATAATTTTGATTAAATTATTCACTAGCTTTAGTACGTGAGTGCCTGAGTGGATCCTACATATATCCTGAGCTACATTTAGTAACGACATATATGGTAATTCGTTTTCGGTTCGGATAAAAAAAAAAACAAATCGGAACAAAAAATAATAATTCGGATTCAATTTTGTATTTTTACGTTTCTGATGAAAATACGAGAATCAAAACAAAAAATAATAATTCGGTTTCGGTTTTTGTTTTGTTTTTAACTAATATATAAGTATTCTATTCATTAAAATAAAATATATATTCTAAATAAAATAATATATTATTAAAATAAAATAAATATAAGTATAAAGAAATGCCCAAATCTGATAGTAAAAAAAATGAAGTAATCATACAAAATTTTACATCTATTTATCTATTATTTTTTCATGAAAATTCAAACAAATCAAAGTCGTGCCTTTAAGACACGGGCAATAACACTAGTGGTTTCTTCTAAGGCACGAGTTCCAAATTGGTTTTGACTAAAATGCCGATATCTAGATTGGTAAGTTTAGGGGATTTTTTTATCACAATTTTATAAAAAAACAAATTTTGATTGAAATTGGGATTATATAATAAAACTATGATTGAAATTGAATTTAGTAGGTAAGAAGATTTCAAGAAAAAAGTTAATTTTTTAAAACTTATTATGTATAAAATTAAGATTGATTTTAAAGTTTTTAGTAGATAATTAGAAAAATTATGTATAGAATTTAAAGTTTTTTTTAGAAAAAAAAAGTTAAAATTTGAAATTATTAAATACAAAGAGTTGTAATATGGGATCTACAATGAAATTTCAACCAATTAAACAAATTCAATTATTTTAATAAAGATGAATGATGCAGTCCAATGAGAAATTGACATATATCGTGCTAAATATTATTTTTAACCTTCACTTTATTATATAGTTATGATAGATGTTGTTATCTATATTGTCTATAGTATAAAGCGGAGACTCAACCAAAAAAATAGTATAAAGCGGAGACAAAGTCTTCACAGAAAATTGCGCCACGTGACAAAGTATAAAGCGGACCCTTGCGTATATAAAAAAGCACTAATCATAATAGAAAGATAAATATATATGATTTGATAAAAATAATCAGCTGGGGGCCCTTCTCAATATAAATTAGGTAGTTAGAATCTCATATAATCTTATCCCGTAAAAATTGCTGAAAATTATGAATTATCCCGAAAATTATGAATTATCCCTTACCGAGAATTAGTTGTAATATTCAAATAAATATTATTATTTAATAAAACGTGATATTTATCGTAAAGTAAATTTTCAACAAATCCAACTTATTTTCTTTTATTTGGTCAAGATCCAACTTATTTATATTATGAGTTGATTTACTATTGGTAAAAATACACTAATCATAATACGAAGATACATATATATGATCCTATATTTTTAACGTGATCATTGATATTACATATCTAATTAGAGCTCTTTGTCGAAAACTACCCGTATGATAGGCCATATTGCGCTTAACCACCCGCTCAATAACTATTTATCGTAAATCACCCGTATAATGGGTTCCGTTAGCAAATGACCACCCCTAGCCATATGCCGTTTAAGTTCCGTCAAGTGTGTGTTTGAGAAATTACGTTTGGTGCCCTTAAGTATTTGACTTTTTCGGATGATATCCTAAAAAAAACTTATTCCACGTGGTACCCTCAAACTTTTCAGAAAGTTCGCCCCGTACCCCTGAACTTTTAAAAAGTTCGCCGTATGCCCTTTCTTTTATTTTTCCTCAAATTTTTCGTTTTTTTGCAGTTTTTTTGTTACGAAAAATAATTATTATTATTTTAGTGACTATAAATGAATAAAATAAGTAAAACAACTATATATAGAAAAGTTTGCATCCTTTTTAATTTTTTATTTAAAACTCTTTTTCATTTTGTAATGTAAAAAAATATTTATTGTGTTTTATTAACATAGTGTATTAAAAAATTACAACCACTTTAATATTTGATTTGATTTTAATCAAATAGTATAAAATTTTTCATAAATTCAATTGGTACACATTAAATAAAAAAAGTGTGTTAGTTGTATTGGTTAATTATTAGTATTTTTTTAGAAAGATTCAACTCTAATTTGTATTTTCATCTTAAATATTACTTGGTAGGTTCTCTTAAGTAGATGTTTTTAATTACTTTTATATATTCACCTACTTAATTATTATTTTTCGTAACAAAAAAACTGCAAAAAAAACGAAAATTTTGAGGAAAAATAAAAGAAAGGGCATACGGCGAACTTTTTAAAAGTTCAGGAGTACGGGGCGAACTTTCTGAAAAGTTCGAGGGTACCACGCGGAATAAGTTGTTTTTTAGGGCACCATCCGGAAAAGTCAAAAACTCTAGGGCACCAAACATAATTTCTCAAACACACACTTGACGGAACTTTAACGGCATATGGCAAGGGGTGGTCATTTGCTAACGGAACCCATTATACGGGTGGTTTACGGTAAATAGTTATTGAGCGGGTGGTTAAGCGGAATATGGCCTATCATACGGGTGGTTTTCGACAAAGAACTCATCTAATTAAATTGGGTTTATAATCGCATTACCCGTATATGGTACGGGGTTAAATTATTGTTTAATTAATCAATATATATATATATTATAAAAGCCGACCGTTTTCAAGCCACCACGTTGATTCTGGCCCCGCTTGATTTTAATTTTTTTTTTCCAACTCAAATAGATAATAACAACACAATATCTTTTATTTTCCTTAATTATCTTAATCTTCAATTTTATCTTTATAGACCTACTATCTATCTTTAACTTTATATTCCTTAAATAATTGTATCGTCAATTTCTACCCATTTATATACGATTAAATGGTTTTAGATAATTTAACTTGGAGATTGTGACCTGACTATACATACTATACAATACATGTCATATATTTAATTTATATTCGGATTGTAACTTCATCTTGATATATGTCATATATATATATATGTTTAATTTTCAAGGTAGAGTATGACAATGATCAATCGAACTATACAATACATATATATATATTTATTTTTTTTGCGTGGTTATATTTTGAATTCAATTTCCAACAATATATATGTTTTGTATGTTGTTTATGTTAGGGTTTGTGTAGGTGTAATTTTTTTTCCAACTTAAATAGATAATAACAACTTTATATCTTTTATTTTCTTTAATTATCTAATCCTCAATTTTATCTTTGAAGTCATACTATCTATCTTTAATTTTACTTTCCTTAGATAATTTTATCTTTACTTTTCTTCTATAAATCAATTTAATCTAATATATTATTTTTAAAAGTGATAAGGTAATATTCACAAAATATCATATTTTAAAAAAATCATTTTTTATCTTGAATGGTTACCGGAATACCGGTGCTATAGGTAAGAGTACATAACTTTTATTTCTATCTTTACATGATGTGCTTACTATCTTTTTTTACCCACTAGGCCACTACCATTACATAATTTTCAATCGTACACGTGAAGGTCTATTTATAAAATCTATCTACAAATGGATATAATATTATTCAATTATTTATAATTAAATAGGGTTTATTAAAAAAAAGTACATAAAGCTTTATATCGATCATATATATACATATGCTTTCTACGTTATTATTTTAAATCAATTTATGTAACATATTCATTTAGCAATTTGTTTGTTATGATAAGCAATCAAACATAGTAAAAACTAATATAATTTAACTTAATTATAGGATAAAATTTTAATTTTAAATATATTTAATTGCATGGAAAAGATTTTGCCAAAAACCCAACTAATAGCCTAAAACGTTGATTTTTTTTTTGCTCAAAGCGATATTGAATAAAAATATTCGAAGTCATATAACTAACATTTATTTTATTAATTTTGGAATTCATAAAACTTTAAAGTTCATATAAGAAAATTATTCTCACCCCACCTTATATTTTTTATTAATTGCTTTTAACAATTTCTATTAATTTCCTAATATTTTCTATACCAATTGCTTTTTAGATTCATAATATCATGATCTTTGAAATATATTATATTTTAATAATATATTTTCCTTTGGTCTATTTGTACATATAGAGCCAAAATATTATTCATTAATTATTATGATTAAAATAACTAAATGTTAATTTGGGTATATCAAGTCGGTGCTTCGCATACTAAAATACACGACAATATATATTGCATAATAATGTATTTTACTGACTATAGAATATAAGTATGTGATTTGCATAACAACATCTTCTCAATCAATCATTTAACAATTAAAAACTTCTTTCTACAAAAATAAAAACAGTTAAAAACTTCTAATACTTGGTGGAATCAAATCATGTTAAAATTTTTATTATAAGTTTCACATTAATATTCTATTTAGTATATATCCAAAAATAAATTTAAAAATACAAGTCGTGCATGGCACGACGGGTACAACTAGTTTGTCGTAACATATGTGGCCGGTAAAGTGCGTACGCAAATTGATAAGAACATCCCGAATCTAGATCTTTTTTGGTAAACATGCGGATGCTAGATAGGCGAATTTATGTTGAACTTTACAAATGTAGCAATAGCATTAAGAAAAACGTTATTTGAATTTGGAAAAGAGAAATTCAAATGTTGAATCATGGATTACGTCACGGTTACTACTACTAGCTAGGGTTATCTCATGGATTACGTCACGAGTCACGACATACATGTGATAACCCTAGTACTCCCTAGTAGTATATATACGTACGTACACCGGCCATTCACTTGAACTCATCAAAACTAAACACAATCCACAACAATTAAACAAGAGAGGGAGAAGATAGAAGTAAGGTTTAATTGGATTGAGGAATGGGAAAGGCAAGCTCAGCGGTGGAAGAGCAGCAGCCAAGAGCGGCACTGGGATGGGCAGCCAGAGATACTTCTGGACACCTCTCCCCCTTCACCTTCTCCAGAAGGTACTTCTCTTAATACTATACTAATATAATTATGTTCTTATTAACTAAATAATTAATTAGCTCGATATTGTACGTACGTGCGGTGCAGGGCAACTGGAGACCTAGACGTGGCATTCAAAGTACTCTACTGTGGCATTTGCCATTCGGATCTTCACTACATCAAGAACGAGTGGCACAACGCCGTCTACCCCGCCGTCCCAGGGTACATAGACTCTTCTAAAAATCCCTTCTAGACTCCGTTTAGGCGTTAGGCGGTTCCCGTCCGATCCGCCTAGCCTTATAACCCATCTAGACGGCATCTAGGACCCTAGATATCCATTTAATTAGGCCGTTTAGACGCTAGCTAGAGGCGGTACCTCTTCGCCTAGATACATGTACTATAGTTATAAGATCGATAATCTGTTGGAATATGTATAATTAATTAACTAATTACAACGTACGTACACAGGCACGAGGTGGTGGGAGAAGTGACCGTGGAAGTCGGGAGCAAGGTAACAAAGTTCAAGGTCGGGGACAAAGTAGGGGTTGGCTACATGGTGGGCTCATGCCATTCCTGTGACAACTGCGCCAGCCACCTCGAGAACTACTGCCCCAACAGCATCCTCACCTGCGGCTCCCGCGACCACGACGGAACCCTCACCAACGGCGGCTACTCCGACACCATGGTCGTCCACCACCACTTCGCGGTCCGCATCCCCGACGCCCTCCCTCTCGACGCCGCCGCCCCCCTGCTCTGCGCCGGGATCACCGTCTACAGCCCCTTGAAGCACTTCGGGCTCGACAGGCCCGGCCTCCACGTGGGCGTGGTGGGCCTCGGCGGCCTGGGCCACGTACGCCGTTAAGTTTGCCAAAGCCATGGGCGTTAAGGTCACCGTTAAGATGGTCATACATGGAATTTGTGTATTCTTGTGTACTAGGCAATTTTGTCTCCCTGCTAATTAACTTTGAAAGATGGATGGATCAGCAGGTAGGAAACTGGTAGCGGGAAGCTCCATCGGAGGGATGAAGGAGACTCAGGAGATGATCGATTTCGCAGCCGAGAAAGGGTTGAAGGCCGACGTCGAGGTCATCCCCATTCACTACGTCAACACCGCCATGGAGCGGTTCCTCAACTCAGATGTTAAGTATCGCTTCGTCATTGACATTGGCAACTCCTTAAAAGCTGTTGATTGATTACGCTTGGCGTTGGATTCCCCTGAGATCTGTACGTGTGCGTCGATCGTATGTTATGGAATTTCTGAGGTAGCATAGCATGTGTGGGACAACATTGTGTGTATGTGTTTTCGATATCGGTTAATCCATTTTAGTGTCCGACGTACCTAGCTTTTCGAGTTTGGATTAGCAGAATAAGATTAAGTACGTACGTGAGGATGTATGGATTTATGGATCAACTTGTTTTACACAACTTATCTTATCAATAATGTATGGATCAACTTGTTTGATTACTTATCAATCTAGCAAGTTAATTCATTTAATCCACTTGTGTACACGTGAAGAAAGTATGCATGGTACGCTATTTTAGTATTATTCTATAGAGAATCCTATATTGTACGAGTAAAACAGCGGACGCAAATCCTCTGTTCCAAAATTGTATACCTAAATTCTCAACCAAAAAAAAAAATTGTATACCTAAATTGTGTTTTGTAGGTGCAAATCTTTCCCCCATGTCTTAAATGCAGGGGCCCGTCTATGCATTTGTGAGATGCAACACCATTTTGACAAACAATTCCGAAACAGAGGAATATTGCTAGTAAAACAGCAGTGAGCATTATTGATCGAGAGGCCAAGCTCTATACAAAATGCCGACCTAGAACGATTTTGATACTTCATTTGTTAAATTCCGGTGGTGGACTAGATATGATACTTCACTACGTGAGGTAAATTTAGTCGCTTGACATATAAGATGGATCACTTAAGATTCACCTATTAATCCAAAAATTTAAGTCAACTCACTTATTAACTCAAAATTTTAATACAATGGAAGTAGATTTTCACATTCACTTATAAATTAGCTGTGTTTTTTTTCATGCGTCCGATGTTGGATTGAATTCTCCAACATCACTTGTTATATATCAAGAGAAGTTATTTTGACCACCAAGAATATCCTAATTAATTAATGATACACCAAATAATATACACGTGACAAAATATCGAATATCCTCAACATAATCATGTGCATTTCCATCGCTTACACTATACAGTAGCTAGAACTCGACCCAACTTAATGTTGGAATGAAATTCCATAAAATGCAAAACTGTGCTGCTGTGCACACTTCCCACATCGACAATATGGGGGCAAGGAAAAGCAGCTTATAAGGAGTAATTGCCTTAAGGCTCCTAAAGGCTTGAGGGGAGAAGGAGCCCTTACACGCGCGGCGGCGGCGCGGTGGGGCTATGTTTTACGGATTTGCTGAATTTTTTGCAGATAAAAGGGCCAACTGACTTACGGATTAGATTGCCGATATCTTATCCGTTAGTTCAGATTTTTCAACGATTTTATTAATTTTGTTTTGCCTTGAAAGATTTTCGGACTGGTGGAGTAGTGGAGAGATTTCAGGGAGCGTTAAACTGATATCAGTTTCTTGGCTCTATAAATCAATCCATTCATTGCTCTTCAGTTCACAACCTTTAACGCCATCTTTTCCAAACATCAGCAAACCCTCTCCTTCTCTGTTCTGTTCTGAGTCCATCGATCCCATCTGCTCTCTTCTGAGTGCACATAACCGAGCAGAGCTGTGCTAACCTTGGGGGACAAAACGCCGCTTCTGAACTGCACCGTGTCAGGGCGATTTTGTTTCTAAGGTAGTGGTTCTTCCACGACACAGCAACCTTCATCAATCCGCGTTCGGCCCACATTCTCTTTGCCCTGTAGTGATTTTTACCTTCACTTAAAAAATTGACCGAAAAATTATAAGATTGAAAGTAGTGGTCAAGTGAAAACCTAGCTTTCACGGATTGACCCGAATCCAATTGAGTTGAAATTCAAATCGATTGGGTTGATCTGATTTATTATATATGTAGAATAAACAAAATTTATTTTAAGGTTACAATATATTTTCTTATAAAAAACCATAAATATAATATTTTTATTATGAAATGTTATTTTTTATCCAAAAATTACATAATTTATTATTAAATGTTTAATTAGTTGTTGGATTGTTCCGCTTCGACTTGGAAAATGATTAATCTGATCCTACAATCAACCCCGATTTGGAAACACCAAACCCAAACTCGACCGAAACGATACCCTTGAGTCCTTGACACATCTGCGTATATGCATATATGCAACTTAACTAATCAATCTTAAACAATATTTTATCAAAAAAAAAAATCAATCTTAAACAATTAAGATCTAGCCATTGTTTATCATTCCGGTTAGCTAATTTAGAGCAGCAACAACTGAGATGACCGGTCAAATGTATTTAGGGTTGCTTTTGGAGTTTCAAATGTTTGTCTACATCTATTTAGTCTTTTAACATATACATATGAGAATTTTTTATTTGTAAAATTAATAAGTATAGATAATTGATTTATAATGAATTTAACATAGGATGTGACCAGATTTAACGTGGAGGCTCGAAATTCCTCGGCTTTAATATATAGTATAGATTATGTATAGTAATAATTCTTTTCTTAAGATCAAATTAATTGGTATTTACGATTTATTATATATTTTTTATTTTAATTATAGACTTTGACAGAATATTAAAATTATCAAAAAATACCTTCATACAATATAAAAAATTCACCAAATAAATTAACCAGCTATAATTGATTTTAAAAAAATGTTAATTATCAACATCAACATCAAAAAAATAATACTAATATTTATTAATAAAATTTTACATCAAAAAGCATCGTCAACTATATTCATCAATAAAAATATACCAATGTTTATACAACTAGATCAAGGAATATATATTCGATCTTCACACTTGTTTCTTGTCTTAGCCTCAAGGATTCAAGCTGGGTTAACAACTAGTAATACTATGTAGATTACACTTGGATGAAACTAAATCAATTCAATGTACGTATGTTGTTCATCGTTGTCGTCAACGTCCATTGTAGCCTTAGACCCAAAAGACTCCGATGACACCGTCTTGTGGACAACAAACCCGAGATCACCGTCTACCCTAAACGACCAGGCTTTACTGGCGTCGCCGACTTTAAAGCTATTGCATTCCATAAGCTACCTCCATTGACTATTGATCACGTACCACATCGTAGCCTTCCAAAAGCTTAAGCACAGACCACACTCGTTGAGATCACGCCCAATCACCCTCACAAAAATCCTATGGGTCTCCTCGAGCAAGTCCACCTTCTCTTTCTTCGTCAAGAACTCCGGGTCCAGCTGCGCCATGAGGAGGCGGTCCTGATGAGCTTCCGTGTCGGTTTTGAAGAGTCTCTTGGTGTAGACAAGCTTCACTTCGCCAACCCCTTTCCTCACGAGGACGTCGACATATTTCGTAGGAAGAGGTTATGGCTTGGGAGGGGGTGGTTGGCTCGAGAACCCAAGGCTCTCGATCCTCTTCTTTTTAGGTTTAAGAAATGGTTTTCTTGACGTGCAAGGTTTTGGTTTTGGGTTTTGGTGGTGAGTTGTCGCAGGGGCGTCTACTCGCGTGCCTGCGCGCCAGCTCTATGCAGGCCTCGTACTCTCGCAATGAGAGTTCGGATTCGAGTGGTTTGTCGTTGAGTAGAAGATCCTCGGTCCAAGTCGTCCGGACTCCATGGGCACTTAGACAAGAAAAAAGTATTCAAGTACGTAGGGTAGAATTAGCCAGGCTTGGGTATAGTTGGGGAACGAAGGGATTGATGAATAATTGGCTACAAAGTTTGAAGGTAAACACATGTATTTATATCTCAAGAAACGAAATTACTATATCTAATATGATTGTATGAATATATATATATAGCGTCCCTTAATGATACATTTTGATATTGGGTAGATAGATTATTCATCAAGGAAGTACAGAATAATTTTATATAAAATAATTTTAATAATATGTACATAATAATTTTGATAGTAGGTACATAATTTTATATAAAATAATTATATATATATAATATGTATTTTATAATAATTTTATATAACATAATTTTATATCTCAAGGAAGTACGAAGTATAATATATTTTCAGATTACATGAATTAAAACAAGGGAAGAAATTTTGTTTTTGGATACATGGAGCTGCATCAATAACGAAACTAGAGGAAGATTTTTCTTATTAACGAATTTTTGGTAAATATGGGTCATACTCATACATGATAGATAGTACTCCAAAATCTAGTAAACTATTGGTTTTTAACTTTACAACAAATTGATCCAAAATAGTCATACTCGATCGATCGACTGTGAAACCATATACTAGTTACAAAAATAAATAAATAGTATCATTACCTATGATGATACACACTTTTTTTTAACCCAAATGTTTCCAAATACGTTCACGTCAAGAAAAACTATTTCAAGTGTTATATATATTTAGTTTATATTTTATTTAGAAATTTTAAATAGAAACTACCAGTTAAATATCCACTTATAATCGATTAAATATAAATGTATAGAAAATTAGTGTAAAATATTAGAAGTAAGATAGACTGTTTATCTAATGATAAAACTGTCCTTAATTGTTTCATGTGTAGAAGTATATATTGATTGATTATTGTGATTTTTCCTTCCAAAAAGCTTGATGAGATTTGAAAGGTTCATAAGAAATGATGCAAGAACAGTAATTTCATTTCTAGATACAGAATTAGATCAATTTTTTTTTTCTAGATACAGAATGGCTATGGTCTGTTACACAACAACATTGAGAGAAAAGGGAACCATTTAGCAATCCGGAAATGAGCCAAATTGGGCTAGCATATTTAGAGTACGAGAGCCACGACTCGCTGACATCAGTTTACGCGTCGGGTCTACGCCATAAGACAACACATTACCACCAATCAAAGTATTACATGACAGCAGGATTCCAGTGGCTGAATTCAACCAAAATGCATTTGTCAATTCTGTAACACAGAAGGCGAAAATGAATAAGAAGAAAGCAGATAGATAGATGGAAAGCTTCAATGGTATTATACACCAATGAAAGAACTAAGCACAAAGGATAACTCCTTACCATATGCTGGTGCCAAGATCTGCAAAATAAACCGGACCTTTCTGATATGATCCCTTCATTCCAACAGCAAAATGAGTGTCTTTACGTTTGACCTTGTTTTCCATCGATTTCACAATACACTCAATTCTCATGAGATAAGGCTCGATACACACAACACATAACCATATTATTGCTTTCGACCAAAAAAAAATAACCATATTATTGCCGCCCATTTACAGTTATTTTCAGTGTCACATTGCTCCTGTTGTTAGACAAACCATCCATTAGTCTATTATAAGTCGAGATATCAGGTATAAATCCAGCTTCCAACATCTCATCTACCAAGCGCTTGCCATCCTTTTGCCTTCCTTCTCTTCTACAACCATCAATCAAAATGCTATATGTCATAATATCAAGATCCAAGCCTTTACTTGAAGCCAGCAACCTTAGTCGGTCAGCTTCCGTTGTTCTTCCCACGCTACATGCATTTTGAAGAAGACAGTTGAAAGTCACAATGTCAGGCATAATATCATCCTTGAGCATCTTGGAAACAAATGTGAGCGCCTCCTCGGTTTTAACTATTTCGATTAACCCATCGATTAAGGTAATACAGGTGATTGAGCTTGGGGGATTTCCATTCTGCCATGTCTCATTGACAACCTCTAGTGCTCTAGTCACATTTCCTACACGACAAAGACTCTCAATCAGGGTAAAACAGTCGAACCCAGACTGCAAAACCCCTTTATTCGCAAAATCAACCAACAAATCCGACGCCATACATAGTTTCCCTTCTTCGCTGGAGAGTCCATCAACAAGAATCTCACAGGTGACATTAGTAAGTTTATGACCCCTCTCAACCATGTCATATGCTATCCTTACCCCTTCGTCAAACCTTCTTTCTCTAAAAAAGCCTCTGATCAAAGTATTAAAAGTAACATCATTTGGCTCACAACCAAGTGCTCTCATCTCTCCAAACAAACCCAAAGCAGACTTGAAATCTGAATTCCTAAAATGGCCATTAATCAATGTGTTGTACGTAAACACATCAGGCTTTACTCGATCCGTCTTCATCTTACCAAATACCTCCAGTGCCTTGCCAACTCCCCTGTTCTTCAAAAACCCATGGATCAAAATATTATACAGAGCAACACTAGGTTTGCCATCAATCAATTTCTTCATGGTATCAAAGGCGGATAACGCATCATTCAGCCTCCCAACCCTGCAATACGAATTGATGACAAACCGAAAAATGGATTCAGTTCTCGGGCACCCAAAGATGCCATCAGAGCAAGGGCAAGGGTTAGAGGGCAAGACTTGGAGGAGAGACTCAAGGGCATCAAAGCGATCAGACACAGCAAGAGTCCGAGCCATCCACTCATAAGTATTATAATTGTGGCGGAATCCATCAATCGTGCAGGCCCACTGAAAAATATAGAAGTCATAGTGTGTGAATCTGTGGTGATAGTGGAGCTTGCTCTTAAGGAAGTGCAAGAGGGTTTCAGGGGTGATTGGTAGAGAAAGATGGACTTTGAGGAAGTAAAGGAGTTGGGATTCGGAGGCGGGAGACGAGAGAGAGATAGTAGGGAGGGTTTGTGTGTGGGCTGGTATAGTGGTGACAGGAAGGGGCGGCTGTGAGGGTGTTACAACGGCAAAAGACGGTCTGGGTGGCCGGAGGGATCTGAGGTAGCCCTTCTTTCTTGTAGAACCTAGTGCATTAGCTTGCTTAACTACATGATTTCGAAAACGAAGCAAGATCACACCCCTCATCCTCCACAATAACACCTGCCTGGTGATTTGCCTAGCATTGCCCTAAAGTCAAAATCACAATTTTTTATCACATTTTTGGGGAAATGAAAGCCAAGCAGAAGCAATATCTCGACATCATTCTGATATGAATGTTTACCTATCCCTAGTCTATGTCAATGCAAATTATGCAACAGAAGCACCTATTGCTCACTGAATTTATGAGATAAAAGTCATTGATTTCTTAATTCGATGAGAAACTAAACAAGAAATTTCAAAACTCTATAGACATCATCACTAAATTTCAAACTTAAGCCCCTAAAAAGAACTCATCTTTCAACTAGAAAGAACTTATCTTTCAGACTATTTCCAAATGCACAGCCACAGTTGACATAAAGACAGCAGGAAACAAAAGTCAATTGAGAAGGACTAAGTTCTAACCCATCAATTTTGGAGACGAATTTGTAGAGTTTTGACGAGGTCGGTGAGGAATTTTGTTCGCCTGAGCCCCTGAATTCATTCTCTGGTTCATTTCATTTTTTTTTCGATCAAGGGAGACAGGCTCCAATTTATTTAATCAACGAGAGGGGCTGTAGTGTAACGGGGGAAGCCCAACCCCAATACATCATCAGACAGTAAAGACCCAACATCAGGAGGAGGCGAATGTAAAATATGCAGGCCTAGAGGCATACAATGGGCAAGAGAGGCAAGCTTATCGGCGACACGATTCGCCTCTCTAAAGGTGTGTCGGAATTGGAGGGTCCAATCCCTACTAGCTAAGCCTTGACATTGGCTCGTGAGGCTGGAAAGGGGATGATTGGCGGGCACTTTGGACTGGAGGAGTTTGGTGACGAGGAGGGAGTCGGTTTCCACAATAACTCTTCGACAACCTTGGTTCCACGCGAGCTGGAGACCTTGCAAGACGCCCCATAGCTCCGCGGCAGGGACGGTGGTGGTGCCCAGGTTATTCGCGAACCCTGCGATCCAGTGGCCATTCTCGTCTCTAATGACCCCGCCAGCTGTGGCTAGGTCCCGAATTTTGGATCCGTCGGTGTTCAGCTTCATCCAACCACTCGGAGGCTTGGACCAGGCGACATTGATTTCGATCCGAGGGGCTGGTGCACTAGCTGATTGTCGAAGATGATCATTGGCAGAGACAATTTCAGCGACATACTTACGGATGAAGATCGGTCTGTCGCAGGGTGGTGGCTTAGCTTTGAATATACGGTCATTTCGCCATCGCCAAAGCCACCACACCGTGGTCCCGAAGGTGATGTCGCAGGGGAGACCATCACGGAACAGAAATCCTCCTTCCAGGCATTGGGTAGCCCAAGGCAGAGGTTCCAGGTCAAAAAAATTGCTAGAGGGATTTAAGGGGAGGAGTTGACGCCAAACCTCCACAGCCAGAGGACAATCACGAAGGATGTGCACAAGCGTCTCAACTTGATCCCCACAGTGGCTACAAAGTGGAGACCTTGCCATACGACGACGATAGCGCTCCGCGTTGGTGAGAACGCGCCCCTTTGAGACAAGCCACATGAAGATTCTGATGCGTTCCGGAACCTGCGCCGTCCAAATGAGCTTGAGTAATGTTTGAACATGCGGTGGCGGTCGTGGATGACTTGATTGGATCCGGTATGCGCTGGTGACCGAATACTCCCCATTAGCAGCCGGGCCCCAAGACAGTCGATCAGGAACACCTGCATCGTCAAAGAGGGCTACATTAGCAAGCTTGAGTTTAAGGTTATTTGGAATATAATTACCTAATTGGTTCCAATCCCATCCTGACGACGAGGACCACAGGTCAGCCACCGCCTTATTGTGGAGGGAAGGGGGCGCATCGTGGGGCAGGATGCGTGAGAGCGGCTCCGCCTCGAGCCACACGTCTTCCAGGAAATTAATGGTCCTCCCATCGCCGACGAGCCACTTCACTCCTTTGTAGACCACCTCGTCAAGGCTCCATTTGATGCCACGCCAAAGCGCAGATGCTTGACAGCTTTTAGTTGAGGTGAGCTTGCCCCGTTCAAGAACAAGACCATACTTGGCAGTGAGAACTGCACCCCAGAGGCCACCTCGGCCATTCAAGAGGCGCCAACCCATCTTCCCGAGAATAGCTGCGTTCATAGCCTTAGCCGAGCGAACTCCCAGACCTCCCTCAAATTTAGGCCGACAAACCTCTTCCCAAGAGACTAAGTGCATCTTGCCTTCGCCCCATATGAACGTCTTACTGATGTTATCACACTCTGCCCAGGTTTTGGTCGGGAGCTTGACAGTGTTCATGGAGTAGTATGGAATGGATGAAAGGACGGATTTCGAGAGGGTTAACCTGCCCGCAAAGCTGAGGGTGCAGGCTTTCCATCCCGTGAGCCTTGCCCTTAGTCTGTCAAGAACATCAGTGAAGGTATCTTTGGAGATAGGGTCATGAAGAGCCGGAGTTCCAAGGTATCGACCCAGGTTACGAGTCACCCGAATACCACTAGCGAGTTCAAGATCATTGGCCACGTCCCTACTCGTGTTAGAAGAGAGAAAAATACGGGACTTTTCAGCGCTGATTTTCTGTCCAGAGACCGCACAAAATCGATCCAAACAAGTCAGGACTGTGCGCATGCTACCGGTGGAAGCTTCGGCTAGAAGAATGATGTCGTCCGCGAAAAAGAGGTGAGAGAGCGGGGGAGCACCCCTACTGAGAACAATTGGCCTCCACCTGCCTTCTCGGGTTTCCTCATCAATGAGTTGACTAAGTCTTTCAAGGGCTAGCACAAACAGATAGGGGGAGAGCGGGTCTCCTTGACGGATTCCGCGCTCGGGAACAAAGTCTTTGGTCACCTCTCCGTTCCAAAGGAGTCTCATTCGGGGAGTGGTGATACATTCTTTAACCCAGGCAATCCAGGCTCGCGGCAGGTTAGCGTCTTCGAGCGTTTCCACCACGAAATCCCACCGGAGCTTGTCGAAGGCTTTCTCAAGGTCAAGCTTGATGAGCATCCAACGTTTTCCGGAGCGTTTCGTCTGCATGGAGTGCACAATTTCATGGAATAGGGCGATGTTGTCGGTGATGGAGCGGCCGCTGATGAAACTACTTTGAGTAGGACTGACTAGACTCGGCATTAGGGGCTTCACACGATCAGCCAGGATCTTAGTGATCAATTTGTAGGAGACATTGCAGAGGCTAATGGGCCTAAATTGGGTGATCTTCTCGGGGGCATTCGTTTTCTCCATGAGAGATATCAGGGTGTCGTTGATGCCTTCCGGGAGAAGGTTGGTGAGGAAGAAGCCTTGGATGAGTCTCAACAGCGATTGCTTCACCGTATCCCAACAAACTTTGTAAAAAACGGGCTGAAAACCATCTGGCCCAGGGGCTTTGTATGGGCCCATTTGGTTGAGAGCCTGTTTAATTTCGGCCGAAGTCACTGGGGCCACCATATGCAACACCTCTGAATTGTGAAGTTGAGGAAATCGGCCCTTGGGGAGACGAGCACGGGGATAGGCTCGATCCTGCAAAGAGTAGAGGGAAGAAAAGTGAGAGATAGCTAATGATTCAAGCTCTATGGGATTAGAGATCCAAGTATTATTGTTATTTTTGAGAGCAGAGATTTTCTTCCGGGCTCCGTGTGGAAGAATTTCGTATTCCTGTCGCCTAGCGACAACCATTGCTGCCTGGATTTCTGGTACCAGAGGATTTCCTCCTGGTCAAGGACTCTGGCCAGTTCTTCTTGAAGAGCGGCTTCCTGGCGAATTAGGCCCTCGCTCGCATTTGTACTCAGCCGCCCTTGAAGGGTCAAGATGCGATTGATCAGCCTTCGCTTCCGGATATCAATGTGGCCAAAGACAGCTCTGTTCCAGTGGCGAAGATCGTCTCTGAGAACTCCGAGGGCATCACAAAGGCAGATATTGGGATTCCAAGATTTGTCAACTTGGTTCTTGAAGTCCGGGTGTGTTATCCAGGCCGCTTCGAACCTAAACGGACGCCTGGACTTATCGCCTTGATCTAGGCCATTCGTGCACAAGAAAAGCGGGTTGTGGTCAGAAGAAAGGGCTGGGAGGTGCTTGACCACCGCGTTACCCCATCGAAGGCGACCTGGGAGATTAGCGAAGCATCTATCGAGTCTCTTGGTGACCCAGGTAGCCTTGGTTGTCCCGCGTCGCCAAGTGAATTTAGGACCCACATAACCCAAATCGATGAGGCCGAGGTCATTCACCCAACTCTGGAATCTATCAGTATCCTCTGAGAGACGCCTAGTCCCACCCTCACGATCCTCCAAAGACAGAATGCAGTTGAAATCTCCTCCTACGAAGAGAGGGTCATTGATCGGGGCGATGGTTCGTTCAAGATCATCCCAAAAGCTCTTCCTGTCGCTGTGATCTGGGGGGGCGTACACAGCGATGAGGTGAGTTGGTTTGTTGTCGGAATGGTTGATGGCGTGAATGAAGTGGCTATTGAGGCACGCAATCTGGAGATCTACGACTTCCTTATTCCAACAGAGCCAGATGCCGCCGCTCCTACCCACGACATCCACTCGAATTTTGCTTGAGAAGTTGAGTCTCTGGCTGACAGTATCGGCACGATCACCCGAGATTTGGGGCTCGAGGATAGCCAAAATGTCGACCTTGTTGTGCTTAAGGAGGTATCTGCAGGCTCGTCGGAAACCCTTCTTGCCCGCTCCTTGGACGTTCCATATGATGCAATTCATTGGAACGGAAGGAAGAGGGGTGGGGAAGCTAGGCTTCAGTCCCCATTGGGGTCAGTGCTCCTATGGGAGCGCTGGTCGCCACTGGCATTGGATCGTCATCCACGATATTTCCGCTTGGGCCGTCCCCTGTATGGATTTGCGGAACAGCTTGCTGCGGTGCGTCATCCACGACGTCAGGGGGGTCCCCACCGGTGCGATCCGGAGGGATCGGCGGATGGTGGGAGGTCTCGAACCTGGGCGCCGACTCCGATTGGGTTGTTCTGATCGGATCGACGGGGCTAGGGTCTGATGATGGGGCCAAGCGAAAGGGGCTGTCAGGGTGACTTGGAACGATGGGTTGGGGCTGGCTTTGGAGGCCTTTGTTTCGGTTGGAGTTGGGGGTTGATTTTGGGCTTCGGTGGGTTCTTGTTGGTTTGGGCTTTTCAATGTTGGGCCTCTCACTGTTGGGCCTTTGTCTTTTCCCTGGCACAACGTTCAAATCCTCTTCGCTGCTGCTCTATTGGTCGACTCCCGAAGACTTCTGCCTAGGTATTTTCTTGAAGAAGCCTCCCTTCTTGGAACCTGACCCAGGCTGGAACATGGGGGATGGTGTTGCTATTTGATTTGACTCCTTTGTGGGCTGTGTCAGAGAGCTACTGGGCATGCCAACCTTATTTTCGGCTAAGTGGTCCTGGCATTTTGTTCCCGCCTGATTGTCGTCAGTTTTGGCGCCTTCCGTGTCATCGATGGAGAGAGCAGCAAACCTATTCAGGTTGCCGTTGGAAGCCTGCACCTCTGACTCGAAAGTTGACTTTTTCTGCCTCCTAGGTTTCCGTTGCCGTTGGAAGCCTGCACCTCTAACTCGAAAGGCGGCTTTTCCGACGGAGCAGAGGAACCATTGCCGTCCTTCTTGGTGCCGTTCTCGGCTCCGCTAACGGGGGTCTCGGTTTTCTCCGACTCAGCGGCAGGTCCCTTTTCCAGAGTCCCCGTCGGCGTCCTGTTGGTCGAGCACTCTCCAATCGTATGACCGTATTTTCCACAGCCGATGCAGATCGCGTTTAGACCCTCGTACTCAACAAGTATGGTCTCTCCGTTGAGGAGGATTGCGCCTCTGAGTGGGTGATTTAGGTTAAGCTCAACACAGACCCTAGCAAACCTCCCACGCGTGGCGAAAGTGGTATTCCTGTCAAGTTTGATGGGTCGGCCTAAGCTGGATGCAACTCGTAGAATGGCTCTCTCTTCGTAGAGATACGTGGGAAGATTTGAAAGCCTGAGCCAGGTACAGATGGTAGAGATTTGTCTTTCTTGGGGTTGAAATGGGGATCCCACTTCTTCACCATAAGACATTGACCAAAGATGCTCCACGGGCCTCCCGCTAAGGCTGTCCAATAGTCTTGATCGAGCTCGAAGCGGATCGCCAAGTAATGGTTGTGGAGGTCCATGACGACCATTCGACCCGTCGGTTTCCACATGTCTTTGAGCCTCCTGTCCAGGACTTGGAAGGGGAGTGGCTTCCCCATGAGCTTGATTATGACAGCTTTATCCCAGGCTCTGGAGAGGGCGGCGACCATGTCTGGCAGGACCGTGATGGAGGGGAGTCCGTGCTCGCCATAAGGGAAATCAATTTGGATTCCCTCGATAAACATCTTATCGCTGAGTTCAGTCTGTTGCGTAGTCCGGAGGTCTTGCGTGAGCATGTCCCTAAAGGATGGCTTGGGGGCCGGCTGGGGGGCTGGTTGAGCGGACACTGTTGGTTGGTCTGTCATGACGGCGTCTGCTGGGTCAGGCGGTGAGGGGGGAGGCAGGTCGGCCATTGGCCTGCCGCCTGGGGGCGGAGGAGCGGTGGATGTAGACGTAGTTAACTGGTAAACGAGCACAGGAGCTGCGAAAGAGAGCGTTTCTATCCTTTCTCTCTGGTTCATTTCATTCCAAGGGTTGTTATTCATCAATGGATTGAAGTTGGGCCTGTTTAGAGATAGGCCCGCTAGACCAAAAACGGAAGAAAGAATAAAGGGCATTTCGGTTTCGAGTGTAAAATACTAAAATGTATGAATTCAAACATTTTGATTGTGTGAACTGTGAACTGAGCTTTCTTGCATGGTAACATTTTCACCTAATAGACCCAATATAAGAATTGACTCTTTTTTTTTTTTGATGAAATATAAGAATTGACTTGGACCTTAAGAATGACGTACAAGTTTCGACCAAAAAAAAAAAAAAAGAATGACGTACAAGTCTTTTACATTTCGTTTTTTCAGAGACTTGTAAGTTGTAAGTCTTAAACGTGCTCTACTTTTCGCACTTGTTTGTGCTAATCAGCAATAGTGGGCACCTTGGTTTATCTAACCATAAATTAAGTCAGAAATCACATCTTAGTCAAAACATAGACCATAGTGTTGTTTGTTTCTAGAATTTTCAATTCAATTAGTGGTGTTTGCTTGCTATGGTTTCACACAAAACAGACAGAATAAGGTAGAGTCTTTTCACAATGTTACACTTGTATTTTTTAGGTTTGAACATTTCAAAAGCTGGTTTTTTTCCAATCTTTTTATTGTAGTTATATAACTTATATGTAGCCTCCATAGATTTGTCGTGACTCGTGATATTGATGTAGTTCATTTTTTAACGAAAAGTTTTTCATGCAAGATTATGTTATTTTTTTTGTCTGAATAATGTTATTGGGTTTACGTATTCACGTGGTGTTTCAACAAAAATGTGATTAAATATAGTAAAAATTAATGGACTTTTTAAACTATTGTAAATCTCTATATTTTCACTACACCAAAAGAAAATAGTAAAAATTTTGGTTGTACATAAAATAGTTTTTTTTTTTGGTTGAACATAAAACAGCTTTTCTAACTTTTGTTTTTCAGGACATATGATAAATCTTATAAAATAAATTATAAATTTGATATAGAAAACTAGTAATAAATTATTTTTAAAAGAAAATTGTTAATGCATGCCTTGAAAGCCTATGCGAGAAAATCTGCAATACAAATATAAAAAGTTATAAAGGTATATCAATTTCAATCCATCTCCAAAAAATAGTCATAACTTGACATAAGTCATGACTCGTGAATGATATGGACATTCATATCTCCTCAACAACACATTATACGCATTAATTAGTGCATATATACAATCAAACAATATAGCAGAATGAGACCCTAAATTTTATTGAGCATTGAGATTTTACAATATACAGTATGATCTAAACATATATTGATTCTGACGGATCGATTGGACGATAGATATAACAAAATTTCTAACCTATGCTAGGAAGGCATAGGTAGTGTTGAAGTCCGAAAATCTCGAACTAACTACGGGACAAAATTATTGAACTCTCGGGCCTTTCGGCGCATTAGAAACCGGCTCGTCTTGCTTCGAGCTCTCCCACCCCCGCGTATTATTTTATTCTCTTTTCGGAGGCTTATAAGACTTTTTAAGGTCTTTCCCGTAAAATAGTGCGAGCTCCTCGGAGACTCAAACACGTCAGGGCCCGTCCTTCGAGAACACGTCTCGGGACTCGGCCTCTTCCGATCCTTTATTACGTACCACCACCACCCTATATATAACGGAGGGAGCTGCCTGCTTGAATTACAAACCTCCGATGTGGGATAGATAATTTCAGGTTGACATGCATGCCTGCTCGAGCTGCCTGCTCGAGCTACCTGCTTAGGTTTCCCTCCGTATGCAACTTTGCCTCCGTTACGCATACGCTTAATCATTTTAGTTATTCGCGTACTTAGCGCGTTTAAAAGCGTACTTAGCGCGTTAAGAGTGTGCTTAGCGCCTTTAATCTTTTATGTCGATATTATCATCTCGTGCACCAACGCGGTGACAATTCCGGGTATCAACACAACCTCGTGACTCGGATGTCCTTAGTATTTCAAGGACAAACGAGGCACTCACTTGATGCACATACTTATGGTCAACGCGTTGTTGTAACCGACTCGAGCTGTGCAACCAACTCGAGCACGCCTACGCGCGTCGCGTATCGCGCGCGGGTCAAACCCCGAGCTCAGCTCGGAGATTTGCTTTATTGAGTTTGGATTTTTGGGTTTATCGCGACTACGAGCGATGAAGTTAACTCGAGCGCGCCCTCGCGTTCAACGCGGGCCAAACCCCGAGCTCAGCTCGGCGATTTGCCTTATTGAATTTGGATTTTTGGGTTTATCGCGACTACGAGCGATGAAGTTAACTCGAGCGTGCCCTCGCGTTCAACGCGGGCCAAACCCCGAGCTCAGCTCGGCGATTTGCCTTATTGAATTTGGATTTTTGGGTTTATCGCGACTACGAGCGATGAAGTTAACTCGAGCGCGCCCTCGCGTTCAACGCGGGCCAAACCCCGAGCTCAGCTCGGCGATTTGCCTTAACGATAATTGTGGAGTTTTGATGTTTTAAGGCTTTAAGCAGCTGCGAGCGGTGTAACCGACTCGAGTGCGCCTATGCGCATCGCGCGCGTTAGCGGACAACCCCGAGCGAGGATGGCAACTCGGGTTTTCCCCAACAACTGTGGAGTTTTGATGTTTTAAGGCTTTAAGCAGCTGCGAGCGGCGTAACCGACTCGAGTGCGCCTATGCGCATCGCGCGCGTTAGCGGACAACCCCGAGCGAGGACGGCAACTCGGGTTTTCCCTAACGACTGTGGAGTTTTGATGTTTTAAGGCTTTAAGCAGCTGCGAGCGGTGTAACCGACTCGAGTGCGCCTATGCGCATCGCGCGCGTTAGCGGACAACCCCGAGCGAGGACGGCAACTCGGGTTTTCCCTAACGACTGTGGAGTTTTGATGTTTTAAGGCTTTAAGCAGCTGCGAGCGGTGTAACCGACTCGAGTGCGCCTATGCGCATCGCGCGCGTTAGCGGACAACCCCGAGCGAGGACGGCAACTCGGGTTTTCCCTAACGACTGTGGAGTTTTGATGTTTTAAGGCTTTAAGCAGCTCCGAGCGGTGTGACCGACTCGAGTGCGCCTATGCGCATCGCGCGTGTTTTGCATTATAGAATGTGATTAGCGCGTTGACGGTAACTGTGAGCAAAGCTCAAAAACAGCCGTCGTCTAAATGGGGTCGCGGGCCATATGAGGTTTATTTAGTTTATTCTCGTTTCGGAGGCGTTATTTAGTTTGGTGTTTGAACTTGTGTACAACAAACCTGTATTAGTCAATTGCTAATATCTCAAGGTTCATTAATGGCGTTCGCTGGGCGCTGGAATGCAAAAAGTGAGAGTAGCGCGTAAGAAGACACAACACCATACACCAGAGGAAGAGCCGGGCAAAATAAAACCCCGAGCCTCTTCCCCCCAAGCCAAAAAGAGTGATCTTTTCATTAGCGTTCATGACATGCCAAGCAAGCGCACCACAAGAGATTTTACAAATTCACAAAGCCTAAAAACAACAAATCCTGGCAACAAGAACAACACGAGCAATCCGAATTCGATCGGAGTTACTTACACGTCAGTTTTTGCACTTAGCGCGTTGGCAACGTGCAACAGAATCAGTGAAGCTTGCCACGCACTCCAGTCACGAACCCCCGCGTCTCCGGCATCGCGATGTCCCGAAGGGAGCCACAGACCACGGCAACGGACCACGCCAGAGAAATAAGCGTGACAGCGGGAGGCCGGAAGAGCGCGGTGGCGGGCCGGTGAAGACACGGCGGAGGCTTGTTAGTTTATTCTCTTTTCGGAGGGTTGTTAGTTTATTCTCTTTTCGGAGATGTTATTATGGGGTCACGGGCCAAGGCCACGGGCCCAGGCCATGAGCCGCGATGGGGCCGCGGGCCAAGGCCGAGAGCCAAGGCCACGGCAGCGCGATGGGGCCGCGCATCCATCGTGATCAATGCTAATTAAAAATGCATACTAATTAAATAAGCAAGAAAATATACTAACCCGCGCGATTCTTAACCGACGACCGGAGAGCATGACAGTCCAAGGATGAGAAGAGCCCCACGGTGGGCGCCAATGTTGAAGTCCGAAAATCTCGAACTAACTACGGGACAAAATTATTGAACTCTCGGGCCTTTCGGCGCGCTAGAAACCGGCTCGTCTTGCTTCGAGCTCTCCCACCCCCCGCGTATTATTTTATTCTCTTTTCGGAGGCTTATAAGACTTTTTAAGGTCTTTCCCGTAAAAAATAGTGCGAGCTCCTCGGATACTCAAACACGTCAGGGCCCGTCCTTCGAGAACACGTCTCGGGACTCGGCCTCTTCCGATCCTTTATTACGTACCACCACCACCCTATATATAACGGAGGGAGCTGCCTGCTTGAATTACAAACCTCGGATGTGGGATAGATAATTTCAGGGTGACGTGCATGCCTGCTCGAGCTACCTGCTCGAGCTACCTGCTTAGGTTTCCCTCCGTATGCAACTTTGCCTCCGTTACGCATACGCTTAATCATTTTAGTTATTCGCGTACTTAGCGCGTTTAAAAGCGTTCTTAGCGCGTTAAGAGTGTGCTTAGCGCCTTTAATCTTTTATGTCGATATTATCATCTCGTGCACCAACGCGGTGACAATTCCGGGTATTAACAGGTAGTATAAACACTTTGCTTTATTAAATTTTATTGTTTTTATTTATTTAATGATTTAAACTATTGTATGACGGATTTATATATTTTATTTTAAGGTTTTAGTTTCTAAATGTAGATTGTTTTTTTTTTTTTGTAACTAAATGTAGGTTGTTTATACTATACTCTTCCATCATAGGTTAAAAAGACCGTAGACTAAAATATACTTGAATATTAGTCAGGTATTTTCCTCTACAAAGCTTGTAAGTGATGAAAGTTTTGTTTAGTGAATTTTCCATGTACATACAACAATACAACATGTATACAACCAACTTTCTATAAAAGACACCGAACAAGAAAGGGAAGGGCAATAAAAGTCTTCGGCAAACTAAACAAGTCAACTGAATTCGGGGCCTTGAAGACGACAAGTATTCAATACAAAATCCTGCCCGAAGAACGAGTAAAACCCCTTCTTCACTCCTCATCCACGCCCTACCTTCTTCCATGGATTCCCAGATCCTGTAGAGAAACCAAGCAACAGCGTCTCCTAATTTGCTTTGATACTCCCATTTCGTTTTCTTCCAAAAGATCTACTCACCAGACAAGGAGGAGCACAACTTGGTGGCTCTTGTCCGTGCATGTGTTTTTGGTGGTTTGTCGATTCCGAAATTGATCTCTAAATCCTGTGGGAGAAGCTTTTCTTTCTCAATTACAGGCGGATTTGAGTTCACACATGGGTTATCGGGTTGTAGTATTGTTTATTGCCTGATTGTCGAGGCTTTGCCTTCTCGTGCTAGGGTTTATCGGGAATTGGAGGGTGACTCGTCCAGATTGCGTTCACAATTAGGTGGTTTGGGTATCAATTTGCGCTCCTACTCCTATTCGCTCTTCAATTTTACTCACAGGTCTGTGCTAGGGTTTTTAGAACATGGGTCGTCCGTTTTGGGCTGACAATAAAGTGGCTTGGCATAAATTTGGGTCCTTTTTGGCATTCTTTCTTTGATTTCTCCTCCCAAATCTCTGGACTGTATTTAATTCTCTCATCCCTCGGCGGTGTTCTGTGAGATGGATGAAAATGCAGCTGCTTTACACACTGCTTATAACTCAGTGCAAGCTCTTGGGAGGGGGTTCGATGTCAACTTTGACACTAGGCTTTTGTATTGCAAAGGGGCCTTGGGTTCTAAGATAGTTCATCTTGATGAAGAGGACACCAGAGATATGTGCATGTATGATAATTTGGTGGTTCCAAATGTCTCTAGAGATATCAGGCACTGCCTGTGCGGCCCGTTCCGTGAGAGCTCTGGCGTTTGCAGTTTCGACGAGGTACGCTTTGTCTGACTTGTTGATTTGTGGCTAACGAAACATTGTCCTTACTTGAACATTATCCAGTGGCCATGTTGTGAGAAATTTAAAATAGCTCAATATTGTAGCTTGGATCCATTATTAGGCTGGTGTGCCATGACATTTATACTTAAATGGTCTATGTTAGTATAATGACTAGGGCTTTGTGTAATAATAGCTTAGAAAACGTTATTTTGTGAACCTCTTTGCTTCCCTGATCAATCTCATCATCCATATAGTGTATAAAAGATGGTATCTATACCGAGGAGTGATGGTTTTGAGTTGACAGGCTTGGATCTCCCAAGACACTTTTTTTTAATTGTAATGAGCTGCTTGAATATTGTATGACTGTCATCCTGTGGGATGGAAAGAATTATAGTTGAGTATCTGTACCTGATATAACTTCACCTTTCATAATCAATATGTGACTAGCATTAATAAGCCGACCAGAACAATCTTGGGAATGTAGGTATCTTTGGCAGTACTTTCCTGCTTCAAAGTTTCAAGCCAATTGGTTAAATATGGGATAAAGTGACATGCATGACTATAGCTTGAACACCTAAACTGAAAATGATATAGATTTCTGCCTACCTTATTTTCTAGTTAGTCTTTCAGCATAAAATTCAATATGAAGGGTGGAGAAATGCTGAAAAATCAAAGCCTTTTTTGGATATGGTCTTCTTGAAACTTGGTTTTGAAGGATTCTGATCTCGAAAGTGCTCTTGATTTTGGGATGAAAGAAAGGTGTCACATTTATCTCATATTAATCCACTGAAGTTCAACCAAAATTTGAACCAACTTTAAACTTTGAAGCAGAAAAATATGGCCAAGGATAATCATGTTGATCTTACCTAAGATTGCTGGTTAGCTTATTAAGTGACTTTCTAAATATTTGTATTCTTATGTATTTTTTGTGTTATACTGATGCTGTTTTCATCATTTTTATATATTTGTACTGGGATAGTTTGTTTATCTCAGGTAATAGTATCAAATGATCAGAAAAATGACATATCTTAGCTAGAAAGCCGCATTATTATACTTTGAAATGAAATGAAACTTCACTAGTTTTAATTAAAAAAAAAACTATATGAATGAATGAATGATCTTGTATGAATTAATAATGAAAATAATAATTTCTTGTCTGTTAACTATGGTCTACCCTTGAAATGAACTAAAACTTCACTGGTTTTAAGTAAATTTTGCTGATTATTGGATGCAGATGGTCGAGTATTTTAATAGAAAGGCAAATCTGTCAGGAACTGTACCTCTTGGTAGTTTCACCTCTGCATTTAGCTTTACTGGATCAAAGCATATGGATGCTGCTTCCACAAAATCCTTATCTATTGATGGATTTGTTATCCCACTTGCCAAAGTTGCGCTGGCAACGCCCCTATTGTTAAAAGAGAATGTCAAACGAGCTATCCCTAATTCATGGGATCCACCGGCATTGTCTAGGTATGTAGATTCGAGATATCTTTCATTTTGTGACAAATGAGGAAGGCTGTAGATTAAATTTAGGGTGTCTTTGGCAGCATATAGTTTACAATATAATATGTTCTTACTACCATGTGATCAATTTTCTACCAAAACGCATCCTGTATGTACAAAACCAAAATACGCCTGTAACAATTCCGTTCCATTTGTGCAGTTTTATTGAAAACTTTGGGACCCACATTATAACATCGGTTACCATTGGTGGTAAAGATGTAATTTACGTTAAGCAACACCTTTCATCACCTCTATCACCAATGCAGCTGAAAAATTATGTTGAGGAGATCGGCAATCAAAGATTTTCAGATGTGGGGAGCCAAGCAAATTCTGGTCCAATTAGAAAAAAAGAGAAGGCTAGTCTCGTGAACACTACATCTGTATCTTTAATGTTTTTACTATATAGTTTTAAGGCTTATTTTTTACCTCTTTCTTTACAGGGTGTTGATTCTGGATTGTTCAATAGTCAAGGAATTTATCCACATCCAACTGGTGCCCCGTACCTCAATGGGAAGGAGGCAAGTAAAGACTTTCCAAACTGTTCTGCTATCTTCTATGTTCGCAAACTCAACAAAAATATCTAAAAAATCGTGCTTTGAATGATTTTTTTACTGTTGCTGATGCAGGACATTACTGTCATTTTTAGGCGGAGGGGTGGTGATGATCTAGAGCAAAGTCACATCCAATGGGAAAGAACTGTGAAATCTTCTCCTGATGTTATTGAAATGACCTTTCTGCCCATTAGTGCTCTCATCGATGATATTCCAGGAAAAGAATATCTCGCCCGTGCAATCAACCTTTATCTTGAATGTGAGCTACTGCAATTTATGTTTTCCTCCTCCGCAGATAATTGTTTGTGGGCATTGAATATCCACCGAGGCTGAACACATTTCTGTTACTGATGCAGACAAACCTCAGATGGAGGAGCTTAGATATTTTCTCGAGTTTCAAACGCCTCGAGTATGGGCCCCCATGCAAGATAGGCTTGTTGGTCATCAAAGGAAGGAACCAGTGTGTCCAGCTTTGCAGTTCAGCCTTATGGGACAAAAGCTTTATGTCAGCCAAGAACAGGTGCATTATATCTTATTTTGCCAATATGGTGATTCCTTTATTTATGGCAAAGTTGATACATCTGGGGAGATGATTGTTTACAATTACATAGTAGTTTTGTGCTGTCTTTTGCTTCCATATTGCTTTGGCATTTGATTGCGTACATAAGACATACTTTTTCATCATGTACCAAGCTAATGTATTACATTTGCGTAAATGGAATGGAGACTCGAAAATCTGGATCCACAATATACCCAAGCATGTGTGAAGAAGTGTTTTTGTTGATTTCATTCCCATGGAAAAGTTGAATTGGACATTGAAGTCTTTTACCCTCATTTTTTACCCTCTTTTTTGGTGTTTTTTCATAAATTTGATATCAACTTGATGCTTGGGCATGCAGGTCTCAGTTGGTCGTAAGCCAGTGACAGGCCTAAGGCTAATCTTAGAAGGAGCCAAGCAGAATAGACTGAGCATCCATGTTCAACACTTGGCATCCTTACCAAAGATATTCCATCCATACTGGGACGCCCACATGCCAATTGGCGCTCCAAAGTGGAGAGGGCCGGAAGAGCAAGACAGCAGGTGGTTTGAGCCAGTGAAATGGAGAAATTTCTCCCATGTAAGCACAGCACCCGTTGAAAGCCTTGATGGCTTCACGACTGACCTATCTGGTGTATACATCGTCACCGGAGCCCAACTTGGAGTTTGGTGTTTCGGGTCAAGAAACGTCTTGTACATGAAACTTCTGTTTTCTAAGCTTCCTGGGTGCACGGTCAGAAGATCACTGTGGGATCATACCCCAAACGACAAATCAAGGAAGCCTAATGACACCGAAAGAGTAGCTGAAGCTGGAAGCTCAAGCTCTGGTGCCAATGACAACAAACTCGCAAAATTCGTTGACATGTCCGAAATGACCAAGGGTCCCGAAGATCCACCAGGTCACTGGTTGGTCACAGGTGGTAAGCTTGGTGTGGAGAAAGGGAAAATTGTTTTGAGATTAAAGTACTCCTTGCTTAACTACTGAGTTGTGGATTGTGCGTCGTCTCTGTTAGGGCAAATTGTGGGCATTTTTCTTGTTTGGACGAAGTTAATTTGCAGCCAAGGCCAGATTGGCTTGATTGGCGTTTGATGGGTGTAGGTTTTTGCAGTTTTGGTAGTAGTGTTGTAAGCTTATTACTGTATAACTTGTAGATAATATCACATTGCACCTATAAAAGACAGTGTAGTTTCATTATTGATAATATCCTCTTTTTGATGCCCATGTAGAGAAAGCTAGCGCTCATCAAATTTTGAATCTAGATTCTACTGCAATTCGCACAGTTGAGCACATTGTGTCCAAACGTAGGAACTTATAACTTCATTGAAATGGAGGTTACAGAATGAAAACATAACAAACACAAATCTTCGGACTCTCTTCATTCTCCACGTACAAAATGAAAAGTACTATTTATTTATTTGTTTAAGTAACTAGAAAACCATCGATCCCCACACTCGATTTGCTCCTCCTCCATCTTCTCATATCCACCTTAGTGAACCCTACAATGACATAACAAACATACACCAACAAATATGAGAAAGGGACTTGAAAAATACATACAGAGATTTACGTGGTTCGGCTACTTACTTAGAGCAGTCGGTGTTAAGACTGATGGGGAAAGGGACACTGACTTTGCACTTGCTAGGGATGGCGGCGGCATTGCCAAGGTTAATCCCACGGATGGCGCCGGCAGTCTGTTTCAGGCAGCCGCACGCCACCCGATGGTCGGCGGTTGTCTTAGCTATACCAACAAGTGTTTTCACTCCACCACAACAACCCGGGGAGGGGAGATGAGTATATATAGAAAGGAAAATGGTTTTAGAGAGGAAAATGACAAATACATAGAAAGACATGAAATTAGTTTGTTGTAATTTGTAGCTTCTTGCATGGGCTTGGTTTATCTTGTAGTTTGAGATGTGTATGTAGAGTTTTGGTAACTTTTTTTTTGATGGAAAGTAACTCTTTCGATCAATGGTTCATTTGATTGGTTTCTGATTATTGGGTTTGATTGTTCCGGGTTTAATTTAACCCATTACAAATTTTCAACGTGTTCAAGAGGTTTTTTTTTTCAAATAATTCTTATTCTCTAGACAAGTTAATTACGTTTTTGGAGATTATATCTCGATAGTTATAGAAAGAACGAACGTAGTCTTTTACTTTGAAAGTATACTAGATGGGTGTCCTGCTCACCTATCGAGAAGTTTTATGATGATCAGCTTTAGTTTAGCACTGAAATGTAACAACGTCAGTGTAAAACGGAGTATAAGAAGTAGGGCTGAGCATTCGGATTATCCGATCCGAAACGAAAATCCGGATATCCAAATTTTTTTTTTGCAAAAAGCTCGATCCGTATCCGGCCGGATATCCACTAAAAATTATCCGATTGGATCGGATATCCGGAACCGGATATCCCGGATATACAAACTATCCATTTTAATTTTTAAGCAAAAAAATGTAGTATAATTTTGTATTCAATTCATGTCAAAAAATCTAGCTAGCTATAATATATATTATGAAATTAAATGTAAAGTTATAAACAATAATTAATATTAACCTACTTATGCTATTATCAAACTCAAAGTCAAAATTACATCCTATAAACTGATAATCAATATCAATATATATTATAAAAACCGACCGTTTTCGAGCCACCACGTTGATTCTGGCCCCACTGTATTAACAATTTTATACTGTATGTTTTATTTTTCTTAATTATCTAATCTTTAACTTTTATCTTTTTTCTTACCCATCTAATATCTATCTTTGAAGACATACTACTTATCTTTAAAATTTTCTTAATTATCTAATCTTTAATTTTATCAAAAATTATTATACTTAAAATTATTTATTAGTAACTATAGATAAATAAGCTAATAGTACTACATTCGCCAATAGATAAGAAATTATAGCAACTGATAATGATCGGATATTAAGTCATTAGAATATTAATGACTACCGGAATCAACGTAAGATATAAAGTTGAGTTTATAAATTGATTTAAATTACTTTAAGATAGATATTAGGAAATCAATATATTTTATATTTTTTTTAAAGGTTATTAAACTATTTTTTAATAAAACTTATTACATAAACTATTTTTATATTTTTATTTAATTATTTTAATTTTATTTTATTTTATTTGACTTACTATCTTTATATTAGTTTATATTATGTTTTATTGCTTATCATAACAAATAAATTGCTAAATGAATTTGTTACATAAATTGATTAAATATAAGAATGTAGAAACCATATGTATATATATATATGATATATAAAAATCTTTATGTACTTTTTTTAATAAATCCTATTAAATTATAAATAATTGAATAATATTATATCCATTTGAAGATAGATTTTGTAAATAGAGTTCCACGTATTAAGATTGAAAAATATGTAATGGTAGTGGGTAAAAAGAATATAGTTAGCACATCTATCATGTAAAGATAGAAATAAAATTCAAGATAAAAAATGACTTTTTAAAAAATGATATTTTTTTACTATTACCTTATCACTTTTAAAAATAATCTATTAGATTAAAATGATTTATAGAAGAAAATTAAAGATAAATTTATTTAAGGAAAATAAAATTAAAGATAGATAGTATGACTTTCAAAATAAAATTGAGGATTAGATAATTAAGGAAAATAAAAGATATAAAATTGTTAGTATCTATTTGAGTTGAAAAAGAAAAAAATCAAGCAGGTCCAGAATCAATGTGGTGGCTTGAAAACGTTCGACTTATATATATATATATATAATATATATACATATATACTATATATTAAAGTCGAGGAATTTCGAGCCTCCACGTTAATTTTGGTCCCAGCTATGTTAAATTAATTATCTATCATTATTAATTTTACAACTAAAAAATTCTCATATATATCTATCAAATTACCATCTATTGATATATCAGAATAATATCTATATCTATAATCTATCAAAATAATATCCTATGTTTATAAACTATCCAAATTTTATCTATCTATACAATTTAGATTCATTCTAAGATCTAAATTTTACGTTAGTTCTAAATATCCATGTTATTATAATTTTACATTTGATAAGTATGTTATTTCTACATATTATAATTTACATTTTGATATTCTTATATGTCATATGACATTTTGCAATTGATCTATATGTTTGATAAATTGATCAATGAGAAAATGTATCCAATTAAATTTTACTTTAAATATAATAGTACTATCATAGTGTATGTTATTATTAAGTGAAATTAAATGTGCATAAATTCGCTAATATAATGTATTGATAATAAATTTAATGTTTAAAACATAGTCGTACATGGTACGACGGGTAAAGCTAGTTAATACTCCCTCCGTTTCACAATAAGTGTCGTTTTAGCTCTCAACACAGTTTTTAAGAAAAGCAATCATTCACTTTAAAACTTACAACTTTTTCTTAATCTTACCACTCATTACATTTTTTTGGCCAATGCATGAACAACTTTAGTCAACAAATACACATTCCAATAAAAATTATCATCATTCACCCCTATTAAATCACTTTAAAAACCTAAAACGACACATATTATGAAACAAATTTTAAGTGCTAAAACGACACTTATTATGAAACGGAGGGAGTATTAACAACTTCATACTTTATCCTGCTTAAGCTATAATTAGTATTAACCTACGGTAAGAATTAATTAAGAAAGTGGTAAAGGTAAGTTTAGGGTTTTGACCTAATAGTATTTTATTTTTCCTTTCTATAAACATTATATATATATATATTTTCGGATATCCAAAAACTCAAAACCTCGATCCGTATCCGGAAAAATTAGCGGATCGGACCGGATACAGATCAATTTTGAACGGATCATTTTGGATGCGGATATTTTTTTGGATCGGATCGGCGGATTTTCCGGGTCGAATCGGCGGATCGGATAACTTTGCTCAGCCCTAATAAGAAGAGATCATTTACCTAGATTACGATTCCCGAACCCGAGCGAGAGATAAAGCGAACGGATCTGATCATCCAGAACGAGAGTTGTGTTTACGATCGAGTAATTTTACGAGAATCTCTTAGGCTTGATCCGAAAAGCCTTAACAACCCAACCCAAATCCCTTGCTCAAGGTCCTTTTCATGGCACAATGCTTTTACATTCTGGCGTCTTATCTCTCTATCATATCTCTCGATGTTTTAAGCAAATTTATATTGGCCCAGCAATCGATTGAGCATAAAAAAACAAACTAGTTTAACCCCCGTACCATGTACGGGTAATGTGATTATAAATCCAATTTAATATATATATATATGTAATGTCAATGATCACATTAAAATTATAGGATTATATATATTTATCTTCGTATTATGATTAATGTTTTTTACTAATAGTAAATCAACTCATAATATATATAAGTTGGATTTGTTTAAAAATTACTTTACAATATCACATTTTATTAAATAATAATACTTATCAGAAGATTATAACTAATTCTTGATAAGTGATAATTCGTAATTTTCGAGATAATTCATAACTTTTGGTAAATTTTAAGCAATTTTTACAGGATAAGATTATATGAGATTCTAACAACCTAATTTGTATAAAAGAGGGCCCGATTGAATACTTTATTATAGAAATGACACGTGGCGTAAATTTTTGTGAAGACATTGTCTCCGCTTTATACTATAGATAGTATAGATTTGTATAAAAGAGGGCCCGATTGAATACTTTATTATAGAAATGACACGTGGCGTAAATTTTTGTGAAGACATTGTCTCTGCTTTATACTATAGGTAGTATAGATAAACCTCTTAGACCGATCTTAATTAAAATTTATCATAGCCTTCGGGCATTTAGTCAAAACGGTTAAGCCTCCAAGGGTAGTACCCAGAGGTCACCGGTTCGATTCTCATGGGCAGTGCCCTCAACCAAAAAAAATTAAAATTTATCATAATAATTTGAAAATTGACTGAAATAACCACCTTTTAATAATTTACTACTTATCACGGTATCGGACACACAAACTTATCTCTTCGCAATTATTCCATCTTCCTAAACCTTTCCTTTTAGGCCACCACTTCAACCACTCTCCTCAACGGGCTTCAATTCACCGCGAATCATTTCTTACCATCGACGCAATTCGTCAGGAGTAGTTATTGTTAGGTCAAAATACTAGATGGGTTATAAAATGGAGTCTTTGATTGAATGAGCATGACTCGAATGTTCTCATCAACCACACCGAACACGTATATGCGACTCATCAACCATGCTTAACTCCAACACTAAGCCCGAGGTTCGTTTAATTTGTTACATTAAGTTTGACAAAAATAGGGTTTCAATTGAAATGTACATGAAATTGGTGTTTAGGGTTTAGGGCTTTGCTTGTCCTCCCATCAAATTTCAAAGGATATTAATTATAAATCTTTACTCAATCCAAATTAGAAATCATCTCACCCAAATAACACATCTATAGTATGTATCGTTTATGTCCCCTCCTCAATAATACATCAATCGAGATACAAACACAATCAATTAAGAGCTAGCATTATTCAAGGGTACGTTGGAGAAAGATGGTGAGTAGAGTAGCATGGTCGCATGGGAACTCTATAGTCCATTGCTTAAATTGCAATCATGTCATTTGTACGTGGCTTCTCGATCGATCAATCGTTCCATTTGGCGTCTTCTTATGTTTATATGGAGTCCAATCTCCAATCAATAATTTCTCCAATCGGTTTAAACATATTTTGTTTTAATTAATTTCTTAAATTTGGCGATGTGTCGGTCATAAGAAATGTACGTGTGTGTCATTCCCTTACCGACATGTATGTTTGGTTAATGCACGTATATAACACCCATACTTTCTTGTATGCTTGAGTTTATATCTACCGCTAGAAACCCCATTCACCACTCAACACCTAGTCGATCTCTGTATAAAACCTACTTAAAGCTATACCCAACAAACCCTTCCTATTGTAGTGCAAAAAGATGCCTCTATACACAATAATGCAGTATTCAAGTCAAAATCTTGCATTATAATGCTGAATTTAACTAATAATATTGTTAAATTCCATTTAAGAATCTCAAAAAAAATTGGTTTCAATAGCTTTTTTCGACTCGGTTTAAAAACTTTGCACATTCTATGATACGGACTAGCTCGGATCCGTATCAAAGGACTTGATCGGGATAGGGATAAGAGGCAACACGAGGCCTCGGGAGAAGGCGGCCGGAGCCGGGAAGGAGGCAAGAAGTTAGACGTGGAAGAGGAACGCAGGAAACCTGCGAGGGAGATGTAGACCAAGGGAAAAGAGAGAGTTTAGGAATAAAGATAATTGTTCATTGATTGATTGAATACCAAATAACGAAGATTACAATATATAGACTGCTGAATAATAAAACCCTAATAGCTAATACTAAACCTAAGGCCCAACAAGAGATCCATTACATCAACTAATAATAATAATAATACTAATTATAACGTATCATTCTAGCTTCACTTTGCTACAATTCAAGTTTTAAGGGATTTTTTTTATCTAACTAGAACCGAAAAAGGACCAAAGTCGCTAAATTAAAATATTTAATTGAATCTGATAAGGAATTCAAATCTATCGACCCTTAATGACAATAAGCAAAAGAAAAAAATGCATAAATTAGATTTACTAGTCAAATTTTACATCACAAATATTGACTATGTAAATCATTTAGCCCTTTATTGATCCTACACATTGCAACTTATAGACAAAATATGAGGGCATGTCTATTTTCCGCATAAACCGTACCGGCTATAACATCAAATGGCGCGCAAGAAAACTCGTTGTAGTTCTTGATAAATTAGAAGATATACCTGAGTCGACATTCAACGGATAGAGCCTCAAACGATAAATTAGAAGATATACCCGAGTCGACATTCAACGGATGGAGCCTCAAACGTGAACAAATAAGTTGAGCCATCAATTAATGTTACCATGTTGACACCCAACATGAATTTTTATTCTCCTTGTAACATAAATGTGTAGCTTTTCTTTTTCTTATATAAACTCGGACATGTTTTGATTTATGTGTTTATAGTATCCAGTGCCCCAATATAAGTTCATAATGATAAAAATGCCTTTATTTTTTAATATTTGCATCAATGCCCAAATAATTTGAAAAAATATCCTAAAATATTGCAACAATGCCCAAAATCTTAATATATTTGTAGAAAAACAATCTAAATTCATAATTTTGTTTACTTTTTCCTATTTAAAAAATAAACTAAAAAATACTTTTGAATAAGAATTAATTAATTTCATCACTTTCTTCTTTCTTCTCTAATCAAATCTAGGAAATAGTATTTGGTTGCTTTCTAGAACCCTAAAACTAAGAGCTTCTACACTCATTGAATTGGAGCTTTGTACGACATTTATACAAAAATCATCCAGTTCCAATTTGCTTTCTTTCTTTTGGTCAAACTTCCAATTTGCTATCATTAGCATTTGTGTGTTCTTTGGTAGAAATAAATGTTACTGGAAAGAGGGTGAATCGGAGTCGAAGGTGGAGCCAGGGAGGGGTGAGGAGAGGATAGAGGCTGTGAGGAAGAGGAAGGCGATCTTGGGGCGGTAGGATTTTGCGGGCCTAGGGCGGCGGTGGTTGGGCCCGACGGAAGAGGGCGAGGTCTTGGAGTTGGTCGGAGAGGGTGATCTGGATTCTGGAATTGGCGTTTCGGAAGGAGGATTCCGGGGATAGTCGGAGGATTAAGGGGATCGAGAAGATGAGGATGAAGAGGATTTTGTGGAAGAAATCAAGAGGATTTTAGGGCGATTGGTGATTAGGGCGATCGGTGGACCGGGAGTTCGCTGGCGTTGCCGGGCCGGGAGGGTTGCCGGGCAGGTTTGGGCGCTGGTGGTCGTCGGTGTTCGCAGGTTAGGGCCCTGGTGTGCGGTCGTCGGGGTTCGTAGGGTTTCGTTCGTTCGTCCGTGGTTGACGGCGTTAGGGCGATTGTTGTTGGGAGTTCGATGTTGGGTGTTCGTCGCTGCTTAAAACTCAATTGTTCTTCAAGATGTTCTTTTGTTGAAGAGAGCAACAATGGTTAACGTAAATTTTTTTTTTTAAGGATAAACAAAGATATCTATAAGATACTGTAGGATATTGTAAAGATAATTAAATAGAAAAATAGAAAGTTTTAAGCATAAAAATATCTAAAAGGGCACTACTTGCTATTTAGTCTAAATAAGGACATTTTTTATAGGTGAATTGGCATGAATACCCCAATAAAAGTTGGTAAATTAATAATTTACCCATATTTAGGCTAAATGGCATTAGGAGCCCTTCTAGCCATTTTTACAATTGAATCTTTGGTGCTTCTCAATTAAAAAATCTATACTAATTAATTCAAAGGAGGTTTTTTTTTAGCCCCAAACAAAATTATCTATTCATTGCAAGAGTATGCTAAAACTACATATTGAAGTTCGGAAGGTAAATCCTCAAAACAAGAATGAAAAACACGTACATATATCTAAATTGGAAGTAGCTAAAGCAGTACGTGCTGCCATACTTGTTGTTCTCCTTACATGATTCCACCTACAGACCTCAAACCCTCTGCTGATCGATTTTATCTGTGAAGAATAAGCCCCAGTAGTCCACTTCAAGGCGTGTACTTGCTTAATTTTGAGATTAGAGACAGGCAATCAGACGAACTCCTACTAATAGCTTCACTTAGCCAAAGTTCTATGAAATTGAACTGTGCAAAATCTATCAGACGAGCAATCTTTGACTGAATGGCTTAGATTGGGATCTGCGGGTATGAACCCTAGACGGGGATGTCGATATCCTCCTGTTCACCCCACCTGCCATGGATGAAATCCGAAAGGGGTTTGTCTTTCTAATCGTTGAATTTTATTTTCTTGATTTGTTTGTAAAGGATTACAAACTACCGACACAGACAAACTAGGTATAGATAAGTATGGAGCTTGATGAATGAGCCACAAACACCAGTCACACTCAGTAGAAAGGCAACGAATTAGGACCTTTGTGGGCTCAATTGGATCGACGGCGGTGGCCTAAAAGCGGGGCCCGCTGGATGTCCTTGGTGTCGGAGGAAGATTTGATTGTGATTTTTCTATTATATTTTTTTAATTGATTAATTTTTAAATTAGTTTAATTTTATTATACTGAAAATGAGCACAGTTGCAATTAATTTGGGGCATCCATGCTAATAGAAACTAAGTGGTGGCATTTTTAAAATTTTGAACTTCTTCTAGGGCATTGACTGCCATAAACGTTTTTTTATATTACTAACTTTTTTTAGGTATAAACGCTAATTCGCCTTGATTTATTTTCTATATTAATTTAAAATTGAATAATGGATATGTGATAAAATGAATAATGGATATATGATAGGTTGTGATTTATAGTCTAGTTTTTTGTTAATTTACACAAATCGTTTTTTTTGAAATTGACACTTTCTTTTATGCAGTATTCGGTGCCACACAAGAAATACACTAAATGTTTATACACATCGGATACTGTGCAAATTTTTTTGAACAAATTATGTGCGCACATGTCTCACAAAACAAGTGTCTATAAAAAAAATGTGTAAAAAATTGTCCTTTTTTTATATGAATAACTATTCCTCTTTGTCATTAATTTTTACTATAGTAATGTTTTTTCTAGAAAGAGATTCAAATGAGCAGTAATCATTAATGAGATTTTGATATTTAACTTTAACCAAATTTTTTATTTGGAAAAACAAATTGCTTAATTTCATTTTTTTTGAAAGGGAAATAATTTCACTTTTTAAAGGGAAATAATTTCAATAGTTTTTTGAAAGGAAAACAATTTCAATATTCTGAATTTATAGGTTTATATGCTAATATATAGTCAATACTACATATACTTGTTCATGAAATTCTTTATTAGTCATATGAACATTAAAGGCTAAAAAGGTTTCTCTCCAATTTTTGATTCTATAGATATATAAATAAACTGTATTGTATGTTTTCAATATAATATAAGATTGTTTAGTTCAAATTAAATGTATTATGAATATATATATGGTGTATATTATGAAATTGAAATGAATTAAATATATAATACGAGCACAAAAGTACATACAACTATATGAACAAAAATACATGCATAGAGTTTTGAACCTTAGACCTAAGGGTTATTGAGCAATATATCACTACCATTAAGCTAATGATATTTCTTGGATTTAAATTTTCATAATGATGATTAAATAGGTAGGATTACAACCAACACTAAATGATCATTGGATGGGAGCACCACCTAAATTTATAATATATATATATAATAAGGTTCAATAGAGAACAATTAAGTATTAGAGAACATGAGAACAATTGTAGGCATTTGAATGATAATCAAATGGATGACTCAGATTAACTATCCAAAATTGATCAAATTTTAAAATTAAACACAATCCCTTAATTATAGCAAGAGATGATTAATTTTGGAATTTTGGAAAAATAACAAAATTAAACCTCTGCTTTCTCAAACCCCGTTGTTATCGCCCGAACCCCAACTTCACACCGGAATTCTCCCCTCGACACCGCTCCCGTGGACAGTCGCCGCTCGCCCACCGCTCCCGCGGACAGTGGTTGCTCTCCCTGCTGTCGCTCGACCCCAAGTCCACACGCTCGGCCCCAAATCCGGAAATCGTGCACCCACTGTCGGGATTTTGCCGTCGAAATCCGGCCATCACCACCGTTCACCCCTCACAATCGCGCTCGCACCCATATTCTGGCCACCACCGGAATCACCCATCCCAGCCGCACTCGCCCCAATCGGCTTGACTGTGCAACTCCGGCGTTAAAACCCTAAACGATAATTTTTTACCCCAATCGGCCCGACTGTGCAACAAGTGATTGTTTTGTCCCAGATTTGAGATATTGTTTGTGTTGATTTGTTTAAGCAAGATTGAAAGCACCGTTTTTTGCTGATGTTGTTCCAGATTCATATTTATGTGATCAATTATTGGCGACATGGTGGTTCGTGGTGGCATGTATATTAGCATTGAATCACATGTATATACGCTGATATCGAATGTACACATAATCCAAATCGTATATGTAAGAGACATGATTTCATTAGTTGTACATACAATAATGCAATTAGTATCCAGTCACAATAAATTTCGTATATACATTCCTCATGTTGTCATATACAATATTACTGTACATATATACATCTTGACTCATACACTGACTCCTCATCTTCTAATTCATCCTATTCACCATCATCATTGTCAACATCTGATATGTACAAATTCTCTTCGTTCAAATAACTGAATTCATCTCCCTCGAATTGAACCCTGAAATTGTATGACAAAATACGTCATGTATATTCAGTAATTACTATTGTATATAAGGTAACAATACATGTATATAGACATAAATACGGTGTATACAAAGTTCAATTATATATGTTGACGTAATACATATATCATATACACTTATAAATATGGTTTATACAGATTTAGGACATGTATATACACATCAACGTATATGGATCACATGTTTATATAACATAGAGGTCATATACATTCCTCAGGTTGTCATATACAATATTAATGAACATATATACATCTGGATCTGTAGGATTAGGTCACATAAACAATTTACAGATAAATTCACAACATATAGTAAAACAAATCAAGCATATACATAATGAAAACATTATATACAAAATTACCTGATTCCCCATTTATACAATTAATAATTGGTGACGTAGTGGTTCGCGGTGGCTTTGGCGATGTGGTGGTTCGATGTGGTGGATCCAACGACGCTTTCAACGAATTGGTGGTTCCGACAGCGAATTGGTGGCCGGCGCAATGGAGGTGGCCAATTGGTGGCGGGTGTAATGCAGGTTTTCTGAATACGGTGGCCGGGTCAATGGTGGTGGCCGGAGAAATGCGGTGGAGGGCAGCGCAATTCTTGTTTTTTGAATACGATGGCCGGCGCAATGGAGGTAGCCGGCGCAATTCGGTGGAGGCCAGTGGAATACAGTGGCGAAGTGGTGGCTCGGCCAAACACAGTGGCCGGCGCAATGGAGGCCAGTGCAATTCTGGACGATTTTCACCTGTGTAATTCTGCAGCGTGCAATTTTGATTTTCCAGAATTATAATTATGGTAGTTGCAAAGATTGATCTCTCCTATTTTTTATTTTTTTGTTATTTTCTTATTTTTTGATATTGTAGACACTAATCTCACCATCCATCCCTCTAAATCCACTATTACCAACATGAAAAATTGTCCCTCTCGGTCTAAAAAAATGACCTTTTATTTTTTTTCAATGTCGATTCGAATTCTTATTTTAGTATAATATATATCATAATATAATATAATTTTGATTATTTTACTAATATATGTGACAAAAAATAAAAGAGAAAATGATTGATTTAAGATGATAAAATATCTTACATTTCATTATAACAAATGACAAAATATAAAATATGCAATTTATAAAAATAGAAGTATATTCAAAACGGTGATGTGTAATTATGTTTTTTTTTACAACTAAATTTCTACATGTACACTTATGTTATGCCATTTAAACAAAAGATTTTGAAATGTATTTGGTCTAAATGTATATAAGTATTGAAAAACTAATAATTTATAAATCTAATATCATTTATTAATAAAATTACAATCTATAATTACAAGTATACACCTAAATCTCTTCTTAAGGTTAAAAAATGTTCTTTGTTTATTTGGATCTCTAATTTTTGGGAAATTCCGCATGGTGACCCCGAGGTTTTGCAAATTCCACGTGATACACAAGCCTTTTTGGAATTTCGCATGGTAACCTCGAGATTTTGAACATTCCACATGGTAGCCTCGAGGTATTATAAATTATCAAAAGTCTTCAATATATAGACACATTATTTTGCTTAGTTAAATAAATGACCCATATTTTATATAAATGGCTTATAAGTTATACAAAGTTTGATTTTTTGTTTTCATTGAACTACATACCCTAAATTTGTATGGTAAAATGATACCCTTTTAATTATAAAAATCACATGGGATTTTGAAATGTATATTTTCCACCATTTTTAGTTTTGTAAAAAAGTTATAAACTTGTAATTTTTATTTTAAAAAATATATTTTAAGAGAGTTTTTTTATGCATTAGTTAAAATTTGGCTTCTTAAATGAAAAATAACAAGGATTTATAAACATAATATATTTTTGTCATGATGTATGTGTAAACAATTAAATTTTATGAAGTTTGTTTACAAAAACACATAAGATTAGGTTTTTTTCCAAGTTATAAAAATTACTCAATTACAAATGTGTGTATTAACTATTAAATGATTCTTTTTATTAATAATTTTTATGAAATAGATTAGACAGTTTAAAAAACTAAAAACATGGGTCATTTATTCAATTAAAACAAATAATGTGATCACACTTTAAATATTATTAACATCTAAGGCTACTACGCGAAATTGGAAAAACCTTGTGATTATCACGCGGAATTCTGAAAAGGTTTGTACACCACGCGGAATTCGTAAAACCTCGGGGTCACCACGCGGAGTTTCCCCTAATTTTTAAAAGAATATAAATTTGCAATCTCAATGGCTTAATTCTAAAATAAATCTACACATACTAATATAAATATAAATATATAAGAACAACATTTATGTATTCTCTATAGATTTTTACGGTGGACGGCTATACACCCGTAGTGTTTAACAAAGATGGTATTTTACTTTGATTACATAAAGGATTTCATATTCATTAAGTAGAAGCATACACAATAATGCATATATATGAAGTAGATTCCCACCCCACTAAACCTAAATAAAGTTGGGAAGAGTTCTTCGACCAAAAATAAAATAAAGGGAAATTCCGCCCGGTAACCACGAGGTTTTGCAAATTCCGCGTGGTGCCCAAAGTTTTTCGGTATTCTGCATGGTAACCACGAGGTTTTGCAAATTCCTCGTGGTAACCTTGGCCTATTATAAAAAGTTAAAATTATATGAATACTTACCCGTACTTTCTAATTAATTATACAAATCACCCTATCTTTAGTTTTAAAAAAAAAAACTATCTACAAATCTATTTTTATAAAACATCTAAATTTATAATTTTAGTATTATATATATTTTATTATTTTCTCTTTTCCCATGGCATGCACTATATATTATTATTTTACAAAATCTTCTATTTTTTATTATTATAAAAAGAATCACATTTTTCAAATTTGTATAAAAAAAGTTCCTTTTTCAAATAAAAAAAAATTATACCTCATTTAAAAAACAAAAGTACCAGTTCCTATTAACAAAATATAAACTTGAATTTTATTAATAGTTGATCTTTTAAGGGGGTGTTTTTATAAGTGGGTGCACTAGTTCAAATAATTTGTTTTTAAAATATAATAAAATTGTCTTTTCGAAACGTAATGTACATATATAACGACAATAAAAATGTGTAAAAATTATAGGCTTTTTATGACATGTACAACTTTAGGATTTTTTTATTTATAATAAATTAACATTTAAAAATAATAAAGATTATATATTGAGTAATACTTTTCATTAGGTATTTTAAGAAAACAGATTTGATAGTTTTGTTGAAAAAATCTATTTAAATGATATTTCTCATTAGGTATAAGAAATTAGTTTGTTTATTTACTTTTTCAACAAACCTATCAAATCTATTTTGATTTTTTAAAATAAATTTGAAAATTGTGATTCTTTTTTTTAATAATAAACAATGAAACATTTTGTAAAATAATACTGATATATAGTGTCATGTAAAAAGAGTAAGTAAATATATATATATATAATGCTAAAATTATAAAGTTAGTTGTTTTATAGAAAGAGATTAGATATTTAAAAAAATAAAGATAGGGTGATTTGTGTAATTAAGTAGAAAGTATGGGTAAGTTTTTATATAATTTTTACTTTTTATAAAAGGCAAGGTTACCACGCGGAATTTGCAAAATCTCGTGGTTACCATGCGGAATACCGAAAAACTTTGGGCACCACGCGGAATTTGCAAAACCTCGTGGTTACCGGGCGGAATTTCCCTAAAATAAAATTGGGAAGAGTTCAGAAATTTGGTTAAAAAATGAGCGAGCAAAATCACTTCGCAGTTCGCAGTTCGCAGTTCGCAGTTCGCACCCATACATCAAATATGATCGAGAAATGAGTGAAAACGATAATAGAATTGATCAAAATCGAACAAGGACATGCATGGATGAAACCAAAGCACTCACAAGATCTTTGATTGTTTACGGTGTGAAATAGAGCGCCAAATGAGGAGTTTAAAGTTAATTTTGGTCGTAATTAATGTTTTAGAAAAAGTTTAACAACGACTATATTTAATCTAAGCAAGACTTATATTAAAGTCGAGATTTTTTAACCTCCATATTAATTTTGTCCTCACCTTATATTACATTAATTATAAATATATTATATTTTAACAATTATATATCCTTATTAATTTTATTATTACAAAAATTATGTATGTCTTTATCTAATCAGCGTATATTAATATATCAAAATAATATCTATATCCATAATCTATCAAAATATATCCTACATTTATAAACTATCCAAATAATATTTATCGATAAAATCTATCAATATCGTACTAATTAAGAAATTGTTTAGATGTAACCTTACAGAATTTATCAAAATAATATATATATATATATATATATATTTATAATCTATCCAAATAATATCTATCTATATAATCAATGAATATCATACTAATTAAGAAAATATTTAGATTTACCCTAAGAGAAACTATAGAGAGAAGCAAATGAATGGATTTATCTACATGAAATATGTAGCTTTATATATTTATCTATAAAAAAAATAGGATTTTAGATTATACGGTAAAGTTATATACTTAGAAAATATGATCTGTTAGGACATCAGTACTATATTTATTTGTGTAAAATCTGATAAGAAAATATGATTTATTGGGATATCAATATTGTATTTATATTTTAGATCGGTTTATAAGACAAATCAAGTATTGATATTAGGAGATGTTTATAAATAAGAAAATATACTACAATCAAAATTTATATGGCAAGAACAAGTTAACTCGGATTAAATTAAATAGTATTATCACGATGTATTTTATTAGTAAGTGGAATTAAATGTGCATAAATTCAATGCTATAATGTATTCAAAATAATTTTAATATTTAAGACATAGTCGTATATGTTACGACGAGTTTAAGCTAGTATAGTATAGATAAGGTTGATTTTGTATTTTTTTCAAAAAATCGCTGCAAGATTTTAAGCAAAGTTAATATACTTAAGTCTTATATGGAAACTAAATCTTAAATTGTCTAAATCTTTTTTTCCTTAAAAAAGAAAAAAAACTAAGAGGTGTCTATTACACGGTTTCGAACATTTGACTTAATTCCAATTCAAACACGGTTTAGATGTAACGAGAATACTCTGGTCCACTTGCATGATCCAACTTTGTAGTCCTCTTTTTTATTGGCCCATATTGTCTTCTTAAATTAAAAACAAGAGCAAAAAAATACTCCGTATTTTATTTCTTTTCAATTCTTCTCTCTAAAAAACAATAGACCGGAGATTTGGACCATGCAGGTGGAATAGAGAATCCCCGTTGGTTTAGCTGACTCTATTGTTCCTAGGTATAGAAAAATTGGTATAAGGGGAGTATAGGTTCTCTTGGTTCCCAATTCAACTCTAAAACCAGTGATTCCTTACCAAATTGGGTTCGGTTGGTTCCGGTTCCCCCAAACCGAACCAACAAGGAACCCCCAACTCAGTATATGTTTGTATACATATTTCCCTCAAAAAAGAATAAAAACAACAATATTTACGCAGATAGTTCCATAAAAATAGGATTTGAGGGGTCAGAATGAGGTTTTCCCTCAAGAAAGAGATAGCTCCATATTGCGAACCAGTTTGCACCATATACATTTCGTACATACATTGATACATACGTGCTCGTGTCGATGATTATTAAGATTTCACGTTACAAAATGGATGATCATATATAGTACGTCCGTAGGAGCAATTAATTAACTAATGAGATGAGCACGTCTGTGATTACATTTAGTAAACAAAGGAGAACGAGACACATACCAAATAACCAGACAGACGTGATTGATTTAAGCCTTTAATGTTGGGCCCAAGCCCATGTGTCCAGCCCAAAGCCCAACAATTGCCTCTAAAGCAATTTAGGGCAATGATCATGTGCCACATATATATACTAGTTTGTGTATGTGTGTGGTGTGTGAAAGTGAGCAGCCGATCCCCATCTCCAAAGAAAGAGAGAGAAGCACAAGAGAAAGAGGAGGGAGAAAGAAGAAGATAGAGGAGAAAGTGGGTGAAGGAGTGATCTTCCTTTGAAGCCCGGGTATATTCGCCTCGTCTCTGGGATTCGACGGCGGGTGTTTGTCGATAGGTATTTCTCCGTCTAGGAAACCTAATCTCATTTGTTACAAGTGTTTGAGTTCATTGAGGAGTTCCAGAGTAGTTTCTCCTTGTATTGATAATCTCCGGTGTGAGATCCGAAAACACTTGTACTTGACTTGTTGATTAGTGGATTTGTGCTCGATCGGGCAAGTGGTTTTTTCCCTCGTTTTGAGAGGGTTTTTCCACTATAAAAATCTTGGTGTTCTGTGCTTATTATTTGCCTTGCTTGAATCCTGAATTGTCGTTGATTGGTTTCGTCGTCTTGGTTATATCCGGAAAATCCTACAGATTGTTTTTTTTGCTTCCGCTGTGATTGTCTGTGGGACTAGGAGCTAGTGTCGATCCCCAACAAGTGGTATCAGAGCTTTGGTTTGAGCTCCGTCTGTGTTTGGGTGAGTTATGGCGACTAAGACAGATGAGTTTGCGGGGACAATGATCAAGCTGACGTCTTCGAACTATTCTCTCTGGAAGTCGAAGATGGAAGATATTCTGTACTGCAAAGATTTGTATGATCCGGTTGAGTTGGGATCAAAGAAGCCAGACAGTGTTTAGGATAGTGACTGGAAAAAGACGCACAGAAAAGCAGTCGGAACTATAAGGCAATGGGTAGACAATAGTGTTTATCATCATGTGAGCAACGAGATAGATGCACAGGTCTTGTGGAAGAAGCTTCAGTCTATGTACGAGAGGAAGTCAGCTCAAAGTAAAGCTTTTGTGATCAGAAAGCTAGTTAATCTGAAGTACAAAGACGGAAAGTCCATTGCCGAGCATTTGAGTGAGTTTCAGGAGCTTGTAAATCAGTTGAGCACCATGAAGTTGCCTCTTGATGATGAATTACAAGCATTGATGCTCTTGAGTTCTTTGCCGGATACTTGGGAGACGTTGGTGGTTTCCATCAACAATTCTGCTCCTAAGGGAATTGTGTCCTTCAGTACCGTGGTTGATAGTCTCTACAATGAGGAGACGAGGAGAAAAGACATGGGTACTAACTCTTCGCAGACTCTGACGACTACAGAGAATAGGTCCAGAGGGAGAAGCAAAGAGCGGAAAGGACGCGGAAAGTCAAAAGGGAAGTCACAGAACAGAGGAACTTCTCAGAGTAAAGAAAAGTTCAAATGCTTTCATTGTGGCAAAGAAGGGCATATGAAAAGAAATTGTAATGCCTTGAAGAAGAGCAAGAGTGAAGAGAAAAACCAGAATGAAGATGATAAAAACACCACAGCTGCAGTGTATGGTGAAGAAGAAGAGCTGGTTGTTCTGTCTTGTGTGGATGATCACAACGACAAACTTGACTGTCGTGTAGAATGGGTAGTCGACTCAGCTGCATCCTACCATGCTACACCGAAGAAGGAAATTTTCACTAGTTACAAAGCCGGAGACTTTGGTAAAGTGAAGATGGGGAACAACAGCTATGCAGAGATAGTCGGTATTGGAGACATTTGTGTTCTGACAAATGCGGGTTGCACGTTGACTCTGAAGAATGTGCGACATGTACCGGATCTGCGAATGAATTTGATTTCTCTTCATGCTCTGGATATAGACGGCTACCACAGCTACTTTGCTAATAAGAGCTGGAAGCTGACGAAAGGTTCAATGGTGATTGCTAGAGGGAGTCTTAGCAACACTCTGTACAAGACTCAGATGAAGGTCACACGAGATGGCCTGAATGCAGTTGAGGATGAGACATCAATGAACTTATGGCATAGGCGCATGGCGCATATGAGTGAGAAAGGACTGCAAATTTTGGCGAAGAAGTCTCTCATCCCTTCGGCCAAAGGTATGACTCTAAGCCCTTGTGATGATTGTGTTTTTGTAAAACAAACTAGGGTGTCATTTAGCAAGTCTTCTGAAAGAAAAAAGAATTTGCTTGAGTTGGTGTATTCTGATGTATGCGGCCCCATTGATGTACCCACAAATGGTGGTCGTATATATTTTCTGACTTTCATTGATGATGCTTCACGAAAGGTTTGGGTGTTTGTTTTGATGACAAAAGACCAGGTTCTTGATTGCTTCAAGAAATTCCATGCCATGGTGGAGAGAGAAAAGGGTTGTTCGTTGAAGTGTCTCCGTAGTGATAATGGAGGCGAGTACACTTCTAAGGAGTTTCAGAAGTATTGTCTGGAGCACGGCATCAGACATGAAAAGACGACTCCGGGCACGCCACAACATAATGGCGTTGCGGAAAGAACAAACAGAACCATCCTAGAGAAAGTCAGATGTATGTTAAAAATGGCAAAGCTTGAAAAGCCATTTTGGGGTGAAGCGGTGATGACTGCATGTTATCTGATGAACAGATCTCCATCAACAGCTTTGGATTTTGATATTCCTGAGAGAGTTTGGTCTGGCAGAGACATTTCATACTCTCATTTGCGAGTCTTCGGGTGCAAGGCTTTTCTGCACGTTCCTAAAGAGCAGAGACAGAAGCTAGATGACAGGGCAATGACTTGCATTTTTCTGGGTTATGGAGATGCTGACTTTGGGTACAAGTTGTGGGATCCAGAAAAGAAGAAAGTGATAAGGTCTAGAGATGTGACCTTTCATGAAGACAAGATTTTGTCAGATTCAGATACGCCTGAGGAACTTGAAGAGTTCCCACTTTATTTGCCTTCTCAGTCAGAAGGTAGTAGCACCAGTGATGAGTCTTCTTCAGAGAATGGCTTTGATGAGATTCCTGAGTCAGATGATGACTTACCAGAAGCTGAAACTGGTGAGGGTTCTGAGCAGGGGGAGCCGGAAGAAATTGAAGAAGAGAATGAGCTCAGAAGATCAAGAAGAGAGCGTCGTCCATCCACCAGATATCCCTCGTCTGAGTATGTTGCAGTTACTGAAGAGGGGGAGCCTGAAAGTTTTCAAGAAGTGCAGAATCACAAAGAAAAAGCTCAATGGGTAGAAGCCATGAAAGAGGAGTTGAGTTCTTTGAAAAAGAACAACACATATGAGCTTGTGAAACTTCCTAAGGGAAGAAAGGCATTGAGAAACAAATGGGTGTTCAGGCTAAAGACGGATGGAGAGAAACTAGTCAAGTACAAAGCCCGACTAGTTGTAAAAGGCTTCAGTCAGAAGAAGGGAGTTGATTTTGATGAGATCTTCTCTCCGGTTGTCAAGATGAGTTCCATCAGGGTGATCCTTGGCTTAGCTGCAAGCATGGATTTGGAACTTGAGCAGTTGGATGTGAAAACTGCATTTCTCCACGGTGATTTAGACGAGGAGATATATATGGAGCAACCAGAAGGGTTTGAAGTAAAAGGAAAAGAGCACTTGGTTTGCAAACTGAAGAAGAGCTTATATGGGCTGAAGCAAGCTCCCAGGCAGTGGTACAAAAAGTTTGATAGTTTTATGGTGCATCATGGCTACACCAAGACAAGTGCGGATCATTGTGTTTACTTCAAGCGACAAACAAATGGTAAATTTGTCATTCTTCTTCTCTATGTTGATGACATGCTCATTGTGGGGCAAGATAAGTCTCAAATTGCAGAATTGAAGCGAGATCTGAGCACTTCATTTGATATGAAAGATTTGGGACCGACACGCCAGATTTTGGGTATGCAGATTACTCGTGATCGGAAAGCCAGGAAGATTTGGGTGTCACAGGAGAAGTATATTGAGAAGGTCCTGAGTAGGTTTCAAATGGAAGGTGCTAAGTCGGTTAGTACTCCTCTTGCTAGCCACTTCAAACTTAGCAAGAAGTTTTGCCCATCTACAAGTGAAGAGAAGAAGAAGATGGCCACCATTCCTTATTCATCAGCGGTTGGTAGTTTGATGTATGCGATGGTGTGCACCCGGCCAGATATAGCTCAGGCGGTTGGTATTGTGAGCAGGTTTCTTTCCAATCCGGGTAGAGTTCATTGGGAAGCTGTAAAATGGATCTTCAGGTACTTGAAAGGTACTTCTAAGATGAAATTGTGCTTTGGAGGAGCTGATCCTATTCTTGAGGGGTTCACAGATTCAGACATGGCAGGAGATCTTGATGGTAGAAAGTCGACATCAGGGTACTTGTTTACTTTTGCTGGGGGAGCTGTCTCGTGGCAGTCCAAGTTGCAAAAGTGTGTTGCTTTGTCCACGACTGAGGCAGAGTACATTGCCATGACAGAAGCTGGAAAAGATATGCTTTGGGTGAAAAGATTTCTTCAAGAGTTGGGTTTGAGACAAAGAGAGTATGTGGTGAACTGTGACAGTCAGAGCGCTCTAGATTTGAGCAAGAATGCTACATATCATTGTCGGACAAAGCATATTGATGTGAGGTACCATTGGATTCGAGATGCTGTGAGCGAGCGTCGGATGTGTTTGAAGAAGATTCACACTGACAAGAATCCAGCTGACATGTTCACTAAGGTGGTGACTGTTGAGAAGCATCGGTTCTGCGCCAAGATGGCGGGACTGGTGCACAACTGAAGTTCCGAGCCGGTGTAGACGTCTTTCCCTTGGGCTGGAGGGGGAGATTGTTGGGCCCAAGCGCATGTGTCCAGCCCAAAGCCCAACAATTGCCTCTAAAGCAATTTAGGGCAATGATCATGTGCCACATATATATATACTAGTTTGTGTATGTGTGTGGTGTGTGTGAAAGTGAGCAGCCGATCCCCATCTCCAAAGAAAGAGAGAGAAGCACAAGAGAAAGAGGAGGGAGAAAGAAGAAGATAGAGGAGAAAGTGGGTGAAGGAGTGATCTTCCTTTGAAGCCCGGGTATATTCGCCTCCTCTCTGGGATTCGACAGCGGGTGTTTGTCGATAGGTATTTCTCCGTCTAGGAAACCTAATCTCATTTGTTACAAGTGTTTGAGTTCATTGAGGAGTTCCAGAGTAGTTTCTCCTTGTATTGATAATCTCCGGTGTGAGATCCGAAAACACTTGTACTTGACTTGTTGATTAGTGGATTTGTGCTCGATCGGGCAAGTGGTTTTTTCCCTCGTTTTGAGAGGTTTTTCCACTATAAAAATCTTGGTGTTCTGTGCTTATTATTTGCCTTGCTTGAATCCTGAATTGTCGTTGATTGGTTTCGTCGTCTTGGTTATATCCGGAAAATCCTACAAATTGTTATATTTTGCTTCCGCTGTGATTATCTGTGGGACTAGGAGCTAGTGTCGATCCCCAACATTTAATACAGTAGTACTAAATAAATACACTTAATTTAATGACAAATTCCCGCCAACTCCCAACTAACTTTGGTTTGCCTTCTCAACCAACGTATAGGACTACTAATATTCAATTCACGCGGACACGTGTCCACAGCCATCGTACACGACGTGATCGAGTGACACTCGTGGCCTTCCCATTGGTCGGCCGATCTGATCCAACGGCCAGATTGCCATCCTCTGATTCGCATTCATTTTCGTGTTTTCGTCTGTATGTTTACACCGACTCATTAATTGTCAATGCAATTAATTTTAAAATAGAACCTTAGGAGCTTACGTATCGGGTTTATTGTGCATGTATGTACGAACTGATGTAATGAGCCCTCACTTACCAACTTTAACATGGTATCAAAATATGTTTGGTTTCTGTAATTTGTTAGGTTGATCGACCTTAACGTATGACTGTAAGTCCAACTGATATATTATAGAGTCAGATTAGTTACACTTGAGAGAGCGTAGGAGAAAATGATTTCATGAACTTATGGAAATTCAAAGACAAACTTAGTTGTTCATGAGCTACTTTCCCTATTACTATTAGTCTTAGGAGGAAACGTCATGAACTTATGTATTGAACCTACCGCATATACCTGAACAGACTGACATGTAAACCTCAACCCACCGACTTTACTTGACATAAATTATTTTGACAAATTTTTGTTACATTCTACTACGAGTTTCTTAAGGTAGAGCCGTAAAAAACCGATGGTTCTGGAAACCGAACTAGAACCCCTCACGGTTTTAATTTCAGTTTAGGCCTTCGGGGGTTCCCGGAACCGCCGAACCGGCGATCTGGCACTAGTTTGAACCGCCAGGTCCAAATTGTCGGCTCTAAACCAGAAAAACAGCTGGTTTTTCTATATTTTTTTTATTAGTGATCCGTGCTCGCGGTTCATGAACCATATATGCACGCAGATTTTTTTTTTTGAATTGGTTCAAATCGAAACTGAATCGAAACCGTGTTGGAACCGGCTCAGAATAAGAAAAACCGGAACCGAATTGAAATAGAAACCGCCTGTAATGGTTACCTCTCGGTTCCAATTCCGGTTCCGGAGCCATGACTATCTTAAGGTGAATATTTTTTTTTACTAAACGGTAATTTCAGCCTTCACTTCTTGTACTTGTAGATAAAAAAAAAACCTGAGCTCATTCTTTTTTTTCCCCACGTACAAGTAAAATCTCGGAAAGTATAGTAAAATCTCGTTTTAGCTAAATGGATCTTAAATTACTCCGTATGTCATATGGTAAAATCTCGGAAAGTATTTATTTTTACCAGAAAAGTCGGTCCACTTCATTTTATGCATGCATGTAGTGCAATTGCTGACTAGCCTTTTTTTTGGTCGACTGAGCACAATTTCTGACTAGCTTTAATTACATGGGACTCTTATACTTGGCTTCTACCTCTCCTCCATTAACAAAAAATTGTACGTATTTGTATTTGTCAACAATATACGAAACTTTGTGGTACCTACCCCATGTGATCGTTACGTGCGCATCCATATGGTTTTAAGTTTATTCATGCACCGTTCTAAGAGTATCTCCAATGGGAGTCTCTAGTAGAATTTCTCACCCAAGAAAAAAGAAAATAAAAATAAAGTCCAATTTTTTATGAGAGCCGGCTCTCGTGGGAGAGACTCATTTGGCTCTTGAGAGTCCTTGTTTTACTTGAAACATGGCAATCTCCTATTGAGTATTGGTTATATTAATTTTATTTTTTTGTTTCTTAAACTATAAATTAATTTTCTGTATTATTTAAATTGTTTTTTTCAATTTTTATTTTTTTAAAATACATAAAATAAAATTACCTATCTATAGACACCCATTTACATGTGTAAGTGAAAACTTTAAATTATTTGTACTTGTATAATTAAAATTTAACACAAACATAGATTTGCATATAGTATTGATTAATTACTCATCATTATCAATGAATACATTTATCAATTTAGTTTAATTATTATAATAAATTTAATAATTTAAAAGTGATATATCTTTTATAAGCCAAAAGTTACTCATCAATCATCATTGTTTATTAATATATTTTCTCTATATATAGTCCCACCCATAGATCTTACAATACAAAAATTTAGGTTAAATATAAAAATTTATTATATATTATATTAGTATTATTTACAATACAATAATTATTATTATATTATTTGGAAGTATAAAATAAATTTATGTTAAATACTAAATGTAAAAAGAATATATGAGAGACTCAAATGGGTCTCTACTAATGGAGGGATGAGAGACCCATTGAGTCTCTACTACCGAGTATAAAACAACTACAAAAATATTATTATTTTAGATGCTCTAAGGGCCTTTTCGCAAAGGCTTTAAATTCTTTAATTCTCTAAATTACCGGCCAATTTTACCCACATACAATTTCATCAATACTCTTTATTTATTGATCAAAAAAGGTTCTAAAATTCCTTATTTAATTATTTTAGCAGATTTTGTGATAGCACCCTAAATAACACATGTTAATTATAGCGACCATCTAATTTTTATTATAAGCTATCTTTTTTTATCTAAATTTTTTTATAAACCATCTAAGAAATGTAGTACTGATAAGAACGGTTTCTATATATAATTGTAAAATGAGATACTGTAGCCAATAGATTTGAAAACAACAGGTGAGTTCAGGTCAAACATATATTTAATGTATCTAAACTATATTATTAAATGAAATAGTGTTTTTTTTAAGTATATACGAGATAGCTAGTTTGTGAAAATTTGGTCATCAACTTTAAGATTATGGGTTAATTTGGGTCAAACGCTCTTGACTCAGGTGAGTTCGGTTTTTCAGTTGATATCGGAGAGGATAACTTACGGTTTTCGGATGATTTTGGATCGGTTTGCTTCAAATATCGAGCTAGTAAATTTTGATATATATATAATCGGTTACAGGTTAATTTCGGGTCTGAGTCAAACCGGTTCAGGTTGAAAAATCACAGATTTACGCAATTCCCCAACTTTTTCAGGTCGGATTCGGTGCCGGTTGGAGCGGGTGAGATTTTAAGGTCGGGTCGGGTGAAGTTTTAAGAGCACTTTACACACTTATCTTAATAAAAAGAAATCATTACCCTATGCACACATCTCGACGCATAAGTTAATTCTTGATTTACTAACATAATAACTTTGCCCATTCTCCCTCTTTCACACCCCACTCCCCTACTATAAATACCCATCACCACAACCCTCTCAAAACCACCCACAGAACTGCCATTACCATCTCATCTCACAACAACAATCCCCTTCAAAAAACCTCCATCCATCGACCAACCAATCAAGAATGGCCTTCTCCTACGCCAAGCTAGCATGCGTCCTCCTCATCGCCCTAGCGGTGGCGGCCCCGGCTGCGGAGGCGGCCATCACTTGCGGCGCCGTCTCCTCGAAGCTCGCTCAGTGCATGCCTTACTTGAAGGGTGGCCCCGGCCCAACCCCCGGATGCTGCGCCGGAGTCAAGCAACTCTCCGGCATGGCCCGTACCCCCGCTGACCGCCAGGCGGCCTGTGGTTGCCTCAAGAGCGCCTCCGGCTCGATCCGCGGCCTCAAGCCCGCCGCTGCCACCGGCCTCCCAGGCAAGTGCGGCGTTAGCGTCCCTTACCCCATCAGCGCCAAAACCGACTGCTCCAAGTAAGTACTCGATAACTAAACCACGTGAATCTCTGTTTCTATTTTTTCTTTTTTGTTAGGCTAGCTCTTTTTAAAACTTGACTCATTTTTTAATATAATATTAATTCCGTTCGTGATTGTAGGGTTCATTAAGATCGATGGATGTGAGAAGATGGAGGGAGCATAATGAAGTGTGTGGATGATTTTCCGGTTGAAGTAAAAGATTATTATTACTTTTTTTTAATATTTAAAGAGAGAAAAAGTGGTAATAGTATTAGGTGTCGTGAGTAATAAAGAGAGCCCGAAGAGTTGTGTGTGACTCCACCTTAGCGAGTCGATCTGCAATGTCGGACGATCGAATATGTTCTTGTTTTGTAATCCTCCATTTCAATTATATATGCTCCCCGTTAATAAGTTCTACTTGTTTTATGTTTTAAATCCTATGTGCTTATGTTAATCACTTTATACGTTTAATTATTCTTGTCGTGAAAATGAGATTTAGACTATAAACAAGTTACATTACCCATAAACAAGTTACATATCGTGAGTATACGAGGATACATCTATGACTAATCGATATATTGCTCGTGGGCAATGTTCTAATTCAAAAAACGATCCCAGACAATCGAGATTCGAGGCATTGGTCCAAATGGGGTATAAACAAGGCTAGCTAGGCAAGATATTTATGTTAATTACTCTACGTTAATCATATGACTAGACTAGCTAGAGTACACAAAACGTCAAAACCTATGATTTCCTTCCAAATTTGGATGTGCTGCAGCCTACAACTCATCCAACAAAAATTGCAATTTTAGTAGTAGTACGTACTGATCGTGAAGAAATCTAGGACGAGACACGTACCAAATAACCAGGCATTTTATGAGACTTGATTGATTTAGTATATAATATCATACTTATATATTAAAATAAAAGTTAAAATGACCTGTGTAAATTGCACATTTAATCACAACATCGTTTTTTGCTAATATAATTAATCTGATTTGTTAAAATTTGGTAGTAAAAACCACATGTATATACAAGTTTTCTTATTGATATACCTAATCTTATCATAACAATATACTAAGGTGGAGGTTAAAAATAATATATAGCACGACAGGTGTCAACTTCTTATTGGTCCGTGTCATCCATCTTTATTAATACAATTTAGTTTGTTTAATTGATTGAAATTTCATTGTAAATCCCATATTAGAACTCTTTTTATCTACTAATTAATTTCCATTTGATTTAGAAATCTTAAAACAAATCTATCAAAATCTTTAAAAAAAATTATCCAAAATTGAACACATAATAAAAATCCGCTCTTTATAATTTTCAATATAATAAAATTAAATAGAACAATACAAGATTTTATATCAAACAATTCTTTTGAATAACTTTATATAAAATTTAAATTTAATTTTTCGGTCAATCAAAATCGCGCCTTCAAAGCACGGGAACTTATACTAGCTGTGTACTAAATTAGCTAGAGGTTGAAATAATAATATAAAATAATATATGTATAGTACGTCCAAATTAAACCACATTATTATTATTTTAAAACTATTCTGATTGCTTGAAGTTTAACTTATTTTTTATTGGTTAAAAATTATTGGTAGATTGCACATATAAAACAGCTAGTTTCGTGCATATATATGATTTGGATTTAGGATATAGATTTGGATTACCTATTAATAAAACAATTAAAGTATCCATCCTTATATAAAAATAAATAACCTTATAAATCTTTGATTGACTAAAAAGCTATATTGTAACAAAATAAGTATGTCATCAAACTAAATCTCCAAACACATAATGAAATAATACAAAATTTTAGATTGATATACTATTTTTCAGATAAATCTAGATAAAATCTAATATACCCTTTTTAGTCAAATAAAAACCGTTCCTCCAAACATAAGACACCTATGCTTTTTTTTTTTTATGTCAAGAGTAAGATACCTTTTTTATCCATGAGAGTCGACCGAGATTTCTAAATCATCAATCATCAATCATCAATATATATATATTATAAAAGCCGACCGTTTTTGAGCCACCACGTTGATTCTGGCCCCACCACATTTTTGATAGAAAAACTAATTTATCACTTTATTATTTGATTTACTTACACAAATCTATCATTTTTAAGCTTATGTTTTTTTCCATATTTACAAGATAAACTATATTTTTTACCTATTATATTGAGAGAATTGGGTGGGGGGGACTAATTTGATGACAATATAGAGGAAGTGGACTCAAGGTGAAATTAATAGGGGAAGTGGACTCAAATGGTGACATGTGGGCATTAAAACCCCCCACTCCTCTCCTCCTTTCTCTCTCCTCCCATTATTTTCCACCTCTCTCTCTCCCTCTCCCTCTCTCTCTCCCTCTCCATATTTCCCATCTCTCTCTTCCTAATTCCTCTTCCACCCTCTCTTCTCCTCTCTTCCTATTTCCTCTCCCCCTCCCTCGAGGTGGCCGACGAGTGGATGAAGAGACCGACGGGGCGGCCGACAAGGGCGACAGGCCGGCCGAAGAGGGCGACGGGGTTGACGGGGTTGACGGGGCGGCCGAAGAAGGCGACGGTGCGGCCGACGAGGGCGACGGGGGCGGCCGACGAGGGCGACGGGGCGGCCGACGAGGTGGCGGACAAGGTATTTTTCTCTTTAAAAGCTCTAAATCTAGGTTTTTTTAGATTTTCTAGATCTAGGGTTTTTGAAAGTTCTAGATCTAATTAACATTTTGTTTCGTTGATGTTTTTAGATTTGGATATAGATCTAGAATTTTTTATAGATCTAGATCTAGATCTAAAAAACGGTGACAAGTTTCTAGATCTAGATCTAAAAAACGGTGACAAGTTTCTAGATCTAGATCTAAAAAACGGTGACAGAAATCCTAGAGTTTAGATCTAGGGTTTTCTGGTTTGTCACCAAGTTTTGCGGTGACAAACCAGAAACCCCTCTTTTGCGGTGACAAGATCTGCACTTGATATAGGGGTTTCTGGTTGTCACCAAGTTTGTGTGTGATCTAGGGTTTTTTGTACGCGGTGACATGTTCAATGCAATTCAGTTTTTATGCGGTGACATGTTGAATGCATATAGGTTCTCTGTTTGGTTTAACATTGTGTGCTGGTGACAGCTTTGATTGCTAGGTGATGATAAGTTTTTATATATTACTTTTAATTATAGCCTATTAGCTCAAATGGTAGAGCAACGTGCCTAGCGCACGATAATGTGGGTTCGAATCCCACATAGGCTTACTAATAATTTTTGATGACAAGTTTAAGTGCAATTTGGGGGTGGTTCTAAGTAAGGTGAAAAGTTTTTGTACGTGATGAACAAATTAGAGTGCAATATTGGCGATATTAGTTTTAGAGGTGGCAAGTTGTAAACGCGATGACAAAGTTTTGTATGGGGGGGTTTGTACGTGGTGACAAGGTTTTGTATGGGAGAGGGGACTTTTCTGTACGCGGTGACAAGGTTTTGTTTGGTGGTGACAGGTTTGGGTGTCATGACGCCATGTTCTGGGATGTTTTTGTAGTTGTCACCAAAAAAGCCTATTTACCTCATTATTTCACCGCGCCGTCCACTTCCCCTATTGTTGTCACCATCTGAGTCCATTTACCCAAAATCCTCTATTATATTTGATTTTTTTTTCTATCTTGATAACAAACTTGATTTTCAAATTACAAAGACTAACATCGTATTTATGTAAACCAAACGTAACTCTAGATTATTAATTTCTTCTTGATTTCCAAAACAATAATAAGAAGTTAATAATCTACAAGTATACTCTAGAACATAATTTTAAATAACTATCAAATTAATATTATAAATAGCCTCGGGTCAGCAATCGAATATTAAGTTGATCAACAACACATAATTTCCATTACTTGATCACTCAAATTAATCAAATTAACTTAATAATTGATCACGTCAGAATGGTCAGATTATTAATTAGTTAAACTTGATATGTTTATGTTGATACGAGTCATTCATTGATACTAAGTTAGTAGAATATCTTTATTATTTTTTTTGATTTTTTGATTGATAAACTTGATTTTTACCTCTTATTTTCACAATTACACATTTACACGTATATGAATGGTCGTTTTCAAACCACCACATTAATTTTGACCCTAACTTGTATCTCTGCTTTTCGAATATCTATCTTTTCCAACTAATCAACTATGTTATTATGAAATCAATTGATCTTTATTTTTTCCTTATATTTATTTTTTATTAAACAATCTTATTTTTTAGTATACAATATAGGGCTATAAATATTTATCATAGTATCCATTACTTGATCACTCAAGTTAACCATATTAATTTAATAATTGATCACGTCAATATAGAGCTATAAATATTTATCATATCTTTTTTAATCATCTATAAGCATTCATACTTGAAATATATCTTTCTATAAAGAAATGTTTTATCAATATTTTTAACGAACTCAATTTGATAAATAAAATTCATATTTTTTATTTTTTAAATAAACTTTCATTTGTAAATAAATTTGAACATGATTTTTTACATCAATCTTTGATCAATTTAAAGAAATGTTCTAACCAATTTTTTACATTGTTTAAAATCATAAGCTAATTTTTTCGAGCCACCACGTTGATTCTGGCTCCACTTGATTTACATTTTTTCCCAACTCAAATAGATATTGACAATTTTATATCTTTTATTTTTCTTAATTATCTATCTTTAATTTTATCTTTAAAGTCATATCTTCTATCTTCAATTTTATTTTCCTTAAATAAATCTTTAATTTTATTCTATAAAAGATACCCAATATGCATTAAGGTACGTCATTTAAGAATTGATGTTCTTCTATGTTTTGCATCGTCAAATTCATACGTACACATAATACGTCAATCAAGAATTGATCATATATGTACTGTTCAATTTGGTCTAAAGTAAATTTACTATGTTATTACAAAATATATGTACGTATGTTTGATTTACTAAGTTATTATTTTAATGGATCTGATTCTAAAGTCTATGTACAATTAATTTTGGATTATAATATAATGAGATACTAGCATAACTAACATTAATTTCCTAACATTTATAATAGTCGTACAATAAATGTTATATGATTTTCTTTTATATAACTAAAAATTTATTTCATTAATTTTGGACCCATAAAGTTTTTTAAATTTATATAAAATAAGTTTATTCTCTCCCCACCTTATATTTTTAAGAAATTATTAACAGTGCCTGTTAATTTCCTAATATTTTTTATACCAATTGTTTTTTAGATTAAAAATATCATGATTTTGATTACAGCAACTGCATTATTTTTGGTATACTCATGCATATAGATGCAAAAAACTATTCAAATATTATGATTAAAGCAACTACATGTTTAATTGTTTATATGAAATTGGCGATTTTCATACTAAAATATAAGTAAATATAATTTGCAAAATAATGTAAGTTATTGACTATAAAATATAAGTACGCGATTTGCATAACAATATATTCCTAATCGATTATAGAACAATTGAAGACTTCTAATATTCGATGAAATTAAATTATGTCATATTTTTTATTATACGTTTTCACCATAATATTTTATTTATAATATATTCAAAAAATTACAAAACAAGAGTCGTGCATGGCACGACGGGTACAACTAGTACTACTATAAAGACTTAAATAAAAATTGTGTCCTCTACAGTGGCGAAACTAGGATTTTAGTCCCGAGGAGGCTAAATAGCCTAATATAAGTATAATCGTTAGAAATTTGATCAATTTATTAATAATTAGAACTTGGAATAAACCCGAAATGCTTAATCTATAAGTATAAAATTAGTTCTAAAGTGAGTAAAGAAAATGAAACAAAATTAAGTTTTTATTAAACCTAAAGTGGATTTCAGAAAACATTATGATCCAATTGACAAGTTTGAAGTTCAAACCAATAAATTTTGGATACAACACAGGTGGCCCGTGTTTGGACAGGCGGATGTCGTCGCCATCGTGGATGCGGGCGAAAATGCGTAAGTGAAGTGGTTGGCGGACGGAGACGGACATATTAGAGACAGACAAGGCCAGTCCTAACAAATTAGAGGCCTTGAGCGAAAATTAATTAAGGGCCCTTTTTTTTACATTTCTTCTATTGTTATACACAAACATCCATCTCTTTTTTAAAAATTAGCTAATATTTATTATTTTCCATTAAATATATCTTTCACCATTTTTTTTACGGTCTACTTTTATTTCAATTATAGTGTATGATTGTGTTTGTTTATATATGTGTTTATAATACCCCATTCGTTTCGAAATAGTTGTCTATATAACCACCTTGTTTTACATTAATACTTGTTAGTTTCAGATTTTTTTTCATCAATTTCCATTTTATACCCTTAATAATTAATTATATCATAATCATATATGATTTTCAATGTTTCTTTACACTAATAATTAACTCTATAATCATATAGGTAATATAAGAAAAACAAATCTTTCTTAATATATGTACAAATACTAGTTGGACAATTATTTTAATACGGAGGAAGTAATATATATTACTATATTAGTGATTTAATTTTATAAAATTCTAAAATCCCAGTGGGGGCTACAACCCCATTGGGCACAACCTCATTCCGCCTCTAGTCCTCCATACATAAGACACCAATAATTTGGTGTTGATGTTGATTCTAAAGATGAGATTATAGCTAACGGTGTTGATGCAGATAGTATATGCTTATAATAATGTTGAAGCTGAACATTTTTTTAAAAAAATGTGTCGGAAACGTGAGTTGCTTACGGGATTTAGAAGGGTTGTAAAATGACTAAAAATGACATGATTTATTATTAAAACATAAAATAAAAATATTCTTCTTCTTCCTCTGCCTCTTCCCCTCTTCCTCCTACCACAACCGGCGGAGAGTGGCCGACGCCGGTTGTGGCCGACGACGGTAAAGGGTGGTTGTTGGCCGGCAAAGGGTGGCTGACATCAATAGAGGGTGGTTGGTGGCTGATAGAGAGTGGCGGCGGCCACAGAGGGTGACCAACGGAGGGTAGTCGGTGGTGGCAGAGGATGACCGGAGGTGAAGGTGATCGATGGCGGAGGAGGGTGGCCGACGACGACGGGTTGGACAACAAGGAGAGGGGAGGAGGAAGAAGAAAAGAGAGGGGAGAGGGGTTGATCTGGAAAAATAAAAGTAATAGTCCTTATGGTAAGGTATAAGCACGATAAGGTGGGGGAGGCAACTTATTAAAACTAGTTGTACCCGTCGTGTCATATGCGACTCGTATTTTGTATTCTTTTAATAAATATTGTAAATAGAATATTAGTGTGAAAACATATAATAAAAATTTGACATATTTTAATTTCAGCGAATACTAGAAGTCTTTAATTGTTCTATAATCGATTAAGAATATATTGTTATGCAAATCACGTACTTATATTTTATACTCCCTCCGTCCCACAATATTTGTCCGTATTTCCGTTTCGGGCGTCCCATATATTTTGTCCATTTTTCAAATATTTCCATTTATATCACTACTTTTTTACACTCTTACCCTTATACAAACACCTCAATTACCCATATCTACCAACTCCTTCTTCCCCACTAATTTCTCACCATTTCCTTAAATACATAAATTCACAACCATTAAAAAAAGTTTACCCACAATTAATCACAAAATTACTTAGGATGTGAGTAATCAAAATTTTTCTTTTTTTTTTTTGCTATCGGGTGAAATCAGTGTTGATGGGCTTCTGGGCCGATTTTTTGGGCCGCAATTCACCCTTTGAAAGAATGGGCCTCTGGTTGGTTGGTGGCAACCCAATTCCCCCATATAAAAGCTTGTGTAAGCTGAAACCCGACCCCCATTCTCATTCATGTGCGCCGTTTCCCTTGCTCCATTCTCTCTCGGCTGAAAACCCTAGCCTCTTTGGCCGAGCTCCATTGTTGAGTTTGCTGTCTTCCTTCTTGCTCGTTCCTCCATTGTTGCCAAACCTAGCTCCTTTCTTCTTGCTCCTCTCGCATCCATCTCTCTCTGTTTGGCCTTGAGTGAACGATTCCCCTGTGTGTGGCTTTGTTGATCTTCAAGATGGCTCTATTACGTGTGGTTGGAGCTTGAGGCATCAAAGGTTGGCTTGATCTCGTGCGCTCCTCTTAAGTTGTTGTTGGTCTCTGGATCCACACTTTTGTCCCTCCTCTGGTGCGTTTTCATTACTCTGTAACACTTGTTTTCCTTACTCTTGAGTTGTTGTTGGTCTCTCCATCTCGTACGCTCCTCTTGAGTTGTTGTTTTGCTCTGTAAATGATGATTTGTTGTTTTGTATGCTCGATTCCTCATCTCTGTTGTTTTTGCTCTCTTGAGTTGTTGGTTTTGCTTGGAACTTTATCTCACTCGAGTTCTCTGTTGTTGCATGCATGGTTTGTGCTCTCTGGATTGAGCCTTGTTAAGCCTCCTCTGGTGCGTTATTGTTACTTTGGTGAGCTCCTCCATCTTAACCTTGTATTGTCCTTTGTTAGCCCTTTGTTTTGCTTAACCTGACCGGTTCTCTGCTTTGCATGTTTTGTTGGGCCACCGACTGGTCACTGGTTGTTGTTTCCTGTGCTTTGTGCATGCATGCTGGTTGCTTGAAGTGATCTCCCCTGATCTATCATTTGGTGAGTGGCTCTTGAACTCCTCTATTCTTACTCTGTTTTTTGGGTTTTGTTTTTGTTTTTTGGCATATGTCTAATGTGTTTTTGTGTTTTGCAGATTCCAACTCCTCTAATCTTAATGGATCATGATGAGATCTTTGAGGCTGATAATACTCCCACAAGCTCAATGGAATCATATGTTCCTTTTTCCTCTGATGAGGGCAATTGTGAGTGGGGACCTTCTTGCAAGGGAGAACATTCATATAGTCAGTGGCGCTTGGAACCATCTCCTCCACGATATGTGAAGAAGCCCCCACCCCCAGTGACCCAGCCCGCTGAGCTGAATGGAACTTCTTGCTCCTCTGATGGTGAAGTGGCTCCTGATTCCGAGGAGAGCACTGCTGATTCTCCTTCTCTGGATGATGAATTCCCCCCGTCTCACTAGGGGATGATTAGCTAAGTCCCCTGAGCTTTCCACTTTCATTTGAATTATGTTGTGAGTGCTGCAATTTCCTGCCTTGATCTATGTTCTCATGTGTGTTTATGTTTCATATTGTGTTGTCAGTTGTGTTTATGTTTGATGTTGTGTTCTCAGTTGCATGTTGTGCCTCTGTTTGATGCTCCTTTGTCATGTGCTATGTTCTCAGTTGTGTTTAGGTTTCATATTGTGCTGTCAACTCTGTTTATGTTTGATGTTGTGTTCTCAGCTGTTTTGTCAATTGCATGTTGTGCCTCTGTTTGATGCTCCTTTGTCATATGCTATTATGTTGTCACTTGCTTGCCTCATGCTTGCCTTTGTTATTCTGACCCTGAATCATCTGGATACCTCATGCTTGCTTTTGTTGTTGTGTTGTTTTACTTTCCTTTTTTTATTTTTTCCATTTGATCAATGATGAAACCTTTATAAACTGATATGTATAGCTCTGACATTTCAAAGGAAGCCAGCCATGTTAATGGTTTAGGCATGCCATGAGATGTCAGTTTTAATGTGAGGGGAGCATGCATTGATGATGTATGAGGAGCTCTGAGATCATTTTTTCTTTTTTTTTTTGATCAATGATGAAACCTTCATAACTGAGATGCATGTTCCTTGATGACTCATTTTCTCTGACACTTCAAAGGTAGCCAGTCATGTTAATGGCTTAGGCATGCCATGAGCTGTTAGTTTTAATGTGAGGGGAGCATGCATTGATGATGTATGAGGAGTTCTGAGATCTTTTTTGAAGTTTTTTTTTCTTGTTTTACACACTGCATTGCATTCTTCTAAGTACCTTTTCCATTCCAAGTCAGTTTTGCTCCCAAAAATCAGATTTCCAACAACTGTTTTACACACTGCATTACATTGTTACATACACAAAAATATTCTGATTGCCAAATCAGTTTTACACACTGTATTGCATTCTTACACACACAAAATATTTGCACCACAAAAAACCACACTTGCCCTACATTTAGTTCATTTCTTCAAATGGATCCTCTTGACTTTCTTCTTCTGCTTCAACTGCCATATTGTTTTCCTGCATTTCTGGTTGTGGTTGCACCCCATGTCTGTTTGCATGAATGTTATCCCACGCTTCTTGCACAACCCACATTGGTGCTTGAATCACTGTTGGGAGATTTCCTTGGGCCTCTAGCCTTTTCTTGTTGACATGTGGTAGCTCATAATCATTCCCCCCTTTAACTTTCAATACTTCATTCATGACATATTGTAGTGACATCCATACATTAGCTAGAGTCTTAGGGTCTAGCTCATGAAAAGCACCATGCACAGCATCCAACATTCCATCAATGTCTTTAGGCATTTTTTTATGCATTAGAGATTGAATGCTCCTAAAAAAGCCCAACTCTAGAATGTTTAAATCAGGACTGTTTGGTGGTTGTTGAACTAAGATGAATGTAAAACCTGGTTGTTTGTAAACCTGTTGCCATGCTGCATCTTGTTGATTTATGTGTGCCTTTGCGTTGTCTTGCTGTATGAAAATGACTCTGTGTGCTGCACCATCTTGTGGCCACTTTGCCATGATTGCTGGCACAATTTGCTCTATTAACATGCTCCTTGTAACCTTTTGGTTGATTGATTCAACCAACTTGGTCACCATTGTACCTTTCAATCTGTTTTTTGAGTTCCTCTTTGCTGCTTCCTTGTATGTGAATGGGAATATCCCAATTTTACCATCAAATGTGCATGCTTTTCTTGAATCAAACCTAGGCCTAGCCACTGCAGCAGTGAACATAACCTTTGGTATGAATTTGCTAGAGCTAGCTAACATGTATTTGCCCCTCTCATGCTGTGCTAGATATACACATTGTGATTTCTTGCTTAAGTTGAACCACTTCTCATCTATGTGGACAAAGTCATACATGGGATAGTAGTGGGTCTTTGTTTCCGGCGTTGCTCCATTTAAAAGGCTAATAATCCACTCTAACCTTGTGATTTTGTTTGCATCCTTAAGTCCTGGCTTGAGTGCATTGGTGTGTGGTCTTATGATTTCTCTTTTGAGTAGCCTGTGTGTTGTGCTCTTTGACATTTCTAGCTTGCCTGCCAAGTCCCTGATACATGTTTTGTCTCCCATGCTCAATGAAGTGATTTTTGCAATATCAACCTCTATTCTCTTTCTGCCTCCATTGTGATATCTTGTGCTCACATTAGGCCTCTAGTTTGCTGCAGTTTGTTGTTTGGCCATGTTCCAAATTCTTGTCGTTGTTCTTGTTGAAACATTAAATTCTGTGGCAACCCCTTGCATTGCTCCTCTTCTAAGATGCCCCTCTTTTGTTGGAATTTGATGCAATTTCATCAGAATTTGGAACCTTTTCTCGCTGCTGAGCTTTGACCTTGATGGCCTATGATGCAAATGTTCTGTTGGTTGCTGCTGTAGCTCCTCTGTTGTCTGTTGTACCTCTTCTTCCTCCATCTCCTGTGCTGGCTCATTCAGATTAAAGTTGTGTTGGCTTTGTTGTGGTGGGACTACCTCTTCTAAAGGTGGATCTTCATTGAAGTTCAAGCCTGAGGCCATCAGGTTGAAGCAGTGATGCTTTAAAACAAATTTATGACTTTTTCTCCTTTGTTTTTTTTGGTGGAATTTATGGCTCTGTTTTGTAAGTGAATGTTCTCTTGAAGTGTAAGCTTTTGTGTAAGGCAGTGTATTTATACTGCCATAAATTGGCTCTGTGTAAGCCTTAAATCCTGCTCCTCTATTGTGTATTGTGTGTGTAATCCGTGTGCTTTAAATCCTGCTTCTCTATTGGTCCAAATTTTTTTTTCCCTGAATTCTGATTGGTTTAGAAGAAACCACATGGATTGCCTTTTGAATTCAACTTTCCCCCCTTTCTACACTCTGACACAGCAAAAGTGATGCATAAATAACAGTGCAAAACTGCTTTATGGACAAATGTAATGGGACAGAGGGAGTAGTCAATAACTTTAGTATGTAAATTGCCAACTTGATATAACCAAATTAAACATGTAGTTGTTTTAAGACGATTTTGGGTAAATGGACTCAACTGGTGACAACAATATGGAAAGTGGACGGCGCGGTGAAAAAATGAGGTAAATAGGCTCTTTTTGGTGACAACTACAAAAACATCCCAGAACATGACGGCATCACACCCAAACCTGTCACCACCAAACATGTTAACGTATATGAATTTGTCACCGTGTACAGAAAATTCCCCTCCCCCATACAAAACCTTGTCACCACGTACAAACCCCCCCATACAAAACCTTGTACTCATCGCGTTTACAACTTGTCACCTTACCTAGAACCACCCCCAAATTGCACTCAAACTTGTCATCAAAATTTATTAGTAAGCCCATGTGGGATTCGAACCCACATTATCGTACGCTAGGCACGTTGCTCTACCATTTGAGCTAATAGGCTATAATTAAAAGTAATATATAAAAACTTATCATCACCTACCAATCAAAGTTGTCACCCAACACAAAATGTGGTGACATGTTAAACCAAACAGAGAACCGCATACAGATTTTGTCACCGCACAAAAAACTGAATTACATTCAACATGTCACCGCGTACAGATTTTGTCACCAAACTGGAAAACAGAAAACCCTAGATCACACACAAAACTTGGTGACAAAATAGAAAAATCTAGATCGCGTGCAGATCTTGTCACCGCAAAGAAAAATTGCTTACATTCAACATGTCACCGCGTACAGATTTTGTCACCAAACTGAAAAACATAAAACCCTAGATTGCGAACCAAACTTGGTGACAAACACAGAAACCCTAAACCACGTACAGATTTTGTCACCACAAAGAAAACTTGGCTACATTCAACATGTCACCTCGTACAGATTTTGTCACCAAACTGAAAACTTGTCATCACGTAAAGATTTGACTCCAGATTTTGTTTACAGAATGTAAAACCCTAGATTGCGCACAAACCTTGGTGACAAAAACAGAAAACTCTAATTCACGTACAAATCTTGTCACCGCAAAGAAAACTTTGTTACCAAACTAAAAACTTGTCATCGCGTATAGATTTTGACTTTAGATCTTAAAAAATCATAGATCTAGATCTAGATCTAGGGTTTCTAGATCTAAGATTGTCACCACATATAGATTTAGATCTAGATCTATGATTTTTCTAGATTTAGATCTAGATCTAGGGTTTTTTTAGGATTTTTGTCACCGGTTTTTTTAGATCGAGATCTAGATCTAAAAAAAACTCTAGATCTATATCTAGATCCAAAAACAACGATGACAATGGTGTAGATCTAGATCTAGAGTTACAACTTTCAAAAAAACCTAGATCTAAAAAATCTAAACAAAAACCTAGATCTAGATCTAGAACTTTCAAAGGTATACATACCTTGAAATGTCTCGTCGGCCACCTCTTCCTCTCGTCGGTCACCTCGTCGGCCACCTCGTCGCCTTGTCGGCCGCCAAGCTCGGGTATCCCGTCGTCTTCTTCAACTTTGTCGATGGCGGCGCCCTCGAAAATCCGGTCACCATGACCTCGTCGCCATTATCTATGGAGGAAGAGGGAAGATGGAGAGGGAAAGATGAGGAGAGGGAGGGGGAGAGGGAAAAGGGAGAGTGAGAGGGAGAGGGAGAGGGAGAGGATGGATCTTGGGAGAGAGAAAAGAATGGGAAGAGAGAGAAAATGAGGGTTTGAGGGCTTTTATATAAAATCATTAGTCCATTTACCACACACTTTTCATCTTTAGCCCATTTCCTACATTATTTGCAAAATTTAGACCCTCCCACCCAATTCCCTCTTGTTTTAATCATAATATTTAATGAATACTTTTTTCCATCTATATGCCTGAATATACCAAAAAAAATATTTTGTTAAAATGTAATATATTTCAAAAATCATGATATTATGAATCTAAAAAAACAATTGGTATAGAAAATGCTAGGAAATTAATAGAAACTGTTAGAAACAATTTATGAAAAATATAAGGTGGGGTGAGAATAAGATTTTTTATATTTTAAAATTTTATGAATTCCAAAATTAATTAAATAAATGTTAGTTATATGAAAGAAAATCATATAAAATTAATTGTACGACTATTATAAATGTTAGGAAATTAATATTAGTTATGCTAGTATCTAATTGAATTATAATCCAAAATTAATTGTACGTAGACTTTAGATCCATTAAAATAATAATATAGTAAATCAAAAATATGTACATATATTTTATAATACCATAGTAAATTTACTCTAGACCAAATTATTTCTTAAAATTTAATGTATGTATGAAACATACCTTAATTAACCTTCAACTTCAAATTGAACCGTAAGTATGATCACTTCAAATTGAATTGTATTTGTACGTATGATCAATTCTTGAATCATGTATCATGTGTACGTATGAATTTGACAATGCAAAACATAGAAGAAAATCAATTCTTGAATGATAAAATTAAAGATAAAATTATTTAAGGAAAATAAAATTACTGATAGAAGGTATGACTTTAAAGATAAAATTGAAAGTTAGATAATTAAGGAAAATAAAAGATATAAAGTTGTCAATATCTATTTGATATAAAAATATAAAAATATATATATATAGAATAATTCTAAAATTAACATTGTATTAATAAAAATACATATAGGTCAATAGGTTTGAACTCGGGTATATTGTGTTTGGATTGTAGATTCTCGACTTAAAAACGAATTTGTGTCAAAATTTAAACTCGAATCAATTAATTCAAGTTTATACAGTGTATTTACATTACCATACATAGTACAAGATTTGTACTATTTCTTATGTTACTTATAATATTTACAATGAGTACGAAAAACACGATAAATACCATAATTAAACATCATCGTCGGAGTGACACACTCCTACAACACCCATACTAATCTAGAGTTGGGCTCCGGTGCAAACAGTATTAAAATATAAAATGCGAACGCGGTTAAATCGTTGGATTAATGGAGCGGACGGTCATGATTAAAGTATTACAATTCAGCAAGAACAGACAAAAAAAACAAGAGCGCATCATATGTATGGCACGGAAAGTAATTAGGAGTATAATTTGCTCCGCAAGACAAAATTGCCCCTAAGTCAAACATTCAACTAGACGCTTCCGCTAACTCTTCTCCAGATTTTTGATAAAAAAAAAAATCTTCTCCAAATTAAATGTTTTTGCAATTCAACTAAAATGTGTATGATTAATTCTTCTGCTATTCCATTAAATATTTTTCTAAATTAACAATCAAAATAGCAATAACTAGAAATGTCTAGCATAATTATTTCAGAAGGTTATGTACCAAAAATATTTGAAATGTTTTATCATTGGTGTTTGGCTTGAATCATGACAAAGTGAACTAAGTCATTAAATTGTGTGCAGTTACTGTTGCCTCCTATTTACATGAGTTTCTCTTGGATTCATAGAGTTTTATGATTAAGGATTTTGCATCTTTTATCATGCTTTTATGGTGTATGTCAAATTTTTAGTTTGAAAGTAAATTATGTGTTTTAACTTCTAACACCTCACATACATAGCTAAACACTATTTGAATCTTATTCAGAGACTCTTATTGCATAAGAGAGTGTGGTCGTCACACAAACTGATTAAGGTAGTCATACACAAATTGACTATACTGTTTACGTTCATGTGTTACAAGTAGTGGGTTCATAATTGTTATCCTCTTAGTTCAACATTTTTAATCCATAATAAAAGGATGAAAAGTTTAGCTAAAGATTCCTACTATAGCCTACTAGCTCAAACGGTCGAGTGATGTGCATACAAATATATTTGAGTTCAAACTCACATAGGCTAATGTTCTCATATATAACTGTTATCCTGGTTCATTATTTTGTAATCTTAGGTTCATACAAGTTCTTCTTATGGTTCATGTCTTTTTTGTAAGCTCGGGTTCATAATAGTTATATTACAATTCATGTCTATTAATTCATAATATTTATTGTTTTGATTCATAACATTAATTATTTTGGTTCATGTCTTTGTCAGCTCAGGTTCATAATAATTTATATTACGGTTCAAGTCTATTAATTCATGATATTTGTTGTTTTGGTTCATAACATTTGTTATTTTGGTTCATGTTTTTATAAACATAGGTCCATAATATCTTATCCTCTTCTTGTAGCCTTTTGTTTAGGCTAGTTGTAATTTAATTTCATATCTTTTGGTCCATAACATCTGTTATTTTGGTTCATGACTCTTAAACTAATAACACTTACTTTGTTTAATTGTATGTCTTTGGTTCATGATAATAGCTTTTTCGGTTCATGTTTTTATAAGTTTCGGTTCATAATAATGTTTCATACGATTTCAATCTTTTGTCATACATATAGTATATAGTAATAAGCTTGTTCAATGGCAAAGTCCGTGTAATAAAAATGCGTCACATCCTAAATTCCTAAATTAATCCTAATGCTCAATCTGAAATTGAGATGATATGAAGTTCATATTACACTAACACATACCATCCAACTTCTTAGAACCATATCAATACAGAACGAAATTTAACATCAATCTGAAATTTGAACAAGGCGCATTATTGTCAATACAGAATGAAATTTAATATCAATCTAATTGCAATTCTAACTCGTTTAGCATCATCCGTACTCCCAATTTCCAAAGAGGCCAATTGGATACTTTTGGACATGGTGATCCTAGCCTAGGTAAACGCAATTGCTTAGTGCAAATCCATAACAACACTACGGTCAATAACGAATGAAAGTTGAATAACGCCGACTGAAATTCCGGAAAACGCAACATCCACCAAACAGTTAAATTGGCATGAGAAATCCACCATCTAAGCCAATGATCAGACCAACATGATTGAAAAGTAAACTAGTTCCAAACAAATATTGTATCAAACAATAAAGTAACCAGAAATTTCTTCTCTAAATAGGCAAAATCTCCATCGTCTAATATATTTGATAGCTTTGAATCGGAAGAGAAAGACGAATGACAAAATTATAGATGGTTCAATGGATGCAAGGAGGGAGACCGCGCGGGGGGGTGGGGGGGGTGGGAGGGAGGGACGATGGGGTCGAGGAAGTCACAGGTCACTGAAGATGAGAGTTGGGGAGGGAGAAAACGTCATGATAGTGAAAAGACATAATTACCCTTATACCATTAAAAAATCTAAGAACACAAGCGCTGCCTTTTCACCGTAGATTGGACCAGATCAAACGGCTATGAATTGTTCGCTTTTTACAGTATAAGATATATTCTCACATGATCTCGTATCTACTAATCTAATACTAAATACACTAATTTAATGACAAGTTCCAGCCAACTCCCTACTAATTTTGATTTGGCTTCTCAACCAACGTGTAGGACTAAATTCAATTCATGCGGACACGTGTCCACGGCCATCAAACATGAAATGTCATCCTCTGACCCCTGATTGGTCAGCCAGTCTGATCCAACGGCCAGAATGTCATCCTCTGATTCGAATTAACTTTCGTCATCTGTATATGAATGAATGGATCTTACGTCTTTAACAGTGAGCCAACCGGCAGTTGGGCTCGTACACGCACAAATTACACACGGTTCATATTGCTCTATATTTTAATTAATATTTTATCTATAAATTATTATATTTTTATGGTAATTATTTGCTTATAATATTTTTTTTTATCAAAAGAGACATTTTAAAAATAACTAAGTAAACTTTTTTGCGTGCTAGGATAACTTAAACTTTAATACTTTTTAGGATAAATAAGGATAAAATTAGGCATGTGTATTTTCTTCTCTAAAAATGGATAATCGATTACATATTTTTGCCTTGAATTTTCTTGGACAATTTTTTTTCTTTCTCGTTGATTTTATAAATATATAATGACTACTCCGAAAATATAGATCATTTAAAATTTTAACTTCATTCTAGTTTATTCGGTATATATAATAATAATAATTAAGTTCGTTATTTTGCACAAGGGAGTGTTTATTTTTACCAACAAAGTCGGCCCATATCATTTTATGCAGGTAGTGCAATTGCTGGCTAGCTTTAATTACATGGGACTCCCTACATTTGGCCCGTATATATCATTCTATGCATGTATTTGTCAACAATATAATAAACATTGTGGTACAATCCCCATGTGACCTCTACGTACGTACGTACCCATATGTTTTTATCTTCATTCATGTCCCATTAATTTGTGAGCTGGCCCTTTGCAAAATGCTTTAAATTCTCCAATTTACCGACGTACACTTTCATCAACGTTAGTACCCATAAGTTAACCAAACCCATACAAACAAGAAACCAAACAAAAATCAAAATTAAAAAAAAAAAACATTTTTCTTATTTTCTTGATTTCCCCCTCTTTCACACACCACTCCCCTCCTATAAAAACCCATCACCACAACCCTCTAAAACTCACTCACAAAACTCTCATATATTCCCTAGCTCACAACAAATCCCCTCCATTCCCTCTAACAAAAAGCCCCTCAGCAGTCCACAATGGCCTTCTCCTACGCCAAGCTCGCCTGCGTCCTCCTGATCGCCCTAGCGGTGGCGGCCCCGGCCACGGAGGCGGCCATCACTTGCGGCGCCGTCTCCTCGAAGCTGGCTCAGTGCATCCCTTACTTGAAGGGCGGCGCCAGCCCATCCCCCGGATGCTGCGCCGGAGTCAAGCAGCTCAACGGCATGGCCGCCACCCCCGCCGACCGCCAGACGGCCTGCGGCTGCCTCAAGAGCGCCTCCGGCTCCATCCCCGGGATCAACTTGAGCAATGCCGGCAACCTCCCCGGCAAGTGCGGCGTCAGCGTCCCTTACCCCATCAGCCCCAAGGTCGACTGCTCCAAGTAAGTATTACTGACTCTGTGTTTTTATTCTTTGTCGCTAAGTAAATCTCTGTGTTTTGAATCTAATATTGTTTTTTCTTTTAATTTTGTGTGATTGTAGGGTTCACTAAGATGGATGTGAGAAGATGGAGGGAGCATAGTGGAGTGTGTGGATGATTTTCTGGTTGAATTAAAAGAGTATTATTACTTTTTCTTAATATTTAAAAAGAGAAAAAAAAAAGTGGTAGTAGTATTTAGGCGTCGTGTGTGGAATAAAAAGAGTCCGGAGAGTTGTGTGCGACTCCACCTTAGCGAGTCGATGTGCAACGTCGCCTGGTTCGTATATGTACGTTCTTATCTTGTAACCCTCCATTTCAACTATGCTCCCCCATTAATGAGTACTACTTATTGTATGTTTTAATTATATCCTACGTGTTTATGTTAATCACTCTACGCTTAAATTTTTCTTGCCGTGATTAGTAATATTACTCATGCACAACGTTCCAAAAAACGCTCCCAAACGGTCCGGTTTTTGTCCTAAATGGGGCACAAACAAGGCCCGAGCAGGAGTTTTAGTAATCACTCTATGTTAATCACATGACTAAACCGGTACATAATGTTGTAAGAGATTTGATTACACAAATCGGACAGGCGCCTTGACGATCTATATATACAGTTAGGACTCGGGTCCAGCTGCTTAAAAGTTGCCTATGAACGATATTTGGAGTGGTTTCGTTCGTATGATGAAGTTACAAATTGAAAGGTTAAAAAATGTTATCCGGATCGAGGAAGTTAAAATTTAAGAAGAAGATTGTGGAAGTGTATAAAGTCTGAAATGGACGAGTGATGGGTGCCCAACTGCCCATAGTAACTGAAGAGTGCAAGTCACTAGAAAGGTGGTCCAATGGTATAAGGCTAAGTTTTTGGTTACTCTCGTAAGATTTGGACATAAATTTTATTGTCCCAACTACTTCCCATTACTATAGTCATTTAATTATCGATGACATGTCTAAGACATCAATTGCACTTGTACCTTTTCTTCTGGATTGGGTCGTACCTAAGATTGATTTTCTTAATATAGGTGGTCTATATAGATTGCAAATTTATATGGATTACAAACTAATCGTCTAAGAAAAAGACTGATATCTTATTTTATTTCTAAGCACACTATGTTTGTGTGAGCTCTATAAAAACAAATGTGGACTCTATCAAAATTTACTCTTTTTTTTTTTGCTTAACCGATTGACTAGATGCCGAAATTTAGCCAAATTTACTTTAGATTTCTAGCAAATTCCGTTTTATATTTTCCAATCCGTCAATATAATATGTATCATCACTATGTTTTCCTTTGGATATCTACTTAAGTGGTGAACCACCCAAGAATAGTACTCAAAAAAGTATTTACCCGACTCATACGGACAGTTTACTCAACCAAAAAAAAATCCTACTTTTTTGGTAGAAAAAAAAAATTCCTACTTGTAATTTCTTGAAATGTAAAATAAAATAACCCATAGTGACCCGAAGAGTAAGGAAATTTACCCGACATAAACCAAACAAGACGACAAATGTAGGCCTACCATAAATTTACATTTATTAACATGGTGGCCTGGTGGGTGGGTGATCAATAGCAATCGCAATCGCCCCATTCGCCCGCCCAATCTCAATTAATTTTACGGAAATTTCGCATGGTGCCCCTCAACTTAAGTCAATTTCGTGTGGTACCCTACAAGATATTATATTTCGTGTAGTGACCCTCACAATTTTTAAAATTTCACCCCGTGCCCATTGTTTTAAACATACCAGAGAAATTAGTTTGACAACATGCGTTTTTTCTTCCTTCGACCTCTTCTTCTCTTTACTCCTCCATTCCTTGGTCGATCTTTTGTCCAGTTGCAGGAGAATGGTTGGGCACAAGAAGAGCGGATGTATTGATTTCTATCTCGGTTGGGAACTTCTCAATGCCTTCTCAATGAACGGAATCTTGTTATGAGGTAGTGAGGAAGACAAGAACGATGGCGGATTGGGACGGCAACGATGACGATGGATTGGGACGACAATTGTTGGCGCTCTCTGAATAGATGAGGGGGAAAAGGGTGAAGGTGGCGGGATGTATGAATTTCGTTCTTTCAACTTTCAATTTCGGTGATTTATGGTTCAAGTAGTGTTAGGGTTTCAAAATTTTAGGGATACAATTGTGGGGGATATACAATTGAAATTCAATCTGGCCTTTTCTTGAACAACTGATTTCAATTTTGGTGATTTATGACCCCATGTTGTTGATTGACTTCATTGTTGTTGCTGCGCATGTTGCTTGTGTCATGGACACTTTTAGGAGCAAGCATTTGCTTCATGTCTCTAATTTGAGTTAGGAGTTTTAATTGTTGGCTGCCTGTAGCTGCAATTTTATCTTTGATTGGAGCTCCTCACTATACATGGTACAAGCACCTTATATATGGTTGTAGTTAAGTTTGGTTGTTGTCAAAATTTCTCAATTGATTGTGTTGTTGGCTTGGCTTATCCTTGAAACATCTTGAAAGATTTTTTCGTTCTTGTCATGAAGAATCTCTTCCAATCGTTGTTGTTGTGCTGGATTTGTTCTTTGAAGCCAAAGAAGCTACATGATGGGAGGAGGTAAGGTGAAGGCATCGAGAAGTATACAGACGTCGATGGAAGAAAGCCATTAAAAAAAAAGCTGATATTTTAATTTTAACGGATTTTAGTAGGGTTAAGAGAATGGGTATGGGGCGAAATTATAAAAACGTGAGGGTTACATGGCGAAATTTTATTTATGGTTGGGCACCACACGAAATTGACTTAAGTTGAGGGGTACAAGGCAAAATTTCCGTTAATTTTATGAATGCAAATTTCACAATTTCGACCCATCACTCGGTGCTCACTGAGATTCGGTTGTCTACATATTTAACCGTCCAAAAAAGGCCACATTATTACGGAGTGGTATAAGTTTGTAGCTACTCGTCTTTGGCCTTATTCTCTAAAAATGTTAAAAAAAAGTGGCTTTATGATTAGTCATTACATTTCAATGTAAAGTAAAGTTTTGTGTATCATGAGAATAGATGTTGTGTAAAGAGAGCATTAAAAAGAATCTTAGGCCTTTAATCATGGAAAAAATTATTAGTTAATAGATATGTGCTAAGTGGTGCAATGATCATGTATAAAAAGCAAACGTTAAAAAATGAGAAACGCAATGCAAGTTCAATTGCGTTTGTGCACGTGGTCACATATCGTTCCAACATAAGGCGTGATTGTCTCGTGTTAGTTTTCGGTTTAAGACTCCATTCGGTGGCATCGAAATTGAAGTGAAACGAACAACCGCAACGAATTTATCGACTTAAACCGCACTGGATCTCCCGTTTGTCGTGAGTAGACCTGTCCAAATGCGGGTTGACCTGCCCGCAAATAAGGGCGGGCTTGGACAATGGTTCAGGCCCTGCGGGCCAGGCCCGGCCCGCCCATATTTAATCCGGGTCGGGTATGGACTGACGGTTTAGCCCATGCAGGCCGCTAGGCCCAGCCCGGCCCATAACATTTTATAAAAAAAAATATATGTCGAAATATATTTTATACACCTCATGCCTTCTGAAATTAACCTAGCTTCCTAGACTTGATGCATCTCTCTATTCTCTTACTCTCGCTCACTTCCCCATCTCCCTCTCTAGGAGTCTATTCTCGATCTGCCTCTTTGTCCTCGCTCACGCGCCGCTCACGCCGTTCCCAATCTACTCTCTTCTCGGTCGGCGGTCGCCATTCTCTTCAAGGTTTAGCATTAGTCGGTCGGTAGTCTTCTGATTTGTTCCGGCGTTCCTAGTCTTCCCGGTCGCCATTCTTGTTTTGTACAGGTTTGCATATTGGCGAAAACAAATGCTAGATTTTTTGCGGGCCGGGTTGTCCATGGGCCAGCCCGGCCCTCAATGTCGGGCGGGCTTGGGCCGCATTTTCAGCCCATTTATGCAGGCCGGGCCACCGCACATACGGACAAAAAAAAAGTTTTAGCCCGGCCCAGGCCCGGTCCAAGCCCGCATTTGGACAGGTCTAGTCGTGAGGAATGAAGATGTGGCAAAATCTAGTCGTATAAGTTAGAACACTATTTATACAACAACAACAACAAAGAGTACTTAAGGGTAAAAAAACTATATACCTAGACAACAGTAGGGGGTTGGAAAATCGAGATTATCACCCTAAGGCATAGCCTAAGAACTTCTTGCCAATATAAGGTTATTATGAATTTCAAGGAGTGAACTTTATGGATAAAAAAATCGCACATTTTTCCCCATTCATTCTTGATTGATGCAATCCAAACTTCTCCAATTCCCAAAATTCTTATCCGAAAAGATGTTATAGAACGGGTAATGACTTTTAAAAAATGGAAAAAAAGTTTAATTTTTCAAGCCTAGTTGACTTAATTTGGAATGGGGTTCGAGTCTTGTGTGTTATGGGCTTGTTCTGGGCTGAGCTAGTAACATAAAAAAGGGAAATTTGCATTTAATCACCCCTTATTTTACACTTGTTACATTTAACCACCCTTTATATTTTTTTCTACACTTAACCACCCCTTATTTGTAAATAGTTGCATTTAACCACCCATTTGACAAAAATGATATTCTCTCAAAAATAAATGACATTTTTGCCCTTAGTGTTAATTTTTATTTTATAAAAATAAAAGAATTATTAAGCTCATATAGTATCTCCCAACTGAAAAAATTAGTTTCGAATTCTAAAACTCCTCCAAAGTTGTATATATGGTTCTCGAATTGTATCTCCCAACTAAAAAAATAGTTTCGAATCTTAACATTCCTCTAACGTTGTATAATTTTTTGTGTTGAGACCCGATTCGAAAATCGCTTTGTAAAAATAGTTTATCATTCGTAACTGAATAATCTAAATACTTTATTATTAAGGTGGATACATAAATAATATTTCTTATTTTATTATAATAATTAAAAAAATTCTATTAGTAGTTAGGTCAATCCAAATTCATATGAACTTGAAGTGAACCAAACCGAACATGTAATAGAGGGAATAATATTTTTTATATAAACAATGGGTGGTTAAGTGCAACTATTTGTAAATAAGGGGTGGTTAAGTGTAGGAAAAACTATAAAGGGTGGTTAAATACAACAATTTGTAAATAAGGGGTAGTTAAATGTAGAAAAAAATATAAAGGGTGGTTAAATGCAACAAATGTAAGATAAGGGGTGGTTAAATGCAATTTCCCCCGTAAAAAAAGCACATATAAGCCCACAAAACTTCCGTCCTTTTTTTAATATTTTTTTGTAAAAAAGAATTTTCAAATATTCCCTTTTTTTTTATCAGATTTTCAAATATTCCCTGAGCCCAAAATCGCAACGGCTGTAAAGCCGAGACCCCTGTTCTTCCGCCATCGCCGTCGTCGGCTGTAATGCAATTCAAAACAGAGAAGCCGCCATGGAATCTTCAGATCAAAGCTCAGGCAAAGCAATTCGTCTTCAATTTCAAGCTTAGGCTAAATTCGGCTCCGGAATCGCTCTACAATCTCAAAACCCACAGATTCTCTCTCCTCCTCAAGCTCCGAAGATGGCGGATCCGATTCAGATCCGAATCCGGATCTCCGGCGATCAAGACCGAGATTCTTCAGTGAACAGGATCTATCAAGTCCAGATTCGTCCGGATCTTCCGGAAATTCCGATCTCGTCTTCGGATCAAGGGGAGGCCTGACGATAGTGATAGATCGGCGAAGTTCGCTTTGTCTAAGAAGAATCGGTTGGTGAAATGCGGAGCTTTTTCTGTTGTTCTGGCTATGGCGGTGGCCGCTTCTGCGTTTGGATTCGATGTGACGAAGCTTCTCGAATGTGCGATGGGATCGGCTTTTGAAGGCTTGCAATCGGTAAGATAATTGGATGTAATTATGGTTGAATCTAACTGTTGATTTATTATCTTCCGGTTAAGCTATTTATAGAATCGTGAAGTTGTGTGATTGAGATTGTCAATTGTGAAGATGATTGGTTTGTGGAATTGCTGAATGATAGGTGAACCATTTGTCAATTTGCAACGGTTGTAATGTTAAGTGACTTCAGTCCTTTAAAGAGTTGTTTTAAGTAGTGTTTGTGCACTAAATTGGTGTAATAGTAGTATGTGGATGATGAGGCCTAGTGATGGTTGCGGTTTACCAAACAAAATCAGATAGTGAAGATGACAATTAGGGGCTACTTCCTTCAAATATGTCTTCCACCAAGATGATGTCCCCAACAAGAGCTTATGAATACGATCATTAGAGTTAGCTTCCTTTTAGAGTCGTCGTCTAGCAAGCTGACTACGAAGGACGACTCTACCCTGAGAAATCAGCATACATTCAGCATGGAGATCTCGAATGTAGTTAATACTCTTTGAAGTTTGATACTATGTGAAGATCTCGACTGTACAAGCATTGAATCAGCTTGATCTTCGTTGAGAGTTCTTAGGAGGAAATTAGAAGGGCAAATGATAATATTTACTCCCTCTCTCTCAATTCTAAGCTTAAGCACACACACACACACAGCCATCTTAGATACGAAAAAGCTCTAACACAGTTGTATGAGCTCTAAGACAGCGTCGCTTATTGGACGTATTTACTTGCAATCGTTTAAGTATATCACATTTCAGCTCGATTCATGTTGTTTCTTTATTGCAATCACTTGTAAAGTACACTACTACTAAGACAATTGCAATACTCTATTGACTACCTATCCTTCAAAACAGCAAAAAAAAAACCATTGCAACAAAAAAGTGAACTAGTTATTATTATGGGCCGACATTGAATCAGCCCAAATAGGCCCAATTGATATGCAATACTGTGAGCAGAAATCCACTGGTATAGGAAGGAATTCTTCTACTTCAACTGGGAATCTGGGATGGATGGTGTGGTTGCTGATTCTAATGGTGCTATAGTTGATGGAAAAACACATTTGATGTCTTTTGATCGAGTTTTGGAGCCTGTTCGACAAGGACTACAGTGGGATCCTGGAATTTGGGTGGTTCAAGGATAGAGCACACAGGGAGATGATACTCTACAGGTTGCTGAAGTTAATTCAAATTATAGTGGAATAGACTATTTTCTCAACCATTTCTTTCCTTCACTTTGATCTCTAACAGAGTCGTAACTATCTTGGGACATGAAAATTAAAATATAAAGGAGATAAGAAAAGTTTTCTTATTTATATTGTTATTTCATTTGATTTGTATTACGCTTTTATCGATTCCGATTATTTTTTTCCGCTCGATCTCCTGACAACCGCGCCCGATCATAAACCTTTGGACATCTACGAAAGAATGTTTAACTATAATGGTTTTCCCCAAGTGGTGATTAGTAATTGACAAAGTTCTAGATTTGAAGAGAAATTGAAATTTCCATTTCGTGGAGATTTTATTAATTCTTCTACCAATAAAATCTTTTGGACATGCTTCTCAACCTCCTCCACCCAAGTGTACTCTCTCTCTTTACATGGGCAACCTCAACATTGTACAAAAATGCCTAACTTTTGCAAGCCTCCTGATTTTAGAACACCCTCCCAAAAAATTGTGATCAATATGAACCTTGCTATACATCTAGCTTGATAATAATATACATTTGATTGATTATCGATATTTTTTTATTAATTATCACTGAATTCTTATATAAGACACTATAATAAAGATATTTTAGTATAGAACTAGGGTCAGTGCCCGTGCGATGCATGGGCTTTGTCTACAACAGAATGATTGTTATTTTAGAAATAAATCAAAGATATTAATTGTGTATACCATAAAAATATGATATTACAGTAGAACTTCCATAAATTAATACGCGGTAAAATTAATAAACACGTTAAGTTCATATTTTTCTCCGGTGCTAAGTTGAGCCAGTGTAAAATTTGATATTTTCGATAAGATAATAAATTATCGTAAAACCACTATAGAAATATAAGGTCCCAATAAAAGTATAAATTATCATAACGTGAAAATTACATAAATGTACTTCAGAGAACTTTCGAAACTTAGTAAAATATGATCCTATTGTTGATTTTTTTTCTTAAAAATTAAATTTACTTGAAGGAAGGAAATATGATTAACGATATACTAAAAATTAGAGTTATTATCCTAACAACCTATAGAGAAAATGAAAGCTTTGGAGAAAATGAAGTAATGAAAAAAAAAACTTAAAACCGCTATGCATGGATCATTTGGAAAAAGGAGGACCACTTAAAAAAGTGAGAGAGTAGTAATTTTAATTGGATTTTTCTATTATGTGCCCTAAGGACACACTATAAGCATCCAATAATGAAAAGATTTGGTAAATCTTATATTTTTTGTTTCTAAATCATTTTTGTGACTGGTTAATTATTTTCTTTTTAGGGTTTTAGTTTCTATATTTAATATGCTTAGAGTGTGCCGTTGGGGCACACAATAGAAAAACCGATTTTAATTAGCAATAACTAATCACGCATATGTTATGGAAATTTTGTATTGACTTTAAATAAAAATATTCGTTTGAAAGTTTGTTATGAAATGATCTGTTAAGATGAATCTACTTTAATACAGTACAAAGCAGAATCCAAGTTTTTGTTAGAATTTGCGTCACGTCATCAATCTTGAATAAAATAATGGTTATATTGTTTACATTGATTTTCTGAAAATAACTCATATATCTTCTTGATATTTTTTCCAATTTGCTTGTATGTACTTAATATCTTACCCATTTTTTGATATCGTAACATTTTTTGCTAACATGATATTTTGAAGTATATCCTTATATGAATAAAAAACTCAAGTGATTTTTCTTATTAATTAAAATGTTTTTGTCATCATTAAAATCTTGAAGAATAGTGAAAGACTTTCACATTGTCAATAGTATACTAAACAATAATATAAATTTGAAAAATTGAATAGAATTATTTTAAAATTAACATTTTATTAATAAAATTACATATATAAATTCTCGAGTATATGTTTTTGTCAATAGTATATGTTTTGGTCTATCGGGTTTGAATTATAAATTCTTGAGTTAAAACGGATTTGTATCAAAATTTTATTTGATCTCGAATTGGTTAATTCGGGTTTATATTTACATTACCCGTACATAATGCTGATTAAAATAAATGTGATATTGCATACTGCTTATTCTATAACATAAAATGTATTGAACCATTTAGATAGAGATACAATTATATTACGCCACTATAAATGTAGATCTTGACCTCCAAACACTATATTATATTTTAGATACTAGTTTTCCCGCCCGTGCCGATGGCACGGGGCAACGTTCTTTTTATACGGACTTCATGTAATTTGATTTAAATGTAGAAACGTATTTAAAGAGTTATAATGCGTCCTAAGCCTTTTTTAAAGCTCTATGAATTTCTCTAATGATCCTGAGGTTCCAACATCTTCTAGAAGTTTCATAACATTCACTTTGATTTATTCGGTTTAGAGTGAAGTTGCTCTTGCCAAATTCTTTTTAAAAAGGTCAATGTAAAATTTGAAAAGGTCAAGTTTGAGGGATTGGAGAGCGTTTTTTTACTCTAATCCATATTTAATTCTCGGGTGTGATTAAGAGATGTGGGTAGCTTTCTACCAGTAAGCAGATCAATGGAAACAAATTTGCTTACCGCTCAAATCGATGTCAGAAACAAACATAGATGTCCCTTTTGCAAATTCAAGTTATAGTTTGATCATACATAATTATCAACCTTACCCACCCCTAATTACAAAATGGAAAACTGATCCACTAATGACCCTATATAACTGGTTTTGACTAATTGTAGTTATATATGGTGGTGATCTATCTCCAACTTCAATCATCATAAGAGTACATGAGTGGAATCTGCTTGTAATCAATTGGACACTATGAAGAAGCCGGTTCAGGTTCACCTCCGTTTGTTGTAACAGTATATAACGTGCCACGCATTATGAATAGCATTTCATCAACTGGGTCACCTTCCCGGATTACAACACTCTCTTTGGTGTAGAGAACAGGCTTGAGACGATCACACATTGCATCTAGCAACTGATCATCCATTTTCTCAAACAAAGGAACCTGTAGATCAAAAGAAAATGGACAAATGAAATTAAGGTGTTTTTCACTAATTTGCCTTCATGGCGTACCTTCATCAGAGGAAAATACAGGATCTTGAAAAGGAATATTAAATTTTGTATTTTAGTAGATAAAGTTATAAGGATCCTTACCCTCATAAGTAGATCCAAGCAGAGATGGCGTTTAATGTCTCTTCGAAGGTCTTGGGAAGATTTTGTAGCAAATTATCTTCGTCTACAGTCTACACCTCTGGTTTCTTGCCATTTGTATTGTTCATGTCGCCTGATTCTTTTCTTTAAATTCTTAGGAAGTAATCTATGTGACATCCATTGCTCTGCATCTCGTTTCTTCAAGCGCATTTCCTCTAATCTTGTTGTGGTGGTTTGCAGATATGTCTGTTGCACCTGTAAATAAATTTCTTATAGGTTACATGTGAAATTGGAAACGGTTCATGTTTTATACAGTAGCTTGGAGAAAGAAGAAAAAGAAAAGGCCAGAAGGCATTAAACAAAAGGAATAGTTTAACCACCTGCATATTTCCAATGAGCAATGCAAACAACACCAGTCTAGCAATAGAGATGAAAATGGCAAAGAAGTTCTCCCAGATATAAGTACTGTTTGAAGGTTTTGACCAACAGAGCTGTGTACAAAAAGAAAGATCAGAATATGACACACCCTCCCAATGAAAAGCAGATAAAGCTGGAAGCCTTTACCAGAAGAAACTCTATCAAGCCGATCACTAAAATCATGTTGTCTCGATAAGCAATCTCTGAAGCACTTACACTCATGCCGGTGGTCAATCCCATATTGCCACCATCACGTCGACGCCCGTGCTTGCTAAAGTCCTTGTAGAACCGATAAACCAGATCCGGAAACTGATGAAGAACTGTATAGTACTGCTGCGCAAAAGCTTGACCAATCTAGCACCCAACACAGATAATTTGCAAAAAAAAGAGTAAATTTAACCGGGAGGAAGGTGGAAGAACAAAGCCAAACGAAACGATTCACCAAAACATTCGAAGACGACAAACATGAGAAAAGAGAATTACCGCTTCAGTCGTAGGCTTCTCTTGCTGAGTACCGACTATGTCCTGTCCGATGCTAAGGTTTGCACCTACCCTGTTTTGCCCTTCCTTTTGCCTCAAATTTCTGCATGGTTTGTTTACTTTGTTCTCCTGTTGCGTCCAATATGCACCTGCAAAAAAAACAGAATCAGAACTCATGGATATTTATAAGCTCCGAAAATCATAAAGAAGAAGACAAAAAGAATCAAAATCAAAATCAAAACCAGATCACGGGATAGAAGAGAGAAATTCAGTTCATAGCCCCTCTATTCCCTCCTCTCTGTCTCTGAACATCAAAATAGATGCTTTTTAGCAATGGTATATACATAATATGAAAGTGGATGAGAAGGGTTAAAGTGCTTACTGTGGATTCAAGAAAGGCGAGAAGATCGGGGGAGACAGTGCCTTGAAAAGCCAACTCAATTCCAACTCATAAAGTTGCCTGTAAGCTTGGCGGTTTGTCCCAGTGTTGTCCAAACCAATTGAATCCAAACGCTTCCCACATATAGAATTAGATTCATCAATGGCAAGGATTCCCCTTCCAGGAGAGGCAATTGTTTTCTACAAAACCAATCAATTACAAAGGGAGTTAAAAAAAAAGTTGCTAGCAAACCTAGTATACATAATTCATGGAAGCAGATCATTCCATACATGAGATTGAAAATTATAATCACATCCAATTTCAAAGCTATATGCACCATATATTCTACATGGTCTTGCAACTGCAGAAGTCAAATTTTCGAGTAGCATAAACTTTGATGGTAATAGTAATGATAATGGAAATGATCAAAATTTTACCCACCTAATAACTTCATGTTCAAACATATCATCAGAGGTTCGCTTCAAAGTTCCTTTCTTAATCTCTGGATGTTCTGAATCAACAAAAGGCCCAAACTGAATTGCCAAATAATATTGTATGCTTGTGAGTCATACTTCAAAATGCAAAACAATAAAGCAAATGAAATGAGGAAAAATGTTCTTTACCAGTATAAGAGACTGCTTGCTTTCTCGTTGCATAAGCAAGCAATTCTGTTAGTGGCTCAAAAAACAAATTATCTGTTGTAGTGAACGGACCTGAAGCTATAATCTGTAGAATTAAAAATTTAGCTTAGAAACAATAACCTTGACTGGAAAAATTCAGCTAGATGGGGATTATTCTCAAGCATGAGCTATTACCTTGTCGAGTTCCTCATTGTGATTTTGGTAACAGCATAATCTATTTTGTTTTTAGCCATATTTCAGTCACAACAGAAGTATAAACCCTAATTCGACAGCAATTACAATCAGAATCACCTCAATTCGAAATCCAACGGATGAAAACGCGGATTAAGAAGAAGAAGAAGAGCAGAATTGGCCTCACCAGAAGAAGAGCGATGATGGATTTGTTGGCCCATCGGTTCTACTCGAGCAAATGGCCGAGGACGATGCACGCGCAGAGCAGGGTGAAGAAGATGGTGATGGCGATGACCGTCGAGGTGTTGAACGACGACGACCGGCCGACGGGATACGGCGACCGACGGGCCGAAGGGAGACGACCAGACGTGTCAGAGCGACGACGGATCTCAAGGGGATCCGGACAGGGTGGGGTGGGCGGGTGAGGGCGGAGGCGGAGCGAGGGCGATGACGGAGCCAGTAGCGAGGCCGAAGGTGGAGCGAGGGCGGAGTCGGTACCGAGGGCAGAGCAAGGAGCAAAGCCGAAGTCCGGAGCCAAGGCGGCCAGTCGACCACGGGCGATGGCGGCGTGTTGACGAAGGCGGAGGGAGGGCGGAGCTGATCTAGGCTGACGGTGGGCGAATGAGGGCGACGACGAGCGAGGCAGAGGTAAGGCGCAATGAAGGAGATGAGTTTTGGTTTAGATCTGAAAGGCAGAGGTAAGACCGTAAGAAGGGAGATGCTATTATTTATCTTTTTATAAATGTGGCTGTTTCTCAATGTGTAACGTTTGCAATTGTGGCCAGGTGTTACACTACAGCTGACAATGGCCCATCAATGGGGTTTTCCCCATTCTCCACTCAAAAAACGCCTTTAATTAATCAGTCCTATTGATTAGTCATCAACTTAAATATAGAACGGTTTTCTTTTGAAATTGATCACACGGACCAATTAATATGTGAGGATATAATAAAGGCAGCTAATATTAGATTTTTTTTTTTGAGCAGCTAATATTAGATTTTTTAGAGCATTAGAACATCTAAAATTGGCATTAATGGGATATGAAAAACTATAGGTTTAGTGTATAAAATGTGGGTCATTAATTGCTCTAAAAACCTTACTTTATAGGTTTATAGATAGATTAGATTCGCGATCAGGTGAGAACGAAGTTTAGGGTGTAAAATGCGAACAATTATTGGCCGTTGGATGGGAGGAAATTAACGTACAGGATTACACGCTGGTTTTATATTGGTTTTAAGTGGGAGGGGTATTTTCGTCTTTTTGCTTATTTGTACTGTTCATCCTCTTCCCCCTTGTTCGTGCGATCTGTGGGGAAATCCGGCTCTTCGTGCGATCCACAGATTCAATCTCCGGCTCCCTTTTCCAGCATAATTCAAGTGTTTTTCAATTGTATTTTCGTTTTCGGCTCTTGTTCTATTGATTTTATGGATATAGGTAAACGATTTTGGGGTTTTTGAAAGTGATCTGTTCATAGCCCTTGTTCGTTTTCAGTTTTAGGTTTCCCTTGATTAAATTAAGCAAGAACTTGTGCTTTTGAGATAAGATTTGGGTGTATGATTGAAGCTTACATGAGTTCATTGCATTCTAATGTAATTTTTGTAGTTTTTCGATTGAACCTAGAAGCTGATTATGTACGTTTGCCTTATTGCCTACCATGTGTTCGACAAAATGCCTCAACCAATGTGCCTTAATTTGCATGAACCGTCCAATTGCTTTAAATGAACCATTACTTGAAAGTTTATGAACCATACCGATACTCTTTGTGAACCAAAAGAATACCCGTATTTGCCCATTTGTACTATCCATTATGTGTGTTTCATGTTGCTTCACTCATAACTTTTACGTTTCTTTTGTAGGTTGTTCATCAAGTTCCGCCCATCCTAACATTTCTCATTCGGATGGTGATGCTAGTACCGATGGACTTTCATTGAATGACAATGATACAAGTACTATTAGTGGAGCCCCATTGGGTGATGCTAGTACCAAAAGAATACCCTATACTTCTCTAGTAGTTGTTATGTGTTTTTTGAGGATTAAGCTGTCTTATATGCAGTTTCACATTAAATGAACCGAATGACTAAAGTTCATGAACCGACAAGTTGAACCCTATGAACCAAACACCTGTCGTTTATGAACCGATTGATACTTCATGAAAGATGAACGCACCTTTCGTTTTATGCACCAATTCATTAAGTTTCATGAACCGACAAGTTAAACACAATGAACCAAATACATTTTCGATTACAAAAGTTTTGCATTTTGTCATACATGAGCATTTTGTCATTCATGAACCAAGTGATTCAAATTCATGAACCGAGTGATTCAAATTTGTGAACCGAAAAATTCAACTTCATGAACCTATATACAATTGAACCCTACTCTTTTCTTGGGTTCATAATAGTTCATGAACTGTAAGATGAAATATCATGAACTGTAAGATTATGCCATTTAATGTATTATGAACTAAAAGAACAAATGTCATGAAACCAAAATTACAACTAATATGACTTAAAAGACATGAACTGTAAGATGAAATATCATGAACCTAACTTTAATGTACTATGAACCAAAAGAAAAATGTCATGAACCAAAATTACAACTAGTATTACTTAAAAGATATGAATTGTAAGATGAACTATTATGAACCCAAGCTTACAAAATCATAAACCGAAAGAAGAGTTATAATGAACCAAAATATATAGAACGTTTATAGAATTAGCCTATGTGAGATTTGAACTCACATCTATGTGCACATGCACATTGCTCTACCATTTGAGCTAATAGGCTATATATTAGCATTCATTACACAAAGGATAAAAAACTAGTATGTCAATGAATAATGTAGACCCAAATTCCATATGTTCCACGCGACCAACACTCCTCATTATGCATTAAGAAATGACAAAGACCATGATTTTTTCCAACTTATTAGTCGGGAATGCAAGCATAATATTTGCATTCAAATCAAGTGCATCAACGTAGATTATGTCAGATAATTTCAACAGAAGATAGATTATATAAATCTTAGTTGAGGGGCAAAAAGCATACATACACACATTGTTAAAGCACAACACACAATTTGTATTAATTATATTGTTGGTTGGCCGGCCTGTATATTTTCTCTCCATCCTAATTAAGCAAGATGGCGAGAATTATCAATTATTGATACATAAGAAGCATGATCTCGATTGTGAACCGACAAGTGATTTTGAATGAACCGACAAGTTGAGCATAATGAACCGATAACAAAACCAACTAAGCAAAACAAGATCATGAACCGACAAGTGATTTTGAATGAACCAAACGAAATTTCGCCATATGAACAAAAGTGATGACGATGAGATTCTTACGAGATTTCCCCATGGCTAGCGGCGATGGCGACGGCTGGCGACAACGAGCGGGATCTGGTTGACGGAGGGAGGAGCGAATGCCGGAGGGAGCGAGCGGGCGACAGAGGGACACCAGATCTGGCGGACGCGACGCCGGAGGGACACCAGAGCGAGCGGGCGACGTCGGAGGGAGCAAGCTAGCAACAGAGGGACACCAGATTTGGCAGATCTAGTTCACGGAGGGAGGAGCGAACGCCGATGAGGAGCAAATACCGAACGCCGATGAAGAAACGCCGGACGCGACGGAGACTGGCAGATCTGAACCCTAACCAGACCAAAATCGACGGACACGCGATTAGGAGCAAAATCGCCGATGAGGAGCAAATCGGCATCGCTCGCAAAAGAGAAGGTGAGGAGGACCGACAAACCTCACAAATGGCGGGGGGAGCGACGGCGGATACGCGACGGTAGAGGGAGCGCCGGTGAGGAGCAACGGTGAGGAGAGGTGGTGAGGAGGACCGGATGAAATCGCACGAGAGCCGAGAGAGAGAAGGTGAGGAGTGAGAGGCGATTTTGGGTGAGGGCTTAGGGTTTGTCCCTTTTGTGGGGGCTTATTTGTCTTTTTGGATCAAAATCAACTTATTTACAAATTTGCCACCTTGTTTGCACTTTTCCTTATTTCCTTCTTTTAATCTCTACCGTTAGGTAACGGTAGAGATTGTTTCTCATTTTACACTATAAGGGTAGTTTGCACTATAACCAGATTATACTTTTTTTTTGCACATCAGATATTACATACTTAGTTGGAACAAAATTATTTTGGTGTGGGTCGAACTTTGTGTAAATTTGCATATAATTATAATGGATTAAGGAAAAAACAATTTTTTTATCAACTCCTTACACTTGCGTTTCGCCCCCATCCTCTTTTTCGGATTGTCTCTTAACCCTAGTCACGACCCCGTGTCCTCGTCGTAGTCTCCGCCTCCCGCATCCTCGGACCTCGGCTTCTCGGCTCCTCGCCGCCTCGCGCCTCCTTGGCCCCTCGCCGCCTCGCGCCTCATCGGCCCCTCGCTCGGCCTCGCACGTCTCGCCCGTGGTCTGCCTCGCCTCCTCTCGCCGTCGCCTCCTCGCAACTCCTCTCGCCGTCGCCTCCTCGCCACTCCGCTCGTCGTCGCCTCGTCGCCACTTCTCTCGTCGCCGCCTCCGTTGAGAGAAAACCTTGAGAAGCCTACAAAAGCAGATCAATTCAGCAACAAATTGTAATGGATGCAACCTCATCAAGAGCAGGCTAGTAAATGTCCTTTATTGAAACCTAATAACGTTCTAAAGCTGCATTTCATTCTCGTACTTGATCCACATCTCAATTTACATAGCTGATGGATGGGATTTTTAGATATAACAAAACAAACAACTGTATTGCAAAAGTGTCTTACCTTGTTCTTTGCAACAGAAGTATTAGAGAAGACGTTCGCCACTATTGTTGCCATTACATGAAATCTGAAACTGATCAATTAATTGAAATGTGATCAATTTGAAAAAATCGGAAACTGAGTATTACCCGAAACCAATTTCAGAATTTGGGGGCGAAGATGTGAGAAGCAGTTCAGTATCAATCAAATTAGAAGGCTAAAAAACATAACATTGCATACATTATATTTACATTACTTTGTAGTCGTTTTCACCGGTGCTACTACCCTCAGCAGCCACCACCAAATTGTAAGAGCTCTCCGGCGAGAAGTCATCAGCCAACTTCGTCTTGATGAACATATATCTAACATCTGTTTCAATCACTTGTTGCAGGAAGTCTGGCACAGTTAGTTTTGTATTGCAGCAGATTGATGGGTATGTAAGACGAAATGGGTACTTGGAGAATGTGTTTGTGTGCAATGCTTTATTGGAGATGTATGCAAAATGTGGAAGGCTTGACATAGCAGAGGAGCTTTTTACTCAGATGGGAGACAATAGGAGGAATTTTGTGCTCTTGGAATTCAATGATCATGGGTTTGGCTGTTCATGGACGGAGTAAGGATGCTCTTGGATTATTTCACCAAATGCTAGTAAGTTTACTCTTTTTTTTTTTTCTGATGCTTGTATTTTTAATTACGGATAGTAAGGTGGCAGTTTGTTTTAGCTATCAGTTTTTGCTCTCATTATATGGTATCAATGCAGAAGTTTAGACAACTGAGTAATGATGAAAAACTATCTTGGTTATTTGGAGAAAAAGCTAAACAAAATATTGACTTGTGAGTCTGTGACCATAAATCATGACCATGTCATGCATCTATGTCAATGATCAGGGGATAGGTTAAGAAGCTATATTTGGGAAAGGTCTCCCAGATTTTAGTTGTTTTGGTTTCTGGAGCTCTTTATAAAGAGTGTATCTTTTTAAACCAAGCATAGGTTAGAAACACAACTCCATTATTAGTAGTAATTCAGTAACTTGGGTGTCTTCACCTTGTTGAATATAGCAAAATATAGAATTAGCATCAAATTAAGAACTCTGAAGTTATAAAATTCAAGAATCAACAATGGTCTTGGGATTATATGATTATGCGGGATAAAGATGTAAAAAAAATGTTCTTGCCTTGAAATTTCTTGTGAAACATTCCATTTGAGAAATCTCTTTCTGCTCCTCCTCATGTGTATTTGATGAGCTTGATTTCAGTATCTGAATACAAAAAATTGGAAAACAATAATTGTTAGTACCAGGTAGAATAGTAGTCATGAATCAGTTTTTTTGTCTTAGAAAGATGGAATTCTAAAAACTTAAATCCGTACTCTGTAAGGAAACGATACCTTCGAATCAGCCAGCAAGTAGTCCGTACTCAGATAGGTACCATACACATTGTATGAATCCCATTTTCGAAAAATGCTTGCTTGGATCTAGTAATCATCATGTTCATGTAGCTCGCCGAGATATCGAAACTGGAGTGCCATATTCTGTAAACTCTTGCTGAATGGACAAAGTTGGTGGGAGCGTTGTGGGAAGGTATGAAGAGGTTGGGACTAATTTAAAGGCCATCGTAATCAAAGGCTCACAAACTAATGAACATAACAGTTTTTGGCTGGAGTAATTAGGATAGGATTACCATGGATTGAATGCACGGGACAATGAATGTTTCTCTCTTTGATTGGAAATTTGATATGAATTGAAATCATGACATCAGAATCCTTCTAACCCTGTGTTTTTTCCCTGTAACGTGCAGGCTGTGCTTTTGTGTAACTGCCCAGACTTCAAGTGACAGGCATTAGTATACTGTAACGGCCATAGCCCATATTTGCCCAATTCCATTATTTTGTTTTTGTGTAACGTGCAGGCTATTAAACTGCAGCATATTTGCAAAATTGCATTATTGTGTAACTGCCGAGCCATTATAGGGGAGAATCAATGTGATTACTAACATACAGGATATGCAAAGCGCTAGTATTAATCTATAACGTTCTGCTCATTATGCACGCTGCACTAAATGAGCGACACGGTAGGATCTCACCCATAGAATTCCATGAAAACATTAGTATATTTATAAAATGAAGAGCATTTATTGCAGCAAATTTTCCTTCTTTATTGTATTATTTATTTATTGTATTATTATAGATTATAGATAGATAGATAGATGTTACCAAGTATGTTAGATGATTTAAATTTGTAATTATGATATCAAATAGATATTCATAGAGAGAATATATGTTACAAGTAATGGTGTTTATTGGTAAATGATAACTAAAGAAGATTTTTAAAAAATATTTGCATTAAACATCTTTTATCTTGGAAAAATACTTGTAACTAAATATAATAAAATTAAAATAAAGGTTATTATATTTGTTATAAATTAAATTGCGTTAGTTAATCATGTATTGGGTTGGAATCATGATATATCTACCCAAATTCATTCGGCGTGACAGACTCGCTCCTCATAAGGGTCTTCACAAACTTCTTCAATATTTTATGACCCCAAAATCGCAGCCGAAACCCCTGTTCTTCCGCCATCGCCGTCGCCGGCTGTAATGCAATTCAAAACAGAGAAGCCGCCATGGAATCTTCAGATAAAAGCTCAGGCAAAGCAATTCGTCTTCAATTTCAAGCTTAGGCTAAATTCGGCTCCGGAATCGATCTACAATCTCAAACCCCACCGATTCTCTCTCCTCCTCAAGCTCCGACGATGGCGGATCCGAGTCAGGTCCGACTCCGGATCTCCGGCGATTAAGACCGAGATTCTTCAGCGAACAGGCTCTTTGAAGTCCAGATTCGTCCGGATCTTCCGGAAATTGCGATCTCGTCTTCGGATCAAGGGGAGGCTTGACGATAGTGATAGATCGGCGAAGCTAGCTTTGTGTAAGAGGAATCGGTTGGTGAAATGCGGAGCTTTTTCTGTTGTTCTGGCTATGGCGGTGGCCGCTTCTGCGTTTGGCCTGATAAAGACTTGGAATTGGTAAGTTAATTGGATGTAATTATGGTTGATTTAACTGTTGATTTATTATCTTCCGGACAAACTATTTATCGAATCGTGAAGTTCTGAAATTGAGATTGAGATGTTAATTGTAAAGATGATTGGTTTGTGGAATTGCTGAATGATAGGTAAACCGTTTGTCAATTTGCAACAGTTGTAATGTTAAAGTGACTTCAGTCCTCTAAAGACTAGTTTTAGGTAGTGTTTGTGCACTAAATTGCCTAGTGATGCTTATGGTTTACCAAATTGTTAGACCCACAAAATCTGATAGTGAAGATGACAATTGGGAGCTACTTCCTTCAATTATGTCTTCCACCAAGATGATGTCCCAACAATAGCTTGTAAATATGATCATTAGAGTTACCTTCCTTTTAGAGTCGTCGTCTAGCAAGTTGTCAACGAAAGACGACTCTACCATGAGAAATGAACATATGTATATTCAGCATGGAGATCTCGAATGTAGTTACATACTTATATTCTTTGGTGCAATGTGGAGAACACAAATGTAGTAAAAAACCGTTGGGTCAACAGATATTCATAGCCATCTTAGATACGAAAAGCTCTAACACAATTGTATGAGCTCTAGGACAACATCGCTTTATTGACGTACTAGTATTTCCGTCTCCTGCCTACGGCAGGGGGCAACGTTCTTTTTATACGACCTTCATATAATTTAATTTAAATGTAGAAACACATTTGATAGAGTTATAGTGTGTCTTTAAGTCTTTCTTATTACGGTACATTATATGTATGAATGGAAAACACTCATAAATAATAACTAACGGGTCAACGGGTACCTTGCATGTACTAATTATTTTATTGAAAATTTGTTTGGATATATAAGTAAGAAAGTATGTAGCACGGTAAGTAATTTTCAGAAAAGAAGAATTTTCACTTCGTATGTGTGTGGATATTTGTGACCCCTTCTAAGCCGGTTATGTTTCTAGTATGTTGGTCCGTGCGGGGCAATGTGTTTTTTATACGAATTTTGTGTGGTTTAATTTAAAAATAGAGACATAGTACGTAGAGTTATATTGCGTTGTAATTTTTTCTTTTACGTCACTTCGTAAGTGTGTATGAAGTCACATCGAAATGATAATCAACGGGTTAACAGGCCCGTGCTGTACATCTATAGATACATATTCATATCATTTTATACCACTATTAATATGTTGCATTATGATGTACATCTATAGATACATATTCATATAATGTAAAGATGTTGCATTATGATGTACCACCATTAATATGTAATACAACACGTAATAGCCGAATGCCAAGTTGTACACGCATTCAAAACAAAAAATGAAATAACAAACAAACCTAGCGAATAGAAAACAAACCTACAACCAACAAAAAATCAATATTTAACAGCATAGAATATATTGATGTTATTCATTGTCTGATGTAATATAGAATATTGTCAAAGACTTAAATGCTCATATAAATGTATTGTCTTGATCAACGGTGAATTATGTCAGTCATCTAGTATGATGACCAAGCTTGATGCACATCTGTTGATTATTATAGCAAATAGTTTAGTTTTATGAAAGTTAACTCATTTATGTGTGAATATGTATATCTAGAACCCAAAAAAACCGGTCTCTTTCCAAAAAAACCGGCCCCTTTATCTTTTCATGCACATACCCTCATTCATTGTAATATTGTGTATAAGTACTATTGTATAAGAAATGGTCTTGGTGTCGGTTTAAGACATGGGAACAACACTGTCACTATGCCAGTACAAATCTGGCAATTAGAAAATCAAGATCTTTGGATCAAATAAAAAAAAGATCAACATCTTGAATTGATTTTTTTTTTCGATAAAACAACCGACTTCATTCATTCATTTACTGCACACATGTCTTCTTCAAGTAAATTATACACAACTCAAGAGGAAAATAGAAATTTTGAAACAACAGGAAAGGTAGAGCTGGACGCCATTGACTCAAGCAGTGAGCCAACTTGTTTGCTTCCCTCCAAATAAAATTTCATTTGCACTCTGTGAAGTTCATGCTCAGCTCCAAAATCATGGCGATAACCGTCCCCAACACCACCCTTGGGAGGGAAGATTGGAGTCTTTTTATAACTGCAAGGCAATCTGATTCCACTTCCAGATGGGTTAGTCCAATAGATGCAGCTGTTTCAAGCCCCCATCGAATTGCCTCCGCTTCCGCCATCTCCACCGATGATCCGGACTGAATTCTCTTTGATCCAGCGAAACAAATTTCCCCTGCCCACAACCAGTAGATCACTCCAACACCACACTCTCGATCATGCGCTACATCACAATTGAGTTTCGCCCACCCTGTCGGTGGAGGCTTCCAGCGTTGTGGTTCATATTACTGGACATGAGGACAAACAACCATCGCCAAATTACCAAATGAGCAATGTATGTCTCAATACCAGTTGAATTGCATACACTGCCCAAATATGTACGTATAAAATGTGTTTTTGAGATGCTCCTGCGTACCTGCCAAATATGTATTGAGGCAGTACTTTTCTTATACTGCCAACTGGTATTAAGACAAATAATATATAATATGCAATGTATTGATGCAATAAATTGCCCAACTGGTATTGCCTTATTATAATAATATATAATAAGGCAATTCAACTGCCTTATTATAATAAGGCAATTCAATTGTAAACTCAACGACACGTCGTGGGGGTAAGCCTGGAAGTTCTTCTGGAAAAACATCAGGAAATTCCCTAACGATAGGAATTTCGTGAATATCAACTTCCTTTTTGTCAGTTTGTTCCAAATAACATAGATAACTAACACAACCTTGACGGATCATTTTTGCGGCTTTCATAACACTAATCAATTTTCCATTCTCTGCATCTCGTCTACCCTTAAATCGACACACATACTGGCCTCCATTCTTAATGATTACTGAACGGGAACTAAAGTCAATTATAGCTCCATGTTCTAATAACCAATCCATCCCTAAAATGATATCGTAAGGAGCCATCGGAATACATATAAGATTGGCATTAAACTTCCGACCTTGAATACTGATGGGGAAGTCACTGAGTTGTTTCGTTCCTATTATCTTTTCTTTGTTGGGAAGATTTACTATAAAGGGTTCACATGATTCAACGCATTCTAGTCCTAGCTGCTCTACACAATTTTCAGATATAAACGAGTGTGTTGCACCAGAATCAAATAATATGAAAGCAGCAGTTGAACGGACATATAGTGTACCTTGACAGACGGGAGCACCCTGATCATCACTACGCCTCATCTCATAAAGGCGTTGACCTTGCTTAGAAGACTCAGCAGGTGACTTCCCTTTATTCTGAGTAGTTGACTGAGTCGAAACAGTTCTTCTAGGCTCATTCGGTGTGCGGGTATTCTGAGCGACTGATGACTGATGAGATTGAGCAAAAGCACGCTTTTGTGGACAATACATACGCACATGTCCCTCTTTCCCACACACAAAACATTTCTTCAAGGGCTTAGTACATTTCCGGTTAATATGACCTGGTTCTCCACAGTTATAACAGACAATCAGACCGTTTTTTATTCCACACTGTTGAGTTGACCTAGTCAAACCAGATTCTGTCTTAGCTCGGTTTGACTTCTCAAACTGCTGAGGAGGTGCCGGCCTCTTAAAACCACTAAACTTAGAACCTTGTTGGGAGGACTGACCTCCTTTCTTCATCCTTTTCTCGGTTTGATCCATAGACATCTCAAGTCGATAAGCAGCATCCACATACTGCTCCAGAGTGGCACACTTATAATGTACCATTAAAGGCTGCATTTCAGGACGCAACCAATCATAGAACTTTTCAATTTTCTGCTCCTCAGTGGATATCTCAGGACCTGCATACGGTAACAGATGATTAAACTTAGTGGCCAATTCAGGTATCTTCAGTCCCTCGACCTGGGGATTTTGGAACTCTCTCTCCTTTTCTTTCCTCATACCAGCAGAAAAGAATCTTGCGAGCATCTTGTTCTTAAACATATCCCAATTAAGGTTGGGATGACTAGACAGTCCTGAACTTCTCCACCACTCAGTTACGGCCCCCTTTAGCTGTAAGGCAGCAATACGCACTTTCTCTGCTTCAGTGCAAGAGATATTTTCCATCAGCTGTTCAAGGTGTAGGAACCAATACATAATGTTGACAGGTTCACCCGAGCCATCATAGGTGTCAGGTTTCATCGCCGCAAAGGTCTTAAGTGCTTGAGTGAATCTCTCATTTTGAGTTGGTGGAAGCACTGGAGTATTTTCTACTACAACATTCTCAGCATGGTCAGGCTCAACAGCATCATGAGCTACCGGTTGGCCTACTGGGAGTAAGCCCTGTAAAGTTTGCAACATCAATTGTCTTATTGCCTCAGTCGTAGCATCATCCAAGACAACCACTCTAGGAGCTTGGTTCCTAGTATTTCCAATTCCCGATTCTGCCACTTCCTCGTGACCTCCAGCTGGGCCACTTGCTTGAGGAGCTCGGTTGGTGTTTCTAGTGTTGACCATTTTCTGCGAATGATTAACGGACAAAGTTAGTATAGAATTTCCATAATTCTATAGAAGACGAAGATATTAAGGAAAGACTTTGACACTTTTGGCTCTGATACCACTTCTGTAACACCCTCTACCTACTACGAGAGTATTACCGCCAGTAATCTCGGATTTACCTAATCCAAAACTACTCAGGCTTTTAAAAACGAAATCACCGCAATCAAGGAAACGCAAGACAGTGCTTTTACGAGCATATGAAAAAGGATCAACTTAGAAGGCGAAGATGGAAAGGAAATATATACAGACCAGTGCCTCGAAGAGGACTTTTAAGGAAAGACAATCTAGACTATTACAGTCATCCAAAAGAAAATTTACACAGACCAGGTTGTTGATTATCTTCGTCTTCTGACAAGTTAGTCCTTTAGCTCATCACCTTGGAATTCTGCTAGCCGCAACCGGTTCATGGAAAGAAAAAGAAGAAAGCGGACGAGTTAGTCTAGTGAAGACTAAGCAAGCGGAACGCAACTAAAATTCACAACGCTATAACCCAAGAGTTGGTATCGAACTTCATCAGTAGCGCCTCTTCCTAAAAGAGACGATAAAATAGATAATCTCAACGACAGAATGTCGATGAGCAGCCTTAGGAAGACATAAGAGAATTGGTTAGGATTCTTTATTCACACCAATATACTGAAAGAAATCCACTGAGCAATCAGCTCAAACTCATCAACCTAGTATTTTAATAATGTGCATAACGCACTTATCTTGAATTACTTTCAACCAAAGCATTCAGTTTGACAGCTTTTAATCAACTCGGCTATCCATTGCCGAGGTCACAAGGATATTGGATCCTTGATCAATTTTCCGAGCGCGTAGCGCTAATGCACTTAGCTAGAGTGCGTCACCCCTCAAGGACAGAGTGGGCAGAGTCATGACTCGAGTACCGAGGTATAGGGACATCCCGGTACAATCTTTTAAAGAGATGTTATCAGACGCTCAGGCCCCATCCCTGAAACATTACCTACAAACTATTCTAATCCACAACAATGTCTCAAACGAAACATATTTACACACAAGGTCACACATAGCGGACCTAAAATCCAGTTCTATCGCAATACTGAAAATAACAAGGTCATTAATTCTAACAACCTAGTTCTTTTTATTTTTCACATAAGTCAATCCCAACAAATTGGATCACATGGAACTATGTATCTCATTTAATGGAACAAGGGAAGGGAAACGTCCACTTGCCTTACTATAGCGCGAGTAGGAGTACAGCTAAGCTTAACGCTGAAAGATTGGATTATCGGAACCCGAACGGACTTCTGTGTCCAACGATAGTTTTGGTACTGGAAATGAGTACAATAGCTTAATGAGTAATAGTACAAGCACGGGGTCGGGCTTCTGGGCACTAAGGAAACAAAACCCCCCCATTGCCTAGGCTTACTTGGAAAAGATATTATGCATGCGTACCTTTCACCTTAAACTAGTTGGTTACTCCTGTAACCTATCTATAATTAGTTAATTACTTAGTAAACTAGTTTCCACCCAAAATTTGCTTAATTAATTACGCAAAACACTTGACTTTGTATTTTTGAGATTTGTACAGTACCTAACATACGTATACATCCATATATATATAAACAAGATTAAGTCTAGTTTTACTCCATAACTATATGTTCAACCGATGGATCAAGAATTTGAATTTACCCAAATTACTTTTAGTTAATCAATTCACACCAGCCCTCTTTTCTTAAATTCATTAATTTGGGTAAACTTAAGCCCACCACCAATCGTTCTTTTAAAAACTAAAACCCACCAGAATTATATGCATGTTTACAACAATCACATCAACTCACAGGTGCTAGTTAGACTTTGATTTGACCCTAATCTTATCAAGATAGTTTAAGTTAACCCAATTTATACTAGCTTACGTAAATTAATCCAAATAACTTAAAAGAGATCACTTTAGTCAAAGGTGAGCCCAATAGAACCATATCAATCTCTAAGTTAACTATATATATATATATATATATATATATATATATATATATATATGCATATATATTTAACTTGATCGAACAACAACAGGAACATGGGTTGAGGACCAAACCGCACAAGAGTAAGAAGAGTTGGCTATAGATCCGGCTGACCCGACCAAAATAGAGGCGACGACGACAACCGAAAACTGAAACAAGAGCGGCGGACCTATCGGTTGCTGGCGGGGAGATGTGAAATGGAAGAAGACAATTAGTCTCCAGAAAGAGAAATAGAAGAAAAGCAATGAGGGAGGGAGTAAGGAAAAGAAAATGAGCGATAAGGCCGGACACAGGTGGCACCAAAATGTGATGCTCCGTATACTTAACTAGCCAGGTGGAAGCATAGGAAAAATAAAAAAAACGGAACGGAGGAGAAAGTTATCGCGTATTTATTTGACCCAAAATTTACCTGAAAAATACTTAGAAAATATTTTTATTTACTTATTTATTATTATTATTATTTTTTTTAATTAGTCCCTAACTGTCAATGTTATCATTTATTTTGGCTCGGAAAAACCCGACTATTACAGGAATTAGGAGCAAGTTCGCTCCAGGAATCGAATTCGTCGTCGGAGCTATCGTGGATTGAAGCAATTGCAACGATCGGCGGCCAATGGGATAAATTCGCCGGTTGAGTTGGAGGAGGATTGGAGGTGTTGAGGAGGAGGATCGGCGGCGGAGAAGAGGTAGCTGTGGAGGTCGAGGTTGGGATCGGCGTGGGAGGAGTGATTCGGATCTTGAATCTTCGGCCGCGGTTGTGTCGGGGGACGTGGAAAGGTCCGGGAGCTTTTCCATGGAAATTGAACAAATTAAGGAGAGAGGGGAGGGCATATTCTCATAGAATATTCCCATAGAGGGAGGGCATATTTCTAAAGAATCGTACTCAGAGTTATTAAAGGTGAAGGTGAAAAGGCTAAATTACAGGAAAACGCAGCAATTAAGCACCATATTAACCATGGATATAAGCTTTAAAAAAAATGGCAGTTACGGAGGAGATATGTATAGAGGCTTTTCATTCAATGCATAAATCAGAGAATAAAAAGAGGCCAAAAAACTATATAGAATTGTATAAAATGCTTAGCATTCATTACGCCCTAAAACCTTTCTTTATAGGTTTACTGGTATTTCCGGCCCCTGCCTACGGCAGGGGGCAACGCTCTTTTTATACGGTCTTCATGTAATTTAATTTAAATGTAGAAGTTATAGTGCGTCTTAAACCTTTCTTATTACAGTACATTATATGTATATATGGAAGTCACTCAGAAATAATAACTAACGGGTCAACGGGTACCTTGCATGTACTAATTATTTTATTGAATATTTGTTTGGATATATAAGTAACAAAGTATGTAGTACCGTAAGTAATTTTCGGGGAAAATTTTTTTTCACTTCGTATGTGTATGAATATTTGTGACCCCTTCTAAGCCGGTTATGTATCTAGTATGCTGGTCCGTGCGTACCGCACGGGACAAATTGTTTTTTATACGAACTTTGTGTGGTTCAATTTAAAAATAGAGACACAGTGCATAGAGTTATATTGCGTTGTAACTTATCATAACTTTCCTTCAAATAATTTTCTTAAATAAATATAAATCAATGATGTATTAAATTATAGGAAGTTTTGTGATTTTAAATAAATGATTCATTTTAGTCTCCTCTGAAGGCAAAATGAGAAAGTAAAAATTGTAGATATCAACCCGAAATCACTTACAAAAGATATCTTAGTCTACTTCTTTATTAAATATAAATTACCCTCCCTTTATTTTTTCTTAATTACCCCCAAACATATAATATTAACCTAGGCTCTGTTTGGCAATTTAGTGTTGATGTTGATGCTGATTTGTATCCGATATTGATATTAGTTGCTAATAGTGTTACTAAAATTAAAAAGTTATTTTTTTGATAAGCAAATGAGTGTTTGGTGAGATGGCTTGCTGATTTTGTATGTATTAAATATGTTTTGCCCAATTTGCCCTTAAAAAAATAAAAACAATTTAAAAACAATCAATAAGGGCCCTTCTTGGACCAATTTTTATCTCACACCAGAGTTCCAGCGAGGATTTGACCGCCTCCTAATGGCCTCCGATAGCTGTCATCTCAACCCCTAGAGGCATCTCGAACTGCCGCCTCCAGGTCCTACCCTCTCTATCTTCACCCATCTCCCGCCCTAACCCCCACCCCTACTCCGTCCAAGCACCGTCTTGCCTCCGCCGGCGCAGACGCCGACAACAGTACCTCCCTCTCGTTCCTCTTCATCCTCCTTTGGTCCCTCCGATCTATCTACTCCATCCCCCCCTTTCTCCTTCCTTGTCTCGCTCCTCTCGTTCCTTCTCACATTTGCCTTCTCTGTCTTTCCGTTCCCCAACCGGCAGCACAAATTACGGAGAAAGTCATGCCGGTGGTCAGAATTCGGAAGAATCGGGAGGGAAGGTTAGGGAATTTGGCGGTGGAAGGTGGAAAGGGAGTGAGGAGTTGGACGGGAGAAAACAAAGGGGAGATCGGCTGGCGGAGGAGCTCCTTCTGGTTCGTTGAAAATGGAGGTTTCTGATGGAGAGAAATGGGTGAGAGAGGGGTAGGAAGAAAGGGTAATGTGGAAAAGAGGAGATAAGCACTTTGCTTATTTTTTTAAGATAAATTGTGCTTATTTTGATAAGCATGGTGGTAATTGATTATGACCTTGTTCGTCAACAATCAAATAATAGCTTATAATATATTATTTTTCAAAATAACTTTTTCTACCAAACACTTTTTCCAGTAACTTGCAGTTGCATCTTTTTGTTTTTTATTCATTAATTTATTACCACTCTTCTGTAGTAATTCCTTGTTTGACTCAAGACCTTTCTTCCAAAAAAAGGCATCATTGTCAATAATCTACCTGACACCGAACAAACCCTATTTTGTTGGTTGCTTATAAGTAGTCTAGTGTTTATAAGTCGATAAATTTTTAGGAAATTCCGTTTGTTGCGCTTGAGTTTTTGGCTTTTTCGGCTAGTACCCTTGATATTAATTGTGTTGTTAAAATTTTTCTTTAATTTGCACTAATTTTTAATTATGATAAATTTTATACTACTTAATTAAAATCATATTAAATATTCAATTGTTTTTTTTTGTCATACACTAAGTTAATAAAGCACAATAAAAAAATTTAATAGGCTTCGATTTTTTTTGGGATTAGCTGTTTCTATATCCATTAAGCCTATTAACTGTGCTTCCGTTTTTTTGGGGTAAAAGATATGATTTAAAGGGCCCCTTTTAATTTGAATGGAACTTGAATGGGTTCATAGAAAGGTGACGTTTTTTAATTGAATTGGTTAATGTTTTTTTTTTTTATATACAATCACGCTAGGTTTCTGTCGTTGTCATACATGGGCCTGGTATAACTTGTTTTAAATGTGGCAACGTATGCGGTGACATTTCATTTCCAGAAACGTTCGAAGGCTGGGGCAAGTCTGCAGAAAAACAATCAATCAAGTTAAGCTATGATCAGTTTTAAGCCTTTGAACTAACACTCAATAATAAGATCATAAATGGCCAACCGGATTGGGTGTATCAAGATTAATGGAATATGCATCGCAAAACTGCTATACCATGAACAAAAACAACAGAGCTGAGATTCTGAATTATGTAATTTAGTGACCATTATTACACATTTAGCTCTTAGTATATCATCGTTAATTGACAAACGGATAATGATACAATTCATCACGTACGTAATTCTAACTATTATTATCGTCTTATCCACTATTATTATCGTCTTATCCAATAAGTGGTGAGCGATATCACTCATATTAATCATACATATAATTTCATCTTTTTCTAACTTATCTCGATCACCTTATCTATCTTTATTTTTAATCAATATATAGATTAAACGACTTTTTCATTATTAGTTTTATTTGTATATAAAATTAATGGGCTAATTAAGTATGAAAGAGTGAAATACATTTGGAGAGCAATTTCATAGGAGGAAATATTTGATACATAATTGAAGCTCTATTTTTTTTATGTTGGATTCACTTCCAGTGAGTGGTGGTAAATCTGAACTAATTATCATTATTATATGTAATTGGTGTGATACTAAAATTGTGATGTGAAAATCCGTTTGGTTTAATGACCACTTTGTCAATGTATGAAACTATATATGGCTCATATTTGGTCAACTTAATTTACACTTTGACTCACCAAGACGCCAACATTTTTTTGTAAGTAATATCCATTACAATTACAAATAATCACTTAATTACCAATATCATATACCATACTTTGGTTTCTAATATTAAATGGTTTAAATTTTAAATCTGAAGAATTCAAGGCCTATTATAATGTATGAAAATATTAAATTCACTTAGAATTAAAATTAATTTCTGAAAAATCATGTGGGTTTGATCGAATATTAATAAGTTTAGATAAATTTTACCAAACTATTTAATTTTAGATAATTAAGAAAAAAAATAATAGGTCAAATTTGATAGCTAGCTAGCAGAGGATCAACATAATGCTCTACGTACGTGGTAGTATATAATATTCATGGATTCAACTCTTACTGAATTGTTAACAGAAAATGGAATCCTTTTAAGAGCATCAAGAGCCAATGTAGCATTAAAAAACACAGTGAAATAAGGTATCTATATATCGAATAATGTAGCAGGCCCCTTTAACCACAAAAAAACTTCAACACCCTAGATCAAGGATTTAAGATATAGGTTATGTTAGCTAATGCCAAGATTGTCAACCTAAGAAGTATGATGCAGTTGTGAAAATGATCTATATATTGGATTTAGCTTATTCTCCACTTGATACTATTTTCCAACATTTTCTTGGCCTTGTCAACATTCTAGGTCCTTGCATCCAGATTCCTTATGAGGCATGCATCCGACCAAAAAAAATCTGTGCAGTATTTTGAAAGCCGGCCGGATACAGGTGGAAGAGCATAGCTCTAAGTTCCTTCACCATCTAATTAGCATGTGCCATTTATGCATTAGCAATCGAAGGGATTGGTTAACCATGCAATTTTTTAGTCAGTAAGGATCCTTTCAGATTAGAAAATAGACCAAAATGAACAACAAACTGTGAGTATTACTACAGATACCAATTCAGAGCAACCAAGGCAGCTAAACATGACACCTATGATAGCCTTGAATTGAGCATGATACCAATTGAACGAATATTACAGTTTCACAGAGATTGAGATGCAGGTCAACTACCTTAGCATCTCGTTGAAAAGAATCGTCTTCATTGCGATGCTTCCTCCGAAACATTGTCGAGACAGACTCTTCCCCAACTTCAACCTAAAGCTGCCAAAGACACACATCAGAATTCCAACATTGAATTTCAATAATCCAAAATCTAAAAAATCCACCACCTAGGAATTCAACGATTTTTGAGTTAATATTACAACCAGCAGATTATAATCGAACTGAGACTTTGGCATAATTGCGAAACCGCGCAAAAAATGATTCTACTTTTGAGCTCAAATCAAAGATGAGTTGAAGCACAATTGAAAGTCCAACTATCTAATAGGCGCGTTGGACAGATCTTCGAATTTCTGCTCAACCTTGCCCCAATCCATTGAACCGGATCTTCCCATAGAACTGCACTGCACATCATGAATAAACGGATCGCTGGTCGTCCCTCTCTTGGTCGCTGGTGAATCTGCTGGTGTTTGGTCGCTGGCGGTCTGATCTCTGGATATCCGATCTCTGGTGAATCTACGATATGCCCTAATTCTGCCGATGTATGAAGAGATCATCAAATCAACCAAATTGAAATAGATTTCGAAATTCAAAACCCTAATCCCGTAAAAAAACACAAATTGGTAACATTAAGGAGTAGATTCAGAAAGTTGAAATCGACCTTCATTCATTCCGACAGCGGTGCCACCGAATCCCCTAGAGCTTTTAAAGGCGGTAAAGATATTGGCGGTGTTGAAGAACGACATCGATTGGCCGGCGAGGAACATGAACACGCACCACGACGATCGGAGGCTAATCGATCGCGCTGGTGACGGTTAGGCAGGTGAGGAAGCACAGAACAGAACCGGCAAGAATGACGACCTTTGGGCCGGCGAAGAGGCGGTTTCGGGGCCGGTTGTGGGCGACGAAGGTGTAGAGGAATCCGGCAGCGGCGAGGACGCGAACGTTAGCGCCGGGAGTTGTAAGATGGAACGCCATCACCGTTAATTAGGGCGGAGGATTGGGAATAGCTTTGTGAGGATTTTAGGGTGGAGGGGTAAATTCTGGAGGGGGACGAAGCTCTGCTCGATTAGGCTTTATAAGGCTAGCGAGCAAGAAGGCGTAACAGTGGTAAGATGGAACGCCATCACCGTTAATTAGTGGGATTTACCCGGCCGAAGGTGATGTCAAAAGCGGTAATTAGGAGCAGGCCGTTACAACCAAATCACGACATTAGTTCACAGTAGGTGTTACATTGTAATAATACAGCAGAGCATTTAGGAACAAAATAAACGCATTGATAACGTCATCTCTTCATGGTGGAGGTTACAAACCAATGGTAGGGTTAGCATTCAATCGGCTCACATTCCATACACCCGAAAACTATAGAAAATTGTATAAAATGCGGGTTATTAATTACGCTAAAAACCTTTCTTTATAGGTTTATTGACTAGAAGTCATTACCCGTGCTATGCACGGGTTAAAATTTTTTTTTTTAAGTTTGATTAATCAACTTTAATTGAAAAGTCTGTTAAATATAACTTTAAATCATAATTCAGGCTATTTTCTCGAAGCATAACTTTAATTTCTTTAATTGAAAACTCTTGGGATCCATACACTAAAAAAAATATTTTAATTCCTTTTATTCATCAAATATCAATGAGATGAAGACAATCAATCTTAGGTTACTCAGTGTCATGACATATTGATAAACCTTTTGGAATCTATGTTAACAATTTGGAATGATGCGTGAAATAAATATGAAATACCTTTTATACACTAACATGGGGAACTTTCATTCTTTATTAACTAAAAATATATTTATTTCTCAGCTTTATACGGGCAATGGAGGCTTCGGGTTTGGAACCAGAAATGAGGGTGGTCGAGCCTTGTTGGAGTTCGCAGACGCTTTTGGGTGTATTGTGGTAAACTCTTGGTTCAGGAAAAGGGAAGAGCAGTTGGTAACTTTTCAGAGCGCGTTGAGCAAAACTCAGATTGATTTCTCTGTGGTTAGGAGGGCGGACAGAGGAGGGTGTAAGGATTGCAAAGTGATTCCGTATGAAGGCTTGTCTACGCAACATAAGCTGTTGGTTTTGGACTTCAGGTGCTTGGCCAAGCAGAGTATCGGGGGCAGCAGGCCACAACCGAAAATCAGATGGTGGTGTCTATCAGATGCAAATGGGCAGACGCTGAAAGAGAGGATCTTCGAGGAAGCGGAAGCAAAAGGGGCTTGGCTTGAGAGGTCAGGTGCAGATGAGATGTGGAGTAGGATGGCAGAGTGTATTCGCAGAGCAGCTTGTGGGGTGTTAGGCTTGTCGAGGGGAGGATCTAGGCACAGAAGGTCAGTTGCTTGGTGGGATGATGAGGTGCAGGATAAGGTGAGGGGTAAGCAGCTAGCTTTCAGAGCTTGGTTGATGAGTAGTAGTCAGGATAGAGAGTTGAGGTTTGAAGAGTACAAACTAGCAAAGAAGGAGGCAAAGAAGGCAGTGGCGATTGCGAAAGAGAAAGCGTTTGAAAGCCTGTATAAAGCGTTGGATAAGAAGGGTGGAGAGAGGGTTCTTTATAGACTGGCGAGGGAAAGAGACGGGATGAGTTCGGATTTGGATAGGGTTCGGTGCATCAAAGATGAGAACGGATCTGTGCTAGTGGATGACCTAGAGATCAGGCAACGCTGGGAGAGGTACTTTTCCGGCCTTCTTAATGAGGGTTGCGAGTCGGTGGGGAGTCTTCAGGATACAGGGAGTCAGGCCAGTTGTGAGCTCGACAGTCGTTTCTCTCCGTATGAGATCAGTGATACGATCCGCAAAATGGGTAGTAAAAGGGCAGTGGGACCAGATGAAATCCCCGTTGAGATTTGGAAGTGTTTGGGCGCTAGAGGCTTAGAGTGGCTAGCAACTCTCTTCAACGTTATCTTCAAGACGACCAAAATGCCGGAGGAGTGGAGACTTAGTAAACTTATCCCGTTATACAAGAATAAGGGGGATATTCAGCAGTGTAGTAACTATCGGGGTATAAAATTACTAAGTCACACGATGAAAGTTTGGGAGAAAACTGTCGAGTTGAGATTGAGGCGTATGGTGCAAGTGTCCGAGAACCAGTTTGGTTTTAGGCCAGGAAGGTCGTCAATAGAGGCTATTCATCTGGTGAGAAGGTTGACAGAGGCGTATAGAGAGAGGAAGAAGAATTTGCATATGGTGTTCATAGACCTGGAGAAGGCCTACGACAGAGTTCATAGAGAGTTGATTTGGGAATGCTTGGAAGCGAAAGGGGTTTCAGGCACATATATCAGAGTCATCCAAGATATGTACAAAGCGTCGAAGACTAGTGTTTGCACGCAGGGAGGAGATACAGAGTATTTCGAAGTAGGTATGGGTCTCCATCAAGAATCAGCTCTGAGCCCTTTTCTTTTCACGGTTGTGCTGGACGCGTTGACGAGTGACATCCAGGGAGAGGTTCCGAGGTGTATGCTGTTTGCAGATGACATCGTTTTAGTGGAGGACTCTAGAGCGGAGGTTAGTGACAGACTAGAAGTGTGGAGGGAGAGGTTGGAATCTAAGGGGTTTAGGTTGAGCAGGACCAAGACAGAGTACATGGAGTTTAGCTTCGGGCAAGGGATCGACTCTGGGAGTGAGGTGCGGTTGGGGGATGAAGTCATTGCGAAGAGGGATAACTTCAGATATCTGGGTTCAGTTTTGCAAAGCGATGGGAGTATTGGTGAGGATGTGAGGTCTCGAATTCAAAGAGGTTGGCAGAAGTGGAGGGCAGCTTCAGGAGTTTTGTGCGATAAGAAGGTACCGCTTAAGCTGAAGGGAAAGTTCTACAGATCTGTGATTAGGCCAGCGATCCTTTATGGTGCAGAGTGTTGGCCGACGACGAAGACTCAGGAACAGAAACTCGCAGTCGCAGAGATGAGAATGCTCAGATGGATGTGTGGGAAGACGAGGATGGACAAGATTAGAAATGAGGAGATCAGAAGCAAGTTGGGGGTGGCTTGTATAGGCGATAAGCTTCGAGAATCGAGACTTCGTTGGTTTGGGCATGTTCAGAGGCGGACCCTGGACGCAGTAGTTAGGAGGTGCGAGCGATTGGAGTTAGAGTTAGGCGCTTTCAGGCGGGATAGAGGTCGACCGAAGAAGCGCTGGGTGGATAACATAAGGAAAGATATCGGCTTGCTAGGAGTCTCGGCGGACTTGGCTCAGTGCAGGGAGAGTTGGAGGGAGAAGATCAAGGTAGTGGATAGCTAGTCGGCGGATCGTTGGAGCAGGCTTTTAAGAGTGGGAGGTTGTAGAGTAGAGTGTCGTTTTATTTTTTTAGTACTAGTATTATGAGTTTTTCTTTTTAAGCTTGTCGATTCGGTCCATTTTTCTCTTGGGTTGTATCGGGCGTATTCCATCTAGGTCTGGAATACCCCCATCTTGACCCCCCAGATCCTGCATGTGCGGGACTACCTGGGTAAATGTTGTTATTGTTGTTGTTGTTGTTATACGGGCAATGATTTCTAAAAGTCTACTTCATATGTTTATTACACATATATATTAGAAATATGATTATTTAATAATACACATTTAAAATTCATTATTCTTAAATGTTGTACAATTGTTATTTTGTGACAATACGTCAACGACATACCTGTGTCTTTGATGAAGTATACTTTTTTTTTGGTAGAATTTGATGAAGTATAATTAACAATGACTACAATTTTAAAACAAAATTTAGATCCTATGCCTTGAACAATAGTTCAGGTTTTGTATACCTGTGTTAATTCAAAATGAAGATCGAATTAAAAACTACACAAATAATAAAAGTTTATAAAAATATAAAGGCTGATAATCGCCAAAAAAAAAGTAAATATAAAAATACACATAACATTCATTATGAGTAGGTCATAAATGAGTCAAGGTATGATAATATAAAATATAATAAAAACATTAATATTTGTATAGAATGTTTTTTAGTATTATACACACAACACAAAAATGTTGCTAGAGAGATTTGAAACCCCAACCTTTGGGTTATTAAACAAAGGGTTTACTGCTATGCCATTGTGATTGATTTGGTTATGATTGCATATTGTTTGATTATATAGGGAAGATTGCAATAGAAGTTAATGGAGCAATAAATGAGGACACCACCTAACTTATATATATATATATATATAGACTAGAATTCATGACCCGTGCTACGCACGGGTTTAAGAACTATTTTGACACTTTATTCATCAACTTTAATTGAAAAATTGCATGAATGTGAAAAATTGACGAAGGTATGATAATATGAAATATAATAGACTACATTAAGTATAAATTAAATCAATACTCCATATGGAATAAATCAATTGAAAATATAATTCACTTGCGAGACAAACACTCATTATTTGCATCTAAAAGCCAATTACGTACATATGAAAGATATAGAAAACTATAAAAAACATATGAAAGTTTAAAAAGTTCACATATTTTATGATTTAGGGTATAAACATAATTTATGATTTACGTTAAAAAATATCCCCTAAGCTTGTTAAAAAAAAGATATTCTAGTTTGATATACTTAGCTTGTTGGAATTCATGACCCGTGCTAATTACTTCGTATATGGAAAGATGAAGCTTGTTGGAATGGTTGGACTCGGTGGAAAAATATCAGAAATGATTTTAATTGACTCCATACTAATTGAATAGGTACAATCTTTGTTGATGTAATCAATTTATCACAAAATATATATGTAAATGATTTGTTATAATGGTGAATTATCATTGACAAAGTTGACAAATCTCATGTACGCAAAAATTACGTAATATTATGTATAGGTAAGCTTTTAACATAAGTTTTTTGCGGGATCTAATTTGAATTAATGTAAATCCCGTTATGTAATCCATTTATCACAAAATATATATGTAAATGATTTGTTATAATGGTGAATTATCATTGACAAAGTTGACAAATCTCATGTACGCAAAAATTACGTAATATTATGTATAGGTAAGCTTTTAACATAAGTTTTTTGCGGGATCTAATTTGAATTAATGTAAATCCCGTTCGTAGTAAGAAAGTAAAAATTACTCTCGAATTGATAATTGTAATATTATGTATAGGTAAGCTTTTAACATAAGTTTTTTGCGGGATCTAATTTGAATTAATGTAAATCCCGTTCGTGGTAAGAAAGTAAAAATCTCTCGAATTGATAATGATGCCGTAGGTTTTAAAAAATATTTGAACAAAAATGCTGCTATAGAGGATTGAACCCCCAACCATTGGATAATTATAGGAAGGCTTTACCACTATGCTATTGTAGTTATTTTGATTATTATTGCATGGTGTTTATTATATAGGGAAGATTGCAACCATAACTAAATGGAGCAATAAATGAGGACACCACCTAACTTTTATATATATATATATAGATTGATTTACTTGTAATCGTTTAAATATATCACATTTCAGCTTGATTCATGCTGTTTCCTTATTGCAATCACTTGTAAAGTACACCCTATTAACACTACTACTAAGTGCAATACTCTATTGACTACCTATCCTTCAAAACAACAAAAGACCATTACAACAAAAAAAAGTGAACTAGTTATTATTATGGGCTGACATTAAACCAGCCCAAATAGGCCCAATTGATATGCAATACTGTGAGCAGAAATCTACTGGTAAATAAGCCCAAAAGCGGGACCCGTGTAAAACATTCTCCACGCGCGCGTGGGGGCTTACGATATCTTGTAGAGGACAAAACATTGATGTCAGTGGGACCCCTTGTACTTTTTGGGGCCTTTAATCGAATCGTGGATCGCAATCAAGGTATTGATCGGACGGCTGAGATTTAGAGTCAAGCACCTCCTTTGATGGGCGCCTTTGACTACACCGGAAACATGCTTTATTTGAATGGCACCCTCCTCTTCCACATCTCAACCAAAAACTAAATTAAAAAATTAAACAATTCCTAAACTTTGACTGGATTGCCATTTAAATCGAGGAGCTTTTCTTTGTAAGTTGGTGCAAAGATCGTATTTATATTTTTTAATAAGTTAATTAATTAAGTTAGATCCGTTGGAACGAAGGGTTAGTGTACTGGATCATTCTTATAAATGAGATCCCTAATGATCGGATTAGAGCCGAGTCTGGAAAAGAAGAACAATGAGATGAAGAAGTGACATAATCCGCAACAGAAATGACTTATCGGAATACACTTGCGAGATTCTAACTCTGAAAATGGCAAAACAATAAACTACATATATAGTTTTACATACCCTAAATTCACTACTATTTTCACTTTTTTTTTTTATGATCAAATTTATCATTGCTAGTATATAATACAATATATAGCATGTTAATTGTTTAATTGAATTATATAATCCGGGTACTTTCCAATCAAAAGTATATAGTTATAATTGTAGTGAATTGGATTTAAACGACCTCCTTTATAGAACACACACATCATATGTGGGTAAAAATATCATACGAATTATTAAAGTCAAAATATTCTAATTATTATATCACTATATTAGTATATTGTTTAACTATGAAACCCGACTAACTATTGACATAACCCTTAACAAAAACGAAATAACGATGAACTATCCATTCGTACAATGTTGAAGGAAGATATCTCATATGTAAAAGTTATTTAAGAAGGTACTCATAATCAAATATTAAAAAGCCTTTTTTTTTTATATTATTAAATGGTGTGTTCAGTGACTACCCCATGATTGTGAAAAATAGCTTAAAATGAACTTATTATAAAAAAGAGTTTATGAGCATATCTATATATATATATATAAAAGTAAGGTGGTGTCCCCATTAAATGCTCCGTTTAGTGTACATTGTAATCTTTCATATATAATAAATACTATGCAATTATAATCAAACAAATCACAATAGCATAGTGGTAAAGTTTTCCTCCAATAACCTAAAGGTTTGGGGTTCAAACCTCTCTAACAACTTTTTTGTGTTGTTTGCATATTTTCTTAATGTGTATTTTTTAACATAAATCACGAAATATATTTATACGCTAAATCAAAAAATATGTATATTTTTGTGTGTATTTGTTGTATTATTTGTATATATGAATCAAGTATATAAATAAATCAATAATTTTTTTAACATAAATCATAAAATATGTTTATACCCTAAATCATAAAGTATGTGTATTTTTTTAAACATGTTCTGTGGGTATTTGGTGTATTATGTGTATATATGAATGTTTTCTTAACTTGTGTATATTTTCACGTAAATAACAAAATATGTGAATAGCATAAATTATAAAATATTTGTATTTTTTTAACGAAAATCACAAAATGTATATATATCGTACCCTAAATCATAAAACATGGGTATTTTTTCTTTAAACTTCTATAGTATTCATGTATATAAAAATATTTTGAATAAAATTATTTTAATCTTTCATATGCTTTCTATAGTTTTTTATATCTTTCATACGTACGTAATTGCATTTAGATGCAAATAAGGAGTGCTTCTCTCCAAGTGAATTATATATTCAAATTGATTTATTTCTTATGGAATATTTATTTATTTTATACTTAATATAATATAACCTATTATATTTTATATTATCATACCTTGGTCCATTTTTCACATTCATGCAATTTTTCAATTAAAGTTGATTAATAAAGTTTCAAAATAGTTTTTAAACCCGTGCGTAGCACGGGTCATGAATTCTAGTATGTATAAAGAAGGAAATGAAAAAAAGGGAGTGAAATGACCCGAACTCAACTATTGAGTTTTAATAGATACTCTGTATCTGTATTACACCATGCACATACAACGAACACACCCTAAAACAATTAGACCATAATAATACGGAAGAGAGGATTCAAACTTATAGCCTAGACTTATGATCACCTACTTTGATTAAACAATTAAGATTTGAAATAAATTGATTAAACAACTAAACTTTAAATCCAATGAAACTCATTATAGGCAAATACGTGGAAGTATTTACGACCGAATTATTCATTAAAACAACGGCATTATCAGCTTCAAATTATCGGTCAAACTTGCCAATGAATCTTAGCAACTAGCAACCCTTTCCTATGACATGAGGATGTAAAATGCTTGCCACTTCCATCTCATGTTTGCTAATTTGATGTAACAGTGTTATGCAATTTGCAGGCTCAGTATTATTTTTATCATTATTGACTATTTTTATCATTATGCAATTACTATATATCATGCACAAATGACTTTAGGATTCTGACTGAAGATAAATAAAGAATATTATTCGATACAATGATAAGGAACAACTTATATATAATGCACCCCATGACATATGATTTGTTGAATTTTTCACTTATTAACACATTTGATAATGATAAATAATATAATCTAAAGTTTCTCATTGACTGGATTTGTTCAGAATCAATTAGCTAGCAAGTTACAATAAATGGTACTAATTATATTTTCAATGTATGTTAAATGTACAACTTGTCAATTATATTGAATATGTCAATAATAAGACTTTAAAGATTAACCAAAAAAATACTATATAAATACCAAAATTAACAGTAGCATAATTAATCATCAAAAATACATTCTCCGAAATATTATCTACAAACCTTTTTTTTATTTATAGAAAAAAGCCATATAATAGGAAAATCAATAGATTAATCATGGTAGGTTTGACCAATGCTCTTTTCAGGGCCCGGGGAGGTCGCTTATTTGAAACTTTGATTCCATTGTTTAATCAAACTCCAATCTCCTTTCTCAAGTTGTCCATTGCCTTTATCTTTGTGTTTCCCTCTTTTGTGTACGAAGAAATCTGTATTTTGCCTATCCTCATTCTTCCACTCCGTTTATTTTTTTCAGTCGCTTTTTTGGGCTGTGTTGTTCTTTTTGCCATTTTTAATCCTAGCTTCGCCATTTGTATGGGTGATAACTCCAAAGATCAGAAAAGGGTTCATGGTGCTTAAATTCAGGTATGCTTTTTCAGCCCTTTTTAGCTTTGATTGATTACGGATTGAGAATTTCTGCCTGGGCTTTTCATTTTCCTACGTGTGTTAGGTTAGGCAATTTTGCTTTGATTTCTGTTGATTTTGGTTGTTGGGTTTATGATCCAAATCCCAGAAAACTCATGGGTTTTATCTTCCTAGTGATTAGACCTGGATTTTGCTTGATTATTGCTTTCTTGGATCTGGGATTTCTGTTTTTGGTTGGACCTCTGCATTGAGAATTGGGACCTGATATGAATTGGGTGTTTTTGATTTCCAATAATTATACATTCTTCAAGTTGGTAAAACTAAGTTTTAGATTGTGTTTGTTTCTAGTACTTGAGATGATGATTTCATTGTTGTGGAACTTGGAAGGCTTAGATTTCTGGGTCTGGTGATAAAGTCTCGGAATTGATCATGACTCTTGGACTTTAAATTAAGCATCATTGAGCACACAAAGGAGGTTTCAATGGCCTAAAAAACCTAAAGGAAAATAGGAAAGCTTAAAAGGGGACTTGAAATCCAATGTACTTTGCATCTGTGTGAGAAGCTCTACTGAGAATTCGACCGAAAGTGGAGTCTGTGGATTGTTTGGTAGCTTATGACTTGTTGTGCAACATTATTCAGAGGGTGGTCCAAGAAAGAGTGCTAAAGGATGATAGTGGGGCGCAGGCGATAATTGGAGTCAACTTGAAAAGTTGTAGAGCAATGGCTTTAAGAGTAAAATTTGAACTCCTTTTGCCTACTTTTGCTTGAAATTGAAACTGCATTGGGTTGAGTGAAAGGAGTTTTAGTTGATGCTCATGTGTGCACCATATGGATTGGTGGTCTTTTCGGCTTTCAAGCTTTAATCATCAAGATGTTTCATAGCGTGAACACTTGGCCACTGTTAGTCAAAAGCTACTCATGGCTGTAATTCCTACCTTTTTTATGGAGCTCAAATTTCTTCTATATATGTTGCTCACTGATTTCTTCTTGTTTCCTTTCCTAACAGGAATCTGTGTTAAGTCCTGCACTTCTAAGATGGGTTGCTTTAGAGTTCTCAAGCGGAAAAAGAAGAAAACCGAACAAAGTGTTCATATGAAACGAGTTTCGCCTCAGGATCACTCACCCGCAACTCTTCCTGAGCCACAAATCAAAGGCCATGTACTTAAATTGTCTCCTCCAAGCTTCTGCACCAGAACTAAAGGTGCTCAAGATGTGACCAACTCTAGGAATCGCGTGCTATCTGCTCCTTCAAGTCTCCATGGCAATCCTTCATCTGCTGATTATGATGAGCCAAAATCGCCTAGTCCACAGCCTCTTCCTCTTCCTGCACCACAGAATGTTCCCGGGCTGAAACCTATGAAGAGTTTCAAGTCGCCAGGTGGAAGTGGTCCTCTGTGTTCTTCTGGGCCTCTTCCATTGCCTCCCTCCAGATCACTCAGGAGCTTCACTTATGAAGAGATTTCTTCTGCCTGCCACAATTTCTCTCCTGATCATTGCACATCTGAAGGTCTTTCTTCATCAGTTTACAAGGCTTCTATTTTGGATGTTTGTATTAGTTCGAGAAAGTTGGAGGCGACTGTTACTCGATTTTACCCTTCAAACCAGGTAAAACGTTGAACATTTTGGCAATTCTAGAGTAGTGATTACTAATTAGTCTCTTTTTTTCTTGCTCATTTCATCATTTAACTGGATTAGGTTATTTGTAGATAAATATTTTAGGAAAATCACATGAGTGTTCAGCTATGGGCCTATGGCATTCATTAGACATTTTGTTATACATTCAAAGACAAAGTTGAAACTTAATTTTGAAAGCTCCTAAATATGTAGCTGTAGTATTACTTTTAGTTGGATTTCTTGTGACGAGATGAAAAATGATTTCTGCAGGGATTGAAGGAGTTTGTGAATGAGGTGAATGTTCTCGCAACCCTCCAGCATCCAAATCTCTGCAAATTGATTGGCTACCATGCACGCGAGGACTCAGAGCAAAGGATCTTGATCTATGAGAGACTTCACCATGGCAGTTTAGATCATATTCTCTTCGGTAAATCTGATGGCCCTGCAATCGACTGGAGTGCGAGAATGAAAGTAGCTTTCTGCGCTGCACAAGGTCTTACATTTCTACATGAAGAAGGCCCATTCCAGGTACCTGATCATTTATTTTCCTTCATTTTGATATCAAGAAAACTCAAAGTTGCTCCTTTTTACTAATGACTCCCTCATATATGTTTCCAGGCAATGTACAATCAATTTTCAACAGCAAATATACAGATTGATAAGGATTTTAGCACCAAACTTTCAGGATATGGATGTGTTGCTCTTCTACCAGAAGCCGACTTTTCCAATTCATTATCTGTAAGTAAATTGTCTCTTATTTCTTATATAGACTTTCCGGGATGTTTTACCATTCTTAGTGCTTGTTTGACTCTAAGAACATGATCTTTTACAAATAGTGTCCTGTGTAAACAAAAGGCTAAGAAACACTACGCAGATTCAAGTGTTAAAACTTAAAACTACTATTGGTTATTGAACCCTTAGAGCACATTCTAACTTGTGTTAAATTTCATTTATTTCAGGCATCAGGAAATCTGTCAGTTGAGACAATGGAAAGAGGACTCCTCACTCCCAAAAGCAATGTATACAGCTTTGGCATTGTCCTTCTTGAGCTTCTAACCGGAAGGAAAAACATGGATACTCGTCGTCCCAAGGAAGAGAGGAATCTTGTAAAATGGAGCTGGGCATTTCTTGCAGACGAATGCCGTTTATCCCTAATAATGGATCCTCAGCTCAAAGGCCGGTTCCCGATGAAAGCAGCTAGAACAATCGCTGACATAGCGCAAAAATGTCTCCAAAAGGATCCATCTGAGAGACCCACAATGAGAACAGTAGCTGAACAACTGAAAACCATTCAAGAAATAAAGTACTCTTGCAGGTTTCCTTTGCAAGAACCAGGAAATGTTGTGGGGAAACAAATGATGAAATCTCCTAGTCTTAATGGCATTATTGTAAACCCTAAACCTTTTAGGAGTAGTTTCTCTCATTCTATGCCTTTGAGAGGACACTCTCCTTCTCCTTCTTCAGCCTCCCCTACACAACATTTAGTCAGCTTGCCATTGTCGGTTCCTTTGAAAGGTTGCTCGTCGCTTCTTACGTTGGATGAGATTGATATGGAGAGAAGGAAATCCGCATCGTCTTCAACAGCAATGAGAAGGGCTAGTGTGGAAGGATTTTGATTAGATGGTACATACCTTGCAATTTTTTCATTTTTTTTTTGAGTTTGTCTTTTATTTTTGGATGTCTTTTTTTGGGTTTGTCTTCTATGATCTAATTATAGTCATCATATAAATATGTGCTTGAAAACAGAGGAGATAGGTGGTGCTACATTTTTTTTGTATATATAAGTGTAAACCTATTTTATGAGTTTTCTTTTGAGTAGTTGTAGTATCCAAAACTCTCTTTGATCTTTCTATTTGCTATTTGTTTTATGAGAAGAGTTCTTTTGCTGAATTGTGGTTGAATGTAAGTTCCTTGCAACTTCCAAAAGATGCATCTGAGTTGTCAATCCAATCCAATAGAAAATAGAAGAGACGAAACAGCCAAATTCATGTAATGCAAGCCGCAGTTTTTGAAGTATTCCATGGAACTTTGAATTTGAAAAAGATAATGGTTGATAAGTAGGAAAGTAGATGCATTTTGTCCAGAAATCAACAGGCCAATATAAACAAGAAGATCTTTGAATAGTCACCATAGGAAGTTTCCAAGTTAACCACTAGTGATGTAGACTTGCATTTTCTTTATTTTGGCAGAATGTATAGAAGTTGAAAGATTGTTTTTTTCTTTATTTTTTTGGTCAAAATAAATTTAGGACGATGGGATGGTGTCGAACGATGTCCTGTCTTGCTCCACTAGACTAACTCCTTGAAAGATTATTTTTTCTTTATATGATGATGGACTTCACAACAAGATTTTTATTTGATCAACTTAGAGATGGATTTTGCTAAGTTGTTACCTCTTTAGGCATAGGTTATAAAATCCGTTCATAAGTTTTTTTCCAAGTTGCTAAGATGAAATCGATACACCTCTCTTCGTAATTTTAGGGCATAAGTTAAAAAATTCGTTCATAATTTTTTGGTCGAAATTCGTTCATAATTTTTCCCCAGCCCGGATTCTCAATGATGAACAATTTATTCATAGAAAAACACTTTACAACTAGTATCTTTCCCCTTGCCTTAAAGACACGATTTGATTTAACTAAAAACTTGCTTAAATTTTATATAAAGTTATTCAAAAGAATAGTTTGGTATAAAATCTTGTAATGTTTTATATAATTTTTCTCTTTTTAAATTTATTTTAATGATACATTATTTATGTTAGAATACATTCTTTTAATCATACAAAGATTTGTAGTATTATATTTTTGTCATATAAGGACTAAATACTTGTTTTTATCAATAAGTATCTTTATTTTATAATTAATATTTTTATTTTTTAGTTATTTTGGGAAAAAAATCAAATATATATATATATAATTTATTTATATGGAGAATCTACAAAAAAAATTTAAGTAATAAAAAATGAGTCAATTAACTATCGACAAATCAAATTAATTTGATACACATACAATGGTTATGTGGTTGGATTTGTTGGAAATTAAGTTTTGTTATTAAAATAATCTATTTGTGGCTAATAAAAGGCATTGAATTGAAATTAAGATTTTGATCAAGGTACGATTTTTATTAAAAAAATTAAGATTGAACTGAATATAAATTAATTAGTAGATAAGAAGAATTCTACAAAAATTATTTATGAAATTTGAAGTTTAATTATTTTTGGAAAAAATCAAAATGGAAATTAGTAGATAAGAAAATTTCTAGAAAAATTATGTATAAAATTTAATGTTTATTTTTTTATTTGTAAAAAATTAAATAAATATCAATAGATAAGAAATTTTCAAATGTGGGGTCATCAATGAAATCAATTAAATTGTTTTATTAAAGATGAGTAATGCGATCCAATAAGGAGTTGACAAACTGACAGTTATTATTTTTAACCTCCGCCTTAGTACATAGTTATATATGATGATGATTACTGTGCACCATGAATCTCTTGAATTAAAATGAAAATAATTATCATCAACATATAGCATACATACTACACTTAGTATTATCATCTACGTACTACTTCTAATATTATTCTATGCATAGATTTGGATAGATTTTTTTTATAAAGAAAATAACTAAAAATGGAAATCAGTAGATATAAGAAATCTAATGTGGGGTTTATAATGAAATCTCAACCAATTAAAAAAATCGAATTGTTTTAATGAAGATGGGTGATGCGGTCCAATGACGAGGTAACACATGTCGGGCTAAATATTATTTCTAACCTCCACTCTAGTATATAGTCATGACGATGATTAAGTTAGATCAAAAGATTTGTAAATATTCTCTTGAGTCTTGATACATAGAAATGCTTACCAATTTCCTTTTTTGATTTGTATCAAAACTTGATGGAAACTAGAAAGAGCAAATCAGCTTTGCTCTTGTACCCAAATGAAAGCTTAAGAAGCCCACAAAGCAAAATTGAAAACCCAGCCCAGATTTGCCAACTAACGAACCCAACACCCACCTCAATTCTCAACAGGAATTTAGGTTTTTTTAGGAGGTAAAAAAGATTAGCGCTTTCTTGCCGGCGTCAACGGCTAATCTTCCCGACGTATATAACAAACCCAGATTTCACCATCGTAAAACTGTTGACTCTGCGAATTCATACAATCCCTCGTCAATTTCCACGCTACCCCCTTTCTTCACGAAATACGCCCTTCTCTGGTTCCCTTCACGTTCAAGGAAAAATCAAATCTTTAACCTACTACAAAGCTATTGATCTTCGGATCCACCACCAATCATCCTCACTTCCCAAGGGCGAGAAAGTTGTGACCTTTTTTGCGCGTTCAGCTTAAAGCTGAGGGCTTTAGGGATTTCATCTGTTGTGTGTTCGTCCTGAGATAAGTTGTTGTTTTCTTGTGAGGGGCTGATTTGATCCGGAATTCCGGCGAGTTTTATGCGTTTGAGATTCGGAATTCTGCGGAGGGTTTCAAATCTGATGGGCGGATTGGGATTTGGGCGTTTCGATTGGCATCTGGTTCTTGCGATTTGATCCGTTGGGTTCGAAATCCGGAACGGATTCGGGTATAATCTGACGGAAGATGGGTCAAAGAGCGGCCCTAGCTACAATTCTGTTGTTTCTCATTGTTGCTGATGTTGCTAGCGCCTGGAATTTCAGGAAATTGGGAGCCTCGGCGCCAAAAGAGAAATCCCATGGAACAGTAAAGATCTTCAATGCTTGAATCTGGTTGCTTAATTAGAGGTTTTTCGGGGGGGAGGAATTTTGCACTAATAGTTGAATTTGGATTTCAGGTATCTCCAAGTCAAAGTCCAAGCTCTGCCCCTAGCTCTGGCCATGAAGATCACAAGGATAAGCTGAGCAATAAAGCTCCTCCACCGGTACCTGCGAAAAAGGGCAAGGAAGGAGAGAAGAAGAAAGACGAAACGGAGGGGAAGGCTCCTTCGCCGGTGCCTGTAAAGAAGGATAAGGAAGGAGAGAAAAAGAAAAACAACGGAGAAGGCGAAAGCAATGAGGTCTGTGATATGGGAAAGCTGTTTTGCAAGGACACTGAGTCAATGGTTGCCTGTGTCCAAGCTGTTGATGAGGGTAATTTACTGCTGACTGTCTTTCAATACCTAATCTTTTGAAGCTGGATCTTGATCTATAGCATTATATTGGTACATTGATCTGCTGGATTGAGTGCTCTTGTATGATTTCTGAATTTGGTTGGTTATGGTTTAAGTTTAGTTAAGATGAATCGGTGCGTTCTTCTGTTCTGTTTAGAGATGGTGTGATGTAGATGCCTAATCAATTATTAGTGTAGATGCAGACATTTAGTTTCAACTAATGTTGATTAGGTTAATTTGACAAAATTTGCTGATTATGCATTCTAAAAGGGGATGGATCATGAACAGAAGAAAGGACAGAGAAATCTGTCAACAGAAGGTGATGAATCATGAATTGGTGTATTTCTCTTGGGATCATCCTCTTTTTTGTGGAAGTTTAGTTGAAGTACCGGAAGTATAGATAGCCATATGCACATGTACAAATGCTTTCAATTCGAAAAACAATAACATGTGTTTTTCTTTGAGGAATCTTGCTATTAGATAAATACAGATGTGTGTAACATAGTTTGAGCACCTGCCACAATAAGTTGCTTTTTAGTATGAGTCAAAGACTAAAGTCTAGTTAGAATGTGAATTGAAGTATAATGTCATTGTTTCTTTAGATGCTAAGATAGATTTTAAGCGTTGCACGAATGTGACAACATTGATCTTTCACTCTCCGATTCCATCTAATGACTGTGCTATGATCTTGATATTTACACTAGACGTAGCTAAATTACTGTCATAGCACAGTGTTCTGGTATAGTGATATGTCACTCAAAACGGACCCTTAACTTGGCTCGGTCACTATTGGTTTTTGCCCACTTCTCATGAATAATCTGCTTATCATAGTATGTAGATTTCATCCTTCTTACTTATGTTAGTTGTTCATTTTTCAATTTCTTTTGTCTTGGAACAGTAAACAAAGATATGGTAGTTCTTATACAAAATGATGGGGAGAGCGATCTGAAGGTAAATATCAGAACTTCGTCCCTGAAGAAGCTGAAGGATGAGATACAAGTACCTAAGCACCATTCTAAAAGGGTAAGCCTTTAGACCTCATTGTTCAGGCCATGATGAAAAACTGCAAATTTTTACTTGTAAAAGTTTGAGATGCCCACTGAAATGATGGTCAGATGTCAGCCTAACATAAATAAGGAGACACTGGCTATATAATGAATGATCAAATGTCAGTATTTATATTTCTAGCAAGTGAAGTAAATTTTTTTTTTTTCGGTTTGTGCAGACCCATATTCCGCTTAATGACACCGGCTCCCAAATTGTTCTGAATGCTGGAAGTGGAGATTGCACACTACAATTAGGCGTTCCGGTCTCGAAAGCAGACTCCTCTGATTGGTTTCCTTCTTCGTATACCGACTTAATGACCCCGGTCTATGGAGCTTATTTCCTCCTACTTGTTACCATAGTGGGTCTTGGTGTGTTTGCTTGTTGCAAATGCAGGAGCAGAGCCCAAGATGAGATCCCATACCAGGAGCTTGAAATGGGCGAAACACGGGAGACAACAGCAGCAACAGGAACAACATCTCGTGACGTGGAGGTAGCTGATGGGTGGGACCAGGGATGGGATGATGACTGGGACGATGACACGGCAATAAAATCACCCGGGGCCCGCCGTTCTGAAATTGTACCTGCAAATGGTCATAGTTCCAAGTCTCCTAATGGAGATGGCTGGGAAGACTGGGATGATTAGAGTTGGAAAGGTGAAATTAGAATTATTCTTTGCAAGGATGAAAAAGGGAAAGGAATGTTACATGCTATACTGATGTCATTGTAGGCACACACACACACACAAACACAAACACTTTCATAGGGATTGGTTTTGGTAGGATCAGTGTATGAGTTAGATTGGTTAAATGGGTCTGGTTGAAAAGTGGGTTTCTTTGCCCTTGATGTTTTGCTTTGCATTCTTCTTATTTCCATGGTGTTGGTTGAGGGATATTACTAGATGGTACAGAAGAACCAGGGAGACCCAATATATGTGGAATTGTGTTGGCCTGTGATGCTGGATCATATGAATTTTTGTTTCTACAAATTTAGTGTGGTTGAATTGTTGAACATATTCATCATTTATACATTCAGTTTCAATTTTGGAAAAATCATGATCCGGTGAAGTTGTATTTGGTAGTACTACATGATACACAATAAATTATCTCTGTTAGGAGAAGAAGAAAGGTGCCATCATCGTTGGCCATTTTAGAAATCTGAGTATTATACTCCATAAATCTGCTAAATAATGTTTGTAGCTTCACGTCCGAGCATGATTGTATGGATCCAAAATCTCAAGAAATATAACTTATATATATATATATATGACCCACTTCCCTTCGTTAGTTTATCATTAGCATTTATGAATGGTGTATATTTCTTTTTTTTTTTTTTTGAATCGGTGAAAATTAGGGCCTCGTCTTAAGGCGGGATCCCTAGGGCATCCTCACGGATGAGAGCTAGAAGCTCATGATGGTTCCAAATGGTTTCCCATGAGAGATTGTGACCCAGAAATGCAATTTTGTCGGCCATAGAGTTACACTGCCTACTCCCATGATGAATACGAACTGACTCAAAACCCCGTAGGGATACGAGAATGTCTGAGCAGCATGAATGGTGTATATAATAACGAATGAAAAATATTTGTAGCTTCACGTCTGAGCATGATATTATAGATCCAAAATCTCAAGAATAATTTATATATGATCCACTTCCCATCGTTAACTATCATTCCATTTTTAAAATGGTGTTTTGATAATTATGAATGAAATTAACTTGAATTTAAAGTCACCTCAATCTATTATCTGAAATTGTATCTCCCTTTCGTTTTTTGTTTACGCAAAACTATTAACTGTTGGTGAAATGAGACGAGTTGGTTAAGACAAACGGACGTGTAAATGAATTTACCACATTTCGTTAGATTAAGGGACTTCTCAGCATGATGATCCAACTATAATCTTACAATTCAATTCAACTTTGTAAGGGAAAAACGACAAAAAACAGTCCATGCCAAAATTTTCTTACTTTGCCTATACATTACATATGACATACAGTAGTGATATCTTGTAAGAACTAAAACATATAAATCATGTAAAAAAATAAACCCAAAAACATTATTGAAAGGAGATTGCTGTCAATACTTTGGATGTATTTACTCAAACAACTCCTAAACCTTCAATCAACTCTCTGCAATTCGTTCCAAGATGTTAACAACCTCACCCATATCCGGTCTATTCGATGGAACCTGAGAAGCACAAATCAAACCAAGCTTAATCACAGGCTCAACTTCCTCTACACAAAATCCATTCCCCAAAATACCCTTATCGACGCAATCCTCGATTTTCCCTTCTTCCAAACACTCCCTAACCATGTCACACAACACAACCACATCATCCTCCATGTACTCCACAGGCTTCCTCCCTGTCACAGTCTCAAGAACAAGAATCCCGAACCCATAAACGTCGCATTTCTCGGTTATCTTCACACTCCTGCAAGCAAACTCCGGTGCCATGTAACCCAGCGCGCTCTGAATCTTGCTACTCAAAATGTAAGGGTCCAGCATCGGTATTAGCCTGGCCAACCCGAAATCTCCAACCTTTGGCTCATTGCACGAATCGAGCAAAATGTTTGTTGATTTGAGGTTGTAGTGTATGATGTCCATCTGGTGTAAGTGAGCTAATCCCTTTGCTATTCCTTTGACAATCTTGAATCTTTCTTTCCAAGAAAGTGGGAGATTCATCGGGTCATCATGAAGACGGGTGAACAAGCTTTGGCCAGAGACGTATTCGTTGATCAGAAGCTGCAAAGAAGAGGTCCAATAGTACCCTTCAAGACCAACAATGTTATGATGCTTTGCCTTTCCTAGCTTCTTCACTTCTTTCTCGAATTCGTCTTGGGATTTTATGAGGCTTGAAATGCTCAGTTTCTTGATTGCTAGTGACCTTCCATTTTGTATGACTGTATGGTAAACGGTTCCAAATCCTCCATGTCCAATCTCTCGGTCCTTGGTGAGGAGCGCGTGGGCTCCTTCTCCAAAGTCGACTTCTCCAGCAAACATGACCAACTTTCCGTACTCGGAGTCACTGACCGGTGACTGGCTGAAGTCATCTTTAATGGAAAAGGCGAATTCGGGCTGCGAAGACGAGCTTCTAACACGAAGGTTGAGGATAGTTATGGCCACAACACCGAGGAAAATAAACGCTGCAGCGCCTATAGCAACCAGAGTTGAGATGCTTAGCATGATCTTCTTTCTGTGTAGGTTTTGAGGGACAGTTTTGTCAGTTGAGTCTGAAGATGAGTTCGGGTTCAGGACGATGGGTTTTGGATGGATTGCAGGGCAAGTTTGGTTTAGGATGGACCCGCATAGTGACGGGTTGCATGAGACCGAAGAAAGGGGAATGGCGTTGAAGAAACTACTGTCTGGTAGCTCTCCTTCAAGGTGGTTGTAAGAGATGTTGAAGGATTGGAGTTGTGAGAGATTTGTGAGTTCTTTGGGTATGGTTCCTGTAAGATTGTTTTGAGATAAATCGGTTATTTGAAGGTTTTTGAGGTTAGCAATGGTGGTTGGTATTTCACCTGTGAGGTTGTTCTGTTTAATGATCCTGCAAATTTTGTTTAATAAATATCATACCATAAAGGAGGATCACATTTAAGCATATGTCCTCTAACATTGGAGCTAAATAACAAAAGGAAAAAAAAAATCAAGGCATGGTGACCTATCAAATCCACTTTAACAAAAGATTTATGCATTAGCTATCTTACATTGTAGTTAAAGATACTAACCGAAAGAAAGTGACATTTGAATTGCAAAAGTGCAAGTGATTACTAACAAGAATCTTGCATATCTCATAAAATATTTCATGCTAAATTACATTAATTTGCAACTAATGTATGCTATCTTCAAGGTTGAGTTGTAACCTATCAAATCCAGTTCAGTAAAAAGAATTTACTACAGTACCATGAATTTTTACATTTAAAACTCAAAACTGTATTGACAAAGACATATTTGAAGTACAGTGGAGTAAAAATAGAACTTACAATGTGGTTAAGGATGAGCAATTCCCAATTTGGTTAGGAATATTTCCATTCAAGAGATTGTTCTGCAGTCTCAGCTCCCTCATGGAAACCGCCTCTCCGATTTGAACTGGAATGCTACCATTCAGATTATTGCTACTCAAGTCTAAGACCTGAACCATATTCAATTTTCCAACAGTTGGCGGTATAGGCCCAAATAGCAAGTTACTAGACAGGTTCAAGACCAACAAATTGGCAAAAGCCTCAATCTCAGAAGGAATAACACCTGAAATCACATTAGAAGACAAATCAAGAACCTCCAACTTCTGGTAATCAGTTTCCAATGGAAACTGAATTCTTCCACTGAATTTGTTGCCATATAGTGATATACTATGCAAACCCATCTCAAAAACCCAGTTGGGAAAATCACCATCCAACAAGTTCTTGCTGACATCGACCGAGATTAGGCCGGGGCAGGCATTTAGCGACTCTGGCAAGTTACCAATGAAGCCATTGGAAGACAAGTTCAATGCTGTTAAAGACCCAGCAAGATTCCCTAGTGAATCAGGAATCTTGCCACTGAATTTGTTTCCAGAGAGATCAAGATTCTCAAGGCTTGCCAAGTGGCCAATCCAATTTGGAACTTCTCCTTCCAACAGGTTCCCATTCAAGCTCAAAAAGGTGCAATTTTTCAGCTGTTTCATTGATTTTGGAAGACCCCCAGATAATAAATTTCCTCCAAAATTGATGGACTGCAACTGAAAGCAATCCCCAACATCTTTTGGCAAAGACCCAGAAAAGGCATTCCTCCCAAGATTAACAACACGCAGACTGTACATTTTCCCAATCCCTCCCGGAATCTCGCCTTCAAAGAGATTACTCGAAAGATCAAGCGATTGCAATCCACCCAAAGACCACAAATTTGAGCTCAGCTGACCACTGAGCTGATTGGAGGAGAAATCCACAGACTCAAGACTCATACAAGAGCTCAAAGACTCAGGCAACTCCCCAGACAAGAAATTATCAGCAAAGGAAACAGATTTCAAGGACCCACATTGTTGGAAGAGCTCACCAGGAATCGAGCCAGACAAGCTATTGCCATTGAAATTGATGAGTTGCAGGCTCCAGAGGCTGGAGAAATCAGGGCTAATGGGCCCGGAAAAGTTGTTGTTAGAAAGGGAGAGTCTTTGGAGGAACTGGAGCCGGAGAAGTCCTCGGCTGATCTCGCCGGAGAGAGAGAACCCGTCGAGAGCGAGTTCGGTGACCCGGTTTGTATTCGGGTCGCATTTGACACCGACCCATTTGCAAGGCGTGTCGTCGGAGTCCGTCCAAGAGGAAAGTTTGGAACTTGGGTCTTTGAGACCGGCCTTGAAGACTATCAGCCCCAAAACGTCGTCGTTGAAGGTGTCGAGGGAGAGAGCGGAAGAGGGTAATAGTAGGAATAGTGTCAGAAGCCATGGGAGAGATTTTGGAAGCATTTTTTTGGGTAATGAAGGTGAAAGATCAGAACTTTTTTGTTTGAAATGGGGTTTAAGAGCTGGGGGAATGAGGAAAGATGGAATTTTTACTTGTAGATGATATTGGAAGTGTAAAGATGAGGTGTGTCTTCTGGTGTTTGGACTTCATTTGTGAGGAATGAGAGTGGAGGTGGGAAATTGATTGTTTTTTATAGGTTCAAAAAAGAAAGCACATCTCGGAGAAGTTGGAGGCTTTTGATGGTGGTGAGTTGAGTGTTCATGAAGGCTGTGCCAGAAAAGAGAGTGAGAGGAAGAGTGGTGGTTTTTATTTAGTTAAAAAAATTTGGGGGGAAAAGTATTTTATTGGAATAAAATAAAGGAGAAAACGTAAAATAAACATGTAGGCATGTGTGAGAGATCTAACTGTTCTTGGTTTTAAAATGCTTTGGTTTCTTGGAAGTTTTGAGATTTGCTGTAGTATAACGAGATTTCGGACATCAAGTTGATCGGTTTAGTCTCTAATGGTAGTATTCAGAGATCATCAATTCTACTCTCATGGATAGTGCTCTCAACCAAAGAAATTATACTATAATGTTCGGTGGAACCTATGACAGAGATGTTTCGCTAATTTGACTAGTATCGAAAATAAGACTAATGTGACCATGACGTGGGTCAATGAAAAATCCAAAGAGGAAGTAGGGTCAATCAGCCAATGTCGAATCAGAGGGGTTTCGATCCGACGTGGCTGACACCCTGTTTTTTCCTTTTTTGCTCAATTATATTGAGATTGAAAAATAGAAGGAAGTGGTAAATTTCACCTAAAATTAACCGGAATTTGTTGCGTGGTTGCAAGTGAATAATTGGGGACACCATTCACATAATCATGGGGGATAAGAAAAATGGGAGCACCATCATTTGGATTAAAGAGTGAGGTCATTTCTATATCATGAAAGTAAGGTAAGCACTCGATGATGATGATGTTGAATGTTGATGCTCACTATCACTAATTACCACCTTCCTTTTCTGTTTGTCATCATGTGGAGTACTATATTACGGAGTATGTTTCAACCAAATATAGCTTTGATGCTAAAAATGGTAAATAATGGTTTTTCTACTGTGTACCCTGAGAACACGTTATAAACGTAGTACATACGAAAACTAAATCCTAATCAAAAAATTCAAATTTAAGATTTACCGAAATTTTATAATACTAACTTTTTATAATTTGCCCTTAATACACACGATAAGAAAATCTTATAAACAATAGTAAACATTATAAGCCGTGACTATGTAAGACAATATTGCAATGTCTTTTTTCGAACAAAAATAAAATATTGCAATGTTTTTTAGCCATGACCCTATATCTTATAGTTATATAATAGGCTTAATACATCAGGAGACCCATGTAATTGAACGTTTTTTCCCAATAGATTCTTCTACTTAATAATGTGCTATTAGACTCTTCTACTCAGTTAAATTTGTTCTATTAATTAAACTCCCCATCATTGATCTTTCGTTACATAAAACAAACACATGCTGACTTGGCTCCCATAATTGATGAGTAATCATCATGTTATCAAATTTTAAGCCACATCAGACTTTGTTAGTCACAATTACAGCAATAAGATAGGCTGAATACAGAAAATGAACCACCGTAGTTGATATATTATGTTATCATACGTTGTTTATATAGCTAGTGAAGTCGTCTACGATATAAAAGTGGATAATATAATGATTAGTCATTAATTATGAGAGCCAAGTCAGTGTTTGATTGTTTTACGTAACAAATTATTAGTGATGAGGGGTTCATTAGAACAAATTCATATTAGTAGAGGGGCCTAATAGAACATTTTTACGTAGAGGGATCTGTTGGAAAAACACGTTCAAGTACAAGGGTCTCTTGATGTATTAAGCCTTATATAATATGGGGAAACAAACCATGTCAGCCGTGTTAGGTGCCATGCTCTAGCATCGACCGACTAGGGACCGTCTCAATCCCAAATGGCTTGCACCCGACACTCAAAACACCTAGCTACATGCGTTTGCTCGGGCACTTGTCACACTTTCGTCCGAGCAACTCGATCCCCGTGTAAATAAAGCGCGAGACAAATTCGTGTCCGTTCATCGATCTAATGGCGATCGTGTAATAACCACTATTTTTATAAATAAGGGAAATAAAGTTTTCTTAAAATCCTTATTCGTACAATTATCAAAAAGTCGTCAATAGTAAATTCCTCGCCCAATTAAGTGTAAAACACGTTCAAATTAAATTATGGAAAAACGAGCCTTTATATTAAATTATTATTTTAAAATAAATTGTTCAAGAATATAAGAGAAAAAAAAAACAAGGAACAAGTACAATATTCGGGTAGGCCCTTAAACAATTAAATCTCAGCCCAAAAGTAAGAATAAAAAGGGGAGAGTATAAAAAGAGACAAATGGGACTCGAACCCCCAACCTCTCCGACCCCTTTCCCTTCCCTTACCAGTTGGGCTACGAGAGCTTCACGTGTAATAAGGGAACGTATTTTACTAAACTAGTATTGCTTGACTACCAAAAAATCTGAGACTAAAATTCTGCAGCCCTTCACCTTGTAAACGATCGACAACGCAGAGATAATTTCTGCCAAATGAGATCAAGCAGATCAACCCTCATCATTACACCCACACCTCCTTACGTAGTGAATTAGAGAAGGCTATTATAAATTGAGGTTTCCCCATTCAACTTCAGCACTTGTAACACAATTTCATACTCTGTTCTTCATCAACACCTGTGCTAATCTAACTCCCAAAAATCCCAACCTATGCCATCAAGCTCCAACCCGAACGAATTCAGCAAAACAAAAACGTTGAAACCCACCCTTCAAATCTGATTTTTCCAAAACTCCCAACCGAGCCCTAGCTCGCGCGGGCCCGTTGCCTGGCCTGTCGGGTGCGTCGCGGACGAGCCCTGCCCGCCTGACCACCGCTGTTCGCCCCGCTCGTTTCCCCCTGACCGCCGCTACTCGTCGCTGCCCACCGGCCGCTCGCTGCCGCCTTCTCGTCGTGGCCGGAGGCGTCGTTGCCCTCGACCTCGTCGCCGGAGGCGCCGTCGGTAATTGCTGGCGTGGAAGTTGTTGTTGTTGCTGTGGTCCTCTGATTGTTGCGTAAAAGAAAAAAAAAAAAAATCAAGGCAAGCCTAGCCTCTTTGTATTTTGGTGTGGGCTTTTAATTAGTGCTAGTTTAAGTTAATGGAATACAAATCAGGCCCATTAGTAAATTAAAGAGGAGATTAATAAGTCCATTAATTCTCAGCTGAAAGAAGAGAAGGGTGTTAATTGACCTATTAACATCTTTTATTGATTTATAAAGGTGGTTAATATAAAGATATAAATACCAATCCTAAGTTTGAATAAATCTCTTGAATCAAAAATTGAACCTTGTCTTGGACTATATAATGCTAAACTATTATTAAGGATGAATAAGAACTTTTATCAAATATTCTTGGACTATAAGGACTTTTATCAAATGAAAAGAGGTATTTGATGACTACCTATAAGTTTATGATCTTAACATGGCTCTAATAGTGTCTTAGAATTAATTACTAGCAAGTTGAGGAGTTTAGATAATAAATTATTGGAGGATAATAACTTATTATAAGTCATACAAATTATCATGAAGGATAATAATAAAAATGAAGAAATAATAAGGTGACCAAATCATGAATAAGAAATGAGTTAAGTGTTAATCTAACTTACCCTTCTACAAAATATTAAGTTATTAATATTGGAAGCTTTAAAATCATTTTATAAAGGGTATAGAGATATGATAACCTAAGGAAATATTTTCTTCCGATTAAGAAATAAATTAAATATTAATTAATCCGCATCGCTTTGGAACCGTATCCAAATTAGGTTGAGCACCCGAGTCGCCGTAAGCTCAGAACGAACCCGTAGGACTCGAATTCTGCAAAGCAAAGGCAAGTGGATGGTTCTCCCTTATTACTCGATATTTGTGAATTCCTTTCCCTCTGTTATCATATCCATCTTGTTGGGAACACCTTGTTTGCTAAATAAAATGAACTTAGGGTTATTTGCTGTTTAGAAATAATGACCCCATTGTTACTATACTGCGCTAGCCCATGGACTTAGGACCGATTGATTGCGGCCTTTATGTGTTTAAATGTCTCGTTTGAGACTTTGCAATGGACTAGAATAGGGATTAGGGGTGAGAGCTCGTCTCTGAAAACACCTCTAAAAAACGTATTAGGATGTACCTATACCCTAATACTGGGTCATGACTCTGCCCGCTCTACCGCTCAGAGGGGTGATAGCACCCTAGCTAGGTGCTCAACTATGTGGCTCTAGGCTCGCTCAAGGGGTCGCCGCATATAAAAATTATTAATTGAATTGTTGAATGGATATTCTTCGGGTGGCCCTTGACTCTTATGAGTTGCCACATCCGAAAATCGTTAAAACAAGATGTATTGGGTGTGGCCCTTGACTCTTATGAGTTGCTACATCCGGAAATCGTTAAAATAAAATGTATTGTTGTATTACTCAGAGAGGAGAAGTTGATGAAGGTTTTTACTACACTTTGATGTGCATTAATAAGTTCCCAACAAAAATCTTAATCATCTCTCGTTCCGAGGAATCACTTTCTTGTGATTTCCTATGTTCAAAAGAAAGCTCGTCCTTCACCTCCCTTCGGATTTGTTCCTTTTAATATCATCTGATTGTATTCGAATAAAGCCTCGTTCTCTAAATTATATCACACTCTTAACCTCAAAAGAACCTGATTTGTCGGGCATCGCTCAACTCCCTTTGGACCTTGATGCCGACATACTTAGCCTTTTAAGAACCTAGTCATATTCTACCACTTGCTTAGTCTCGCGTTAGACTAATACCACTTTCTTTTCTTCCCGACATTGGTCGGCTGGTATTTCTTGCTTTTATGGAAATATCAGGAAGTAAAGACAGGCTTGCCGGAGACCAAGGACGAAGACTCGAGGATTTAAAGGAAGGAAGATTTTCAAGAGGTTTCAAGTTATTCTAAATATTTTGGAGTTTCCTATTTTGTTTTTGTGAAGAATCTTTTAACCGTCATTTTATTTCCGCTGCAAGATGATTTATATGTCTTTTTCACTCAAACATTGTTATCTTGTACTCCCTCCGTTTCACAATAAGTGTTGTTTTAGCTCTTAACACAGTTTTTAAGAAAAGCAATCATTCACTTTAAAACTTACAACTTTTTCTTAATCTTACCACTCATTACATTTTTTTGGCCAATGAATAAACAACTTTAGTCAACAAATACACATTCCAATAAAAATTATCATTATTCACCCCTAATAAATCACTTTGAAAACCTAAAACGACACATATTATGAAACAAATTTTAAATGCTAAAACGACACTTATTGTGAAACGGAGGGAGTATCATTTACCATTGACTTCTAATCATGTATCAAACATTGAATCGCATTTGATGTAATAGAAGTTCAATATTTCGTTTTATATGAATCGAGTTGTGTTACCTACCGCCTTGGGTGACTTTGGATGGGAAAATCCGAAGTCACTGGCATGTAATACCCATGGTTTCAAAATAGGGGTGTTACAGATCGAGCCATCGTCTAAATCAGGAGTAGATCATTCAACAACAAAGCAAATGTTTTGTACGGGAATCAATTCAGTTTCAACGAGCTAGCAATCTGCAAGAGCAAGTTGAAACATATAAACAAAACCTTTAATTCTATTCACTCACTTTTAAAGGTCTCAATGGTTTCTAATGTAATGATATATTCAAAGTCAGACATGATTATCCTAGCTAGCTTTAAAAACATAAATCATGATTAAATGGGCATGCATTACATATATACAAAAAACAATGATTATGTACTCCCTCCGTTTCACAATAAGTGTCGTTTTAGCACTTAAAATTTGTTTCATAATATGTGTCATTTTAGGTTTTCAAAGTGATTTATTAGAGGTAATAATGATAATTTTTTATTGGAATGTGTATTTGTTGACTAAAGTTGTTCATTCATTGGCCAAAAAAATATAATGAGTAGTAATATTAAGAAAAAGTTGTAAGTTTTAAAGTGAATGATTGCTTTTCTTAAAAACTGTGTTAAGAGCTAAAACGACACTTATTATGAAACGGAGGGAGTATTATATACACTTTTAAATTCTTTCGATGCCTACAAAAGCTTCCTTACACTTTGTAGTTTTTATACATTTTTCATATACCACATTCAAGTCAATGTTTGAAATCATATATGCATGCACTACATGCACAAATCAAGACCATCATTAACGTACAAGTGCTACATTTTTGTTCCCCCATATAGGACCATGCCATAGATTTTGAGTCTAGTCTACGTTAAACCTAATTATGTTTCGATTTTTAATTTGACCAAAAAAAATCATGTTTCGATTTAACTAATTTTAGTTGGTTTTCAAAAAACGTAACGTATACTTAACCAAATACCTGCACAAAGTTTCATCGACCTTACTAGATCAAAAGACTATATGTTATTCGATCTAGATATATTTCCAACAGTAAACAATTAATACGAAGTACTTAAAACTAGAGTTAATTAAGATCATGTATTAAATTAGCGCTTCAAAATTCTAAACAATAGCGTGATCGACATGCATAAATTCAAAATGTTCTTAATTAAACTCGAAAACTAATTGGTTGATGTGTTTTAATTTCAAGGATTTGAATCAAATGAATTTTTTTTATTAACTTGTAAACTATAAACCGTAAACATAAAATATAAACACGTAAACATGAAATATATATATATATATATATGAACCCAAAACAGAAATACGTGTGCTCCAAAAAATATTTGTGATTTTGTATGTTATTATGTGTAGTAATCTGGTTCATAACACATGATATTGAGAAATTGTGTTATTACATGTGTTAATATGATACATAATTAAAAATAATTTTGCTCACGTATTTCTTCTTGCTGTTCACATATTTATGTATTTTGTTCACATTTTCAGTTTACAAGATAAGAAAAGTTTTTATCGGAATCAACCTCTAATTTCAAACCCAAAATTACATTTGTATAGAAAATACTTTTATTCTCTTATTTCTATTACCCCGTATCAATTAATTACCTGATCAATCTATACTATCTATATAATTTTGTGTACATGGAGATATTTAATGCCCCATGCCACATTAATGAGCATAAAAAGTAAATTAAAGGATGATTATTTGAAAGAATAAACTATTGTATTAAAAGTATATAACAATTACTCCCTCCGTTTCACAATAAGTGTCGTTTTAGCACTTAAAATTTGTTTCATAATATGTGTCGTTTTAGGTTTTCAAAGTGATTTATTAAGGGTAATAATGATAATTTTTATTGGAATGTGTATTTGTTGACTAAAGTTGTTCATTCATTGGCCAAAAAAATGTAATGAGTGGTGAGATTAAGGAAAAGTTGTAAGTTTTAAAGTGAATGATTGCTTTTCTTAAAAACTGTGCTGAGAGCTAAAACGACACTTATTGTGAAACGGAGGGAGTACTATTTTAATTAATATAGAAAAGTAAAAAGTAAAGACAAAAAGTGATTATTTGAAAACTATATTTATATTGAAAACTATATTTTTTGTGAGCAAGTTATTATTTGAAAGAACATATTAATGTATTAGAAATGTAGCAATTAGTATTTTGTTTCACATAGAAAACTAAAAAGCGAATACTAAAAGTGATCATTTGAAAACTATATTGATATTGAAAACTATAAATTTTGTCTTAGAAAAAACTATTGTATTAGAAATGTATAACAATTAGTGTTTCATGTCTCATATAAAATATAAAACTAGATTTATAATTTTGTGTTAATAGGGGGTATTTAATGCCATCATGACACATTAATGAGCATAAAGAAGTGAATAAAAAAGGTAATTGTTTTAAAAAACAAACTATTGTATTTGAAATGTATAAATTAGTATTTTGTTTCCTATAGAAAACTAAAAAGTGAACACAAAAAGTGATCATTTGAAAACTATATTTATGCATACTACATATATAAAGTTACACATGAGGGCATAAAAAATGTCTTCATGATACATTAATGTTAATATTAATATTAATTAATAAAGAAAACTATTTTTACATGAGAACATAAACACATTACACATAGAAAAATAATGAGAATAAAAAAGTAATCAACATTATGCATTTAGTCACAAATTTTTATATATACGTATTATTAAAAAAATTATAAATTTATGTGTAGCTTAGGGTCCGTTCGGCACTATAGGTAGCGGGGAGCGGAACGAGCGAGATGCTAGCGGAAAGTCAGCCCCCTTGGGGGTACAAGGGTGCAATTTTTGGTCGATTCTGCTCCATCTAGTTGAATCCGCTCCAAAAAAAGCAAGTACCGAACGGAGCCCTAATGGTTAAAAACTTCGAAATTTTGCATATAAAACCTGAAATATCGGTAGGCTAGGTTGCAATGCAAAGGTATTTGATTATTATTCACCTTGATTATTATAGATCATTTTCATTTTACCTTGAGTATAAATATCATATTAATCATTAATCTAAATTATAGTTGGTGCATCATTTTAATTGTATAAAGATATTCAAATATTGTTTTTATATTATAATATTACAAAATTGTAGGAAGGTACTAATATTTATTGTTCACTTTCAATATTATAGAACATTTGAATTTAATTTTAATATATTACTTATTACTCCAACTAGCAGATTATAGCACAAATCTACTAAAATATTATTTTAAACATTAATTAAATACATATATCTATCTATAAACAATAAATAGGCATATAGACTAGGAAAAAATAACAATTGTTATTCATATGTTTTTATAAAAACTATACGATAAAAGAAAGAGATTGTTGAAATTTCAATAACCTCTTGAAATTGTTCTTCAACTTACTGTCTTTACAATTAATTTAAATATTAATTAAGTGTAGTTAAATCCAAGAGAAGTTGTTAAAACAAAATAATTCAATAAAAAAATTAAAAAAAATAATTCAATAATACACTAAATTAAATTTTATGTAAAATGATTCAATATGCTTAAATTATTTTTAATAAAACAAATAATTCAAATATTCTATACATAAAATTTGTTTATAATATGAACCCGTGCGTATGCACGGGCCTGACCGCTAGTCAGTAAATTAATATTGAGTACCTTCTTACGGGTTGCCTTCTTCCATCTCTTTCAAAGTTTCAATTAGTCAACGCAGAATGCCATAACCTTCTTACGAGTTTTAGATTCTTCCAATTCTCTAATACTCAGTTCAGTTGCCATCCAGATCTCTTTTCTCTTAATTATATACTTAATCTTAAGTACGAAGAATATCAGAACATGATTTATTTTTTTAAATGGAGATTTGACCCAATTAAGATATGAATTCATGCGTTAGTCACCTCTCACCATCCTAAGTTCTTGGCTAACAATATAACAACATGCATGTGTACGTCCTCTTAAACCAGCTTACCATCCTTACTAATTAACGCACTTTTGAATTTTTCTTAATTGGTAATGGTGTGGTGTCCTACATTTTCTGTACCCTTGTGGGGTTATGATAAAAATTGTTCAGTGGCCAAAATTCTTATAAAGTATGAATATCAAAAATGAAAATAAAAAGATTGAACTAAAAAGATCCACTCCACATTTCCCCCTCCATGTCTTTTTATGGAGAAAAAAAAATTGAAGTTCAAAGTTAATTAAGTTATTTTATTTAGATTTTTAAATTGTAAAATAATAGGGAGTAATTTATAAGACTTTTGGACATGAAGCGAAAAAAAGAGTACTGTAGATGCAACTAAGCAAGCATACAACATTTTCATCAAAATTACCTTAATTAATCAAATGGGCTTCAGGCATCAACCGAAATTAGCATAAACTACATGGGCACCAACCAAATTTCCCAAAAATTTGATGAAGAATAGATTTTCATTGAGCATGTAAGTATGTTATCTCAACACTAGACTATATAGTTAACACCATAATTTAGGTCCTTATATTTGGGCTTGGCCCATTTAGAACTTTGGGCCGAAACCATACTTTTTCGACATTATTGGGCTTCCACATTTATGACACACAAATTCTTCTCAACCGTTTTTCTGTTAATACACACAACCAACTTTTGAAGTTTCCCACTCGAATTTGCATTTTACTTGTTCCACGCTCCCAAGTCAAGTCAGAGTCAGTTGAGTCTCACTGGCCACTAAAGCATCAAAAAAAACGCAAAAGGAAATTACAGCTGGATTTAGTGGCCCCCACAAGCTTAGAATACGTGTCACGCAATTAACACATAAATTCCGCTGATCCGTTTGCGTTTCATTCTCACCCGTCCGTCGTTTTAGTGGCCCCCTCCAGATTCTTCTTTCAACTTGTTCAAGTCTTTTCTCCTTCCCCCTCCTCATTCGCCATCAGTTCTTCACCTACCTCAGCCACTCTCTTTCTGTGATTTTTCCTTCAATTCTCGCCTGCTCCAATCTTCCTCGCTCTCGAATTGTGAGAATTCGCATTCCGTTGGCTATGGCGTTGAAATGCTTTGATCTCGGTAACCCTAACCCTAGCGTTCTGGCGAAAATAGCTTGCGGAGCGCCTTCGATCCCTTGCTTTTCGTCTACGGCGTCTCCGTTTTCTCTCCGGTTTGATTCTTCCCGCCGGAGCCGCTCGCAGATTCTGTCTACGGCCGCTTTCGGCTATTTTCCGAGAGGACTTGGTGGTTCTGCGTTGTTTCCGGCGAGAAACCGCTGTTCGTTTCTTCAATTCGCTGCTCCTCAGGATGATTCGGTGAGCGGAACTGTCTCTCTCGATATCTGATTTGTGATGTTGAAATTTGATTCGATTGTTGAAATCTGCGAGCTAGGCTTTGATTTTGAGGTGTTGGCCAATCTTTACTTTGTTCCTCTGAACTCGATTGGAACTTGGAAGCTTCAGACTCAGCCTTAGTTGGATAGAAGGATATATAATTTGAGTTTGAACTGGATTGAAAGACTAATGAATCCATAGCACTCAAGTTAACAGTCTTTGTTTCTGGCAATTGTAACTGACATCACTAAAATAGAGATCTCGGTGTTTATGGTGTTCATCCTGGCAGGGTCCATTGGATGTTGAATTTGAGAATGTAAGGAGTGAAGTTAGACAGGACAAAGAATCTGATGAAGCTTGGGAACAGGTACTTGTTGCTTTTAAGGAGAAGACCTTGAAGTTGCAGAGAGTTTCACAAGAAGCATATCAGACTTATTTGGAGAAGACAATGGTTGTGTTGAAGAAAACCGCAAGGGATCTGAATATCGAGGCGGCTAAGGCAAGCTATGATATCAGTATCATTGTTCAAGAGCTTGGGGACGAGGGACGAGACTATATTGTCCAAGCAGCTGCGAATTCCCCCGAACCCCTGAAGGATGTCGTTGTAACTTTTGCATCCTCAACAAAAAATGTTAAGCATGTGTCTGAAATGCAGGACTTTTACGTTGGAGTACCATATGGTAAACGTCTTATATTGATATGATTAGATTAGGATGCTCAACTTTCTATCTTCAATATGTTGATTATGGTTCCTTGTTGTTGCATGGTGGTTGCTGAAGATTGTAATGCTTAAATTTGATGTGTTTGCTATGAATGCACATTGGAATTGTATGAAAAAAGTGTCAGTAGTGATTTGATCTGTTATCTTGTGATTCATTTCCAGGGACACTTCTTGCTGTTGGTGGCTTCCTTGACTTCATGATAACTGGAAGCACAGCTGCAATTAGGTTTGGTGTTATCTTAGGAGGCATTCTGTTGGCTTTGAGTGTATCAAGTTTAAGATCATGGAGAAAAGGAAAGCCGGCAGATGGTGTAATCTTGAAATTTGAGACAGGTATCTACTCAGAGTTGAGTTTCAAATGTGTCCTAATACACGCTCGTTTTGAGGTTCTTTTAGCATAGCAAACTGTCCATTTAAATCAGTTTTATGACTCAAGCTTCTGTGTTCAAATTTACAAGTTTGATTATGACTATGCAGCAATTGTTGGAATTCTATTTCTAAGGCAGTTCCGTATGTTCTTTCAGGTAAAACCTTGCATAATTATTGCTTTTAAAAATGGTTTGTTCAGTTTGCTGTTGCAATGCATAACTTTTCTCCTCTCTTTGAATGCAGAAACTATCATTTCCTGGTCTAATTAGCACAGCTATCAGGTCATTTCCTTCTTTCCACTTCTTGTATTATAATTGTTTCATGCCCTTGGTTCTTGTGTTTATATATGGGAATGGCTCATTTAACACTAAGTCAGTATCTCTTTAGTTGATCAATCCCAGCAAGGCCAGTAGACCTTGAGGACAAATATGTATGAAAAATCACTCACTACTACCAGCAGGATGTAATTTGGCAACTACTGACCAAATTCCATGACCTATGATTCAATGAACACAAGAAATTGAAATGAGGTGTAATACTAACTGCCAGCAACAATATCAAATCACAGAAAGAGTGGTTGAATAATCACAAACGCTGATAGGAAGAGACGAAGACTGTACATAATAATCATCTTACTTGAATTATCTTTAGTTGTGTCAAATATTATAGAAATTAATTCAATCATCTAGTTTAAGTTTGCATTCACTTTCTAACTACTGTGAGTTGGCCAGTGACCTATAGGCTAGCTATATCTTAGCTTTTCCTGGTTTACAAGTCTAAAGGATATCATCATAACTATGAAGTTTCAAACTAGAGAGAAGGCCTTCCCTTGTGTTATTCTCTGACTATGTACTTAAAGCTCTTTTGTTCTGAAAGTGGCAATATCTTTCTATCCTATGCTCTTATAGTCCTGAAAACTTGAAAAGTGGCAATGTGTATCATTGCAGTGGTGTTGTGGCTGCATTCTTCATCTACCGGTTAATGAATGCAAAAGAATCGGACATCGATGGGGAACTGCAAACTTGATGGGCTCCGATGAAGTGGTTTGGTATGACAATGGGGTAATCTCATCCTTTTAAGCTTGTACAGTTATCTGGTTAAAATCTTTTATTTATTGGAGCAGAGCTTCTCCAATCCAATCACATCATGTAGCCATTCCATTGGATGCAATCTTGCCATGAATGCCTCTATTTGGCGACTGCAAATGCATATTAGGTTATGTTTCATTCTCATGATAAACAAAATTGGCATCTTTGTTGGAGCTGGTTTCATTATTATGAAAGATCAAATAAACTAACAGACTATAGCACAAGTTGACCGTCACACTACGTAAAGCCGTCATCAATGAAACTTTACCTCTGAAAGTATCCTACACAATGTTGAAAGAAATCACATCAGATACATATATTCTATGAAACTCATTTAACTATTCTTAATTTCTTATACTAGTTATCCTTTGGTTTGACATAGGTAAAAGTATCAAAAGTACACAACCCAATAAAATGTGGTTCTCCTACCTTGAGTGTTATCTGTCATTTAACCATTCTTAATGATTTAATGGCAATTAGCATGAAACAAACAAAAAAGCACAGCATCTTTTGTTCTTTATTAAATTGAACCCTTCTGCTTTACATTGCTCTCAAGACTGAAAAGCCAACCCTAGTAACACATGAAATATAACAAACCAGTAAACGCAAAATATTAAAAGCCAACTTTGGCAAATGTTTGACCTCCGTTTCCACAACAAAATCTTGGTCCAAAAAACTTCAGATATCTGCTCGGACAATTTGATTCGATGTCCCAATACTATTATCCAGTGGCATGTATTGAGCCATGATTGCCCTTATCTCCGAGTCCATGTACCTTCGGATTCTGTACTTGTATACAGCATATGTCCCAACTCCAACAGCACATAGACCCAAAACCATCAGCCAGAATAAGCCCCATCCCACTCCTGAGCCGCCCATGCTACCTGTAACCGGTCCAAGTTACAGTCGGTTAACCAAAAACAATAAAATACAACAAGCAACGCAAAGTTAATAGAACTTTTTGGTGCTCACTTATGCAAATATCATGTTCTTGCATGTATACCATCCCGTTGCCACAGGCACACTCGTACCCGCCCCAAGTGTTCTTACAGTTGCACTGTGGGCAGTTGCAATTCGTCTTCTCCTCGCATTCGTTCACATCTGAAACGCACTTGTGAGCTAAAGAAAAAATGGAAAAGGTAACAGAACAAAAGTATGCCATTTACCTTCACAATGGTGAACTCCATCGCCCGTGAATCCAGCAGGACACTTGCAGCCTTTATTATGTTCATCCTGAACAATCAAAGAACACATACCATTACTTTGAGTTTCTCATCATTTTTCTTGTTCATCTGTAAAACCCATGTTCTAGAAAACGCAAAATGGGGCCTAAGCGAGTTTGTTAGAACAGTGTTTGTAATCACTCACCACGCAAGCAGAAAATGTCCTGCCACCACGAGTTTCCGACCAACAACCTCCATTGCGGTATTTACAGCGCAGGTGGCCAGAAGCTACATTAAAATTTAACAAAAGGTATCATACATGAAATTTTGTGTACTGATCAAAAGAAGCTATATTTTACAAGTGCTTACATTCACAATGTGTATAGCCATCGCCGACGAACCTTACACCATCTACCACAGGGCATTCGCAAACTTTACCTCGGAAAGTATCCTATACAATGTTAAGATAAATCACCAGAAATACATGGTGTGAGTTTCCTGAACTGAAAAGAAGAAGAAAAGGAAATCTGTTGAAATTTACCCTGCATGCTGTAATGTTTGCTCTCCTATCTATCCAGCAACCTCCATTGCCCATGTCTTTGCATTCATTTGTTTCTACATCTGTACACGTCAAGGTTAATATTCTGCGTATGGTAGGATGAACATATATAGAGTGTGCCCACAAGAAGAAACTTATCATAATAAATTCTACGAAACTCATCTATCAACTTTTATACTAATTACACATTTTCCTCAAACCTGTAGCTAGGCACAGCGACGGTTCAGTGGTCTCCTCAAAACCAGAGCAAATCGCCTTCAGAACAGCTCCCTTGTCCAGTTTACCTGAAATTTCCACATCTCCACTTAATAAACAAAGAAGTTCAGTTCAGCTGGTCCAAACTCAAAACGGGTATTTCGTCGTTACCTCTATACTGTCTATTGTTAATTACAAGCGTAGGCAATATGGTCACATCTCCACGCGTTCCCTTCCCAATCTGAAAAGTATGAGATAGAGCAATTCAGTAATAAAATCACAACTCACAAGTATTGATCATGCTTATATTCCTCTTACCTGTGCTTCTTGCTCATCCCTAAGAACCGGATTCTCCCTATCAGCCTCAATATCTCCAACACAATCATAGACTCTACTGAGATCAACACCTTCACAAGAAAATGATCAAGATTGCTTCAAATTGCCTCATCTTTTAATTGAGATTACTTCTCACATTAAGGGCCTGTTTGGATTGCCAGGATAATGGCATTGCTCCGCATTATAATGCAGGATTTCGCACAGGCGGTCCAAACAGACCCTAAGGTGGGAAAGTTGGAATGCTTCTTACCAAGGGACCGAATAACTTCTTCGGCACATTTTTTGGTATACTTCTTCTCCCTCATAGGACACCGAGTTGCGAAATCAACCACATAGTCCCACCAAAGCCATGGCCTTCCGGACTCGTTAGCAACTTTGTAGAAGCAAACTTGGCGTAAATTCTGAACGACGACGTCTCTCCCATCATAACCTTTACTAAAGTCCTGCTCGGGATCCGGTGAGCAATACCGGCCATAGTTGATGCACTGAGACAGACACTGCTTGCTCGACAAGAACGCTTCAGGACAATACCAAGTAATGTAATGCGGAGTAAACCGAGTGTAGCCTTTCTTCTCCATTAACTGAGCCACTCCTTTGAAGTTCTTCACAAAATCAATCTGGCTGTCACATTTCGGGCCACACTCGTCGTTGCTGTTGGTCCAAAGCTCGTACTCGACTCGGTCATCAGGGTGCGGAAGCGACTCTCTCCAGTCGAGATTCATGTTCACCATCTCTTTATTCGATAAGGCCTTCTTGATCTTTTCACCCAAATCTTTGCTGACCAAGGCGGATGGGATCGTTATGTTTTGGAGGTAACTGGCGTTCGCGTCGTCTCCTTCGGGGACGTCCATTGTGATTAGTGGCTCGGCTCGGTTGTCAGCCACGAGAATGGCGGCTGCTCCAGCGTTTTGCGCGTGCCATGCTTTCAAGGTGAAGTAACACTCTGCCATCACAACAACAACACATCAATTATAACAAAGACAATGGTAATACATTATACACTATACAGCAACATGATGCATTATAACAGAGAGATTGAACTGACCGCCACGATCAACGAGAAAAAAGACGGGCTTTCCACCGGCCTTAGATCTGAAAGAGACGTCGGAATTTGAAAAGTTCTGACAAGCCTTCTGATTTGCAGTCGGATAAATCACGGTTCCGATCATGGTTCCTCCGTATTTCGGGATCCCGAAATTGCCAATTGCGCACTCGTACTCGTCTTTCATCCAAGCCGGTGACGTCACCTTGACGTTGTTCTTCTCCACCACAAATCTCCCCAAACACAACCCAAACCCTAATGACCAGACCGCCCACGCAATTACGAACTTTTTCAGCTCCATCTTTGGATTTATGGTTCTCGATTTCTGATCCGATTCTTCTACGATTCAGAGGAGCTCAGATCCATGGAGGATTTTTGAAATCGCAATTGATCGAGAATTTTAGGTTGCGTAGAAATTGCAGCTGAGTGTACAACTTTTTCGATTCGAGGAGAGAAATTGAGGGAGGTGGAATGAGGAGAAGTTAATTACAGGTGTGGAGTTGGAAGAGAGAAAATTAATCTCACTAATAAACCGCCATTTGTGGAGAACTCGATCAAACTGGAAGACGGAGTGAACTCGCCACTTTTCTCTGCTTTGAATTTTTCTGGTTTTCTTTTCGCGGGATTTTCCTAGTTTTTTTTATTGGGAAATATTGAACGGTTGGGATCGTTTTGAAGGTGTTAATGGGCCATCCACCGAAGCGAAGTTGGGCCCACTTAAGTAAATGGGCCTAAATTTAGCATCAACGAAGTGTAAACAATCGCATACCGAGTATTACGTATTGAGCAGTTGCAACGTACAACAATTTGCATTTTCTTACATTTTTTGTATGAACTTGGAACATTCTTCCTACTTGTACAATTTCAACGTACAACAATATGCATTTTCTTACAGTTTTGTATTGATTAGAAATGTCATGTATGTATTGCTTTGCAAACCACAATATAAATTATGTATGTATATTTCAGTTGATAAATTTGATGGCATCATATAAATTTATAGTTTTTGCATCATCGCTTATAAAACTCCTATACATTTTTTTTGTAAATGATTTAATTGTGTGTTTTGTGACATTGAGATTACAGGTCGAAGGAAGCTCCCTTTCTTCTAATGACCTTTTTATTAATAACCTAATGGATTGACCCTTAAGAGTTAGTATTATTAAATCTGTATTGTCTACAGAATTACAGATAAGTACATGATAATTAGGTAATATTAAAATGTGTTATGTGTAGGCATCGATCTTATATTTTAGTTGTACACTACTCCTTCGATCAGTGCTATGCAATGCCCTTTTTTAAACAAAACGTAATATATTTGTTAAGTACGATTAATGCCAATTAAAGAATTGAAAGTCTACCCAGCTGGCTGGAGTATAAATATTGGATCAGTATTAACTATGCACGTATTAAATTATACAGAATAATTAATTTCTTCACAAATCTCAAGCCTAGCCTTGGTGTCATTAAGTTACTAAATCAATTAATTAATCCGAATATTGTATTACTCCGTATCGGGAGGAAAGAGCTGAGCACCATGTTCAATTGTCGCGTAATGAATTATGCATGTGCTCTCTGCAGATAAAAAACTATTGTCCATATTTATTTAGTCCGCATTTGGAGGACCCAATACTAATTAAGAATTCTATAAGTATTATTCAATGCAATTTGTGAATATTAAACATAGTGGACCAGTAAATAATTAATAAATCAATTAATATTATATGTAGCATATAAATACTTATGTGAATTGATCACGAATTCATGATCTATAAGTACGTAGATTCAAGTAATTTTGTTTATTGATTATTAATTAGGGAAGTTAGTATCAGTCCAAATCACCCAACTCACCTCTTATTTGCTGTCATGCTAACTTGAAAAAATGATCAATAATTCACATAAGGACACATGGCAATGGTTTCTATCTGTGATGTGCATAAGATCGAGTTCAAATTTAATTTAGGATTTTTTGAAAAACTGTTTCATAGTATGTTTTAGATATTCGGATACTTAATTTTCATAATGTTTATAACGTATGTTCGAAAGGTGGAATCAATTCAGCCTTCTGTCGGGTTATGGAGCCTGATTTAGGAAAAAGATAAAAAAAAAGAAATTACTTGGAGAACAAGTAAAGGAGTTTCTAGGGTTTCTATCTTTTGTCTGGTAGGATATCTTTTTTGGAAGGAAAAATATATTTTAAGGATCTAGGATCTAGGATCTATATATACCCAACTTGATTATTGTAATTTGTGTACTTTATCATTGAGAGAAAATCTTGAAAAGAGAGATTGAGAGGTTAGGTTAGGAAGATCTTGATCAGGGTAGATCTGAAGATCTGTGTCCTTGTAATCCTTGAGTCCTTAAAGTTTCTAGTGGAGATTCCCTGGCTTGGTAGTGCCCCCAGACGTAGTCCTTGTGACGAACTGGGTCAACAATTGCTCATGTCTTTGTCTTGGTTCGTTTACTATCCATCGATTTGCAGGAACGATCCGGGACTTCCGCAGAAATTTCCCCAACACCTTCTTCTAAGAGAGATTTCGACTTTGTTCGGTTGGACAAGTAGTAAGGAGCGGACAAAAATGGACAAATGTTAGAAGAATTCAGTTCCTTTGGGGTATAAGAGTGCTATTTTTTTTTTGGAGAATTCCACCCCTACTAGCGGAGCACACCACCTATTCTGTTAGTGCACGCCGGCCGGATGAAGCCTTTAGAGTTCGAATTTTTTTAGGAGAAGACAATTCGGTGGGAGACTGGGAGGGGTTGATAATTAATTAACAACATGGACTATATTACTCCCTCCGTCCCAGAAAGTTTGGCCAAAAGCACAATTGCACGCGAATTAATGAGAAGTGTTAAAGTTGATGAAAATGGTATAAAAAGGAGTAATTTATAAGATGGATTGGAGATAATTTTGTAATTTTATAGGAAAAAGTGATAAAGTTGAGAGAAAAGTTGGATATTGGGGGTAATATATGAGATTGTATGAGGGTAAGATTGTAAAAGCATAGTGATATAAATAGAAATAAAGTAGAAATGGATAAACTTTTAGGAACGCCCGAAAAGAAAAGGCGGACAAACTTTCCGGAACGGAGGGAGTATTATCATTTCTCTTACTTAATTATACTACAGAAAGTCGCCTAAATTCTTAGGCTGATAGATTAACATTTTTGTATTGTGTGTCTTTCTAAAAAAAGCGGTAGCGTATTAAAAGTACTCCGTACTAATTACAATTGGGTTCGATAATGTAGCAACTTGATTTTTTTTATTTTTTTTTGAAACGGTGAGAATTAGGCCCCGCCTTACGGCGGGATACCTAGAGCATCCTTTCGGATGAGAGTTATAAGCTCGTGATGGTTCCAGATAGATTCCCATGAGAGACTTTGGCCCAAAGAAGCAATTTTATCAGCCACAGAGTTGCACTGTCTACTCCCATGATGAAAACGGACTGACTCGAACCCCCGAAGGGACACGAGAATGTCGGCAACAATTCTTTCAATTTCCCATGGGCAACGAATTTGCCCCATTATTGCTTTGATAAGTGTTATATTATCCCTTTTCTATCTCTAACTTTCTACTATTCATCTGCTTTGCTTTTCTTAAGCCATCCCATAATGCCAATGTTTCTGCCATTAGAACCGACACTTTTCCATATGTTCTGACAAATCCATCAATTGGTTTTCCATTGTCATCCCTTATTATTGAACCTCCGGACGCATTACCATTGCTAAGCTTAGACCTGTCAAAGTTCAATTTTGTACTTCCTTTGGCCGGTTTCTTCCAACTTTGCAATTTATTTCGCGTTCTACCTGTAGAGCCGACTCGCTTATTCAGACTCTTTTCTTCATCCTCATGCCAGTCTTTCGCCTGTCTCCATTGCACTAATTGATTGCGGACATAAATGCTAAGATCTTGTATGATGTCACTAGGCGTTTGCTGAAAAAGTACCTTATTTCTCTGATGCCAGATGCCCCACCACGTCACTGCTAGCTCAGTAAATTTGTCCTTTCTTAACTTACTGTTCAACAGAGATAGAGCATTTCGTGGGTTCACATGATTTGAATCAAGTTCTCTAATTACTCGTTCTGTTTTATCATTAATGCTCTTCACTGTTGCGAGTGTATGGAGGCATTTAAGCATTAGGTGGACCGAGTCCTCATGTGTAGCATTGCACATGAGACATCCTTGAGGTACGGCAACATGTTTTTCAATAAGTCTTTACTTAGTGGGCAACCCGTTCATGTCAATTTTCCATAAGAAGTTCTTTACTTTTGGGTATGTATCCAGCTTCCAGATCCATGCGTTTGGGTTCAATGACATGGTTTCTTCTTTGGTAATTAGACTTATAGTTGATTCTGTGGAGTACCATCCATTTCTGCTTGGGGCCCAGATCAGTTTGTCGTTAATGTCATTTTCTGGAATGGGGATTCTTAAAATCTCTTCTATTACATCTCTAGAAATCACTTGCTGCAATTCCTCTATTTTCCATCTTTTATCGGAAGAAATGAATTGCTCAACTTTAGTTGACAAGTTGACATTATTCGTTATTGCCCACTCTACAACACGTTGCTTTTCGGGGGTTGAAGCTCACGTTGCTTTGCATTAACTTCCGAGTGACTTTTTCCGACCAAAAAAAAACTTCCGAGTGACTTTAAATATTTGTCTTATTGCTATTTTGTTTTTAAATCTCGATTAAACCTCCTTGAATTTGATTAGTGATTAGTGATTACATAGGCCCCGACAGTTTTTATGATAGTACTAAACTGGTGTAATGCATATGGCAAAACAAATTGATCGAGGTATGCAAAATTAAATTTTGATGGATCTAAGCTTACTAATGGTAACACAACGGGAGGTTCCATTATAAGAGATGAGAACGGAAGTCCAATTGACGGATCAGTTAGAACATATGGAAAAATATCGGTCTTGATGGCAGGAACATTGGCGCTATGGGATGGAGTGAAAAAAGGAAAACAAAAGAAAATCAGAAAGTTGGAAATAGAAGGTGATAACATCACTGCTATCAAAGCCGTCTCAGGACAAATCCGCTGTCCATGAGAAATAGAAAGGATTGTTACATACATCCTCGTCTCCCTCAGGGGTTTCGAGTCAGTCCGCATTTTTCATGAGGGTAGACAATGTAATTTTGTGGCCGATAAAATTGCTTTCTTGTTTCATGGGAAACTATTATCACGAGCTTCTTGCTCTCATCCGAAAGGATGCTTTAAGAATCCCGCCATAGAGCAAGATCCTAATTTTCACCGGTTCAAAAAAATAAAATAAAATTGATCGAGGTATGAACGCACGCCCGTTAATAAACCCTATGTACATCATTGAGCACTTTTTTAATACTGTACTGATCAAATTGCTTGACGAAAAAATATTTTAATAAAATCAACGAGTTTCTTGTAAATGACGTAATAGGTGTAATTACCAAATACCAATATGGTGGTCGATATTACTGAAACCACCTTCTTAATTACAATATTTTTAACTAGGTTTTTAAACTAATTTTTAGATGAGTTTAGTATTTCTTTTTCACGCTGTAGTTTATGTATTTAATATATTCTTATAATATCGCGAGGACGCACTATGAAAAAAAACTGTATAATAAGATTTGACTATTGAACAAAGAAAAGAAATTGCTGTCCAAATATAAATACTCTTGATCGTGGGCTTTCCCGGCCACTTAATCTCCCTAGATAATTCGACGTGGTTAGATATAATATACTGTATTAGATTAGATTAGATAAACTCCTATAATGTTAATATGAATTTTGCTAGGTCATATATTTAATCATGACCTATATTTTGTCACGGTGAAGGTTACATGTCACATCATCAAATCATCAACGTATATGGATGAGACATTATGTTAATAGGGAGAGATCGAGGGCTATTAATTTAAACCCATTGGCAATTATTGAAACTTATCCTTAAATAGCTAAACATGGGCTGCCAAAGGATATATTATTCCAAAATCAAAGTAATTATCCTCGATCTTGCCCTAATTTACACTTAAACACCCTGGCTCCGGCCTTAATATATATCAATTCTACATAAAAATGACCTTGTTCTCTTTTTTGGTTGAGGGCACTTGTCCATGAAAGTCGAGCCAGTAACTTCTGGGTATTACCCAATTAGAGGCTTTAATCGCTTGACTAGACATCCGAAGGCTAAAATGATCGACCTCGTACTCCAAAATTGAGAGATTAGTCTTCGCCCCAGTCTATATGACCCTGGCTTGTGATCTCTAATGACCAGAAATATTTTTTGAATCGATTATATAAAAATAATTCATTGTTTCAACATATATAAACTCATGCACTCCGATCCGATCACAAGAGGGATATTATATATATTGAACTAGGTAAAAAAATTATTCAAAATTACATGTATGGAGACGTACAAAATTAATATCGATCCATATGCATGTGGTATAATAACTACTACTATTAGTCTCTATTAGCACTCTTGCATGAAATCAATGCGATCAAGGCCTATAGCTAGATACTCTTCTAGCATCATCATATCCATGTCATAACTTCCGTAGTAGCAGTTAGGGCTTGGAATTGAAGGGAAATAATAGTCATCCTCATGTCCATAAGTCACATTCTCTAGCCCCTCCGGAAACATCATAGAATCAACGGTCGGGATCGGTGGAGGCGTTGCGATTGGTTCCATCTGGCCGTTCATATGGTCCATATTGACATTGGGCACGTGGTTGATCGTATTGGGCGAGTCGAAGCGTAGGACATTAATATTAGGCCCTTCGGACACATAGTAGCCGTGATCGAAAGATTGGATTGTGGTATCGGACGAAGAAGGCGAAGAGAAAGACGAGTAGTCGGGGTAGAAGATCTGAGGGATTTTGTGAGGGTTCTTGCAAGTGTGATGGCCGATGTATGTGGTCTTGTAGACCGGAGGGTTTTCTGATTCTTGTTGGACCCATTTCTTGGCCTCGCATTTCTCCTCGGTTGAGTGTGTGCATCTATAGTAACTCCTGCAATATTCATATGACAAACTCATGTTATAAATTAATATATTACTGTAGAAATATAAATGTACACAAAATGTTCTAATATTGATATCTTATAATTAACACTCTTGGGACATTGAGGAGTCACAAACCCTTTAATTTTTCGTATTAATTAAAGATGAGGAATTGATAGTTATGATGACCCAGATCGATAGAATAGAATATAGATTCGTTTTGTTTTTCTTTCTTTTTTCATTATTTACAACATGCCTGATAATTAAGATTGAGTTGAACATATATAACTAAATTAAGATTGAGTTTTCAAGGTGATTACTTTGGATGGCGGTCATTGTGGATGATCTTTTGGCCGTATTTCCTCCAACCATAGCCATCATCCGTGAGATTCGTGGTCTTCACCGTTTGAGTATGGCTGTTCATCTTCTTCCTGAGTTAATCAAATCACAAAGCTTATAAATTAAGTAAAATTAATTGATTGATTGTCATATGCACAAATTAGCCATGTGGGTCAAGCTAATTAAACCAGCTCATAGTTGAGTAGTGGTCCTAGTGGGCCCCCAGATACATCTTATGGCTTAATTAAGATTAGAGTCATGGTCTAATCCATCCCTTAATTTCAAAACGCAAGGAAATTTGGATTAAGTGAATGAACTAATTAAGGATAGCCGCCCTTAAACCTAAGCATAATAATTATTACTAGTAGGTGTCTATTGTCTAAGAATAAAAAACGAAATATACATACAAACATACAAACCTTATTGTCTTGTTAGAAGCTCCTTGATTCTTCTTCCTCTTGACAGTTTTGTTGATGATAGTGAGCGAAGTCTCGGACCCGGATGAAGGCGAGTGCTGGCGAACCATCAAAGACGCGCTGTTAGAGGATTCGATGATGTTACCGGCCGAAACTGAGAAACCATGGTCAACCAACATTTGTTCTTCGAGTTTCATTCCCACATATGCCATGTTCATCTGCTTTTTTTACCTGCCCTAATTTAGAAGAGCTGATTTCAATGGTATATATATGAGATTAGGGCAAGTGAAAGAGTGGAGTGGATCTTGAAGAAAACAAGAGCTAGCTTGAAAAAAATTTAGAGGAAGTTTGGTTGGAAGGAGAGATATGTTGTGATAGTATTTGACTTGGAAAGAAAGAAGAGGAGTGAGGTTGCAAATGTCCAGCAACGTAACTCCGCCACTGATATTTATATGCATATCTAGGGAGCATCCCATCCCATGTAGTATTAAATTAGTCAATTTGGATATTTTTTTTATATTTCTTTCTATACATGTAGGTACATAAATTCTCTATATATATATGTAAAACTAATTATTTTAGAAGAAGATCATAGATAGCTTAGGAGAGAAGATCAATTATTCCGACCCTCAACAGGGAATTCATTTCTTGTTGGTCGATGATCTTAGAATTCGGGCTATTTTTTTTCTTAGTTACTATATAGTCATTTTTTTCTTTTTTTCTTTTTTTTTTTTTGAATGAAAAGGGGTGATTCTCATTCATTTTTTAAATAAAAGGGGTTACAAAAATCTAGGTATACCTAGAATACAATGGTTGAACCAATCCAAGTCTTTCAAGACATCTTTTGGACTCAGGTTTTCTACACTTCCATCTAGCAATTACACAATTTCTAAGATGACTAATGCATCTTCTAACACACTCTTCAACTACAATGTGCTCCCTTTCTAAAGATCATACTGTTTCTGGCAATCGAAATAAAGTACATTGAGGAACAATGACAAGCTATCCACAAGTTAAAATTGAGAGATCTTTTGCTTGAGAATTGATTTGTTCGGTCGAGCCATTCTTCTAAATTACTTGACCTTCTCTTGATTTTTGCCCATTCCAGAGTTTTGTTAAGCACTGTCCTTGCATACTTGCACTCAAACCAAAGATGCTCTCTGGATTCAGTGCATCTATCATCACAAAGCACACAATCGTCCTCTATAAGGCGCCCAAGCGTCTTTAATTTGTCCTTAGTGTATACTCCATTGTTGATGATCTTCCAAGTGTTAAATGCCACACGAGGAGTGTTCAGAGTACTCCACACCCACTACTTCCACCTAACTTGTTCTCTATGCGATCTGATTTTTTCATAAACATCTCTCCAGTTTGGCGTACCATTGTTCATCATGAGAATAATAGCCTGATTGTTGCCATTGGATGAGGCCACTATCTCATTTCTCAAATTTATCACCGTTCTCCACAATGCACTAGCCGTAGATTTACATCTTACAGTCCAAAAGTTATCATTTCTGATCAGCACTCTATTCACCCATTCATGCCAGATTGAATCTGATTCATGGGTAATTTCAGTCAACATATCAGAGAATAAAGCCTTGTTCCAAGAGTGAATCTCCTTTAGGCCCAATCCTCCCTCTTCTTTCGGCCTACTCACCACTTTCCAAGCTACTGGTGTCTTATTTCCATTGCTACAACCTGTCCACAAAAAAAATCCTCAAAAGTCTTTTCACTGTCTTGATCATTTTCTTTGGCAGAATAAAGACCCTGTCATATTTTTCTTTTGCTTGTTTTTAATGAATGTTTCGGGATGTTTGTGTAATCGAGTCAAAGGTGAGAAACTCAGTGTTTGACTAGGCAAAAACCTTTTGGTATTCGATTTGAAGTGAAAATGAGTTGAGTAGGAACAACTTGAATGATAGGATTAGACAAGTTGAACAAGAATATAAGAGCATTTAATTTCCTCGTTTGTTCACCCCGGCTATTGTATTTTGTCGGGGAAATTGGTTTTGATTGATACCCTTATGTGTAATATATATATTGTATACATATATTTTTTTTGTTTTCAAGTTTCTCAAATTGAAAATCCTAAACGAGAGATCTGCTTATCTGTATTTGAGAATATGTAAACATATTAATTAACCTATTTAGTGTAACACCACTTATAAATGGTATCAGAGCCGACTCTATGTTACGAGATGGCTTGGCCGGAGGGCGGTCACTCGACCCATGGGCGGTCCTTGGGCCTTGACGAGGTCGTTTAGTGCTTAAGTGAGGGAGATTGTAACACTCCGATAGTTTATAAGAGATTGAGGTGCTCCCCATGCTAACAAGAACGAAAAGGTTCGAGGGGTTAAAAGAACTATGAAATTAAGTGTGCTAAGGTGATATCAGTATCAGGATGGGTGACCTCCTGGGATGGCTCTTCTAGAGCCGTGGGCCTTTCAATCCAATCCCTTCAACACAAAACTTTGTTGTTCATCCAATGCACCCGCCAATGAGCCCATATAATCAACCACAATATTCCTATGCAGATTTTGCCACAAACCCAACACTTTCCTCAGATTCTAACCATGATCTTCTCAATCCTTTGAAAACCCTCCATATAGCACTCAACCAGAAGACGTTCATGGTCATGGTTCCCTTGGTGGCGGGGGTCGTTCCCGTGGATCTCGTGGTCGTGGAGGACGTGGTCGTTCTCAAGTTGAAAAAGAGGTTGATGAGGTTGATAAGCTAGAAAGAAGGAAAAAGTGTGGGGTGGAACAAAGGCGACGAGGTTCTTGGTGAGTGGTTGTCTGAATGTGAGTCAAAATGCAATCACGAACACCCAACAAAAATCAAAATCCTTTTGGGAGAAAATTGCAAACTACTACAATGAGAAGAAGTCGAAGGTCCAATTCCAACGAAGCACAAAATCATATAAGTCTAAATGGGATAGGATTAACAAAAGTGCAAGAATTTTTGTAGGTTTTTATGAACAAGCGACCAATATGAAAGCTAGCGGTTGGCCTTAAGACGACGTGTTGAGCAAGGCTCACGAGTTATACTATGAATTTTATGGTCACAAATTCCCCGACAAGCAGTGTTGGGAACATCTTGAGAAAGTGCCAACATGGTCATCTAAGTGGATTAAGAACGTGAATCGCTCCACCACAAGCTTGGGAATCGGGAGCTCCAAGAGATCAAGGGTAGTTGTTGAAGGTGATGCTTCTAACCCGGATCCGGAAACTTCAACAAGCATGTTCAACAATAACCGTATTGAACGCCCCATATGCATTAAGAAAGCTAAGACCGCAACGAAAAGGAAAGGCAAAGGAGTCGCCTTAAGCTCCGGTAATGATGAGCTATCGAAGCATATGACGGAGGAGAAAATGCAAATGGAAAAGGAGTATGTTGTTTGTAGGATGGCTGAAATACAACTTAAGGAAAAGAAACTCCAAGCCCAGCAAATGAGGGAATATGCAGCGATGTGTACCCCTGAAGAGCACGAATCATTGAAGGAAGCTATGAGGAAAGATTTAGGTCTTCCATGATCTGCATAGATAAGTCTTGATTAGAAGTTATGGTGAAAGAATCAGGTCTTCAAAAGATGGTTGTTCTAGTGTGTTTGTTCTTTACTTTGTGTTTCAAATTTTCATTTTCTATCTTTTCGATTTCGATGTTCCTGTTGTAGTGAGTTTGTTCTTTGCTTTTTGTTTTGAATTTTCATTTTCTATGTTTCGAATTTCACTATGTTTGATGTAGTGTGCTTTCTCTTTCTTCTTGTTTGAAGGAATGCAACAAAAGTTTATTTTTATCAAACATGTGTTTGATGTAGTCATTTTCAATACATTCACAGTGAAAAAAATATGATTGTAATCTTTGCAGAGACTAGTCATTTTTAGTTTAAGTGCATTGAAATCGGGAAAAGATGATTGTTATCTTTGCAGAGACTAATTTCAATTTCAATGCATCGAAATCGGGAACAAGATGATTGTTATCTTTGTAGAGACTAGTCATTTTTAGTGTCAATGTATTGAAATTGGGAAAAAAGATGATTGTTATCTTTGCAGAGACTAGTCATTTTCAGTATGAGTGCATTGAAATTGGGAAAAAGATGATTTTTATCTTTGCAGAGACTAGTCATTTTCAATTTCAGTGCATTGAAATCGGGAAAAAGATGATTGTTATCTTTGAAGAGACTAGTCATTTTCAGTGTCAGTGCATTGAAATTGGAAAAAAATGAGTGTTATCTTTGCAGAGACTAGTCATTTTCAACTCAATCCTATCTTTACAGTGACGAGTCACCTCAAGCTTTCAAATTTTGAAATTTCGGTTTTTGCTCAACTACATTTACGATCTCTATATAAAGTATAAACCATGGAGACTCATTATATATATATATTTTACCCCACATTGAACAAATCTTTCTCTTACAACTGCAAAAATGTCTTCTAAAGAGCAAAATTCATCAAACTCCTCACTCTCCTCAATCTCCCCACTCTTTGACTATTCTAGTACCAATAGTGATGAACTAGATGAGCTAGAGATCATTCATTGTGAATGCATGCTTGCAATCGATCAACTTCAAGCCGATATTCAAGCAGTTGAAGAAAAAAGGAGAAGAATCCGACTTCGTCGAGCCCACATTGTGTAACATCCCGATAATTTACAAGGAATTGAGGTGTTTCTCATGCCAACAAGAACGTACTCTTCCTTTTCATGGTTCGAGAGGTCAAAAGAACTTCTCCGTATAAAGTTAAGCGTGCTAGGACGAGAGTAGTCTCAAGATGGTCCGATGGAGGAACGTTGTTGTTGGGTGCTGATGTGCTGGTCAATTTGGAGGGCGAGAAACGGGGCAATTTTTCAAGGATCAAGGACGGGAGCAGCTGAGTTGATCGAGGGCTGCAATGCTCTTCAGGAGGAGTTCAGCAGGGCTGGTGTGTATTCTAAGCGGAGCTCTGTTCTTGGGTCTCGGAGTAGACCACCGCCAGGATGGGTAAAGATAAACGCTGATGCATCGGTTTGTGGGGGCAAGTGTGGCGTCGGTATAATCGGACGGGATGATACGGGGGCTATTGTTTTTGCTGGTGCGAGGCGAATTCAGGATGGATCGCCGGTTGAGGAGGCCGAAATGGAGGCTGTGCTTTGGGGGGTTGAGAAAGGGACTGAGCTTGGCTTGGACAAGGTGATTGTTGAAAGTGATTCTTCCATTGTAATCCAGAGGGCAAAGACAATGAACATCCCTGCCACTGCTTTTGGTGATCTGTTGGCTCTTGCCTTGGAGAAGTGCTCTTATTTCTCCAAGTGTGAGTGGAGTTTTGCTAGGAGAAATGCCAATGGGGCTGCGCACTGACTTAGCAAGCGGAGGCCGTTAGCTTGTTTCTTTGCTAGTAGTATTTTTTCTTTCCTGTGGACTTTTATGATGTACTTCAGAAGGACCTGATTTCCACTTAATTGATTGAGTTTTGCCATCAAAAAAAAAAAAAAAAAAAGAGTGCACAGATACTTCAAAATGAATCAATTGTTTTAGTCCATTTATTTTGGTTCTTACTATTTTTTACCTTGTACTTTCACTTATACATTTATTATAATCAAATATACTTTATAATTTGTTTCTTTTAGTAACTTTTTTTTTATGAGGTATGAATTATGGTCGTAGAAGCATTATTTGGCCTCACATAAAACATCTACTCTGTTATTAAATATTTTATCCGTTAGATTGTTTTTTTTATGAGGTAAGAATTATGGAGTACTAAGTTATTAATCAATTCTAACAGAAGAGGGCAACCAATGACACAAGAGGTTCGAACTTGTTACCTCGTGATAACTGTGGCAGACTTGTGTTTGCTTTGGAAGTTGGAACGGTTCATCCCTACAGAAAGCTACGGTGTAAAATGTTTTTGAACCATTTGCCTTTACACACGAAATAGACCAACTTCACATTGTGCATCTTTTGGATCTAATTTAGCCGAAAAAAGTAGTTAGCTTGAGTAATTATGTTTTTTTTTTTTTTTTGGTCGAGGGTAAAATTTAGGATGAGGGGATGGTGCCCCAGTCCAAGGGCAAGGAGATTTACATATGCCTCACCTTAAGGAGACTATGGGGGATCGAACCTACGACCTGTCAGACCGATACACTGCCATGCTCCAGTAGACCAACCCCTTGAGGTTGAGTAATTATGTTTATGTTTATTAGTAGTAGTACTTCAATGGATGTATCTAGATTTTAATTTAATAGGAGGAATACTTAATTGTCATATTTGCTCTTTCGATCCAATGAGTAGTTTGTCACAACAACAATTGTTTTAAATAGAAAGCCTAGGGTAATGCTTCCCATGAAAATACACACTTGTATACACAAGATTATGTTTATTAAATTAGATAGAAAACCCTATACATATTGATATAGTCTTAGATTTTTCATTATAAAAAATTCAAATTATATTTCAAACATATATTATATTTGTTAAAGAAATAATTTCAGAAAATATTTTTTGATTTTATCTTGACTTTTTATTTGAGTGAAAAAACCATATTTTAGTAAATAATAATATTTATTTGAGTGGAAAACAGTATTGCAAAGATCTCGTTCCGTTCTCTGAGGGCGATTGGCGAAAGTTCGTTTTACGCTTTTCGTGGTTATCACGCTAAGTTCGATCGAGCGCTGATTTGCCTCCGATCTCTTCGGCAGGTGAAACGATGGTGAGAGCTAAGGGAAACTCAGTTGTTTCTGCTGTGGCGACTGCGAATTTGGATGCCTCTGAGGCTGTACAAGTTGCGAAAACCCTAGGTTCTTCGCAAAGTGCTATTTTGGACAAATGCTCTGATTCGAGGGAGAAAATCGATCAATTGACTGAATCTTCTGGAGCGATTCATCAGGATGTCCCTGGAGGCAAGGTTTTGGACAAAATTCAGGAAGGATTTCAAGTGAAGAAGAAATCATTCCTGGAAGCTTTAACTGGTTCAAAGGAGGCTGTCCTTAAGAACAAGCTGGATTTTATTCCTGATCTGGACAAATCGGTATACAAATTTGATAATTCTGAAATTGCTCATGAATCCAATGAGTGGAAAGCGGTGTTGATTGGTGGAGTAATTGGAGAGAATATTTCTTTCACTAATTTTCAATTGTTCATGAAAACTTGTTGGACAATTAAACTCCCTGAGATTTTTCTGAAACGTAATGGAGTTTGGATCCTTAAATTTTCTTCTGTTGAGGATCGTGATTGGGTGCTGAATGAAGGCCCATGGTTTGTTGGTGGCTCGAAGCCTCTTGTTCTTAAGATCTGGGACACTGGAATGCCAATGAACTGGTCTGTTTTTGAAGAAGTTCCGGCTTGGGTGCTCTTACATGACATTGATCCTATTTTTTTGTCTCACCATATGCTTAGCATCATAGGGAGTATCATAGGAAAGCCAATTTGCATGGATTCCTTTACTGCATCGAGAAAGAGGCTTTCTTATGCAAGGCTTTTGGTGAATGTGTCTGTGAAGGATGTTAATAGATCTGAGGTGGTTTTAGAAGGACAAGATGGGAAGAGATACTCTCAGAAGATTGAATTTGAGTGGTTGCCCTGGTCTTGTAAGTATTGTAATGTCTTTGGCCATCATACTAGGGCGTGTGGTAAACATTCAGAGAAAGCTGAGAGTACTAAGCCTCATAAAAGACCTGCTAAGATGTGGATTAGGAAGGATAAATCCATCTTAGGCGAAGGGCCTAGTGATCAGAGAATTCCTGAAGCTAAGGTGGTGGAAGGTTCAGCTAAGGGAGTGGATAAGTCTGTTATGGATGCTAATGATGCAAGTACTTCTCAACAGATCATTCAGGTGCAATCTGTTTCTGATGATATTTCAGGCCAACCAAACATAGGTTTACAGGCTGATATCCATGGGAAGGGGGTAATGGAAGATTCTGAAGAGCTGTCTTCTGATGGTGAGTGGATGGAGTCCTCTAGGAGGAAGCATAGGTCCCATTCACCCCCTGCTTATGGGCTGAGAGTTAGGAACAAGAAGAAAGAAGGTCCTCTGAAGATTGCTCCAAAGAAGAATAACTCCAAGAAGGGTTCAGGTAAGGGTCCTAGCAGCCCTCATGCTCGTCCTAATGACTGAATTCAAAATTGGCTTTTGGAATCTTAGAGGTTGTAATAAAACCTCTAAGATTAGCCTAGCAAACAGGTTTGCTAGGAAAAATAATGCCTCTATTATGGCTATTATTGAATCTAAGATTGATAAGAGTAATGAGGAGTTTGTTGCTAGAAGGTTGCTGAATAACTGGAAGTTTATTACTAATAGTACAGATGAGCATAAAGGAAGAATATGGTTTGCTTGGAAGAATGATATTCTGAACATTGATGTGTTGGAAGGAAGTAGTCAATTGATCCATTGTAAAGTGCAAAGTAAAGATAGGCAGGCTAATTTTTTCCTGACAGCTGTCTATGCTTATAATTCAAGGGAAGGCAGAAAACAAGCGTGGGCTAGATTGGGTCAACTGAAGACTCAAATTAATGGAGCTTGGTTGATTGTGGGAGATTTTAATTGTATCCTTGACCATTCTGAGAAAATTTCTTTTAGAGGGAATGACTTTGGTTCTACTGATGAGCTGGTGAACCTTTGTGATTGCTTGCAAGTTAGTGACATTCCTTATTCTGGTGCTCGTTATACCTGGAGTAATATGCAAGAAGGTATCCACAGGATAGCTTGTAAGCTCGATCGTGCTCTGGCTAATGATGAGTGGACTAGACACTTCCCTATGAGTACAGTGTTCTTTGCTGACCCTGAGTTATCAGATCATTCTCTTGGAATTGTGACAGTTAATCCTACTTCAGTGGCTAAGAAAATTCCTTTTCGCTTTAGGAATTATTGGACTGCTGAAGCTGAGTTTGATCAGATTGTTACTGCTGCTTGGAACCAAAATAGAGGAGGAACTGCTCAATATCAACTTATGCTTAAGCTTCAGAGTGTGAAAGCTAGTCTTAAGGTTTGGCAGAGGGGCAAAATGCTGAGTCTTGAGGAACAAGTTGAAAATTGTGTTCAATCTCTTAAAGATAGACATGATGATTTGCAGGGAGATTTGTTCAATATTGCTAAGCAAAATGCAGTGAGAGAAGCAAAGTTAGCTCTTAATCAGAAGGTGGATCAGTTGAACAGTTTTTTGGCTCAAAGAAGTAAAATGGATTGGCTAAAACTGGGTGAAGAGACTTCTTCCATGTTTTATAGTGGGCTTAAGAGCAGAAGAGCAAGTAATAACATCTTTGTGCTAAAAGATAGTGAGGGGAACCTGTTAGAGGAGAAAATTGATGTTGAGAATGAGATTATTCTCTTTTATAAAGGCCTTATTGGGAGAGAGACAACTCAAGGCCCTATTAATTTTCAGGGTATCACTGGTAGGATGATCTCTTCTGAAAATGGTACTAGACTGGAAGCTATTCCTACTGAATTGGAAGTCAGAAAGGCTGTGTTTGATATTGGAAATAATAAAAGCCCTGGACCGGATGGTTTTGGAAGCCACTTCTTCAAACATAGCTGGAGTTTGATTAAAGGAGATGTTGTTGCAGCTGTTCAAGAATTTTTCAGGAATGGTCAGCTTCTGAAACAATTCAACACAACTTTTATTACCCTAATTCCTAAGGTTGATAAACCTTTTTTGGTGAAGGAGTTTAGGCCTATCTCTTGCTGCAACACCATTCTGAAAATTATTTCTAAGGTGCTTGTAGCCAGGATTAGGCCTTTGTTGGACGAAATAGTTGCTTGCAGTCAGGGTGCTTTTGTGCCAGGTAGAAGTATCTCCCATAATGTGGCAGTTGCTCATGAACTTGTCAAAGGCTATGATAGAAAGGGAACCTCTCCTCGTTGTATGATACAAGTTGATATTCAGAAGGCTTATGATAGTGTTAGATGGAAATTTTTGGAGGAAGCTATGGTGTACTTTGGCTTTCCTGAAAAGTTAGTCAATTGGATTATGCAATGTGTTTGCACTCCCTGGTATTCTATCATTGTGAATGGGGAACCTAGAGGTTTCTTCAAGGGAGAGAAAGGCCTGAGACAGGGGGATCCTCTATCTCCTTTCTTATTTGTGCTGATTATGGAATTGCTCAACAGGAAGCTTTATCAGACTAGTAGGAAGAAAGGCTTTAGTTATCATCCTAAGTGCAAGCAGTTACAGCTCACTAACATAGCTTTTGCAGATGATCTCCTTATTTTTTGTAAACCTAATACTTGCACTCTTCAGCTTGTTAAGAACTGTCTTTTGGATTTTGGGAAAGAGTCAGGGCTTTCTGCTAATGCTTCAAAAAGCAAGGTTTTCTTTGGGGGGTTGAGAGCTGAACTGAAGTCTGAGTATGAAAACCTTCTGGGGATTGCCCCGGGTCAATTTCCCATTAGGTACTTAGGCATTCCTCTTCACTCTAGGAGGCTGAAAACTGGGGAGTATTTTCCCTTGCTGAACAAGATTATGTCTGTCTTGCAGAGGCAGAATATGGCCAAGCTGTCTTATGCTGGAAGATGCCAAGTTATTAAGGCAGTAATTGAGGGGATAATCTCTTTTTGGATGCAATCTATGGTTCTTCCTAAGAAGGTGGTTAGCAAGATCATCTCTCTTTTCAGAGCTTTTTTGTGGTCTGGAACAGTTGAAGGGAAAAGATGTCTAGTGGCTTGGATAAATGTGTGCAAACCTCTTGAGGAGGGTGGGCTTAACTTTAAGGAACTCCTTTCCTGGAACAAAACTATGATGTTTAAGCTGGCTTTTGACATCATTCTTGATAGGGGGAACTTATGGACAGAATGGGCTAAGAAAAACTTGCTTAAGAGGAATGGTTTTTGGCTGATTAGAGCTTCCTCCAATGATTCCTGGCTCTGGAAATATCTGTTGCAGGCTAGAGACTAGATTATTGTGAAGCTGAATATTCAGGCTGAGATTAGCAGGGAAAATGGCTACATTCCTATGAGGCTAGTTAATAAGAGGGGTAAGCTCAACAGTTCAGAGGTTTACAACTTGTTTAGATGCCATGCTGATATTAAAGAGTGGAATGCTGTCATTTGGAGTGGTATTCAGTCTCGTCGCTGGAGTTTCCATGCTTGGTTAGTTACCCTTAAGAAGCTGCCTACTGCAGAAAGGCTTCACAGCTATGGTCTCATTGAAAGGAGTGATTGCTGTCTTTGTAATGAAGATGTAGAGAATGAGCAGCATCTTTGGTTCAATTGCAGGTTTATTAATCAAGTGGCTGATATTGTATTTAGTTGGGTTGGTATTTCAATCAGGAAGTGTTGTGCCAGAGAGTGGTGGGAATGGTTCTTACAATGCAGCAATAAAAAGTCAAATATCTACCTCACTAAACTCTTGGCAGTACTTGCTGTTCTGTACTTTACATGGATGGCAAGAAATGAGCTCATCTTTAGACAAACTCAGCTGAATGCTGTAGCTATTGCTATGAGGATTATAGATGAATGCAAGCTCAGGATTTTGGTGAAACTAAAGATTGATGGCAGGAGAGGAAGAGCTTTGAGGAATAGGCTTGGCTTATAAAGTCTGCTGCTGGTTTTTGGGATTGGTTTTGGGTCTGGGTGATTTCTTTTTGGACTGCTACTTCCTCTCTTCGCCTATTGCTGAGTGCTCTGGCCTTGGCCATCGTGAGGACGCAAAGGCGGGTTTGACCTTCGTTCATGCATCGTGACCATAGGGGGCTTATGTGCAGGGGTTGCAATGAGTTTCCTTATGGTCCTTGCAGGGTGTTCGAAGTAGTATGTCCTGGTTTTGTCTTTTTTGCTCGTTTTGAGCTGGGAGCTTCTTGTTTGGGTAGTACTTTGTTGAGGCTTACTCCTCTCTCGTTTTCTATGGAGTGTGTCTGGCTGAAGCTAGCACATGAGGATATAGCTAAACGGTTTGATCCACATTGAGGGCATCGAGATTCGGAAGTGGCGAGTGGTTCACATGTGGACCCACTTTTTGAATCCTTGCTGGATGTTCGAGTAAGCCATAGGTTTTTGATGTGTATTTTGCATTTTTGTTCTCAGTTTGGATACCTTTTGTACTCTTTCTCCTCTTCTCTTTGAATAAATTTTTTTACCATTGGCAAAGAAAAATATTTATTAGAAGATTACAACTTATTATATAAAATAAGACCCAATGAATTATTTTATTATAGAAATAACAGGTGATAAATATTTTTGTGAAAACATTGACTCCGTTTTATACTATAGTAGTATTGATTTTTCCAACTCAGCTCTAAGGTTATACTATACTAATTACGTTTTTTGGAAATATTATCGAAACTAACAAACATAAATCCTTTTTGTTATAAAAATGAATAATGCTCAATAAATTAAACATAAGAAAATATTTATACAACACGATACTTACTATGCCATGTGAATATAGGCTCAAAAAATCTGATAAAAAATACTAAAAATAAATTATTATACTCGAGGTATGGGGCGGGTTACAAGTTACAACGTACAAGGATCTCCTTTCTTAAACAAAGGTAGTGCAAGAGCCCATGCTAACATGTTGTCCCATTCAAAAAGAAAATAAAAAATCCCCACATTAAAACAATTTTACATGTCAATGGACGCATGTGTCATATCTATATCTATGATAAGATATAACATCATTTAATATGAACATAACTGTATAGCACTCGGTCTCATATTGTTTGTCCTACAGGACAAATTCATACATAATAGTTATGACATCATTTAATTTTGCTATCGTTGTGGTATACGATTGTCTATTGCTATAATTCTTACGTTTATGCATGTGTATCCAAAAGCATATTACAGCCATTTTATTCCTTTCAACTCTTATCATTCTCATAAATTCATACATAATAGTTAATTATGCACTTAATTAGTTGGTCTAATCGTCCAAAGCTGGAATTTTTTGAACTAGTTGTGATAGATATAATACTATTTTTGGTCTAAATGAGTAGATCCAGAGACCACTATATATGCACTATATAGTATATATATAACTTTTCCCAAAACAAAATTAAGGCATTCATTAGTGTTGGATCTAGCTAGTAGCTTAAAAAGTCTTTTGCATCGCAAGTGTGCTTAAATTTATATATATGTGATACCACCTAGTTTCCTTGACTAATTAAGCCAATTCAACACAACTAGACTCGCTTAGACCAATGTAAATATACTAAGATATTCTTAATTTGTGTAGTTACATTATGATATGATTAGTAATTCCAAATAGGTCTATTAAGCTATAGCTTTTGAAAACACTTTTCAAAAGCAATTATATATGTATATATCCATCGTTTGTCCTTTTTTTTCTTTGAAATATGTACTTTTTTCCATAAGTTTTTTGAATTCAACATAGATAATTATAACTGCTCTTAACAATTTATGTAACATTTTGAAGTAAAAGCCAAGACCATGATCAAAGGTCTAGAATACCGAGTTTTGAAAGTCAATTGTGTGAATTTTGTATTGTGCAAACCGTGTGAACTTTATAAATGGGGACTAATTGACAATTAAGCAAATTAAAGCGTGTTTGCGTTTTAGGGTTTCAACTTCATGTGGAGTTGACTTGTGACTACAATTTTGTGCAATATTCACATTTTCACATTAGCATGTACTATTTGTGTATAGGTTCCTGGAATCCCCATATTTTTAATTTAATTTTTTAATCTTCAATCGAGGATTTTCTAATTGAATTATTAATGGGCTTATCTCATCATATTCATAATTATAAGAAATGTATAATCTTATGTTATTAGAGCGTTACATCATACACGATATAGTATGCAAACAAATTAATACTCAAACTTGATATAACTTCTTTATTGCATCAAACAAATATAAAAAATTATTTTATTTGATAAACTACATGTGCTGAATTACTAAAATAGTCTTATTATATGGAAGGATGATCTGTCCATACTTAAATTAATGAGTCAATAATGGCACTAAATTTTTCTATGACAATTTGAATAAGTAGTTCAAACCTACCATCAATAAAGTAACAAGACAAAAAAAAGAACAGATAAAATATTTTATGTGAATAGTACGTAGCAGTGGCTTAAATTTTGCAGTTTCCTAGTACTACGCGTTACACAGAGAAGATAACAAAAATAACTCAAAAAATGTAGTTGAGGCTTTATTTGGAACTTTTGGTTTACTCGTATGTCCGAAACATATCTAACAATAACCATGCAGTTTGGATTGAATTAAGTAAAAGGTTACAATTGGTAATAAGATAGTGTGGAAGCTAGATTTTCTTCCCACATTGGAAATCAAAAGAGAAAGGGCCTTCCATATAAGCATATGGACGACTATCTCTTTTGTTAATTGGTTTTAGGGTGGAACCTTACGGGCTTATATGTTGAGTCTACCGCACATTCATCTCGCTTGAGAGAAGCTTAACCTTTTCCTTTCCTTTTGGTTTTTGCCTTTTGTCGGACCCACCCGAGTGTGTCAGAGGCTCCTTGATGATGATGTTTGGGGCAAGGCTACACCTCGCCTTATACTTATAGCCTTATAGGCACTTAGCCATTTTCATTTCAATATATCCCGAGAGCTCGCCTCTCTTTTACCAAAAATACATGGTTATGTTGAATTGTGACTCCTCCATCAATTATAACATAAGCATTAAGGCAAGATTTAACATCTTTAACTCTAGTTATTTTTGCGTTTCTGTATGGTATGTGACATGGAAATCAGTTAAAAGCATAGTTTTAACGATTAAATGATAAATGAATACAAGAATATGAGGCTCGCTTGTTCATTAATTAGCGAGTTTGGACATATGATTTATGAACAAAAACTCTATAATATATGATGTTTAAATTCGCGTAAAACTACGCAGTTTCGGTGGCCTCTTTAAACTAATTTATAGATGTTGTCGAGCTTGTTTCACAAACAAATCAAACTAGAGGTTCAGGAGCTGAACCCGAACTCGGTAAACCTTCAAATAAACCGAGTTCAAACAAAAATTTGAACTTGCTCGAGTTTGAGCTCACCTTTTAAACCGAGCCTGAGCAACTCAAAGCTCGGTTTGGCTCGGCTGGGGCCGACTTGATTAAAACCATACTTGTGGGTTCTACCCTAAATTTGAGTTTGGGTCAAGTTATAGAGGTTCGGTAGTTTGGGCCTTTGGCCTATTGGACGTAGAAACAATTCAAGAGACACGTAGCCCACGTTCATTCACACCAAGAAAATTCATTGGCAATATACTTCTACAAGACTACAATACATGTACATAGATGAAAGTAAGCTTCTGAAACTACAATAATCAGTGACAATCGAAGGATTTGATTGCAGATCACACAAGCGATGTGCTTTCGGATCCGAAACTCGTCGCCATTCTCACACTCCGACCAACTGATTCCGCCTTCCTCAACGAATCCTGCCATGTTACCGAGCAAATTTTCAGCTAAAAAACCAGAAATTCGGACATGAGCCAAAAAAAACCCAATCACCTCAGACGGCAATGACGATTCGCGACTCCGCTTCTGCATTTCCCGCTCTCTCAGGGACCGAATCGGCGACATCCTCTGCCAAATCAACGATTCGATTGATAAAGAAAAACACACTGACAAGTAACAATTCAAGCTCGAAATCAAGACGGCGTTGATTTTACCACGGAGCGAATCTGGAGCTGCTTCAATCGGTAGATCCGATCGACCTCGGTCTCGATCTGTTTCTGGAACTCGCGCCTGAGCATGAACTCTTGCGACCGAGTCTCGAAGATCCGGTCTCTCAGCCTGAGGAGCCTCTCGGTGGTGTCCTTGTCCTTCCTCAGCCGATCCAGCCGCTGCCTGACGGCGTTGAGCTCGTCGGCGAGCGAGGCGTCCATGGATGAGACCTCGGCCTCCGATTTGGGGGCCGGAGGAGCGAATTGGGGATGATTCTCTTTGTTGTTGGTGGCATAGTTGATGGGGGGAATTGGAATTGATTTGTTAGGGTTTGAATGGGGGGTTTTGGCGGAGGTGTAGTTGAAAGGCGTGTTCTTAGGTTGGAGGGGGATACGAATCGGCATCTTTGGCCGGAGAGGTGTTGTTGCAGATTCAGAAGGCAACATTTGAACTTTCACGCATACTGAGAAATGGGGATTGAGAGAGGAGGAAGAAGGGGGAAAGAGACAACTGTAGTAGGTGGGATATTTGAATTTGAAATGGGGAGTGACAACGGCTACTTCAAGATGAAATTGTTGTTTTTTACTATATGGCTACCACCAAATCCAATAAGGCCCATTAGCTCAGTTGGTTAGAGCGTCGTGCTAATAACGCGAAGGTCGCAGGTTCGAGACCTGCATGGGCCACATAATTTTATTATCTACCATTTTTGTTTCTGTTTCTTTTAATTTTCAGATTTGTTAGCCTTACTTTCTTTTTTGGATTAGATTACCCTTTAATTTTCACAAACAAGGCCCATTAGCTCAGTTGGTTAGAGCGTCGTGCTAATAACGCGAAGGTCACAGGTTCGAGACCTGTATGGGCCATAGAATTTTATTTTTCAGCCTTAATTACCATGCTTTTCAAAACTGCAAAAAAAACAAATTTCCTTATTTTTATAAAAAACTGAGAAGAATTTTATTTTTCAGCCTTAGTTACCATACTAGAAGATGACCCGTATCTTGTACGGGGTTTTTTATTTATTTATTTATTGTCTTGTGTATGAATTTACTATAACAATTACATATATTATCATATGTATACTTTGTTTTAAAACGACGCTTATTTTTTGGATTCTAAAATGACATAATTCTTGTATATCATCATATATATAAATAAATTTTATTTATGTACTTTTTATATATACATAAACATATATTTAATAATTGAGGAAGAATGAAATAAGATAAGATGCATTATCATTTTATTAACAATTGATACAAATATTTTGGCATTTAAATTAAATTACATAAACTAACTTATATAATAAAAGAATAAGTTTAAAAAATTAGAATGAATATATTATAATATTAAATATATAGATAATATTTAATAATTTAAATAGAAAATCAAATTATCTCGTATATATGTTATTGCTTTTTGAAAAAATAATTAAATAATAAATATATAAAAATGTAATGAAAATGTGAACGAATTATTATCTTAATTAAAAAAAGCTATCTTTTTTTTCTAAAGTGTAATCAATATGCAATATTAGTGATATATATGTTAAAAATAACATATACTTTTTGTATTGATATTTTAATATGATATGATAGTGAAAATGTATTTAATATAATATTTTAATAGAAATGAATATTTATCTTAAATATAGTGGTAGAACTTGCTACCATTGATAATTTAAAAAACACCATAATAAAACTACAAAAAGTAATTTAAATTTAATATGATAGTTAATTAAATGGGTAAAATATTATGATTATGACTTCTAGATTGTGACGAAAAAAATAATTTTTTTAAATAAAAGGTTTATAATAGATCTGTCTATGTATTAATTAAATGTGTATAATGATAAGATAGATATTTATATATTTTGATAGAAATATTAATTAAACAACAAAAATTCTAATATAGAACTAATATTTTAATTAAGTATGTATAAATTTATGATAAAATCAAGATTTAATAAGATAGATTTTTAAAAAGGGGGTGATGTGGCGCAATATGGTGGCAGAATTTGCTTCCGCTTTAGTATATAGTAATAGATTTTTCAAAACTGCAAAAGATATTATTTCCTTACATTTATACAAACTGAGAATATAAGGTAAGGGAGTTTAGGTGTAATTTAGCCAAAATATTTGAATCTTCAAGAGAAAAAATGATCATTATCCCGCTTTTCTAGTGTTAACCATGACATCCATTTATTCTGCACTTTAAGATAGACAAACAGATAGCCACGTGGAAGAAGACTAGCCACTGCTGACAACAAACAGAAGCCAAAGACTATCACCATGAGTTCATCTCCCAAACCCAAAAGAGCACACAACTTTCCAACCGAGCCTTGCAAAAATGGCTTCAATCCTTTCACCACCTGCAACAACTCCTCCTGTGTCATCAAACCCTACTCCAAAGACCCAACTCTTCTCCCTCCCAACCCACTTAAGAAGAAACATCAAAAGCTGCAGATGCAATGCATTCATCTCAGACAGTATCATCCCACCACAAGGCTTAGTTGACACTGCTCTTCAACTAGGCCCAGTTTTGAGTTCTGGGTTTACCCAGTTTGAGAGGATTGCCAATGAAGTTCCAGAGGACCAAAGATGGGGGATTTTGGTGGTCTCTGGCATCACTTGGCTTTACTTGACAGCAAGGCCAGGGGTGCTAATTGGTGCCATTGATGCTTATCTTTTTGCTCCTATTCAAACTGTGTTTGATTCCTTGGCAGGGAAAAGGAGCTTGAAAAGGACTAATTTTGTGATTACTGATAGATTGGGAGAAGGGTCTTTTGGTGTTGTTTATTCTGGAGTGGTGGTGCCTAAGGATGTTAAAGTGGATGAGAAAGTGCTTCCGAGGAGAGGTACAGGTAGAGCTCTGAAACTGAATGACAAGTTCAAAGAAAAGGTTATTCTCAAAGAGGTGGGTTCAGTGTATAAAAATTGCTTTCACATAATAATTACCTTATATGCACAATGTCATTGTAACTATTTATCTGGCCTTGGCTCTTTGGTATGTGTAGGTGAAGCTTGGTGTACAAGGGGCTAAAGAATGTGGTGATTTTGAGGAGTGGTTTAATTACAGGCTTTCTAGAGCAGCTCCTGAAACATGTGCTAGTTTTCTTGGTAGCTTTGTAGCAGACAAAACTAATTCACAGTTTACAAAAGGTGCAAAGTGGCTCGTCTGGAGATTTGAGGTTCTTTAATCCACTCAGTTCTTACATAAGGCCCTTGGTTCATTCAGCTTTGAGTGTTCAGTTTTTGTAACGTTTTTATTCTTGTAAAAGTCTATCAAACTTCAATTATCAAAACAAGCAACTAAAACATGAAAACCAGAAAAAATAATTTTCAAAAAATTTACAGTTTGGACAAAACTAGAAACTCAAAGCTGAACAAACAAGCCCAATCTTTCTAATTTTCAATCTTGAGATTTGTAATGACAAAATGTGGGAAAACAAATTAAGAGCCAATCTTAATTCACAGGGTGATCAAGACCTTGCTGATTACATGAAGGACAGGAGCTTCCCCTTGAACCTAGAATCTGTGATGTTTGGTCGCGTCTTGGAAGGACTTGATTCTCTTAAGCGGAATGCATTGATCATAAAACAGATTATGCGCCAGATCATCACGTCGTTGAAGAAGATCCATGACACGGGCATTGTTCACAGGGATGTGAAGCCTGCAAACCTGGTGGTGACCAAGAAAGGTCAGATCAAGCTCATAGATTTTGGAGCTGCAACTGACCTTAGAATAGGCAAGAATTTTGTGCCTAACCGTGGCTTGCTTGATCCCGACTACTGTCCACCTGAACTTTATGTGCTCCCTGAGGAAACACCTATCCCGCCTCCTGAACCCATTGCTGCATTACTTTCTCCTATCCTGTGGCAGGTAATAATCATTACTTTATGCATCAATCAAGGTTAAATCTTACTATGAGCAAGGCGATATAACTGTAAATGGAAACTATGATACTTTTTGTATTAGATGTATCATGTATGAATGCTTGGGTACAACTGAGATTTGTGAATTTTTGGGTCATCTCTAAAGGGAAAAAAATACTGCATAACTATGAGATTATAAGCATCATGTCATGATTTATGGCAGTTGAACAGTCCTGATCTCTTTGATACGTACTCTGCTGGGATTGTATTAATGCAAATGGCAATACCAAGTCTAAGGTCCGCCTCTGCCTTGAAGAATTTCAATTTGGAAATCAAGAATGCAGGATATGATTTGAACTTGTGGAGAGAACGTACCCGGTCAAGGCCCGACTTGAGAGTTCTTGATCTGGATGGAGGAAGAGGCTGGGACCTGGCAACAAAGCTCATAACAGAGAGAGGATCATCTCTCAGAAGGGGTCGTTTATCAGCTGCAGCTGCTTTAAGGCATCCTTACTTTTTGCTGGGTGGTGATCAAGCAGCTGCTGTTCTTTCAAGGTTGAGCTTCTCAAGATAAAAACTTTCTTCAAGTCATTTCCGTGTAAGTATGACTATGACATTCTCTATACATTGTTATATAAGAGGGAATAATCAATTGATTAATTAAACTCATTTGAGAAGTTTCTGATTTGCTAGCAAATGTACATTGGAAGCAGTCCTGGGATACCGTTTAAATGAGATTCAAAAATAATGAATCATACAAAGAATGGTTCATATGGTGAGATCACAAGATTTACCGCTTGTCTTCATAGGCCAGTATGAAAGCGTCATTAGTGTAAAACTTCTGTTGTTTCCCTCAGATTCTTGATAAGTTGCTTATCAGCAGCAGTTTCATCAGTCTGTAAAAAGAAGTTTCCTCATTACCACAAGATATTTTTTTGTGTAATCTCCACTCTAATATGAAGAAATGCTGTTTCTTACATATCCATATTGTAAATGATATTTTTTTTGCTGTCTTCCGTATAAGTAGCAACACAGATTATACACTATTTGCACATTTGTGTTGCATGTTTCATTCCTGTAATTCCAACAGCAGTGCAAATTGCACTATGCTCATGAGCTTTAGCCTTAAGCTGTGTCAACTGAAGAGAAATGATGTTTGATTCAGTAAACACACATCTAAGGACATCAAATATGCCTTTCATATGATCAGGCAAGAAAATGCTCATCACGATTTTTTTTCATGTAATAGATATCTGGCAGTACAACAACAAATATGTGTTGATTAGATGACCTCTACAGTTAATTACAAACTACCCTAATGTTTTGATTAGCACATGCATTAAATTTGTTTTTCCTGAATGCAAGAACTCAACTCTAAAAGGCTTTGGGTGTTCATCTTGTTAACATAACATCGGCTGCTTGAGCATCATATCCAGACTGCAATCTTCGTGAGGTCTGGTATCCAGACTTGTTTCATCACTTCCCAATCTTCAAAGGTTTGGTCGATCATCATGTCCAGCTTTATTGGAAGCAAGGGACTGCTCAAAGCCACACTGCAGACAGGATATTAGTTCAGATTTAGAAGTCATCAATTTAAAATTTAAAAGGTGGGAGGTTTCCTTGGATATGCATAAGCTTACAGAAATCATTTAACCAATGCACCACTAAATACATAAGAAGCATTGCACCAGGAAAGAATCTGGCAAGTTGGCAATACACTTGCATAAATACTTCATGGCTTCTCATAAAAAAATATCATTCTGATTACGGTTCAACTTAGGCTCACCATCCAGTGGTTCACAAAGGTAGATAAGCATTGCCATCAATATAAAAACTAATGATATTTGATAAGACAGTTTACTTCAGATTTCTTTTCTCATGCTGTCTCTCCGGTTTTGTCTCAGCTGTACTATCAGTGCTTTGAAGAAGCTGATGGATTCAAAATTATTCTCAGTAACAGAATATTTACCATGTTACATCCAAGGGTGAAAAGGTGTCTGTTCTTGGAGAGAATGGTGTCAGGACTTCTACAGACACTGCAGAAAACATACTCATCTGCAGGAAAACAAAATAACGACGACGATATTAGAAGAAATTTATTTCAAGTAGCAAAGTATCAAAATGAAGGGTGGTATTATTGGTTTTAAGGAAAAATTAAAGCCTTAAACTTACCAATATATCTCCTTATTATTGCTTCTACAACTTTAGGAGTATATCCTCCCCTGAAATCCAACCTTTGTTGTTGGTCCAGATACCCACTTGTCCCTAATTGAGCAAGCAGGAAAGCCGCAAAATGATCTGGCTGCCTACGCATTCTGAGAAAAAAAATAAGGAAAACAAAATAAGCATGAAATAACTGTAACCGATCCAGGAATGAAGGGAAGATCCTGATAGAGAGACAAGAGAAAAGCATACATATCACAAATATCCTTAAAATTAACGAATATCGTTCTCCCCATGCCTTCTTGAAGAACTTGTGGTGGCTTCATAACTATCCTTTTCTTATCTCCATTTAGCTCTGGGTTACTCTCATTCAAGACACTGTATAACCTCTGTAGTAACTGCACATTATCCCACTCAGCTTGCATAGTACTCCAAAGAAGATAAGCAACCGTGAAGTATAAATGACACACATATGAGGACTGCTAGAGTAAAGCATGATATAAGGTCAAGACTAAAACCATGACAGGCAATAATGTCAACTACAGTAAACTGCATCTGAAGCAAAGAAGCCCAACATGCACAACTAGGACTAATTGAAAAAGAAAAACAAAACCTGCACACTAAAATGAGTCATATATGCAGAGTTCAGCAGTTGATAAAGTGAGCCTCACACACATGCAAAAATGCATAGCAGCATTTTAATCTTCTAAGTTCTAAGGAGCAACATAATCAACCAGCAATTTTCCCCTAATCATAATCAACAAAGGCAACCTCCAAACTTGCAGTTGTACCATGGAATAAGAATTGAACACAAAACCGTTTGATTAATTTATTACCTCTTCATACCCATAATCTCTGTCACTCCCTGCCCATGGACACTTCAACTCAGCTCCTTTCTCACCCTCAGTGCCAAGTTGGTCTAATATGTAACAAAAATCCTAATCAGCTACAACATAGACTGAGCAAAATAGGATTAAATTATGTAAATAAATCTTCAATCAATGGCTTTCTTCAAATTATCAAGTCATTTCTGCTGAGTTCACAGGCGAAACCAGCAGCTGATCAAAATTCTTGAGATTAACAATTTCTTTATGCTTAAAGAGGAAGCTGAATTCAATCAGTGCATACAAAATGAGAAATATTAAGTGATGAATGAAGATCAGTCCTTCCACACTAACAAACAACCGCTCAATCATTCAATTACCATAGTTATCTTCTGCCGAATTAGCAGTATACATGGAACCATATCCACTGCTCTGGAGCACAGCTGCCTTCTTTTTCTTCTTCTTCTTCTTTCTGGTGGGGTCAAAGCTAGCAATCTGCAACAACAATTGTGAAATACAAGCACTCAATTCCAACACTTGTCTGCTGCTTAAGCAGAAGAATTGATTTCGGTTTCCGAAGGAATTTGAACTTGTTTTTAACCAATTCAACGAAGAAACACAGATAAGAAAGAATACAAAGCAGCCTTAAAAAAAGAAGTAATTTAGTGTTCTCACTCCATTGACGTCCTGAAAAACTACCGAAGGTTCGGTTTCCATGGATTGTAGATTTGTATGGAGTTCTCCTCCTCCGGCGAGTAAAAATTGCGGCTTTCCGGTTGTGATTTGGGCTTTTATTGTAAAAAAATTGTAAGGGCCTCTGAGCCGGGTCCGGATTTCCAATATATCTATATAACCCGAACCGGATTTAAATTAAAACAGAAACCGAACCGGCCGGCCGATTAAGCTTCCAGTGGAAGCTTTACCCAACTTTCCCTATTTCCCCCATTTTATTGTCGTCTATGGGCGGGGCGGGATGGTTGCCGTTTTGGAAATGAAAGATTCAAATGGTTGCACTAGGGTTTATCGTTCAAGCTGTAACAAGAGAGGAAGAGAAGAAAGCCAGAGATCCCAGTCATCTTCCCATGGAAAGAGATCAAGCAAAGAGGCTAAAAGAGAAAGGAGAAGACCAGAGAAGGCAGCATGGGTTGATCTGGAGCAAATTGACAATGAAAAAGAGGGTTTATTAGGCTGCTCTTACCACTCTATCTGTCTCAAACCTGGCCAGCCTTATACCATCGGTCGGAGCCCTAGCCAAAGCCAGCTGGTTTTCCATGACCCTCGGGTTAGTAAACGGCATTGCCAGATGCTTATAGATGATTCCCTTAACAAACTGTATCTCCTTGATGGGGTTTTCTCTGTGCCTCTGGATGGTATTGGTATTGGTTGCCTTGTGGAAGTGTTCAGGAGTAGAGCATCAGTAACTGATTGGACATCCAGATTTAAGGCCTCACTGAACGGAGTTTTTGTCAATGGGGATAAGATTAGAAGAGGTTCTGTTGTTGAATTGTCTGCTGGTGATAAGGTCACAATTGTTGGTACTGAAGTTGGGTTTCTTGTAAAGGGGATTAGTTGGGTTTCTTCTGATGATGATATTGCATCAGAAGGACCCGTGGCGGTCGAGTCCATGTCCAACAGCAACAGCAGTTATGGCAGTAAGAGGATCTCTGCACCAAGGGGAAATGTGCAGGAGTGTGTTGTATCAGGTTTTGATGATGTGTTTGACAGGGCAAAGTTGCTTTCGAAATGCTGCAGGCGGATATTGCAGAGTGAAGATCCTATCTCTTGCATTCGTCGCTGTGCTTTCCTCGGCTCTCTAATGGATGACACACATGCTTGCAGCTACAAGACAAGTGGTGCTCAAGATCTGAGGAAGAGTAGCAATCTTGATCTACCTCCTAGTATTGGCCAGGAATGCAAAAGCTTGCAGAATGTTGCTGATCATGCGAGTCCAATAGTTCCTTCATCAAATTCTAGCTATGAAAAGGGCCTTTCATCTGATGATGTTACAAAGCAGGAGAATTCTCAGAACAAGTTTGTTCCTTCTCCAGGGAAGAAATTTTACCTGAATCTTCTAGGAAGTATGCAGCCTAGTTCTTTTGGACAAGGCAACGCCGTTTCGTTGAGAGAGCTTTTGCACCCTGTTCAAAGCCTCTCAAGGATATTCATTGCAACCTTTACTAATGACATTCTATGGTAATCTATACCTTCCCAATCATTTGTCCTGATTCTATCTGCTTATTCTTATTGTTTGTATGCTCTTGAGATCTAACTAGTTTGTTCTGGCAGGTTTTTATCCTATTGTGAAATTCCTAGCCATCTTCCTGTAACACTTGCACGCCATAATGCTGTCAAATGTTGGAGTCCTGTCGTCGACAGTAGATGCTCAGTGCCTTATCCTGACTTCCCAAATTTGGTTGAAGTGTAAGTAATTTATTCCATGCACTTCACTTGCTTACTTGTAGCTTTTTCATGACCTTTTTTATTCTGGTACAGGTATCCTCCCTTTACGGAGGCCATAGCCTTTGGCAATAACAATAAGAACAAAGGTGTTGCCTGCCATCATCCAAAGTTGCTTGTTTTGCAAAGAGAAGATAGCATTCGGATCATCGTATCTTCGGCTAATTTGAATGAGAAACAGGTGATCAATCTTAAGCGTGGTGACATTTAGTTGCAAATCCATGTGTTTCTTGCTGTAATGCACACAAGAGAATAAATGCAGATTTAGGGGCTAAATTGCATTATGGTAAAAATAACATCATTCAGATCTTTTAGGATTGATTACCCTCAAGCTCTCAACGCATGTTGTTCTCTTTTGAAAATTTAAAGATATTCTACGAGAAAAATTGTATATAAGTGTAAAATAGGTACATCCAAACACACATTAAGGTAATAATGTTTTATAATAATTTTAGGAGAAAAATTATATTTTACATTCTAATGTAGCAAAAAATATCTGATTATTATATTTTTATCTACAGATTTAATGTAGCAAAAAGTTTGCTGTGCCTTTTCTAACTTAAGGAATTACGCCTTTATGTTGCAATTATGAATGTACTTGCAACTTTTCACTGATTAGCCTTCTCAAAACATCTTGCAAATTTCAACTTGATTAACCTCTTTTACAATTTTAGTTGTGTGCTACTGATTTAGTTTCATCTTTTGCATTGTCTTACTAATTTTCTTTTGTTCTTCTACAGTGGAATAATGTGACAAATACTGTTTGGTGGCAAGATTTCCCTCTAAGGAATTTGCCTGACTATTCAGCATTATTTACCCGAATTTGTGATGTACATATGCATAAAGACTCAAACTCAGATTTTGCTGCTCAGTTGGCCGGATTCATGGCACATCTTCTTACAGATGTTCCCAGTCAGGCCTATTGGATCACTGAGCTGACTAAGTATGATTTCAGTAGGGCCAGTGGTTATTTGATTCCTTCAGTACCTGGTTTACATTCTTATAGTAGTGTCTCTGTTGCAAAGGATATGCAGTTCTTACATGTGAGTATGGTTATTAATGTTTACATGTTTGTGCCATGGCAACTTTACTTTACCTTCTTGTGCTTCATAAATCAGCATTGGCCCGGATCGTCTGACTTTCACCACAGGCTAATCAGTGTAGGTCAGGATCGTTTAGCACGGACTTCATTGGTTCTGTTGAAGCATCTGTTGTTGGGTTAGGTCACCTTTTTCGACGTGCAGTTGACGCGAAAGGCGTCCAGCTTAAAAAACTAGCTACTTTTTTCAGAAGTTGTCAAAAGGCTCATGGAATGACAAGGGTTATTCTTAGAAGGAACAAAAACATACCAGCAGATATAAATGCTGTGAGCATTCTTGTTCCCGACCCTAAGGATATGTCCGAGGGTGGTAGGTCACTCTCTAATAATGCTTAGCCTTTTCGATCTTCCTGTTGTTTTTACTGAAGAGTGCTCGTGCTGTGTTTTCGCCTTTTCGCTAGATTGTGTTCAGCTGGGCTTTCTGCCAAGAGTTGTTGCAAAGTGGGTTTCTCCATTGTGGGACGTCGGATTCTTCGGGTTCACCGGATATGTCTTCCCCGACGAAGCACTTGCATCTGCTTTAGAAGGGAATGGCGTAAAAGTTCAACTGTTTCTACATGTATCAAAGGCATGGTTGTTCCTCCTGATCTAAAGTTTCCATTTGATTACATGTAGCTAATACAACTAATTAATCAGGGACCACATTTTCAAGACATATCAGACAAGATGCAACCTGAATATGCCGTCGCGTTTTGCTCACTCATCGGCTCACTTCAGAGATCTACAGGCCTCTGGCGACTAGAAGAGGTACTTCTCTAACCACCCTTTTGATCATAGGTACTTTATCCTCTAATCCTCAAATAGAAACCTGCATCCTGATTTTTCTCATCGTGATACTTTGTTTACAGGTCCTAAGTCAATACAATTGGCCTGAGCATTTAGAATCTGATTTCATATATGGTATTGCAAGCTTTTCCTCGTCGAAATCTACCTTTATGTGGACTACTATATCATATTTACTCTCTAACCTTCCTCATGAACTGCTCTACTTTGAAGGTGCATCCTCGATTGGCTCCTCCGTCGACGCAAAGTTCTTAGCAGCATTCTCATCAGCTGCTGGAAAGAAGTCAATACATTATTTTGATTCTCAAGAATCTGACCCTGAGGTGATGGATTGCCTTTAATCAAGTATCAATATCTCTAAAAAGACTAAAATATTTATCCTTAGCTTATTTTATCTAATTCACACCTGTTCACGCTATGCTTTGATAGTGGGGGCGCTGGAATTCAAGCCATGAGTTAAAAAACCCGTCCATCAGGATCGCTTTTCCTACCGTCGAAAGAGTTAGGAATGCACAAATCGGAGTTCTAGCTTCGAAATACGTTCTTTGTATGGCAGAGGTATGCTGACTCCAGAGTCTGGATTGCCAAATGCACCAGTTTAATGCTAAAATGTTGTTTATTCTAACATCATATCTTTTTTGGTCAACTTATGCAGAGGACATGGCAAAGGTTGAAGCCTGTTGGCATACTTCGTGATGCTGTTCCTTACCCTAGTGATAGAGTAGGACATCCAATGCACACCAAGGTAATTCAGTGTTAGTCCTCATTGCTCCATTGAGCTGTTGTTATGTTCTCAAAATTTATACATTTTTTCGTAGTCCTAACGAATGGCATTATCATGGTAGGTGGCTAGGAGGCGGTTCCAGTCTAAAAAGAGAGACGGGTCGAGCTCATCCTCATTTGGTTGGGTTTATAGTGGGTCCCACAACTTCAGCGCGGCTGCCTGGGGAAAACCCATCGGCGGCTCTTCCCCAAGCCCAAGGCTCCACGTATGCAACTATGAGCTCGGGATTCTGTTTGTATATCCACCACCTGCTTCCAAAGGGAAAGCCGAGACTGATCCTGCACAGAGTCTTGATAACATTATTTTGCCATTTGTGGCTCCTGCGCCTAAGTACGGGCCTAATGATAGGCCCGCGACAATGCAGGCTATGAAGGAGGCATTGGCTGTTGAGATTGCCGAGCGTCATGTTGTTGAGGGAGAAGTGTTTTCAGATACTATGGAAGAAGAAGAAGAGAAGGAGGAAGAGGTAGATGAAGATGATGGAGCTGTAGTTCATGTAGTAGAAGAGAAGGATGAAGAGAAGGCTTATGCTGACATGCTATGGAGCAAAGTTGACTCTTCATAAAATGAACTAAGTATATCATCTATATTGCAATGTGTAGTTAAATGTATTATTCTTTGTTTGTGATTTATAAGATTTGAGGGGTGGTCAATTTTAGTAAGTGGCATATATAGTGATGTATAGTTTTATATACTCAGTTGGGCAAATATATTGATGCATAGAAAGTGTCAGAAATGGTTATGATCTCTTCATTGGTATTGGTTTGTTTGGAAGAATAATACAGTATGTAACATGAAATTGTGCAAAAAAGGCAAGGGAATCAAGCATTGTTTCATCAATTTTCAAGGCTAAACTATTAACACTTGAAGTCTTGAATAAAAGGCTTCAATCAATTGGGAACAAATATCAATCATTAGAAGGGAACAAAGCTTCAAGTTGCATTTGAAATCTTTTCTAACTATTCCATATCTTTGACAAATACGCGTCAAGTAGTAGGAGCCACAAAAGTACGTAAACACCGGTTCTTTCGCATCAAAACAACTCAGCTCCGGCGAATTTTTTATGCTAAAAAAACAATTAAAATCCAATCTATATTACAAGTTTCCAACCACCGTTTTAATTCATTTGATCCCTCTGACTTAATTAATTCTAAAAAACATAAGATACATCTGAAGCCGTCTGTATAATTCAAATTTATATGATCCATCACATCACATATTCGGCCACTTATATATTTCTATCAAATTAATTATAGACAAAATTGCATTGAAATTATATCGTTGAATTTAAATTATAAAGTAGAAAAGAATATAAATGAAGCGCGTAGTCCTTGTGAATCCAGCTTCTCAATCAATTATACTATTGCTTTGTGTGGGTGCTAGTCCTTGCGTATCCAGCTTGCTATCGATGGCAAACCTGTAAATAAGTGCCGTCTTCGATCCCTTTTCGGTCTTTTCACTCTCCTGCAGATATAAAGAAACGGAAAAGATAGTAATTACAAATTGCTCAAGAAGCTAACGTGCCTCCATTTTCGGACCTCCCTCACCCTCTCTCTTCGCGATTTCATCGCCAAAATCTTCCAACCCTAGTCTCTCTCTTGAGCAAGCGAAGAAATACGGAGAAAACATGGCCTGAAAATCCTCTTCGTCTTCAACACGCTTCTGGATTCTGCTCTGAAGCTGCTTCACTCAAGTCTTTCCACAGATCCATGAGCTGATTTCATCGATCCTTGATGTTGTAAGTCATTTCTGGCTTTCCTCTGAATTTCTCTTCAGCTAATTGCTTCCTAGCTCAACCTGCATTCCCAAGGCCTTGTTCCTTAATCTCTCCCGCCTCCTGATCTCACACAATTTCAGTTTTCGTTAATTTGTTGAATGAACCGAGTCCAATTTTGACATTGAGAATCCCTAGATCTGAGCTATGATCAGCTTCAGTAGGAAAAACCTGCTACAAATCCTCCTCCTTGTCGGCCTTACTCTAGTTTCAGTCCTCGCCGGCGATTACAAGCCTACCGAGGACATTCTCCTTGATTGCGGAGCTTCTTCCGATGGATCCGACTCCGATGGCCGGAAATGGACCACCGATGTCGGCTCCAAATTCGCCTTGTCCTCTTCCAAAACCTCCGCACAATCGGCCGATAGCCAATCCCCTGATATCACCCAAGTTCCATACATGTCGGCTCGGATTTTCCAGTCCGAGTTCACCTACTCCTTTCCTGTAGTTCCTGGCCGCAAATTTGTTCGTCTCCACATTTATCCTAGCTCATATGATAAGTTCAACTCGTCCGAGTCAATATTTGCTGTCACGGCTGGGCAGTACACTCTGCTCAGCAACTTCAGCGCTTACCAGACGGCTCAGGCTATCAGCTTTGATTATCTGGTGAAGGAGTACTCCATTAATGTGGAGTCTGAGACCTTGAACATCACCTTCACCCCGTCTTCCAACTACTCCAACACATTCGCCTTTGTGAACGGGATCGAAGTGGCTTCCATGCCTTCTGTTTATGATTCCGCTGCGAGTTTTGTTGGCCAGTCGACGACTACGTATACGATCGACAACAGCACCGCTCTTGAGAACGTGTACAGGCTGAATGTAGGTGGCAATGTGATCCCGCCAGTGAATGATACAGGGCTGTTCAGGACGTGGTTTATTGATACTCCTTATTTGTACGGGGCTGCTTCTGGTGTTCCTGACGTCCTTGATCCGAATGTGACGTTTTCGTATCCTAAAGCCATCCCATCTTATGTAGCGCCGGTCGATGTCTATTCCACGGGGAGATCTATGGGTCCTAATGCAAGTGTGAACATGAATTACAATCTGACATGGTTGTTCTCGGTTGATGCCGGATTTGCCTACTTGGTGAGACTGCATTTCTGTGAGCTGTTCACAGATATAGACAAGCTCAACCAGAGGGTTTTTACTATTTATATCAACAATCAAACAGCTGAGCCATCGGCTGATGTGGCAGGCTGGGCCAGCGGCAACGGAAAACCTGTGTACAAGGATTATGTGGTGTTTGTTACAGGGAAGCAGCAGCAGGACCTGTGGCTCGCATTGCATCCAAATACTGCTTCTAAGCCCCAGTACTATGATTCTCTTCTAAACGGTGTGGAGATTTTCAAGATAAGTGATACCAATGGTAATCTTGCTGGGCCAAATCCCATTCCAACTCCATTGCCCACAACGATTAGCGAATGGACAGGGGATTCATCTGGGTCAGGTACTAAAAACCAGAAAGCAATCATTGGTGGAGCTGTTGGCGGTGGCTTATCTCTGTTACTCATTGCCGGCCTCCTTGTTTGTGCTGTTTCCCGACGCCGTAGATGGGGCAAACTCTCCAGCCCAAGCGACGCAACATCTGGATGGCTTCCCATCTCTTTGTATGGCAACTCACACACTTCTGCTTCTGCCAAGACAAATACTACAGGAAGCTACACCTCTTCTCTCCCTTCAAACCTTTGCAGACACTTCTCGTTTGCTGAAATCAAAGCTGCCACCAAGAACTTTGACGAGTCTCGTATTCTTGGAGTTGGAGGTTTTGGAAAAGTGTATGAAGGAGAGATTGATGGTGGAACAGTTAAAGTCGCCATCAAACGAGGAAACCCGACATCTGAACAAGGTGTGCACGAGTTTCAAACCGAAATTGAAATGCTTTCGAAGCTTCGTCACCGCCACCTTGTGTCATTACTCGGTTACTGTGAGGAGAATGATGAGATGATCCTTGTGTATGATTACATGGCCTATGGAACACTCCGTGAGCATCTGTACAAAACGAAAAAGCCTCCTTTGCCTTGGAAACAAAGGCTCGAAATTTGCATTGGTGCTGCTCGTGGTTTGCATTATCTCCACACTGGTGCAAAGTATACCATCATTCACCGTGATGTCAAAACCACCAACATTTTACTGGATGATAAGTGGGTTGCAAAGGTCTCTGATTTCGGTCTTTCTAAAACTGGCCCCTCACTGGATCACACCCATGTTAGTACTGTCGTGAAGGGAAGTTTTGGGTACTTGGATCCCGAATACTTCAGGCGTCAACAACTCACTGACAAATCTGACGTGTATTCTTTCGGGGTAGTGCTCTTTGAAGTCTTGTGTGCCCGACCCGCCTTGAACCCGACTCTTCCCAAAGAGCAAGTCAGTTTGGCTGAATGGGCAGCACACTGTCAGCGAAAGGGTATTCTTGATCAGCTAGTTGACCCCTACTTGAAAGGTAAGATTGCACCTGAGTGTCTGAAGAAATTTGCAGAGACAGCAATGAAGTGTGTGTCCGATCAAGGGATTGACAGGCCTTCAATGGGAGACGTGCTGTGGAATCTGGAGTTTGCTCTTCAGCTTCAAGAGAGTGTAGAGGACAGTGGTAAGGGTCTTGGAGGAAAAGACTATGAAGACGGAAAGTATGACATTGAACGCGCTGGGAAGAAGGATATGGATGCTTCTCCTGGCTTCGATAGCAGCAATGTGACCGACTCCAGGAGTACTGTGAGTATTGGAGGCCGGAGCCTTGCTAGTGAGGACTCTGATGGCTTGACACCAAGCGCTGTCTTCTCGCAGATCATGAACCCCAATGGGCGTTGAGAGGTACGCTTGCTGTAACTTTGGAGTTTTACCATCAGATGAAATCTGGCTTTTACTGATGCTGCTGTTGTTGATCAGGCAAAAGTTTGAGGTTTCATTCAGATGAATGTGCTCATCCTCTATACACTCTGTTAAAACTTTTCGTTTGGTTGCATATTTATTAATTTGTATTTTGGTTAAAACTCTGTCGCTTATAATTTGTATTTAGGGGTTAAGATGGAGGAGTTAAGTGACTACTCTTCAAGTTGTTGGTCATTGGTTTGAGTTGGACGATGTAATATTCACGATTGTGTTATTGAAATTAAGTCATATAACTTTTACATATGATGAAAAGGCATCCAAGTTGTTAGCATGTTGTATGAACTTTTTAATTTTATTGAATAGGCACATAATTGTAAGAAGGGTTCGTATGAATATGGAGTAGCACTTGCACATGGGTGGACCCCGCATTTAATTGTTTGCATGTTAGGTTATCAGTTTTAAGACTTCCAAATCTCTTATATTATTTTATAATGTTTTTTTTAATTTTATAATGTTTTAGTGACAACCGTCCTTTGACATGAACAACCAAAGTTTGTTGCTGGCATATACTTTTTCTTTTCAATGATTTTGATTTTCTTGAATATATACTGTACTTTTCATTTGGCAACAAATCATTGAAATCAAGTCTGTTCATTCTTGACGAGGTCTATTAGTAAAAGAAAAAAAAAATCGTTCTCTCTTTTTTTTGGTCGAAATCATTCTCTTTTGTGGCTAGACATTTTTACGGTTTCACCCAACGGAAGGAAGAGCACACGTAGCTCAATTTCTTGTAGATAGCTTACCCCATCACCATCAATCAATAATAATGATATGACAAAAGAATCTTACAATTATTCGCAAGTACCTAACCAACTTATAATGTCGAACAATCCCTTACTTTTCACCCTCATATTGCCATGCGAACATGGGTTGTTATTTCCAATTTTTTCCCTATGTGATGTTAGATGATTTAAGACTGATGACACAGACACTCCACATAACAAAAACTCAATTATACAAACTACATACTGTATGAATATTCTTGCAATCTTTAGAAGGAATCGATCACATGACCACGTCCATTATTAACTTTCCAATTACCCCAATAGATCATTCATGCCATGTGCTATGCCATATCCAATCAAAGCTATAGCTCCATACATGTGCGATCTACTTCTCAATTATAAGTGCAACTAAATAGACAAGATATTTAGTTGTAACTTCATCCATGTGCCCTTTTATTGTGACCTTTGTAATCATAGCTAACGAGACATTAGCCTCGTGTATAACGTGACTCACCATTTTCCAAAAACTACGAAATAATAGTGGGAAATGATAACTTGGTGAAAAAAAATGAAAAAATAATACATCAATCGCCACATATATGCTGATCACATCTCATGAGAATCCGAAAGGTTCAGGCAAAGGCGCATAACCAGGGTCAAATAGCATGCCATAATCCGAGTTTTCATCAGCACTGAGCAGCCAATTTGTGTTCTTCAGGTCCTCTTTAAGTAGAATTGTATCATAGCGGGCGCTCTCAAACATATCCACCTCACTCAATCTCTCAATTATTGATCTCCCATTTTCTTCTCTTCTTCTTCCATTCTCCAGTGTTCCCTTATCATTATACTTGCCATTCTCTGAGCGCTGTGCATAGCCATTGCTAACGCCAACCGGAAGCCGTCCGTTTAGGCCACTGGATATAGTGTTGCTCAATGTCAGGGAGGAATGGATTTTGGAAGTGGAAGATCGAACGCTTTGTGGGTACCGGACGGTTCCTCCAAGTGGACGCGTAGTTCCTGATCCGTCTCTTGTGTCCTATAGGAAGAACACAAATTTAAGCCATTCAGTCATTTGCAACAAATACAGTATCAGAAATACTTCAGCATTTCACTTTGTTATAATATAATTTTAAGTGCAGCTTCCAAAATTTGTCTTTATTGATAAAGCCTGGAAACTTGGTATGGGCCATACAAAATTGAATCATTTGGTTCAGAAGAACTAGACAAAAAATGAAATCTTGCAAATCAAAAGGAGATTGGTATTGCAGAAAGCCAGCAATGAAGATCAAATAAAATGTAACATACCATATGCTTCATTGCCATATCAAGGGACTTCTTCGAAATCGTCCTTCCATAAACATTGCTGTCTGAGGTTGCAGTCGAAGAAACTCTTGCATTTCTCCTAGACGGAGACTCGGGGATGTATGATGACCTTCTGGATTCCTGAACTTCGCTAGCATATCCATTAGAATGGACAGCATGAGTCCTTCCCTTTGGTTCTACGGACCTACCTCTGGTAACAACGGGTGATGAGGCTCTTCTTGTAAAACTGCCATATAACTGGCTCTCTGAGTTAGCCCTTGTTGTTGGTACTGTAGCATTAGCAGATGGTCTAGACCTTCCTGCAGACACTGGTCTATCTGACAAGGTTGTTCTTAGATTCGGTGGGGTATCATGTGAGTAATCAGGGGGAGTAACTGACTGCTGTGAACGAATCCGGCTAGGATTAGGAGAGCTAGGACGAGATCCTGATGTCTGACTTCGCCCATTATTAATCACGCCACGCATACTTGACGATGAGATAATATTATTAGGTCCAGGAGAAGCCGAAGATGTTATTGTGCTCCGGCGTGTGGGAGTTGAAGGGCGTGAAGATGTGGTGGAAACTTGAGGCCTAGAAATTGGGCTTGATGGTCTTGATCCATATGAAGGACGAGGTTTATCAATTGAAGAGAGAGAGGGAGAAGAACGGGCTCTAGAAGGAGTTGACGATCTTGATGGCGTGGTACGAGCAGAAGGTGCAGAAGATCTAGCACTGGATGAGGAACGGGTGATAGGGGAAGACGGTCTAATATATGATGAGACAGAGGCTGAGCTTGTGTTGAGAATTGAGGAGGAGGATCTGTTGGAGGAATACTGTGAGTTTGATACAGACGAACGAGTGACTGAGCTGCTTCTTGCCGGTCTGGACGGAGCATTGCTCTCCAGACGAGTTGTCGCTAGCTGATATGTATGAATTATGATGAAGATAAAAAAAATGAGAGTTAAGTTGGACATGACTACTATCAAAGTACCACAAAACCAAATCCCATTCCACACCACTGAACAAACTGAAACTAGAAATATACTACATCAAATCTTCATTATACTCTATACCAGAAAACCCTTGTACTTGCAGAATGAATCATACAGAATGTGGAGTCTTGGAATAGAATGAAGAAATACATACCCTGGATGGTTTACTTGTCGAGACAGATCTTGCAGCAGAGCTTCTTCTTGGAGCTGTAAAGGTCTGTTGAAACTCATTACCCTCGGCTGAAGGGACTAGAGGAGTTTCTGGAGGTGTAAGAAGCCTAAAAATGTGAAACCTGATTAATTGGACTAAACAACCAAAGTGCAATGCTATTGTTATTTTCTAAATAAGCAGTTTTCTTCTGTAAATCAATGAGTATACTAATCCATACACTTTTATGTAATAGTGCCTTATTTTGCTATACTCTAATTTAATTCATATGCAGATACTGGAACTAATAGCAGGGCCGTCTAATTTTTTTAATTTTTGAGGGAATTAAGAAACAATAATAAAAGGAAATCAAAGAGATTAATGTCGTCATTAGAGGTAATACCAGTCGTAATCATGCTTGCCACTATCTGCGGAAATCAAGAGATCATCCAAACCACTTTTATTAACTGATTTCACCGATCCAACTGAAATCCTCCCCAGTCTCAACGATGCTAATCGATCTGGCAACGAATAGAAAAACATTCAGAAAAACAGTAAGCTGAATCTATCTATTTTCTACAAATCTGCATACACATTTCCAGCACTGAGTCAATAAATTCGACTAATCTGCATACAGAAGTTGAATTTAATCAAGCCAGCGAATCAATGAAACACGAGACTTGGACAGGCGAAATTAATAGCGGAAGGACAAGCAGGGACCATTGAGAAAGATCCAAAACGGATCTGAAGCTCAAACGCATCATAAATCCAGACCAATCCGAGCAGAATGAAAACGACAATTAACCAATTGAGCACGAAATCGCACCGGAAGAAATATCCGATCTCGGACCAGATCTAATCAACCAGGCAGCTCCAACTCAAAAATTGATTTCACAATGTAGAGATACAGAGAGAGAGAAGGAGAAACCGAACCAGAGGAATCAAGCGACACACGAGGACGATTTCTGGAGAAGAGGTCGAGAGGATGGAGGTCTTCGTCGGAGTTGCCAGTTCCACGGCGGCGTTGCTGGTGGTGCGATTGCGCAAACTCCTTGAAACCGCGATTCATCGTCTCTCTCGATCGAGCGATCGATTTCTCGCTCGCTCTGTGCCCTAGCTAGCTTAGTTTGTCTACTGTTTGAAATTTGTGCTCTAGCGAATATCTGGGGAGGATATGATCCACTGCTACTACTAGAAGGGATGTAAGCTGCAGCTTTGTACGGGCGTCATTTTCGAGGTGAGATTAAAATATTAATAAACCGCCAAATCAAGAAACAAGAATTATTGGAAAAGGTGAAAAATTTAACTCCACTTAACGGACCCATCGCTGTCAATCCTGTCATATCGCCATGGTCCTCGTTCGTATAATGGGAGCATGTGCCTGGTTTTGTATTAAGGAATTTTTTAGTAGCATTATTTGTACTTTATGGTTCTTTTAATATTTTGTCTAATGGCTTAGGGAAACATAAGATATTTCACGACACATGGACGGTATTTCGGGTTTTAGTGAAAAAAAAAAAGGTACAAATCTTATTTACGAGCAATTTACATGTAAAATCCGACCTAATCGATCCGAGATTAAACTTTGACCTGAATCCATTTCTTACTCGATATGTACAATCTAAACCCAGACCTATTTATCTATTTTTTTGATCGAATGACCTATTTATCTATTGTTGAACCATTGATTTACTTAAATTTTAGTTTTAGGGGCATGGTTGAAGTCGGATTTGCTAATAATACTACAACTACTCAATACACTTCATGTGTTGCAATGAAGCAAAAGAAAGTCGAATTAAGTTTTGGGACAAGGCAATTTGAACCGTAGATGAAATTATTACTTATATATTTTATTTTCAAGCAGAATAAGAATTAGAGAATGCAAAATAGGTTAATTGGCATACCTCCATCCTAAGTAAAGAATTCTGAAGTTTGCTAAAAGACTAATGTTTTAAGTAATACTTGCTGAAACTAAATTCAAATTTGAAGGAAAAGGCATTTTTTAAAATATATCTTATCCTCAGAAAAAAAGACTTCATCTTTTTTTTTTTGGTAGAAAAATACTCTATCGTGGCAGAACAAATTGGACAATTTAGATTGTTAAATCTAATCCGATCGATGATGATTTTAGATAAAAGAACAAATAATTGGTTTCTTCTTCTGACGAGGTCAAGTAGACACTTGGGTCAAAAAAGACCAGCACAACAATATACACCATTTGAGCATAACAAATGAAGGATTTTTTTATCTGACATGAACATGTACAGCAAAATATAGAGATAAGAGACCGCATCTGATATTAAAAGTTTGTGTACAAATCTAGGCTTAAGAACCAATCATTCCTGCACTGGCTCTGTCACAGGAGGTATGCAATCCACCTTAAAGCGCAAAGCCTGTTCCAATCCATTAACAAGGATTATGATTCATCATTAGAGATAATCTTATATTTATACAAATGAACCACTCTAACCAATAATTGATATGGTACCTTCTTAAAGAAGGTGGAATAGGAGTTGTCCCATATCAGTTTATAGTTTCCAGCCATGCATGTGCAGAAATTGCCCTGATTACCCAATTGAATAAATTGTCAAAAAGGGTTACTAATCAGCAAGCAGATAGTAAATTAAACAATATCTCCACATAACATAAACTTACTTGGTCAGAAATACAGCGTCTGTAAGGCAAGATCAACTGTGTGTATTTAATGAGATTTGTTAGTCAGAAGTTTTATAAGGCGGAAGGCTAAGACTCTGCTTTTATAGATTCGTACCAAAAGAGCAGTTGAAATTTAGGAGGAGGTTATACTTAGTTACTTACAGTCTTTTCTCCAGATCCGTTTGAGTACTCCATGCTAAATCCAACATCCTATACACAAAAATATTTCAAATGGAGAGTGAGGACAGCTAGAAAATCCTTGATTTCTGTAGATAATAAGTAGTGAACAACTATCCATCTGTTTTGCAATTTTCATCGAAGTTTAGTAAGGCCTAAGATGCATTACCATAGTCAATTTGCCTTGTTCCACAGAAAAATCCCAGGCGATATAAGAATTCACGGAGTCCACATTCAACACCACCTACAAAGACAGAATTTCTTTTAACAGGATTATAGCAGACGTGTTTAGACATTTCATAATTAATTTTAAGAAAATAACACCAGAAACATCCAGAGTAAAAATTCAGCTAAAAGGAACTTAATTCCATGAGAATGAACTGCTATCTTGAGGGATGAAGTCTTTTTACGATAAGTATAAGATTTCTTAGAGGTATTGACATCCTCACACCAAGAATCGCAATCTGACTTCGAAATTGATGGGGTAAAAAGACAAAACTACTAAGTTTCACTGTATGCCAAGTTTGAAAAAGGATATAGACATAACAAACCTCATGATTTTTACCAGCTGGAATGCTCGTCTCCTTGAAGTCCTCATCATCCCTGTAAACAAATCACCAACACCTCCGCAGATGTTATTATGCTATAGACGCAAACTATTCGTTCATTTTTGTTTATTGAGAAAAACATACTGACACTACCAGTCAAACTAATGAGGAGTTTTTATGGTACAGATTACCCAATGATATTTACTACTGACAATTAAAGCAAAAGTGACTCTTAAACTGATTACAGAAATCAATGCGAAATTCTAACCGGAAACATACCTTGATTCAGTAACTTCATTGGCTGATATGAAAAAGGGAGAATTTGCAAATACCTCACTGAGAAAAGAACATATCCAAGTTAAATTAATATAAGGGGTACAAATGTCTGGCATCTTATAGGCATAAACAAAAATATTAATAGATATGTGTAATGGAGACAAAATTTTACCCCATGAACTTGATAAATCTCTCAAACTCAGAAGTGTAGACATTGACTGACTGTTCCAGAAGGGCAACTTGATGCTTGTCTCTGTCAAATGGAAGAAAATAAAATGATTAGACCACTTCATTGGAAGTTGATGCAGCCATCAGTCAACAACTGCCAAACAAGACACAACAGAGATAGGAAGGTATCTCACAGTTTAAAGGTTTCATATCTTCCCCATGCTAACTGAAGGGAAACTCTAATTAAGAGTGCCATAACTGTAAGACTGTACAAAGGTGGTCCATAACGTTGTCTTTGTTCTTCCATGGGCCTAATGACATTTGATTATTCGAATAAAACTTTCAGGATAACATAGCAAAAAGCACAGCATTAAGGATGTAAGAGCTTGTAGATACCCTTCATCGTCATTTATTTTCTGAATGAAGTCCAGCAAAACCTGCAAAGGAACATAATAACATATACTAACACTGCAATTCCCAAATGAGAGAAGAAGACAATTTAAGTGTTGTTCTACCCTTTTATCATCAGTGAGTGCAAGTATAGTACCAACCGAGGAAGAAACTAACTAGGGATTTCAACGAGGACGGGGTATCCCCACTCAATTTACACAACTATAAGGATGTAAACAAGGTGAGAATATCCTCTCTGGTCTCCAATGAAGAGAATCCCATCAGGGTTCAGAGGAACCCCTTCATTGTCATCCCTAAAACTAATACATCAGCAATTCCAATTTCCGGAGGTGAAAGAGAGGTTCAAGTATTGTAGAGGAGGATAACAGTGACAGCAATTTCCACGAAGATGAATTTGATATTTTTACCTACTATCTATTTATCAAGTATTTCCATCAAAACCAATAGCTATCAATTCATCCACTTATGCATATGGATGTTCACCCTTGAAAACTTAGCTTTGAAGCTCAAGAAGGTCAGCCCAAATACAGATAGATTATATATCAGTAGTTAATGAGATAGACTGAAGGATGTATGGACCAAGCCTACAGCATTTTGCTACAGACAAGTAGTAGTGTTGGTTTTCTTTATCGGAGACAAATTATTCATGAAAAGAAGAGATAATGTTGATAAACAATCTGAGAAAAAAAAGGGGGACTCTTTTATCACTTTAGAGGTGGACATGTACTTGTGTATTGTTAAGAAATATATGTTACCACAGGGATCAGAAATTAAAAGCTACAAGTGATGAATTAGTCCTCTACAGAACAAGACCTCATTAAAGGAACTGCATGAGCAGTATATAGGAAGCAGCAGAATAGCAAAAAAAGCTTGAGGCAGAGGCAAACACCAACAAAAGAGCGAAAGCTGACAAAAATATAAGCATTAAAAGACCAAGAATTTTTTGGATGCTTCATACCTGTGGCACCCCAACTAAGTACTTCACTAGAGTTTTGTATACACCTGTTGCAGAACCAAGCTGAGCCAATTGCCTCCTCCTGAAGTACAACAATTGGTCAATAATTCCTAGAAAGTTAACCAAGAGTGTGCAAAGCCAAGAATAGGGACTATTATGCTCACCTCTCCATTTGCTGTTTCCATAGTAAAGCATATTTGTCACGTATAGTACCACCAGAGTTAACTGCAGCATCAACCGCAGCTTGTCTATTTCTCTCTGACCGCTCCTTTTGCTGTCTTATCAAAGTACCTCGGAAATCTTGAGGCAAGTAAGTCATAACTGAAACAAAATAACAAAATCAAAGAAAAGGGATGAGAGGGGCAGGAAACTTTGAGTTTATCATTGCTGAAATCATCAAACCTCTAGAAGAATGTGAAGCGAACAAATCAGAAAGAAAAAGAGAGCAAGCCAGGTCTAAATAGTAAATAGTGTGAGTTAACATTAAGACTGAAGAGTGAATAAAACCACATTACGTCTGAGCAATAACTCAATCAAGTGTGCGCTTGAAACCAAGCTCTACAGGTGTTCCTCAGACCTAGTTAAAGTATAAATGGCCTTAGTGACCCTTGTATTGGCTTTCTTCAGTTACCAGAACTCTACAGAATAACTCTTTTCCAACCAGTTTTTTGATAGAACCTCAAGGAGAATCTCTCTTGAAGCCAAACAATAGAACTGATTTGTTATTCAATAACTGGATGATGAATTACAATGCAGCTATATAAAAGACTCTAAAAACAGAAAAGGAAATAACTAGACAAGTTATCCTAATTAGGGGGATTTATTTCTTAAAGCCAAATCAGCAGAATAATAGGGCAGTAGGAAAAAAGGGACTGATTGATGCTAATTACTGGATTCTAGGATTGATTGATATTCTGAATCTTAGGCTTCCTAAAATAAGTTTTCCATGGCTTATCCTTTGCTGGGATCTTATCAATACACCCCCCCTGAAAACTCGACTTGTCCTCAAGTCGAAAGTCTTGAAATTGTTGTTGAAGCATATCATAATCCTCCCAGCTTGCCTCCTCTAAAGGTCGGTCCTTCCATTGAATCAGTAGTTCCAACTTTAAAACATCCCCAAACTTATTCCAACGGTGATCCACAACCTTCTCGGGCTGTAAGAGGAGCTCAAAAGAGTCGCTGAGAGGTGGGGGAATGGTTGAGACACTTGTAGCTGATCCTTTGGCAGGTCGAAGGAGAGAGACATGGAACACCGGATGCACCTTTGAAGCGGCTGGCAGTTCCAGCTCATAAGCAACCGAACCGATGCGCTTCAGTACTTTGTAGGGACCAAAAAACCTTGGGGAAAGTTTCTGATTTGCTCTTCTCGCCAGTGATCTCTGCCGATAGGGCTGTATCCTTACAAACACCAAGTCACCTTCTTCGAATTCTAGCTCCCGTCGGTGTGCATCAGCCTGTTGTTTCATACGATTCTGTGCTTTCAGCAAATTAGACCTCAGAACCTGCAACATTTCATCCCGAGCCTCTAACTGAGATTCCAACTCTGGCAACCTTGTCTCTCCTCGTACAAACGGGATGACTGGCGGAGGATCGCGTCCATACACAAGCTTGAAAGGTGTAAAACCAGCTGAAGTGTGAAACCCTGTATTAAATGAGAATTCAGCCCATGGCAAGTATTGATTCCATTTGTGAGGTTGTTCCATGGTAAAGCACCGGAGGTAAGTCTCAAGACAGCGATTCACCACTTCGGTCTGTCCATCAGTTTGCGGGTGGTAAGCTGAGCTCATCTTAAGTGTCGTCTGGCTAAGACGAAATAATTCAGTCCAAAAAGCGCTTGTGAACGTCGGGTCTCGATCAGATAACACAGATCGAGGTATGCTGTGGAGACGAACTATCTCTTTATAAAAGATATTGGCTATAGACTTAGCAGTATAAGGGTGGGACAAGCTTACAAAGTGAGCATATTTGCTAAGTCTGTCCACCACCACGAGAATCACCAACATTCCTCCAGATTTGGGCAGACCAGATATGAAATCAAGGGAAACATCCTCCCAAATTCGCTCCGGAACTGGCAAAGGCTGCAGAAGTCCAGCTGGTGCAAGAGTCTGATATTTAGCCTGTTGACAAACCACACAATCCTGCACAAACTTGCGAACATCAGACTTCAGATTTGGCCAATAAAAATCAGCTGAGACCCTCTTCAAAGTTTTCAGGAAACCACCATGGCCACCAACTGGAGAGTCATGACTTTCCGCTATTATTTTGGTGCGCCATCCATCTTGTGAGGGGATAACTAATCGGTTATGATAATACAGCTTATCATCAACTAAGTTGAAGTCTGAGTACGCAGCTGGGTCATTCTGTTTGGTGGTGATAATCTCACGAGTGAACGGGTCATCTTGCAAGGCTTGGGACCACCCACAAAACTCCTGAGAAAGGGGTATTGCCAAGGCTAACAACTGAGCATGCTGCGGTTTCCTGGACAGAGAATCAGCACCAGAATTCTCCTTTCCTGGCTTGTATTCTATGACCAAATCATATGGCATGAGTTTCAATAAGAGGCGTTGTTGTTCATTAGTTGTGAGCCGCTGATCCAATAAGTATTTCAGACTTCTGTGGTCAGTACGAACAACAAACTTTCTTCCCATTAAGTAATGCCGCCATTTTTGTAGTGCCAAAACCAGAGCAAGCAATTCACGATCATAAGTGGACTTAAAACGATTTGAAAATGAAAACCCCTTACTGAAATAAGCGATTGGATGTCCGGACTGAATAAGAATGGCACCGACACCATCCGACAATGCATCACATTCTACTGCAAACTGCTCGTTGAAATTGGGAAGGCGCAAGACTGGAGCTGATGCTAATGCTGTTTTGAGTGCTTGAAAAGCTGTTTCTGCCACCTCTGTCCAGCTGAACGCGTCCTTCTTAGTAAGCTCAGTTAGAGGGCGAGCAATCAGGCCGTAGTTGCGGATGAATCGGCGGTAATACCCGGTTAACCCAAGGAAACCACGCACATCCCGAACCGATTTAGGGCTTGGCCAAGCTGTAACTGCAGAGATCTTTTCCTTGTCAACCGACACACCTTCTGCTGACACTATATGTCCCAAGAATCCCATCTCACCTTGACCAAAAATGCATTTTGAAGGCTTGGCATAGAAGGCATGGTCTTGTAATAGCTGTAGTGTGATTTTCAGATGTTGATGATGTAGCTCCGGAGACTTGCTGTACACTAGGATGTCGTCGAAAAAAACCACTATGAACCGACGAAGAAAATGGCCTAAACAGATCGTTCATGACAGCTTGGAAGGTTGATGGCGCATTGGAGAGACCAAAAGGCATGACGAGAAACTCGTAATGGCCGGAGTGGGTACGGAAAGCTGTTTTGTGAACATCCTCTGGTGCAACTCTGATCTGATGGTAACCTGACCGTAAATCAATTTTTGAGAAAATCGTCGCTCCATGTAGCTCGTCGAGCAACTCATCAACAATGGGAATGGGATACTTGTCAGGGATCGTGACTTGATTCAATTTCCGATAGTCCACACACATCCTCCAAGATTGATCCTTCTTTTTGACGAGAAGGACTGGACTAGCAAACGGGCTCGTACTCGGTCGTATAAACCCACAATCCAGAAGTGTATGAATCTGCCGCTCAATCTCTGTTTTCTGATGAAAGGGGTAACGATATGGCCTGATGTTAGGAATTTTGGAGTTAGGTAAGAGGTGTATGGCATGGGTTCGACTTCGGTTAGGAGGTAAAGTAGTTGGCTCTTGGAAGACGGGCTGAAACTGCTGGACAATTGTCTGTATTTCAGCTGATGCCTTCTGGGGATTTTCATCAGGTCGAGATGATAAGAGTTGAAAACTAGCTTTTGCATTCCCTTCCACTCTTGGGAGGATTCCTTGTAGTTTATGCTTCTGACCCTTGAAATTGAAGATGAGGAACATTTCATTCCAATTGGCTTGGATGGTATTGAGCGAAGCCAACCACTTGATTCCAAGAACCACCTCAGCGCCTCCCATTTTAAATGGAAAAAAATCTTGAATGATTGGAAATTCTTGAACTCGAACCTCCAAATCAGGACACATACCATTGCAAGAAATTACCTCCCCATTGCCAATTTGAACTCCAAAAGATGGAATCACGTGCACTGCCAAGCCCAACTCCTCCACTAATTTGTGACAGATGAAGTTGTGTGTGGAGCCACTGTCTAATAAAATCAGCACCTGTCTCCCTTTGATTGTTCCCTTAAACTTCATTGTGGTGGTATTGGAAAACCCAGAAATAGCATTGAAAGAGATCTCCACCAACCCATTGTCTTCTTCTCCAGTAGCGTTGATGGTGTCATCCGGGTTATCATCCATTTGTGCAGCCTCGTCGTCTACCTCCTCAGAACATTCTAGTGAAGTCAACGTAGCCTTACATCGGTGACCAGGAGCGAATTTATCGCCACACCTGAAACAGAGCCCTTTGTCACGTCGCCGTTCTCGCTCATTCTCCCATGACTTGTGTGCTGCAGAAGTGTTTTCTGAGGCTGCTGCATAATTTTTCTGCGGCTGAGTATTAGGATAGCGAGAGAAAGGAGATGGTGTAGAGCGGATCTGATTTGAGAGAGTGGTAGGCTTGCTGGCTGCTTGAGGAAACTTCTGACTCCTATTTTGACTCGACTTGGCCTCAAACTCTAACGCTAAACTTACAGCCCTGAAAACAGATCTGGGTTTGTGAATCCTCACCTCTGTTTTAAGCTCTTCTTTCAGGCCTGTTAGAAAAACGCCCAGTAGACAGTGTTCTGGCCAGTCATGGACTCTTGCAGCACGGCGAGCGAATTCTTGTCGATACTCCGTCACCGAACCCGTTTGCTTGATGGAGCTCAGGTACTCGTCTGGGTTCTGGAATTCTGGTGGGCCATAATGCTCTTGAAAAGCCTTGACAAGGTCCTCCCACCATAGTATCTCAGTTTCACCGGTGATCCAAGCGTAAAGCTCTAGAGCATCACCCTCCAAATGCATGGAGGCCACTTCTACTTTCATCTCGTCGGGAATATCAAAGTAGCGGAAGTACTTTTCAGCCTTGATAATCCAACCCCGCGGATCGCCCCCCTCGAACCTTGGAAAATCAATTTTTGCTTTGGGACGATGGTTGTTGTAGTAGCCTCGGTTGTTAGCATCATCGATATGGTAGTCATCCATATATCTAGGACGTTGGCGGTCGAACGGTTGCCCTCTCTGCATTCGGGGTCTGCCCTGGAGGGTGTTTGCTGGGCTACCGTCGGCTGAACCTCTGGCGTTGTGCAGATCGTTGGCTGACAGTTGGGCGGAGAGGGATTTGATGAGAGCCGCGAGGTCATTCATCATTTCTGGTGTAGGATTTTGACTGGTGGAGGGTGGAGGGTCGTCGTTTTCTGGATCGGTGTTTTGGGAATTGATATTCTGGTGGTTGGGAGCGGAATTGGAGCGGGTATTCACCATCGGATCGATGGCTCTGATACCAAAATGATAGAACCTCAAGGAGAATCTCTCTTGAAGCCAAACAATAGAACTGATTTGTTATTCAATAACTGGATGATGAATTACAATGCAGCTTATGAGTCTTATATAAAAGACTCTAAAAACAGAAAAGGAAATAACTAGACAAGTTATCCTAATTAGGGGGATTTATTTCTTAAAGCCAAATCAGCAGAATAATAGGGCAGTAGGAAAAAAGGGACTGATTGATGCTAATTACTGGATTCTAGGATTGATTGATATTCTGAATCTTAGGCTTCCTAAAATAAGTTTTCCATGGCTTATCCTTTGCTGGGATCTTATCATTTTTCCATTAGTATTATATTTTCTTTTCCTTCAACTACAGTAAATATTCACGTTTTTCAATTCTTAATGCCTCAGGTATGTTAAGTAAATAAAATCCATATAAAGCAATAAAAATCAGATAACACAAATTATACTTTTATCTTTAATTGAAACCAACCAATAAATTGAAAGGGAGAAGGGAATAACTTACAGCGATATTTAATTTGACTTAATCTAATTTGGATGTATGATATTGGTGTGAAAAGTAGCATAATTTCATATCTATTCATATTCTGGAGAGGCAAGTAATAGAGAACTTTACATAACCAAACACATAGAAGCATCCGTATGCAGCTATATGAGACTATAATCTTGCATAGTTTGCAGAAGTGAATGGAAGTAAGAGACTTGCCAGTATTGAACACAAAATCAGCATTCTTGGACTGAAAATACATCAGCACCTTCAGAGAGCTTTCAAGTTTATCTTTGAGTTGATTCAGAAGAGATGCCAGTTCAGCATCTTCAGGCGTGGATCCTTGTTGAAGCTGTTTGGATGTAACAAACTCATATAAAAGTTCAACTAGTTGAGAAAATGAAGAGAATAAAGTGTCTTCTCATTAGACCAACGATAATCAAGAACCACAGAACAAATCTATCAAAGATTACATGACACCAATAGAAAACAGTGAGAAGCAAAGGAAGGGAATATGGAATATATCTCCTGTAAAACAGAAATGTAGTCCAACCCTCCTACTTTATAAGAAAGACCATGACATTTAACAAGGTAAATTCCTTACTACACCGTTACATTTAGCACCGTAAATTCAGGACCGGTTGCAAGAGCATAGAATGAAAAGTACATGATAGATCCAATAGAGGAAGTCCAAGTTACAAGAAGCAATTACCGGTGATGGCAAATGAGACATGTCCAGCATATACAGCATTTCTTCCATATGTTCCCGGTTCTTCCACATGTTCTGATCAATCTTGTGAGGAGGCTCAGAATCAACTTCCTGTACTACAAGTGCTTCATCTACAAAACCATTGAATTCAGCCTAAGTTCGTGATTTCATAAACAGCAACTCAAAAAGCTAAGAACCATATGAACACGGCATTAAGCAAGCAACTTCACAGCAATAATAACTCAAATGATCATTCAAAGGGGCAGGCAACCACATTTGCACACAATCACAAGTGATCTGATTGCAAAGCAAGCGAGATCCACCGACAATGCTTGAGCTATGTTCAAGATTTTGCATCAACAAAAGATCATTCAAGAATCTAATTCCTGATTTCTAATAGCAGAAGGATGTTAACCTAATCACAAAAGGAACGAAAAACGCCAAAGAACCAAAGCAGGGAGAATCGACCTGGAGTAGGCGGGGAAACGGTTTGCAATTGGTTGATCAAAGAGCGAAGCTCCGAGGAAAGACGAACGACGTCCTCAGAAAGCGGGGGATCCAACGGATACTTGTCGTAATAAGAAGCAAGATAAGCTCTGGTTATAGGCACCAAACCCTCGATTGAAGCCATTTTCGCTTTCGTTCGAGCTTCCCTGGTAGAAAACGAAAATTCAACTTCCGATATCCAAATTGGAGCTGGTTGAGCACGTTTCCCGTCCTCTTCTCGATCAGAAGCTAATTCAAATACCAGAAGATTGAGCCAAAATCAAATTTTCATGGAGATTTGGATGGATTTCCAGCGGAGCAACCGTAAAGTTGAAGTCTCGAGGAAAAGAAAGGGAAAAAGAAGGTTTTTAATATTTGGGGGAGAAAAGAAGGCGAGAGAGGGCATATGCTTCGCCTCCTTAACGCATCTCATTTCTTTGTCAGTGCGCTTTTCTTTAACTTTCCTAATCTTTCTTGAATTGTTTAATTACAAATTATTTGGAGCGAAGTTACGTCACGATATTTATTTATTTGCTTTTGGAATTATGCTATCCAAATTTGTAAAGAATAACCTGTTTTTGGATAAAGGTTGACTTGCAAAACTAGCATCACTAACGGACAAAATCTTATATTATCTTTTTTGTTAGTAAGCCATTAGCCATGCTTAATTTAGTATCTAGGTAATAATCAGCTAATTCTTGAGCTGGGTATAATTAGCTATTATATTGAAAGCATAATATTTAGTATCTGGACTAGCTGTGAATTGTGTGTATGATGAATTCTAGCATTGATGTTCTGCATTGTATGTAATGCAGGAAGAAATGCATCAGAAAACACACAAATGCAGTATGAAGCCAAATCTGCAAGAGATGGTGCATGGTCGTGTATAGTCTTTGATCACTTCTTTGAAGAGCTAGTACTTAATAAAACAGGCTATGGAATCATCAACTTTGCTCTACATTGTACGTTTTCCTCCTTTTGTTACTGATTGAATTTGTTTTGAGGATCAGCAAAATCCTACAGTTGGATTCAATTTGCTTTCGTTTGGCTTTGTATAGGCGATTTGCGAGTTACTTGTGCTTGTTTAGTCTATGACTAATGAGTTTCCTTTTTCTGGTCGAGAAAAGGGTCAGGCCCTGATGAACTAAGAAAAAAACGGGCTAACGAGCAACACATCAGGGGAGAGCCCTACCCCTGACATCGTCCAATAACAAAGACCGAATACCAACCGGTGGTTTGTTAATAGAATGCAAACCGAAAGGAAAGAAAAAAGCAAAATTTGCAAGGAAGTCGGCGACAATGTTTGTTTCCCTAAAGACATGAATCACACGAGCATTCTTCGTAGAATCGTCGACAATGTTAGTCTATGAATAATGAGTTTCCTGCTACTAGGAAAACTCTACACACAAATCACTTGTTTTGCTCATTCTTCATAGAACCGTCTTGTTTGTGGTTTATAACGTTCTGCTTTACATTAGCTAAGAGAACTTTTGGATGCCCTGCAAACTTTTGCAATGGCAGTACATGGAAGCATATTGTGTTGGGTTAGTAGTTATAGGCATACCTTAATAATAAAAGATATGTCGTAGCAATAAGAGACATGTCATAACTAACATTCAAACTAATTACTTGTCCCTTTAGTCATCCTAATTAGTAGTCATGGGGCTTGGAAATCCAAGGTTGGGTTTGAACACCAGCCTATCCTAGCGTTCTTTTGTTGACGTTGATGAATTCGTGTTATAGCTCGTTGGCTTGTTACGACAAAAGTTACGAACTCGGTTTGATAGGGTGCACGACATGTCCCATGTTGATGTCACTTTGGTGTATACAAGAACGACTCTTGACCTTGATTTCAAATCTGACCTAAGTCATCCAGAAAATTCCGCAGTGGACAATGTCTCGCAAACAATAGCATCATCCGGTGTTTTTTTTGGTCGAGGATGCTATTCATGAGAGTCGAACTTCACAGGCTACCAGTTGACTAAATGCCCGAAGGCATAGCGTCATCTAGTATTAGTCCAACAACTCCTGAAGTACAACAATTGGTCAATAATTCCTAGAAAGTTAACCAAGAGTGTGCAAAGCCAAGAATAGGGACTATTATTGTAATAACCCTCTATTTTCCATAAGGGTAAAAATGTAATTTTACCTTTACACTGTATCAAAAATATTAATAATAAGTTGTTATTAATATTTTTCAAAATAATAACCCTTGCTCATATTATAAATTAAATCATATGAATAATGTCATAATAATACACGTGTTAGTAGTATAAGATCAAAACTAATAATCAATTATATTAAAGATAAAGATAATCTTTATAACAAGTTATGTACAAATGTATTAAAGATAAAGATATGTACAAATAATATCAATTATGTACAAATATGTTAAGGATAATTTTTATAACATAAAAATATAATATAAGTGGGCAATTTTATGTCATAAGGGCATATTTGCTACTTTTGAAAGTTTGGGCCATTTCCGAACCCTTCTTCTCTAAAACCCCATTTTCGATCGCAAGTTTCATTCGAGCAATTCGAGCTCGTTTCTCAATGAAAATTGAAACCGAAAAAGGCTATGGAATCCTCATGAAACCCTCTTCCATATTCCTCCATCAATTGTAGAATTAAGCTGCGTTTTCATCGTTGAAATCCAAGTCGGAACCGACCTAGGGTTCGTGAATGTGGTTCGAATCCCGGCCAAATTCAAGCAAATTGAGAAATGGAATTAATGTGGGCTGTATTTTAGACGAAGGGAAGGATAAGGAGGAGTTCCACGTCAGTCTAATTGGAGATAAGATCGATTTAATTCGATCGGATTGAATCGAATTAAAGTGTGGGTGTTTAATGCTCTTAAGATTCGAATATTCACGGAATTATGCCAAATTGAGCCTCAAATCGCAACTATAAATTGGGGCTTTCTTCACCATTCGATAACACATCCCTAAACGCTCCAAAATCTCCCAAGAATCGTTCGGAACCGCTCCGAATCGAGCCGGAAATCGCCGTTTTCGACCTCAGCCCTGTTTTCGCGCAGTCCACTTCGACGGCCTTGTTCTTCCTCGTCCAGCCACCAAATCGGACGCCGTCACCTCCTGAGTGTTCGCGTCGTTCCCCTCTTTCCGAATCTGTGCTCGACGCCGTCAACCGTCGCCAGACACCACCGATAGGAGCCGGTAAAGTTCACTGCTCGCACTCTGTTTTTCTAGGCATAAATCGGGGTGGTTTTGGCCGGTGAACCCGAGCACCGGTCGGGCACGACCCGGCCCGGCCGACCTGCTCGATATCTTGTATAAAATAAATAAATAATTAAATTAAATTAATTTAAATAAAAATAATTGATTAATATTATAATTATAATTACCTAGGTATATAATTTGGATTAATGAAAATAATATGATTAGTTATATTAGTAAGGATTAATAAAATTGTGTTAGAGAATAGTATTTTGTTCTCATATGCTATATATGTTGTACTTTATCTGAAAATGTAATTTGTATATACTTAGGTGTGAGATAAAAATGTTAAATATATTATTATTAATTTTTATCACTTAGCTATATAATACTCCCTCCGTTTCACAATAAGTGTCGTTTTAGCACTTAAAATTTGTTTCATAATATGTGTCGTTTTAGGTTTTCAAAGTGATTTATTAAGGGTAATAATGATAATTTTTATTGGAATGTGTATTTGTTGACTAAAGTTGTTCATTCATTGGCCAAAAAAATGTAATGAGTGGTGAGATTAAGAAAAAGTTGTAAGTTTTAAAGTGAATGATTGCTTTTCTTAAAAACTGTGCTGAGAGCTAAAACGACACTTATTGTGAAACGGAGGGAGTATGAGAATATATATATACAAGAGGATATGTTATGCAAGGGATAGTAAATCATACCTAGGGAACTTTTGTAAAATTTATATAGGGTATGTTTTAATATATTGACCTAATGACATGTGTGTATAAGTATAAAGTTGTAAGGATATGATATCCTTAGAACATGATAATAGCATTAAGATGGATTATAACATTAAGTATTATATAATGGGGTTTCCTTATAAACTAAAATATATTAAGTTGATTAGATACTACGCTAAGTATTCAATTATTATTAAAGGAAAATGGTTATAAAAGGTATAAGGAAATATATATTGGCAAGTAAAGAAATTTCTTAAAAAAAATAATATATTAAGAATCAAGATTTATAATAATATAATAATATAAACTATTAAAGGGTTATTATATAAACTCTAACATTCTTCTCCAAAATAAAAAGTAATGATTTATTTTGAATTACCTTGTCTTTCCAGTTAGTTCGTTATCGAAGATCTAAGTCCTCGTCGTCCCCCATTCCGTCGAGTTATTTTCTTCAAGCTTCGATTTCAAGGCAAGTGGTTTGGTTCTTTTCGTCATGATTTCGTACTTGCATGATTTGCTTAAAGTCGTATTTTCATGAATTGTTGGGAACTAAATGTGTGAATAAAATCAACCTAGGATATTTCTATTGTATAGATTTATCGATCATTATTTGTAGGTTGTTCTAGTTGCGCTAGTTATGGACTTAGGTCTCGATGTTTGTGGACTCATGTGTGTGTGTGTTATCTTGTGTGGAACTAATTTCTACCGTAGTGATCAAGTGATTAAGGTCATAAGACCTATTTAAATAAACAATAAAGTTTCGCTAGGTCGTAAATTCTAATTTCCCTAGCGTAAGGTCATGACCCAAGCCTGCTCAACCGCCGAGGGGTGTTCGCACTAGTAACGTGCCAAGGGACGTAGGTGCCCGCATCTTGTAATCATTTGATAAAGCCTTCAAAGTATCTTAACAATTCAAGTGTAAGTATGAATGTCTCAAAAAGTATGAACTTAATCTAGATAAGCACTTGTGCACCTAGGTAACTTGATAGGATGGTTAGTACAAAATGGAATACCGTCCTCGCTCTCGGATTTCGTTGAGTCTGGTTCCAATCTGAATGCTTGCTCGACTTGTTAAAACGCCTATAAAATGGCAAGATGGGCTTGGTACTTAAGCGCCCTAGCGGCCACCTCCCCGTCGGCACTTACGAGTAAGATGAGGTTGGTTGAGGTTCACGTAGTCAACGAGGGTTGTAAAAACCAACATCACTTGTGTGAAAGAAGTTCCCAACATATTCGTATTAAACCTTTTAGAACCTTTCCCGGAGTTCTTCTCACAACTCTCTTAAAAGTCATGCTCGTTTTCTCGTGGAAGGTAGTAGAGGGTTAGGCTATCGTCCGGTTTTCATTCGGCGTCGATATCCGTCTCTACTTCCTCTCACCAACCTGAACCGCCTTTCAAAACCCCATTTGCTTAGTCTTTCGTAAGACTAACCCGACCACCCTTTTTCCTTTGCATGGTCGGCTGGTGTCAACCGTATTTCCATCGCGGCGCATCAGGTGGTGGAATTGACGTTAAAGACTGAAGCCAAGGATACATTGAGGATCTTTCTCACCTATAATTCCGCACTCTGAGTTTTAAGTTGTATTGGGTTGAGTCCCTTGACATGTAAGGACCAATCTAGCTCATCTCAATTTCAATTATGTAATGACACTTCTGTCAATTTGACAAATGTAATAAAGTTTTTGATTCCGCATTTAAAGTTCTTGTTTGTTCTGTTAATACTGTAAAGCCTAGGGTGACTTTGAACATCAGTCTCAAGGTCACTGGCGGTAATATCCCGGTGTAAAACGTGGGGTGTTACAATTATGCTCACCTCTCCATTTGCTGTTTCCATAGTAAAGCATATTTGTCATGTATAGTACCACCAGAGTTAACTACAACATCAACCGCAGCTTGTCTATTTCTCTCTGACCGCTCCTTTTGCTGTCTTATCAAAGTACCTCGGAAATCTTGAGGCAAGTAAGTCATAACTGAAATAAAATAACAAAATCAAAGAAAAGGGATGAGAGGGGCAGGAAACTTTGAGTTTATCATTGCTGAAATCATCAAACCTCTAGAAGAACAGCGAACAAATCAGAAAGAAAAAGAGAGCAAGCCAGGTCTAAGAGCATCCCCAACAACTTCTCTATTATAGAGACAATGAGGGATTTGGGGGATTATAGCTCATTTTTTTACCCCAACAGCTTCTCCATCTCATTCTCCATAATGGAGATGGGAAAAAAAATTGCACTTCATTCTCTACATGTAGGGGATTCTCTAAAATTGCACTTCATTCTCTAAAATACATTTATGGTAATTATTCCTTTCTTCAAAATGCATTTATGCTAATAGTAGAAGGTTTATATAAATTGAGTGTAAAATTTAAGTTTTCCCTTTAGTGTTAAATATATAATGCAAATTAATCATATATATTATAAAATATATATTTTTAATTATTATAGCTTCTCGTGAATGCATGAACTTTTTGCTCACATAAGTCCTAATTTTATTGAGTTTATGTGTATATAAGTCATAAATATTTTAGTCGATCGGTACCGACGCTAAAACCATTAAACAATAATATATAGTCTTTCCAACACCTAACTGTGAATGCATGTATTTTCTTATTTACATTATGATTCTTTAGTATAATTACTTCTTTATTATTAAAATAAAAAATTAACTATCTTTAAAGTAAGATTGTATTATATTTTCATTTCTGTCAGTTAAATAAAAATAAACATTAATAAACATTGAATTCTTCAAAATAGATAAGTGGTTGGACTTAAATAAGAAAGGTTATATTTTGTAAAATGAAGAAGCTGTTGGAGTTGAAGTAGAAAAAATTTAAAGAATATTGTTTTTGCTTCTTCATTTTAGAAAAACTTTTAACACATCTGTTGGGGATGCTCTAAATAGTCCATAGTGTGAGTTAACATTAAGACTGAAGAGTGAATAAAACCACATTACGTCTGAGCAATAACTCAATCAAGTGTGCGCTTGAAACCAAGCTCTACAGGTGTTCCTCAGACCTAGTTAAAGTATAAATGGCCTTAGTGACCCTTGTATTGGCTTTCTTCAGTTACCAGAACTCTACAGAATAACTCTTTTCCAACCACTTTTTCCATTAGTATTATACTTTCTTTTCCTTCAACTACAGTAAATATTCACGTTTTTCAATTCTTAATGCCTCAGGTATGTTAAGTAAATTTCAACCAAAAAAAAAAAAAGGTATGTTAAGTAAATTAATAAAATCCATATAAAGTAATAAAAAACAGATAACACAAATTATACTTTTATCTTTAATTGAAACCAACCAATAAATTGAAAGGGAGAAGGGAATAACTTACAGCGATATTTAATTTGACTTAATCTAATTTGGATGTATGATATTGGTGTGAAAAGTAGCATAATTTCATATCTATTCATACTCTGGAGAGGCAAGTAATAGAGAACTTTACATAACCAAACACATAGAAGCATCCATATGCAGCTATATTAGACTATAATCTTGCATAGTTTGCAGAAGTGAATGGAAGTAAGAGACTTGCCAGTATTGAACACAAAAGCCTTGCAAACAAGAAAATAAAGAGCAAAATACCTGTAGCTAAACGTACAGCCATATCATCAAACCAGGAGCAAAGCAAGACAGCCATATCTTCCTCAAACAAGTGCACAATGAAACCAGATTTCCCCTCTCAAACAAAAGGACAAAGATTAACGGTACATTCCAACATTCAGTATAAATGCATAAGCAGGAGAAGAAGTTGAAAACACAAAGAACATTAACCTGGGCATATCTCAATGGCTGCGCTCAAACTGAATCCGGCTTCTTCTCGATCCACCATCATGCCCATCTCGCGTACCAGAGCCGCTGCCACTAGCCTTCATGGTGCCTCCACCTCCAACCTTATCCAGAGCTTTCTTCCCCTTCGTCATGTCAGTCAAAAACTGATCCAAACCGAACGGATCAGCCTCTTCCGCATTCTTCTCGAACTCAACCGGCCCGTCTCTTCCACCAGCCTTCTGTGAAGTCCCAGCAAACGCCTTATCGGGCTTAAACCTGTCCGTCTTCGCAATCTTCTCCATCTGCTCCTCAGCAGCTCCATACACTTCGGAATCCATGTCCTTCTTCGGCCTATACAATGTGAAAAGCGTGTTCTGAGCCCTGGACATTGCCTTGTCATACAAGTTATACTGATCATCAGTGCCAAACCCGGAATCCATCCCTCTCTCTTGATTGAACAGCCTCTGATCATACATGACTTCTCCCCTTGATCCCCCAGCCGAAGCCATGCCAAGTGCAACCTTCTCGCTAACATCTCGGTCTCTGTCTCTTGTGATCTTACTCTTCTTTCCCATGGCAGCATCTTTAGCCTCCAATCTCCTCTCTCTTTCTCGCTCCTTGCGTCGTTCCGCGCGAATCCTTTCCTCTCTTCCCTAGGCATCTTCATAGGCCGAGTTACTCTTATCAGACGACGGAATAGGAGCAGAAGTCGGTTGTGCAACTGCAGCTGATCTCATCGCTCTCGCCTTATCAGCCAACGCACGCAGCTCCTGTTTTTTCCGCTCGTTCTCCTTAGCCGCCATCTCCCTCTGGACCTTCGCTCTCATCGTGATCGCCTCCCGAGCCTTCTGCTCAGCAACATACAACGCCTCCGAAAGCTTGGCGAAATTGTCATTGATCTGAACGTCCTGAAGCCCTCTCCCATCAGCAGCGAGCCGCTTATCGAGCGGGATCGTATACCCCTTCGGGTTCTTCCAGTTCGAGATGCAAGGCGGGATCTTCCAGTCCTTCTGGTCCTTGACCGACACGGGACGCGGAGGGGAGTGCAGGATCGGGACGGGCGGCGAGCCGGACGCTCTAGGGACCTTCTTGTGCTTGAACTTGGGCGGCTCCAGAGGATCAACGGGCGTCTCAAACATACAAATCTCCCGCTCTTTCGCACCCGAATTGAACGCCGCCGACTGCTGAGACGGCCTATACCTTATGAACCGCGGCCCAGGCGCGTGTTTCGGGAGGTTCTTGGGCTGCGCAGCGCTCAATTTCGCGCCAACAATCCTCTCAAGAGCAGCCTTTGTTTGCAGAGTTGTCTCCTCAATCACCTTTTGTTCTTCCTCGGCCTCTTCCTCTTCCTCGGCTCTGAGGATTTTCGGCACGAGATCTCTGTATTGTGAGTACACAATCTTGGATGCATTCTCGTTCTGCTTAACGATGGCATCAAACGCTACGTTGCCATGGCTGTCCACTGTCACAGGCAAGATCTTTTGGCCCAATCTTGCATCTTTCCTGCCCATACCCAGAGGATACTGAGCAAGGTGGATCTCTGGGTAGGCTCCGCCATCGCCGAAATCTTCGGGCTTTAAAGGTTTGAACTTTCTAACATCTCTTTGTGGGTATTGAGGGATGTTGATTGATTGTCTTACCATTGAGATCTCTTTGGCCTTGGATGATGAACTGTACATATTTTTGAACCATTGATCATTAGTGTGATCGTAGGAGGCAGAAGCCGACGACTTTAACACGGATGGGAGGATTTCTTTCAAAAGCGCCATGATTTGCTAAACGAAGCGGATTACTCTACGGACAAGAAGACGATCAAGAGAAAAGTACACAGAGTTTAAGCCTTCGTAGCTTTTTTGCGTGGTACCGAAGCTTATGGCAATTGCCAAAGGTTGGGTTTGTAGAGATTGTATGAACGTATGATCTTATTGAGGAGATCAAGCTCCAATATTTATAGAGAATACAGAATAACCCTAGCTATATCTTGAGCCCCAAGCTATATCTATCTAATAAAGGAAAATATAATCTAAGATATAGAAATTACATAAGATAGAGATATTGTCCAAGATTGATCGATATTTCAGATTTACTTGTTTTTCAAGCATAAAGGGGTGTTACCCAAAAATTAACTAACCCGGAAAGAAGGAAATAGTTTTACTTTACTTTTTTTTTAATTACTGTACACGTATGTCAAGTTTGCTTGTAATATAATCATGTTTAATTTTTAATATTTAGAAGAAAAAAAAAATACTTTAGTCCAAAAGGCTTTTCCCTCTAAAACCCGATCGTTTGATTTTCAAAACACAAGTTGAGCGGCGGAACTAGCAACGGTACGTAACAAATAAGCCCTTTTTCTCCCCTCTATTTGTAACCTGATCTTGTTTTCTAGGGTTCTTCAACTTTCCGAGTTCAAAATTCCCAAATTTCCAGATCGAGATCGAGAGATGGACAAGTACGAGAAATTGGAGAAGGTAGGGGAAGGCACCTATGGCAAGGTGTACAAGGCGAAGGACAAGGCCACCGGACAACTGGTAGCCTTGAAGAAGACGAGGCTGGAAATGGACGAAGAAGGAATTCCTCCAACTGCTCTTCGAGAGATCTCTCTTCTTCAGATGCTCTCTCAATCTCTGTACGTTGTTAGGCTCCTCTGTGTCGAGCACGTTGACAAGAACGGGAAGCCTCTTTTGTACCTCGTGTTTGAGTATCTGGACACCGATCTGAAGAAGTTCATCGATTCGCACAAGAAAGGGCCGAATCCTCGCCAGCTTCCTCATTCGCTCGTTCAGAGCTTTCTCTATCAGTTGTTGAAGGGGGTTGCTCATTGCCATAGTCACGGGGTTCTTCACAGGTTGGTTGGATCGTCCGTTTTGACAAATTAGTGAAAAAGGTTTAGGGTTGGGTTTTGTGATTGATTAGGGTTTTGTAATTGATTGTAGGGATCTGAAGCCACAGAACTTGCTGGTGGACAAGGAAAAGGGGATTCTGAAGATTGCTGATCTTGGATTGGGTAGGGCTTTTAGCGTCCCTCTCAAGAGCTACACCCATGAAATCGTAACTCTATGGTACAGAGCACCCGAGGTCTTGCTGGGCACCACTCACTATGCACTTGGAGTTGACATGTGGTCTGTTGGTTGCATCTTTGGTAATATCTTGTCTTCTCATCAACTTTTTTTTTTTCAAATTTGAGCTATTGTATCTATGAGAATTACAAATTGATCAATGAAGTATTCCTTGCCACTAATTGCTAAACAACAGTTTCTTTACAGCGAGACGTGTCTAGGAATTATAAGTTGTGGTTTGCTAGTAGAGTATGATAATAACTTGAATCTGGTGGGGTTTTGATCTGTTGGGTGTGAGATCAGAGTTGCACTTTGGTCTATTTTGGCTTTTTCTGTGTTGTACGCCTGCGTCTCTTTGCCTTTTGTTATATTTTCATGGTGAGATGACTGCCCCTGTTGAATTTGTAGGATTACGCAATAAACCATGTTGTTTGAACGTACTAATGCAAAGATCAACTGACTTTCTTAGTGGGATCTATAATCTTCCTCTTGAAGCTTGTGTATGCACAACACAGTTATAGATTGCTTGTCCTCTAGGAAATCATCTTCAGGCTTAATATATCATATCAAGACAGTATTGGAATATTAGCCAGCTCTTTGCCATTAAGCAATCCGGCTAGTCATTCATACATGTACATGAGATAATCTGGACAAAGTATCATGAAAAATGGGGTGAAGAGTTATTTTTTATATCCAGATGTTCAGATTTAGCAAAATCAGCATGTTGAACACATTCTATCCAGTGTATTACATATTTGATAAAGCATCTATTGCTGGGTAGCACCTGCACGTGGTGAAATTTCTAGTAACCTGTTCAGCATATCATGATAGATAGATTTTGTAGGCAGAAATTTTTGCTCCCATTGGAACACTAACGTACTAGCTTTCTTTTGAACCCCATGATGTGGCACAATTGATTGGCATTGAACGTTGTCCTTACACTTTACCATGTATCTACAGCTGAAATGGTAAGACGGCAGCCTCTGTTTCCCGGAGACTCTGAATTTCAACAACTGCTGCACATCTTTAGGTATTATATTTACCTTTATTTCGCATTGCAGTCTATTCCTAAGGATATAACTCTTTAAATAAATTTGTTGGAGATCCTGTTTCTAGCTTAGCTTGTCTTCACATGATATGTCTTTTAGCATTCAAGTATGCATCCAGTCCACCTGATAGTTTAATCCGTGCTTGTTAGCCTAAATATAATTGGAACTGAGGGGCACTGCAAATCCAGGCTGATATATCTTTAGGCTTCATTTTACATGTCATTGTGTTGAATCTAATTACGAATTCATCCATTTCGGAAAGGTTGTTGGGGACACCAACTGAGAAAGAGTGGCCAGGAGTGACCACATTGCGTGACTGGCATGTCTATCCACAATGGGAACCTCAAATTTTGGCCCGTGCCGTACCTTCGATGGGACCAGATGGCGTTGATCTTCTATCTGTAAGCACCTGCTCATTCATTTCCTTCAAATTCTATTGGGGTTTTGCTCTGGATGAAATTCATGCTAATTGTGTTGCACATCCTTGTTTCCTATTTTGTTACTTGCTAGTTGTTGTAGGAAGAAGGCTTGCTCATATATTATGAACCTCACTTGAATGAACAACCCATTTTAAACATTCTCCTTTTTTAGAAGTGAACCCAAAAAGATTCATCAAATTGATTGTCTGTTGTGCTCAACAATTCCTGGAACAATACATATGACAGTTCAAATATTTGATCACTGACAGATTTTCTTCTGATATTGTCAACAGAAAATGCTCAAGTTTGATCCAGCAGAAAGGATTTCTGCCAAAGAAGCGCTTGACCATCCTTACTTTGTCGGCCTTGACAAGTCTCAGTTTTGAAAAAAAATGACACACGAACTGTAAAATTCTGCTGAGTTCTGTCATCACCTTGGTGATATAAAGAGATTGCTTTTTACTGCAGTTTCTGGTAAACTTGAAATCTTTGTTCCTATTCTGAACTTGTTTGTCATCGTGTAATGTCAATAACAAGCTATCCAAATTATGAGCACGTCTGTCTCTTACCTAAAAAATAGTTGTGTTCTTGACTAATTCTGTGTGTCAATGTTATCAAAGGATAATTTCATATCTTTCATCGAACATTATTAGCCACGTGTCTTTCTTTACTACCGTTCATTCAATAGGAGGAACAGATTCTACTCTTACCGAGTTATGTGCAATTAATAAAAACAGAATTATCCTTTAAATGACATTGACAACTAGAATTAGTAGACTACAACTAATTTTTCCTCTTCTATTGACAAAGGATAATCTCAACGTGTATTGTTCTTTTTCTGTTTTTTATCTTCTAGCGCAACTAGGTTTTTCATATAAAACAAAAAGCTCTTGTTCTCAAATCAATAGATTGTAAGCACCACAAATAGATGGCGGGCATGAAACCAAATGTGATTCTGAATATTGACAATCTGATAGAGAGATTATTAGAAGCAAGGAAAAGCAAAAAACCAGGAAAGATTTGTTTTTCAGAATCAGAGATACGTCAGCTTTGCATCAAAGCCAAAGACATCTTTCTGAGCCAACCTATGCTCTTAGAAATACAAGCTCCTCTCAACATTTATGGTACTCAACATGTACTAGAATCATTATCTTTCATTTAAATTTTCTGGGTTTTCAGTTTTTTGGATGATGAAAGCCAAACAGATTGTGATGATCACAGGAGACATACACGGGCAGTTTTTGGACCTCTTACGATTATTCGAAAGCGGCGGTTTCCCGCCACAAACCAAGTATCTTTTCATGGGAGACTACGTTGATAGAGGCAAACATAGCATTGAGACAATTTGTCTGTTATTTGCTTACAAGATCAAATACCCGAAAATGGTCTCCCTTCTTCGGGGAAACCACGAATGCGCTTCCATAAATCGAATCTATGGCTTCTATGACGAATGCAAGAGACGCTATAGCGTTCGTCTTTGGAAGGTCTTCACTGATTGTTTTAATTGCCTTCCTGTGGCCGCCATTATTGAAGACAAGATCATTTGTATGCACGGTGGGATTTCGCCTGTTCTCAATACGTTGGATCAGATCAAATCGCTTGTTAGACCGATTGATGTCCCGGACCAAGGCTTGTTGTGTGATCTACTTTGGTCTGACCCGGATCGTGACATCAAAGGTTGGGCCGAGAATGATAGGGGCGTTTCGTATACGTTTGGACCGGATCGAGTCGAAGACTTTCTCAAGAAATATGATCTTGATCTTATTTGCAGGGCTCATCAGGTTATTGTCTTGAATATCACTTTGGTCATTTGATCATTTGTAGTCAAACCAATGATTAAGTAATTTGTATCATGTAGGTTGTAGAAGATGGGTATGAGTTCTTTGCAGATCGACAGCTTGTGACGATATTCTCAGCGCCAAATTATTGTGGAGAATTCAACAATGCAGGTGCAATGATGAGTGTTGATTCAAGTTTGTTGTGCTCTTTTCAGATTATCAAGCCTTGGAGATCAAAAGACTGAAAAACTAATGCCACGAGGAATGCAGACAATTGAGATACATTTTTTTTGCTGTTTCACATTTGTCATGTATATGATTCTGGCTTTGTCAACTCACTTGACTCGGATCCAAATTTTATTGTACATCCGTTCTGTTCTGTGTGCATTTTTGTACAGTAATTTTATTTGGTTATCAGCTGTGTGGATTGTTTGACTCTGTAATTTTAGGAAAATTAAAAACATTACTTTTCTCTCTTTTCTTTTTTACTTTATCTTTCTTCACCTTCACCTAAACACCATTTTTAACTTTCATCATGTTATCAAGAAATACTCAAGTATTCAACAAAAATACTTTTTTCCCTTTATGTATTCTTTCATTTGATTCAAAATCATTTCATATGAAATCACCAAAATTAGTATAGATTAAAGTTATTTCTTTTCAAACCCTCATATTAATATGCAAAATTTTTACTTATTTTATCTATAATCTTTATCAAAGTTATTTTATAAAAAAAATGTTAATGATCCTGCACAAAAAAAAGAGGTAAATGGGCCTTCTGAGAGGCCCATTCCAGCCCATGCCGAATTTGACCCGACTCCTGATTTGATTTCAAACGGCTTCCTCCCGGAAGTTGAAGAGACCTCAAAAAGGAGCATAGAAAAGCTCAAAATTTGTATCTGCAATCAATTTTGAGACTGTTACAGATAAAAGTTGGAGCGGGAGAAAGCTGAAAAGCTTTTCAATTTTGCGCTTAAACTTCCGACCAATCCGACGCATTTTTAATTCTGTAATCACCAATCAGTGGACAAATAAAAGATTGCGATTAGTACGAGTGAGCGGGATTCGAGAATCGGAATTTTGTTTTTTTTTTTTTTCGATCAAGAGAATCGGAATTTTGTTGCTTGTTCATTGTTGTGTGTTTTTCGATTAGTAGTATTCCGCACCAGGAAAGAAAACCACTTTTTCGCCATGGGAGGAGATGGAATCGACAGAGCTCATCCGAAGAACTCCAATCTTCATCTAGCTTACTTGGAATGCCAAAAGGTCCTCCATTTCCTACCTTTCTCGCTAACTCTTCTTCTGTCATTTTAAACTTGGTTTGTAGCAACAAAAACCCTATTTTTTACAATTCCCTTTGTTGAGAGTGTCTTTCTGTTTGCAGATTTTTGATGGGGAAAAGATAGATTCAAGGAGTATTCTCTCCAAAAATGTAATTCATAATTTTGACTTTTCAAAAGGGCTAGATTCATGGACCCCTCTTGGCTGCAAATGCTATATCAATGGTTATGCTGTTGTCACAGACAAATCGTTTTCGTGGGGTCATCTGGAACAAGATATCACAAGAAGGGTTTCTCCAGGTGTGACATACACTGTTTCTGCTATTGTAGCAGCTTCTGGAAAGTTTGATGGATGCTCGGAAATCCGAGCTGTCTTGAGGCTAGAGGATAATGATTCAACTTCATTTTATTTCATTTCGGGGTAATCGTCATTTTTGTTGAGCTAGCTTGGCTTGTTGTTATTCAGAGAGTGCATATTGCTGTTATGTGTGATTTAATTTTTTGCTGTCAGGTTTCATGTGGTGAAAGACGAATGGGAATTGCTGCAAGGATCTTTTGTCTTGGAGAGATTGCCTAAAAGAGTTGTGTTTTATGTGGAAGGCGTCGCCGGACCTTTTGAAGGTTTGGATTTGCTGATCAAATCAGTGCTGATATGTCCTCTAACTCCATCTCAAGTAACCATCTCTCCATGATCCTACTTTGCAATGTTGATATTCTCTTGTACGCTAACTGGCATGATCCTTTTCTTTGATCTTCAGACAGATGAGAATGAGAATGTGATTGTAAACCACCAGTTTGATGATGGGCTCATTAACTGGTCTGGAAGAGGTTGCAACATCAAGTTACTTGACTCGATACCAAGAGTCCTTTTGAACTCAGACAAATCTTTTGCATCAACAACAAATAGAACGCTACCATTTAACGGAATTCAGCAGGAGATCACAGGACGAGTGCAGAGCAAATTGAGCTATGAGGCCATTGCTGTTGTTAGAATATATGGTAACAACTGTTCCTCTGCGAATGTCATTGCTAAGTTGTGGATCCAATCCCAAGACAATCCCGTAGAACGGATTTCTATCGCAAGGTTAGTCTCAATGCCTGTTCCCTTAAAAAGTGATTCTGCATCAGTTTCTTGAGACTGGGTGTATGCTTTCTTAAAGTGTGCAGGCAACTGACAATGAATGGACCAAAGTAGAAGGAAAGTTCATTATCAAGGAAAGTTCACCATCTAAAGTGGTGATCTATTTGGAAGGTCCTCCGCCTGGCACTGACATTCTTCTTAAGAGTTTGGTGGTGAAGCTTGCAGAAAAGTGATCTTTGTTGCTAATCTGAAATGGAATGTTTGACATCCTGTAATGTTAGTAATGAACTATCCAAATGATCAGCACCTTTGTCTCATACACCTCTGTACTTTAGTTTGTTTGTTTGTTTGGGGTGAGATAATTTTTTGTTTCAAATTGCAAGAATTTAGTCACCACTTAATGCAAGTCTGAGGAAGTGAATCAATATCAACTACTCCGTAGTATTTTTTTCTCATAGTAGAAGCATGAATTTACAGTGGGCAAAAATGAAGTCCTAAATGAACATTTATTTGTAAACTGGTAGAAACCCAACAGAGCTCAACTGTTAAATAAATCTCCTACTAGCAAGTAAAATCTAACCTAGAATTTTATTTGTATTCTGGACTGATTCTATTTGTAAATGTTATTCTAGGATAAAATATTATTATCTGCACATAGTATCATTTGTTCAGTAACGTAGCTCACTTGGTTCTTTAACCATCATGACAAAAATCAGCCTGAGTTCATCAAGCAACATCACCTGGTTCTGCACATAGTATCTAGCACAAGCAATTTTGAATGACAATTTCTTTAAGTATGATATGACATGATCAAACAAGCAATTTTGAATGACAATTTCTTGTTGAGAATTGAGAGGGACGATTGGAATTCCAAATGGTTTCCTGAGGAGACTTGAAAGTTGAAAGGGAAACGAAACGACACAAAACTTCTGAAAAAAGGAGCAATATAAAATCTCAAAAAAGGAGTCATTTTTCTCCAGGGGAGGAGGACCTTCACCAAGCAACAACATGAATGCAATCGACAGAGTTCATCCCAACTACTCCAATCTCCATCTAGCTTACATGCAATGCCTAAAGGTTCTTCCTTTCACTCTCTTCTTGTCAACCCTTTTTTTTTTCATTTTCATCTATTCAAATATGTTGGATTGAGAGAAAGGCATTTTAACTTGGTTTGTGCACTTCCAATGGCTAACATAGTCTGCAATATGTACATGCACTAGGAAAAACATAACTTCTTGAGTTTCAATTGTTCTTTGTAATATATTTTCTAGGTATGCAGAAATACGGTACCATATGACAGGTACATATAATATAGTTGTGTTTGCAGATTTTTGATGGGGAAAAGATCAATTCAAGGAGCATTCTCTCCAAAAACATAATCCAGAACCATGACTTTTCACAAGGATTGCAGTCATGGCACCCTAATTCATGCAAATGCTTTATTGCTCCATCATCAGAACAAGGCAATGCTGAAGCCTTGTTGACCAAACCAGATGGTGGTTATGCTATTATCAAAGACAAAACTGAGTGGTGGGCTCATTTGCTACAAGATATCACAACTAGGGTTTCTCCAGGGGTGATATACAGTGTTTCTGCCATTGTAGCAGCCTCTGGAAATTTCAATGGATGCTCTGAAATTCAAGCTTCATTGAAATTTGAGCATCATAACAATACTTGTTCATACCGATCAATTTCACGGTAACTTCCGAACAATTGAAATCTCTTGGCGTGCTGGTGTTGACTATTGAGAGAGTGCATATTGCCGTTGTATGTGATTCTGTTTTGCTGTCAGGATTCATGTGGCGAAAGACGAATGGGAATTGCTGAAAGGAAGTTTTGTTTTGAAAAGTTTGCCTAGAAGGCTCTTTTTTTATTTGGAAGGAGTCCCAGGACCTTTTGCTGGTTTGGAATTGCTCATTAAGTCAGTGCATATATGTCCTCTTAGTCCAAGCATTTCTCAAGTAACCATATCTCCTTGACCCGTTTTGCAATATCTTGGTATTGATTATTCTATGAATCTATGATACACAAACTGATTTGTATATGTTTTTTTTGGAGTTTAAGACAGTTGAAAATGTGATTGTGAATCACCAGTTTGATGATGGCCTCAAGAACTGGTCTGGAAGAGGCTGCAACATCAAATTACTTGAGTCTATACCGAAAATCCTTTCGACAAATAAAGTCTTTGCATCAACAGCAAATAGAACACTTTCATGGAACGGAATTCAGCAGGAGATCACGGGGCGAGTCCAGAGTAAGTTGAGCTATGAGGCCATTGCTGTTGCTAGAATATATGGTAACAACTGTTCCTCCGCCAATGTCACTGCTACGTTGTGGATCCAATCCCAAGACAATCCCGTAGAACGGATCTCTATCGCAAGGTTAGTCTCAATGCCGGTTCCCTAAAGTCTGTAAAAGACAAGTTTACATCAATTTAGATGTGACTAAAAGTGATTCTACATCAGTTTCTTGAGACTGATTGGGTGTATGCTTTCTTAAAGTGTGCAGGCAACAGACAATGAATGGAGAAAACTAGAAGGAAAGTTCATTATAAAGGAAAGTTCACCAACTAAGGTGGTTATCTATTTGGAAGGTCCTCCGCCTGGCACTGACATTCTTCTTAAGAGTTTGGTGGTGAAGCTTGCAGAGAAGTGATCTTTGTTCCTAATCTGAAATGGAATGTTTGACATCCTGTAATGTCAGTAATGAACTATCCAAATGATCAGCACCTTTGTCTCATACACCTCTGTACTTTAGTTTGTTTGTTTGTTTGGGGTGAGATAATTTTTTGATTCACATTGCAAGAATTTAGTCAACCACATAATGCAAGTCTGAGGAAGTGAATCAATATCAAGTAGTCTTTTTTTCTCATAGTAGAAGCATAAATTTACAGTGGGCAAAATGAAGTCCTGAATGAACATTTATTTGTAAACTGGTAGAAACCCAACAGAGCTCAACTATTAAGGGTCCGTTTATTCACGGCGAAATTTTCCGAAATCATATGGACAGATTTAGAACCCGTACATGATTTTTCAAAAAAACCGGATTTAATATGGACAGATTCAGAACCCGTCCATAATTTGAGAAAAAACCCGGTCCCGTGTGCGGTTTTAGGAAATGTAGATACAGACCGGAATTTGCCTGGACGAGTTTTGGACAGGTTTAGAACCCGTACAAGTATGGACAGTTTTAGAACCCGTCCATACTTTTGACTCTTTAGGTAAAAAATATGGACAGTTTTAGAACCCGTTCATAAGTTTCATAACCCTCAAAATTCATTCGCCGTCATTCATCCGCCTCATTCATCGTCATTCAACAACATCGTCATTCATCCGCCGTCCATGGATCGAGCGAGAGAGGAGGAGGAAGGCCGAGTCTCGACGGCGGCCGCGGTTCCGGGTGGCTCGGAGGAGGTTGCAACCGCCCAATTTTCGACCGATGTGGATCCCGTACAAGCTTCTTCAACGGGTCTCCAAACCGTTCAAGGGTCGTCGGCAGAGGACGACAATCTCGATGGGTCCAGTATCGTAGAGGAGCGGGGAGGGGCGGTGGTCCGGAGCAGGGAGGGAGGTGCGGAGGTGGGGAGTGTGGAGGGTAACCAAGCGGCTGTGGGGAGCGGGGAGGGAGATGCGGCGGTGGGCAGCAGCGATGGACCGGATGGTGGTCCGGCGGCGGCATCAAAGGGATGGGTTTTAAAATTTCCCATGAACGAGTTACGGATCCGTTCATAGGGCATTACACATACCCTGAGCCCTAAACCCTAAACCCTATGGACGGTTTCTGGACTAGTATAGGGGGTTTTACCCTAATGGGCGTTTTTCTGGATTTTTTTGAAATAATTATATCCTTTTTTACAACAATTCAACGTTTTATCATTTAAAACATAAAAAAATCTAATTAAGTTACAAATCGGATGCCACATATAACTTATATCAATCATGAAGAACTTCACCGTTAAGCGCTAGCCACAGGTTAGGACCTCTTATGTTTTATATTGATCTTAATGATGGTTCAACCCGCCATGAACCATGAAGTGCTTTACAAGGTTGAACTCGTCTTATACCTTGAAGTCTTGCACGATGGTTGAACTCGTCTTATACCATGAAGTCTTGCACAATGGTTGAACTCGTAATGTGCCATGAAGACCTTTATGATGGTTCAACTCGTCAAGTACTTGAGGACTTCTTGTGAGGCGTTTGCTAGTTGAATATGTGAGATTAATCATACTAGTATATATGTAAGTGTAAGTTTATAGACGATGTGACCGATAGATGGACAGGTTACGAATCTGTTCAAGAGGATTTGTAACCGGCATATGGACGGGTTACGAATCCGTTCATGGACGGGTTACGAATAGTGAAACGTACGAGATCTGTCGGCGGCATAACTGGATTTATGGACGGGTTCGTGGGATGAATTAACAATTGAAAAGTGAATAGTGAAACGCACAAGGCCGCATTAAAAGCCGAAATCTGTCGGCGGCATAACTGGATTTATGGACGGGTTCAGAATCTGTCCATAGGAACCGTTCAAAAACCCTAACTTGGACGGGTTCAGAATCTGTCCATAGGAGCCGTTTTTTTTCAAAATTCAAAATCTGTATTTGTGCGGGTTCTAACCTGCCCATAGAAGCTGGTTTTTTTTAAAAGCTTGAACATTTTCAGAACCCGTCCATATGGGCTGTTTTTTAAGCGAACCGGATGTTCGTTTATGGACGGGTTCTGAAACTGTTCAAGGTTTTCAGAAAACCGGATTCAGCTTGGACAGTTTCGTAACCCGTCCATATTGGAGTGCGCGACCGAATTTGAGGAGTGCGCAAACCAGCGGCCATTCTTTATTCAATAACGTAGCTCACTTGGTTCTCAACCATCATAACAAAAATCAGCCTGAGTTCATCAAGCAACATCATGGTCTCACCAAAAAAAATCAAGCAACATCATGAATGACAACCCTACCTCGCACAAGCAATTTTGCATGACAATTTCTGTAAGTAATATGACATGATCCACTTTTTCTTATATGCTTTTGAGTAGTCCCATCCACTTTTTCTTGTTGAGTATTGAGTGGGTCGATTGGAATTCCAAATGAATTCCTGAAGAGTCTTGAAAGTTGAAAGGGAAACGAGACGGCACAAAACTTCTGAAAAAAGGAGCATATAAAATCTCAAAAAAGGAGCCATTTTTCTCCATGGGAGGAGGACCTTCACCAAGCAACAACATGAATGCAATCGACAGAGTTCATCCCAACTACTCCAATCTCCATCTAGCTTACATGCAATGCCTAAAGGTTCTTCCTTTCACTCTCTTCTTCTCAACTCTCTTTTTTCATTTTCATTTATTCAAATCTGTTGGATTGGGAGAATGGCATTTTAACTTGGTTTGTGCACTTCCAATTTTTAAAATAGTCTGCAATATGTACATGTACTAGGAAAAAGATAACTTCTTGAGTTTCAATGGTTCTTTGTAATATATCTTCTGGGTATTCAATATATTGGAAATATGTGTGTTTGCAGATTTTTGATGGGGAAAAGATCAATTCAAGGAGCATTCTCTCCCAAAACATAATCCAGAACCATGACTTTTCACAAGGATTGCAGTCATGGCACCCTAATGCATGCAAATGCTTTATTGCTCCATCATCAGAACAAGGCAATGCTGAAGCCTTGTTGCCCAAATTAGATGGTGGTTATGCTATTATCACAGACAAAACTGAGTGGTGGGCTCATTTGCTACAAGATATCACAGCTAGGGTTTCTCCAGGGGTGATATACAGTGTTTCTGCCATTGTAGCAGCCTCTGGAAATTTCATTGGATGCTCTGAAATTCAAGCTTCATTGAAATTTTAGCATCATGATAACACTCGTTCATATCATTCAATTTCACGGTAGCTGTCGTTTTATTGAATTCTGTTGGTTGCTGGTGTTGACTATTGAGTGAGTGCATATTGCCATTATGTGTGATTCTATTTTGCTGTCAGGATTCATGTGGCGAAAGACGAATGGGAGTTGCTGACAGGAACTTTTGTTTTGGAAAGTTTGCCTAGAATGGTCTTTTTCTATTTGGAAGGAGTCCAAGGACCTTTTGCTGGTTTGGATTTGCTCATTAAGTCAGTGCATATATGTCCTCTTAATCCAAGCATTTCTCAAGTAATCATATCTTCATGACCCATTTTGTAATGTACTGGTATTGATCATTCTATGATACACAAACTGATTTGTATATGTTTTTTTGGACTTTTAAGACAGATGAGAATGTGATTGTGAATCACCAGTTTGATGATGGCCTCAAGAACTGGTCTGGATTAGGCTGCACCATCACATTACTTGACTCTTTACCGAAAATACTTACAACCTCAGACAAATCCTTTGCATCAACCGGAAATCGAACACAACCATGGAACGGAATTCAGCAGGATATTACAGCCAGAATCCGGAGGAAGTTGGTCTATGAGGCCACTGCTGTTGTTAGAATATACAGTAGCAGTTGTTCCTCTGCATATGTCAGTGCTACCTTGCGGATGCGAAGCCTTGATAACCATGATGAATGGGTTCATATAGCAAGGTTAGACTCATTGTCTGTATTGTAAAGTAGCAATATTTAGTCTTGACCATAAAAGGTGCAGGTTCTGAAAGCATTTTAACAGCATCATTTGTCATTTGAGGTAGATGTGACTAAAAGCAATTCAGCATCAATTTCTGAAAACTGGATGTTTGCACTCTAAAGTGTCCAGGCAACAGAGAATGCATGGACGCTGTTAGAAGGAAAATTTCTTATAAATGGATCGCCATCCGAAGTGGTAATCTATTTAGAAGGACCACCTCCTAGAACTGACATTCTTCTTAAGAGTTTGGTGGTTAAGCTTGCACAAAACACAACGCCCTCACCTCCTCCATATATTGAGGTTTTTCTCCATAAAAAAATTCAGATATAGAGACTGAGGTTATTCAATACTTTCATTACTAAGCACTAATGTTAATATGTTACAGAATCCATCTTATGGAGTGAATATCATCCGAAACAGTGAGCTCAGCAATGGAATTGATGGATGGCTTCCTCATGGAAATTGCAATATAAGTGTGGGAATTGGATCACCTTACATTCTGCCTCCAATGGCAAAACAAAGCCTTGGTTCTCATAAACCTCTAATCAATCTATACATCCATGTCAGCAATCTAACACAGACGTGGATGGGGCCCGGTCGGATTATAACTGACCAAGTGAAACTCTTTTTGACATACCAAGTGTCAGCTTGGGTCAAAATTAGTCCAGGCTCTTCTGGACCGGAGAACGTCATTGTTGGTTTGAGTGTGGATGATTGTGAGTGGATTAGTGTAGGTCAAGTTGATGCAACATGTGGCATATGGCAAGAAATTGGAGGGTCTTTCAGAATTGAGAAGCAGCCATCAAAGTTGATGATTGTTTTCCAAGGTCCTTGTTCAGGTGTTGATGTAATGGTTGCCGGACTTCAGATTTTTGCCGTTGATCGAAAGTCTAGGTTTGAACTTTTGAGGAGGGAGGCTGATAAGGTATTTCTCTGTCTATGATTGTTATCTGAAGCTATAAGAAACATGTCCTCGCTTTTCGCCTTTCATAATATGGTTGTGGCTTCAGGTTAAAGAATGTGAATCTGTTATGCGTAGAAATAGGATGATGAAAAATGAGCAATGAGTTGAATCTTTCTCTTTTTAGTGTGCATGATCATTCTACTATAATATTGTCCACAGGATTGATGCACTTGTGTACCATTGGTGATTATATTTCTTGGGTTTGTTTTTCCTTTTCTCCCTGCAGATTCGTAAACGCGATGTCGTGCTGAAGCTCAATGCACTTTCAGACGAAACTTTACATGGCCCCCTTGTGAACATAAAACAAACCACAAACAGCTTCGCTCTGGGATCCCGGATCAAGCAAGAGTATATAGAGAACGAAGAATTTGTCGGTTTCTTCTTGAAAAACTTCAACTGTGCCGTCCTTAGAGATCCTGACTTCCGAAAAGACAACAAGCTGATCAAACTTTGCCAAGAGAACAACATTCAGCTCATCGGCGATTGCAGGGAAGAGATCGAATCATCCTTGCATAAACGTTTGATAAACGTCCTCACCCGTTACATAGGCCGAGGGCTCAAGAACTTTTACATGAACAACACCAGAGTTGAAATGTTCAAGACTGCTCTCCAGATTGAGCAAAACACTCTCCTATTTCTCAACAACTACTACATCAAAGAAGACACAAGGTTCTCCCCAAAGAAGTTCATCAAGCTGATTTTGGCATTACAAGAACAAGGCGTGCCAATTCACGGGATTGGATATCCGAGCCATATGAAGAACCCGGTTGGGACGATTATATGTTCTCCATTGGACAAGCTTGGCGTTCTCGGGTTACCCATTTGGATAACCGAGCTCAAGGCGACATCGGTCAACGAACACTTGAGGGCGGATGATTTGGAGGTTATGTTGAGGGAGGCATTTGCACATCCTTCTGTGGAGGGAGTCATGCTCTCTGGGTTTTGGGAGTTGCTCATGAGCAAACAGAATTCTCACTTGGTGAATGCTGAGGGTGAGATCAATGCAGCTGGGAAGAGGCTGATTGAGCTTAACAAAGAGTGGAGAAGCTCAGCTTGTGGCCATGCTGATAAGAATGGTGAGTTTGGGTTTAGAGGCTTTCATGGAACTTATGAGGTTGAGATTGTTAGCAATGGAAAGAGAGTTACTAAGAGCTTTGTTGTTGACAGGAGTGATTCTCCACTTATGGTGAACATTGATCTCTAGTGAATTTGGACTATGTCCCTTTAGTACTACTTAGCATTAACTATTGCTTAATGATAAGCTAATCTATCCAATTAGTGAGTCAAATAAAGGTACAAACTTCAAACTCTGTAAGCAAAACCCAACTCAAAAAATGTCTTCTTCTTCAACATCGCTCCATTTTCTCCTCTTCCTGATCGCCCTTTCTCTCATCACACAACCCTCCACCGCCCTCCTCCATCGCCGACGCTCCCCACCGCCGGAAAACCCCAACTCCGGCGACCCACCAACCACCTACTTCGAAGTCACAAAGCCAATCAGCCACCCACCCACCAAACCCTGCTCTTACCTCCTCCTCCGCCACGACTTCGGCTACACCTACGGAAAACCCCCAATTCTGGCCCCCTACACTCCCCCCACCAATTGCCCAACCTCCGATTTCTCCGCCATCGTCCTCGAGTGGTCGGCCACCTGCAAAGGCCGCCAATTCGACCGGATCTTCGGCGTCTGGCTCTCGGGCGTCGAGCTCCTCCGAAGCTGCTCCGCCGAGCCTCGCCCTAACGGAATCGCCTGGAAAGTCCAGAAAGACGTCTCCAGGTACCACTCTCTGTTCATGTCCAACCAAACCCTAGCTGTCTATTTGGGCAATCTCGTTACCTCCACCTACACCGGCGTTTACCATGTCGAGATCTCAATTCACTTCTACCCGTCCACGGATCCGGGTCCAATTCCCGGAAATCGGGCGGATCTGATCCTCCCCATCTCTAGGAGCCTGCCACTCAACGACGGGCTATGGTTCGAGATTGAAAACTCCACTGATGTTGAAACCAAGAAATTTGAAATCCCATTGAACGTATACAGAGCTGTTCTTGAGGTCTATGTCTCGTTTCATGAGGACGATGAGTTCTGGTACTCGAATCTTCCAAACGATTACATTTCAGCTAACAATTTAACTGGTGTAGATGGCAATGGCCCGTTCAGAGAGGTCATTGTGACGTTGGATGACAGTTTTGTTGTGGGCGCTGTTTGGCCTTTCACTGTGGTGTTCACAGGAGGGATCAACCCGCTTCTGTGGAGGCCGATTACCGGGATCGGTTCGTTCGATCTCCCGAGCTACGACCTCGAGCTGACCCCCTTCTTGGGGAGGTTGCTAGACGGGGAGGCTCACGAGATCGGGTTTCGGGTCACCAACGCGCTCAATGTGTGGTACGTTGACGCAAACTTGCACCTGTGGCTCGACGAGAGGAGCTCGAGGACCACGGGGCGGGTTTCGAGCTACATTGCTCCGGATCTTCGGGTGTCTGTGGAGTCACTGTTTTCGGGGCTGAATGGGATGTTTGAGACACGGGCGAACCGGTCTGTTTCGTGTTCTGGCTGGGTCAAGTCTTCCTACGGTGAGATAACCACCTCATTTGCTCAAGAGTTTAGCTATCTTAACCTGATGCGGATAGGAGACGACGGGAATCTTCAGATAGTGAACCAGTCGATTGAGTTCAACACCAGCGTTCGTACCAAGAACCCAGCTTCTGAAGAAGTTGATACATTCCAATCGATCAGGAACTTTCCACTTTACTTGTACTCAGCTCTAGTTGATCAAGGCACAGATGGCTACATTGAGTTGGCGAACGTGACATTAGGCTTTAACGAGGCTAAGGTCTCGGATAATGGAGCTGGGGACGCTAGGAGTTCTTCGCTTAAGAACTTGCAGAACGCTGAAGGCGTCATGGTGGTGAAGGACAATTTGGTTGTCAGTGGAGTGGGAAGTACGCGACAAGTATACGAGTATCATAGCAGTATCGAACCGTGCTACTTGAGGAATGTCAGCAGTTCTAATTATACTGTGGCTTATGATGAAGTTAGCACTCAGTGTATCCAGAAACCGGGTCTTGTTGAAGCTATGCAACTGTAAAGAAGCTTCAGCCTGGTTGTTTGTTTTATTCTTTGCCACTGTGAATCGTTCTTGTCGCGCGAGTTCTTGTTCGGTTTATGACGAAAATCTCGTGTCCAATGTTGTCAGGATCGGGATTCTTGGATCAAATCATACTTGAAATAAAATCCTATAGCTCATGTTGCAGGTTTATTTTACTGTCAAAGATGATCAAAATATTATGCCTAACTTCATATTTTGAAGTCTTTTCAATCCAATCTGAACTGAGACAATTTAGTCATACCATGAAACTATAAATCCCATGTTATTAGCTAAGTTGCATAGCTTAGGTTTATAATAGAAACAGAGGAAACTAGAGATCATGTCTATAACTCAATATATTAGTATTTTTGTATGAATCATGAGTTTGAACTTAATCTGCTATGTTTAGAGCTGTCAAAACCTAATCCGACCCGAAAAATCGACCCGAATCGATCGAAATTTTTTGGGTTGAAACCCGACCCGAATAGTAGCGAGCAAAGAAAAAAACCGAACCCGATTAACCCGAATCCGATTGGGTTGAAACCCGAGACCGACCCGACCGACCCGATATATTATATATATGTAGAATAAATATATTATATTGTATATATTATATAATATTTTATCATAAAACCTACTATAAATAAAACATTATTGTAAAAATCTATTAAAAATAATATTTTATTATTAAATATTATTATTTAATCATTATATTATTTTAATAATCATTAAAAATTCAAATTCTTGACCTGTTAGGTCGACCCGAACCCGCACGATAACCTGTCAAGACCCGACCCGGCTTGACCTGTAACCCGATAGACCCGAACCCGAAAAGACCGAACCCGAATCCACTCGACCCGACCTGTTTGACACCTCTAGCTATGTTGTATGATATTTTGGACTATTCAAAAAAAGGCTCATATTGATGATATTTGCTATATTATATATATTCAAACAAGCTCCAACCGGATCTCTGTTACAAATACAAAGAGACCCTCCCTTGATAGACTATACATGTTTAATTCCCTAATTAACTACAATATCTAATTCACAATCACTAAAACATGATTAATCATGCTCAAAAAAGGCATGATTAATCGACTAATTAATCACTCCATAAACAACCTAACAAGCTGAACAGACTTGAGCTCATGCAACTCCTTCTGAAGCTTCTTGTTGTCTTCAGTCAGCTTCTCACACCTCTTCTTCAGTAGCTCACACTCCATTTCCGTTTGCTTAAGCTTTGTTCTGCAAAACACAATTAAACCCTAATTTAATTAATCAACTCAACTTGACCAATACCAAATTGTGTTATACTATAATTCTTACCTAGCTCTTCTATTCTGAAACCAGACCTCCACTTGACGTGGCCTTAGATTCAACTGCTTTGCCAGCTCTTGCTTTTGATTCTGACAATTCAAATCTCCAAAACATTAACTTCTCCGAAACAAAGGGTTAGTTTAGCTAAAACCCAATTAAGAAGACTAGCTAATTAACTACATACAGGGTTAAGAGTGGGGTGATCTTTGAAGGACTCTTCAAGAACATCAGACTGATGCTTTGTGAGCCTGAGCTTCTTCCTAGGGCTTCCTTCGTCGTCTTCTTTATCCGATATCGTTCTCTTCACGCAACCCGGGGAAGAAGACGGCGATCTCGGGCTGATTGAAATCTGTTGATCATCCGTTTTTGCAGGAGCCAAGGAAAGACAAGGCATGACATGGTCAAACTTCATCGTTGTCGTCGTCGTCGGTTTCTCCTTGTTCTTGGCCTTGAGATCAGTTGTGGTTGTTGTGAGAGATAGAGTGAGGCCTGTGGTTTCACAATCTGAATCCATATTTTTTTTAAGTGCTTCAAAATATTTGGGTGTGATTAATTGATTGATATGAAGGAGAAAGGTAGGAAGAAGAAGGAAAAGAAGTAGACAAGAGGTGTTGAGTTTATAAGGAAAATCTAAAGTGTGTACGGAGTAAAGTTTGTGGTTTTTGTGTTTTGTTGTGTGAAACGGTTTCTTGTGAGTAGTACAAAATCTAGCAACTTCGCTCACATTATCTTGAAATATTTTAATTAATGCATTCATTATGGATTTGCTTACTAATCATCGACAATAGCTACATGCACCTATATATTCTAGATTTTATGATAATATTAAAAATATCAGAAAAGGTAGCTATAGCGTTTTTCAGTGAGTATAAAATGAACTCGGATATTGAAACACGTACAAAAATAAATAATCTAAGTTATTGTTGGATTATAGTTTACACATTCGAAGTGTCTCTAAGTGTCAACTTAACTAGACTTGTTACATCTACAATATACATCGGATATAGTTCACACATTAAGATTTTGATGCCAATATCCACATAAGTTTGATAGATTATTATTTCTGATATCGATTGCTGTTGTAACATAACTCTACTAAACTCTCTAGTAAACTGACTTTATATGGGTGAATAACCCTAAAATGGGCTTTATGGTTGTTTGGAAGGTGAGTTTTAATGAGATTTTAAGGAAAGAGAATGATGGGAATCATTATTCTATTTCTATTGTTTGGTTTAGGTTTTAAATATGATTTGGTGGGATTTTATAAGCAAAATGATGGAAAAATGAATCTCGTCAAATTGGTGGAATTCGATGAGAAATTAAAAATGCACACTTTCAAATGAAGAAATAATATGAATTTTTTTTACAATTCCTCGTCAAAATATATATCTTTACCTAGCGCAAGAAATGTCTAATTTTCATATATTACTTTCTCACTCTTTCTTTTCTTTCCATTTCATGATTTTGTGCGGTAAGGTTCAATGTTGAGCTATTGGCTATACGTCAAATCTAAGTCCATTTAAATCTTCGTACGAGCTATCCGTGTTCAAATCGAGCAAAAAATGGAATAGCAATAATTACAAGGGGGTTCATAGTGTATATTTGATCGATCTCTCTATCGTTATGAATTATGGTCCTGGAATAAAAGCTAAGATAAACTATCCAAATGGAATGTATCAATCTCTTTCATAATTATTGATCCATCTTCACTAAAAGTATTATTCTGTAATTCTTATTCACATAGTTGTGCAAATCGTAATCGATCACCGATAGGCCAATGCATACCCGTGATTTTTATGGAAATTAATGGAGCAAGACGTGTATATGTAGATTACTCAATGATGATATAAATATCTATTTTTTTAATCAGAAATAGAATAAACATTTAAATTTAAAAATTAGAATCCCAAATTCTAATAAATATAACTACCTATTTTTTTAATCAGAAATAGGGTAAACATTTAAATTTAAAGAATTAGAATCCCAAATTCTAATAGAAATTTAACATAAATTTTCTGATTATTTTTTTAAAATCAATGTCTTATCGAAGGACATAATTTAGAAAAACCGTATAATCATATTTAGCATACACCAACTAATTAAAGCATCCCATTCCAGCTTGAAAGATACAATTAAATTTACCTATGTACAAAAGTTGTTGAAGAGCTTTCGGCATCCATCACTTGCCTACATTATTAGAGTACTTTGTTCATCAACTAATTACCAAACACTTGACCACCACTTTTAACAAGAACATATTCCATTCATGTATGAAAATGGTACATGCTAAGTCAATATTCGAATTAAATCCTTATCTTTCTAATAGTCAATGTATAGTTTAATCTTGTAATCAAGAAAAGTCTAGGTGATCGACCAAAAAGTTAGAGCACAAGTTCGAGCATCATTTAAAAATTAATCACTAATCATGCACTAAAAGAGGTACTCACACAGTCACACGCCATCATAAGTTAAAAGAGTATGAGGTAAAAATGAGTTACTAACATCCTCAATTGACCTACCAAGTGATAGATAGTCAATTATTACTCTCATTTTTTCACTGGTTTGTTAGTTTATATCCGATAAAAAAATTTTATCGATAAAATTATTGTTTTATTTTTGTTGAGGGTATTGTCTATAAAAACCGAACCGGTGATCTCTGACTACTAATTTTGAAGATTCAACCGATTGACTAGATTAGTGAAGGCTAATAAAAATATTGTTGTCTCATAACCAATGGAAAGGGTTTATGTAGTGGGTCCTATTGTACCTAGCTAGTAGCTACCACCAAATACCAATAATTTGATAGGACCAGATTTTGACTAAGCAAGAAAGGGGTTATATATGGACCTATAATGTGTCCTCATAATATGGTATTTGTCTTCTTATCCTAAACTAGGACATAGCTTAGAGGTGATTATTAAATTACGAGTTTGAATTTCGTTCTAATAACTTAAGTACTTTTTATGGTCTAAGAATGAACAATGTGCAAACGGTTTAGAATGTAGTACGTAGGTAAATCGAATGAACTTACCCAAAGAAGTGGCAAATCTACCAATTCTAAAAATCTTTAAGTTGATATGAACCATCAGAAAATGACGATTTTCGCCTTCCACGAATCGTTGCAAACGCTCTTAATTACATGAATCAATCAAACTTTGTCTCCCTCAATCTTAACATGAGTGGAGATTGTTACAAAATGACTTCCTATACACGCTCTCTTAGAGAAAGGGCCGGGCCCGAATCATCATCAAGTTGAAATGTGATCCTAATAGGCCGACATCAAAGTGCATTACACCATCAAACTCGTCTCTAATGATATACCCATATAAGATAACGCCCTCTTCTTCTTCTTTTTTAACTCCATCGAAATTAATTTGAACAGACCCGAGCACAAATTGTTCCCATTTCATTTGACCGAGATGACTAACCTCTTTTATTTTTTTTGGTTGAGGGCACTGCCCATGAGAGTCGAACCGGTGACCTCTGGGTACTACCCTTGGAGGCTTAACCGTTTGACTTAATGCCCGAAGGCACTAACCTCTTTTATTGGACTCACAATTTCCCAATAAATCGCATATTTCGAATAAAACAACAAAACTATATCGACTTTGGTAAATTTACTTTGCTCGTCTAAAATAAAAAATTCTTTTTTTTTAATTAAAGTACCAAATACACCACCAAAAATACATCAATGACTCAAATTCTTCTTGGTTCATGAATCAAAAAGATACATGTTCTTTTCTAGTACGTTACTCATATGGGGTCACTCAATGCCCCACGTCGACCGACCTATTTCTATTTCCATTGGATTCATCCAAGACTTCATGTTGGCCTCCACTCAGCTAGCAATCAAACTAAACTATAGACTATAGTGTGGCTTTTCAACAACAAAGCAAATTCATTTTATCGTTATATATACGCATGTCATTGTGACAACACCTATTATATTCATGCTCTTTTCCATTAATATAGTACTACCTACATACTACCCCTGTTTTGTGTCAAGTTGCAATTGGCCCCAATAAAGTTTGTTTATATCACAAATCCGTCTAGAACCCTTGTGATATTATCATAATTGAAGGCATGTCTCTAGTCAAGCGGTTAAATCTTCAAGAGCAGTATCCAGAGGTCATCGGTTCAACTCTCATATACAGTGTCATCAACCAAGAAAAATATTAAACACATGTCTATCCTAATTGCTTAATGACCTCTCATCAAGCATATACCCTATATGTTCTTATTAGACAGAATCAAACAAATAGTCCATTTTCATAAAATCGAATTAAACGAGTATAGTAATTAATAGTAAACGAACATACACTACTAGAAAACACGGCAAAAACCGACGCTTTTTTAAACATTTTTTGACGCATAAAAGTGTCGAGAAATTCTTTCTCGACGCTCCATAAAAGCGTCGGGATTTTCAACGTCGCAATTTGCAGACACAAATAAGCGTCGAGAATCAAGACACTAAAAAGCATCGAAAATAACCGTGACAGTAAAAAATGTCGAGATTATTATGTAAGACAAAGAGTTTCGCCTATTTATGACACAAATTAGCGTCAACTTTTTAGACAAATATGGACATATAAAAGCGTCGAGCCCTGTAATGACAGCAAAAAGCGTCGCGATTTGCGCATAGCGCGAATGCTTATACCCATTTATGACTTTAAAAAGTGTCGAGATATGCATCCATTTCCGACAAAATAAAGCGTCGAGAATTCTATGATCAAAAACAAAAAAAAAAATCGATTATATGTAAAGCAGTTATTAAACCTAATTATCGAGACATTGTTATTGGTGTACATGTATCCTTAATGAAATGAGCTTTTCAAGTCAATTATTATCATCTAGATACACCATTATATTAACTAGACATAATGATTCAAATATACAGTCAAATGTTCAGATTAATACCTAAGAGGCTAAGATGTCTAAGCTGTACGTTAAGAATATCACATTGCTCCGAGTTGACTTGCTATTCGGGGCCCAATCATGACATAAGTTCCAGGAAAATCATCAGTTCCATTGATTGAAGTAATGAAATCTGAAAGAGGAAAATAAAAAAGATCTAGTTAGTTTAGATCAAATGTGATAACTGAGTAAGAAGTCTATACATAACAACCATCCTCCATGTTAACCAAAGAACAAATAACAATGCAAGATGCTCCCTGATTTAAACAATGAGAAAGTAAAAGAAAGTAGTGGATTGTTTTCATAAGTGAAAGCCTAGGCCCATATTACTCAGATACACACACATTTGAATCATAAATGTTTCTACACTAACTTTATCAAAATACTCAATTCTAGCTGAACTTATGAGAACATGCCTCATGGTTAGAAACTAGATAGAAGAGTCAAAGTAATATACACACTCACACACTTAGGCATCAGGTATAGTGGCTAGGCTTCACTCGTGATAACAAATAATCACAGTGGAAGACATGAGGTCATGATACAAACATGCCCCTAGTTCATATAAAAAACATGTTGGCAGTGACAAAAAATGCAAACATGGTCATGCTTGTACTATACCTTTCATCAACCCACACAAGTAAATAGATTTACAAGTTTGAACTTTTATTCTTTCGCCAAAATAACCCACCTGACTCTTTCACATGAATCTATACTCTTGAATTCATAACTCAGAAAAACACAATGAACAAATTAAGATGAGATTACCTTTAAGCTTTGTATGAATTAGTTTCCACAACGATTCCAATTGCATTTTTCATTGACTTAAACTTGTGGGTAGGATGGGCAATGATTTATTCTTCACTGGCAGCTTGAAATTGACTATGAAGATATCAAAAAAGAACTTTCATATAAGATTCTAGTAAGGATGTAAAAGAGTGATATTTATTGACAAAGTGCTCCACTTCTTACATGAAACACTGTTTAAAAATTTGTTAGGACTCTCAGAAAAGAAATGTCATGCACTAGAGCTTGAATAGAGTACTATATTGATAGTCAAAGTGGAAAAAGAAAGTGGAATGGGTTAATGCCGTGTAGCATCTTTAAAGGCATTCAGGGTCTGTACCTCATTTCTACAATAGTGGAGTTGTGGTTGGTTTTCTTCCTCAGGCCCCATCATAGGTAATAATGTCCAAGAAGAAAACTATATATTTTCCATACTTTTCTGGATCAACAAAAGATGTACAATAAAACAGATTACTATAATTAAATCATAAGCTCTAATTCAATAACTTATCTTATCATAACTAATTGTTTTTCTTTTCCTGTATATTAATTCTTTCTACATCCAGGTGAAAAAGTCTATGATCATTGCTTGGTTTAAACTAGTCTAACTCGATGAAAACAAATCAAACTATCGAACCAATTCTATCTGTCAAAAATAGATGAGTAAAAATGTCAGTATTCAGAATGCATGCTAAAAAAGAATCTAATACAAATGATTAAAAGGGAATCTGATACAGATGATCCATCACGGTTTTGCTTCTTTCTTTGACATATATACATATATATATAGCAAGTGTCCAAGAGGGAGAAAGCTACAGCAAGTGATCACATGGCATGGTTTAGAACTAGTAGGACTATTTGAAGTTATCCAAATTTTGGAGCTATTTAGAGTACTAAAACCCACACAAGCACGTACGTACTGCTAGTTTAATAGCTTTACCCATCCATATGGGCACCAGGATCAACTAAATTAATAATGAAAAAACGAGCTATATATGGGTAACCAGGGATCAAAGCCACATAATTAATTTGGACAAACCTACCTATATATATTCCATACACTTAATTGATGCAAAGTAATATGATGCAAAGGATTATGAAATAGTATTTCAGAATATATGGAATAAAATCATTCAACTTCTTAATGCATCTAGCTAGGCCTTTTCAATCTCATGCTCTCAGACAACTCAACACCACATACCCTTACAAAAATAATGGATAAAAGGACCTTCCAAAGCAACAATTCAACCACGAACAAATCTTGTCCATCATTATCCAAAAACAATGATGTAATCAATTACATATCCTTTACAAGTTGAGTCAGCTCAGCATAGTTTGAGTTCGTCATGTCATTGTGAAGAAATGTTTTCTTAGTGAGGTTCTAATCATATCAGTTGAACAGAAGTAGTTTTTTTTTTGCCAATTAAGAAGAGATTCAGGATTCAAGTGGTAAATTAAGATCAAGTGGAACCAAAATAATACCACTGTGCTGCAACATTGACAATCAATAAAACTTTCCCTTTGTAATTGCTCAGATCTACATCATTCCCACCAAAGTTCTGTAGACAATTTTTTTTTGCATTATTTGAACTAGTGAAGAACCAAATCATCACGAATTAGCACCATCAAACAAGTGAAGACCCAAAAATCAATATCCATTACAGAAAATCGATCTCAAATCACGCTATCAAATCCTCCATGAAAACGCTGTCTTAGACAATTTGCCCTAATTCTCCAGAGGAAAACAAACCTAGAAGAACTATCATACGAACAAGATTGAAAAGAATTGAGAGAGACAAACCTTGACAATGGAATCATAGACGGATTTGGACACGCTAGTGTTGAGCAAGTAGGCAGATTACTCTACAAACTTCAAATCTCCGGTCACCTGCTCTCCATCGGCAACGCTTGAGGAAAGTACCTTACCAGGAAGTCGAATGATTCGAATGATGAGAAATCAAATCAACTCATGGGGATGGGCAAGGGTAACTAGATCTGAATTTGTTACAATCAAAGAGATACGCAAATGGGAGTTAGGGTTTCAGGAAAAGAGAGAGAGGCGAGAAGGAATTACTGAGGCTTGTCCACTTGTAAGGGATTTGTAATTAGAAGGCAGAACTAGCGGAGAAAGAACATACCTGACTTTATTAGCTCGCCCTATGGAGGAAAATTCCGCTGAAGATAGCAAAAGCCTGGGAACCACTCGAAAACCAAAATTGAGAGAGGGCGGTCAACTAATTCGAAAAGATGATAATGAAATCAGTAGATCTCACCAAGGGAAATCATTAATGAGCTCTTCTTTTGATAAGAAGACGAATTGCAAGCAAGCAAGCTATTTTTGGAACATCCTGGTGTGCCCTAAACAATTGATTGCGTCCGATAAGAGAGAAAGAGAGGTGATACTTGTTCTCCGCTACCAAACACAGGCCGCCTGATATCTCCTTCTCACAAGCCGCCTAATATCGCCATCCTGTTGAAGAAAACGAGCGAGAGGAGTTAGCGTTGGTGAGCGTGAGGAGAGGAGCGAGATGAAACGAAGACGTTCAAGGCAATGGAGAACCCTAATTGAAGAGGATGGGCGGCAGAACGGATGGGATTGATGAGCGAGGGTTTTCGATAGCGGTTTCAAAAGCTGTACGATGGAAGAAGAATTATTGAATATTTTTAAAACATATAATTTACTCGTATTTACGGTACTTGCGGCATGAACGTGGGAGACCCCGACGCTTTGTGGCCAATTTTGACACCATAAAGCGTCGTAAATTTCGACGATGTAATATGTCGTCAAAAGCGTCGAGATATGCCGCACACCTTGCTATTTCCAGCGACACTATGGCAAAGTGTCGATCAAAAAGCGTCGAGATTTAACCTGTTTTTTAGTAGTGATATGGTCTATATTAATGCTCAATCGGCCTAGTGGTATCCTTACATAGCGTTGGCTACGAGTTTCGTTCTTCTGGCATGTATATATAGAGAGCCTTTCCCCAAGTTCGGATAATAATATGTATGGTAGAAATCTAGAGCAATATTGATCGGTATAAAGAACCAGACATACTTGGTACGGACCCGGTGTGAGTCACGTACCGAACCTCCGTTGGTCGGAGGGGAGAGCCGCGTCCGGTGTGGGCGCAAGACTCAAGCAGTCCGCGGTGGTAGCGCGGAGAAAGGGAGGCACCAAAGAGAATTAGGGCAAAGGTCTAATTTCTCTGATTAATTTCTCAATGAGACAATTAGGAAGTATTTATACCTAAGCCCTAGACGGTTCAAACAAAATGCATCTCAGGAAAGAACCGACAAGAAAACCCGAGAGGAGAGACTTTGCTCTAGTTCAAAAATTACAAATAAAATAATAATCCGAAAATAACGACATAACAATCCGAATAATAAAATCAATCATCAAAACAACTCGGACGACGCCGAATCCGTCTTGGTCTCGTAACCGGCTCGGACTCCCTTGACTCGTTGATAGGCACATGTTAGGTAGTGTTTTAGGACATGTTTAGTTAGGATTTTTATGGTTTTTGGTATAGTTTTAGTTAGTTTTGCTAGTTTTGTTAGTTTGTAGAAAGATTCGGATATCTACACTTTGTTGTGGTTTTTAATTGTAGATGTGAAGACAATAAGTGGAGAGGAGGTGAAGCCAAAGCATTGGAGAAAGCAAGAAGAGAGCCAAGCTATGAGATTAGCCCAAGAGGTGATGGGAAAAGCACACTTGGTTCCGGACTATGTATTGGAGTTGTTGTTTCGACACCTCTTGCTTGTAAGGGCTGGATCTGGAGCTATGGTGGTCGGATCGAGCTGATTTTGGTTTCATTGGAAAGCTAACTCGAAGAGCTACAATTCATCTTTTTACTCCGAGTCCAAATTCCAACTCGAAGTGGGTCAAAACAGCCTCTGAAGTGATACGTGACGACCAGTGTTGAAAGCGCGGGCAGGAGGTTCCAAAGCGCGCCCGCGCTTTAGAGGTGTACCCCGCGCTTCGACACCTGAGCATCTGGCGTGAAAACTCGGGCAGACAAGCCAAAGCGCGCCCGGGCTTTAGGGTTTGGTCGCGCTTTCACCCGCGTGTCCGGAAAGTGATATTTTTGTATGGGCTTGGGCTTTTGGGTTGAAACTTGTTTTGGATAATATTTTTAGAAACCTCTTAGATATATTTTTGGATATTAGTTTCTAAGTTTATTATCTTCATATTCTTTGACTTTGAGGATTATTGTTGGAGCTTGAGAAGAACAAGAACCCTATGGGAACCTTTGTAAGCTTTTCAATGTCTTTTAATAACTAAACCTCTTTTGCTTGACTAGTTAATTGAAATTGTGAACGAAGTATTATTGTGAGGTTTGATTGTTCTTAATTTTCCTTGACTAGATTGTTTTCTCTGTGCTTAATTGATTAATTTCAGCCTAGGGTTTTATTAGCTTGATCACCTAATATGATCTCTAGGTTGAATTACAACTAGATCTTTCTAATTACCGGTCGGTGTTAATTAGATCAAAAGTAGAACCTTTAATCAATCTAGGACTGGTAGGACTAGTTGATTAGAGAAGAGAATTCAATCGCATGTTATTTGGATGTCTGGTTGCTCTGAATGCATGTTTCTATTGATACTTGAATCTTAATGTTGTTGTCAAGTTGAATCTAGGAGGTTTCTTAGGTTATTTGATAATTAGGGTTGTTAGTACCGGTCGGGCTAATAACTAGAATTGAAGTAGGATTAATAATGCCATGAAGTTGGGTTATTAGCATTCCACAATAGATTAGTCAAGGTAAAAAGAGAATTTTGATAATCAATGATCAATAATCGAATTCGCAATGGATATTAACTGGTTGAGCATACTTCTCCCATATTTTACATCTCATCTTTGTTTTGCATTCCTTAGTTAGTTTAGTTATTAGATTCATATTCAAAACCCCCTTTTTTACTCTGAGTAGCGTAACAATAAACACTGAAACCTGAGTCTCTGTGGGATCGACCCTTACTTCCCTACTACATTAGTTGGGTTGTTTGGATTATTTTGATAGGTATTAAGGCGACTAAAATACCTCTATCACTCGTCCGTATCAATCTCCCCGCGGTTGACAATCGGCTCGTCCTCGAGCCGCAGGTGCGGGAAAGTCTTCTCCATGGCCTCGGCGGGCTCCCATGACGTCGCGGCTGGCTCGCCGTCACTCCATTCCACGCGCCATTTGCGTCGCGGTTGGCCGTCCACGAGGACGGTACGCTCAGCCGTGGCCCGGACCGGTCGAGAGAGAGGGCGGTCGTACAGGAACTCAGCTGGCAGCGTAGCGGTGTGAGGGCCTGTGCCGTCGTCTTTGAAAGGTCTCAACAATGAGACGTGAAAGACGTTGTGGATGCGAGCGGTGGTCGGAAGCTCAAGTCGATACGCTACAGGTCCGACTCGCTCGATAATAATGAAGGGCCCATAAAAGCGACGGGCCAGCTTGGCTGCCATGGGGCGCGCCACAGAGTGCTGCCGGTACGGTTGAAGCTTGAGTAACACTCGGTCCCCGACTTCGAATTCCACATCGCGTCGATGCTTGTTAGCTTGGCTCATCATGCGTTGTTGCATCTTTCTCAAATTTGTCCGGAGGAGCTCAAGTACTTGTTCGCGGTCTCGTACGGCCTCGGAAGCCGGCGTTGGTGGCCCGGTCGGTATGGTGGCCCGACTGATCGGCGGCGGTTCTCGGCCATATAAAGCACGAAACGGAGACATGCGTAAGCCCTCATGAAACATACAATTTAAAGCGAACTCAGCCCAAGGAAGGAATTCATACCATCGACGCGGACGCCCATGAGTGAAGGCGCGGAGGTATTGCTCGAGACCTCGGTTCCGCACCTCCGTTTGGCCGTCCGTCTGGGGGTGATAGGCGGTACTATGGAGAAGCATCGTACCGCTGAGGCGATGAAGCTCGGTCCAGAATGCACTGGTGAAAATGGCATCGCGGTCGGACACTATCGTTGCCGGCACGCCATGGTGACGCACGACGATCTCCACAAAAACGGACGCGACTTTGGGCGCGTCGTACCGCGGTCCGAGAGCGCCAAAGTGGGCGTACTTGGAGAGACGGTCCACCACGACCAAGATAGTCGTATAGCCCCGGGACGGTGGAAGGCCTGTAATAAAATCCATGGAGACGTTGTCCCAAACCTGAAGTGGTACCGGTAACGGCTGTAAAAGACCCGCAGGTTTCTGGGTGCTATATTTAGTGGTTTGGCACACTAAACATGAGGAGACAAAGTGCCTGACATCGCGACGCATACCCGTCCAATAAAAGACCTCGGCCACACGGCGGAAGGTTCGGTCAACTCCCGGGATGGCCGGCTGACGGTGATGAATGGAACTCGGTTAGAATTTCAGCTTTCAGCGGTGATTCCGAGCTGAGCACTAATCGGGGGTTGTAGTATAGGACACCGTCATGGATGCGAAACGGCGCTGGCAAGGTACCAGCGGCTGCCTGGCTATGCCACGCCTGCAGGTCGGAAAAGGCCTCGTTTTCCCGACGAAGGCGCACGAGAATGTCCGGCAGAGGGGCTGAAAGAGCCAGGAACTGCTGCAGCTGTGAGTCGGTCTCGGTCAGGCTTCGGGAGAGCGCATCAGCGACCTTGTTACTTGCGCCCGTCTTGTATTCTATCCGGAATTTGTAACCCATCAATTTCCGCATAAAGAATTGTTGATCCGGAGTTTGAATAACCTGAGATAGGAGTTCCTTGAGACTCTTTTGATCACTCCGGATGAGGAACTCGCGGCCCAGCAAATATTGACGCCATTTTTGCACTGCAGACACAATGGCGAAAAGCTCACGGTGGTAGGCCGACGAGCCTCGACGACGTGGCCCGAGTTTCTTGCTGAAATAGGAGAGCGGCCGCTCGTCTTGGAGAAGGACTACCCCAACGCCGTCGTCCGAAGCATCAGTCTCGATGGTGAAGGGCTTCGTGAAGTCCGGCAATTGCAATATAGGCGGTGACATCATGGTTTCCTTCAACCGCTGGAAGGCGTCATTAGCGGCGTCGGACCACACGAACTTGTCCTTCTGTAAGAGAGAGGTGAGCGGGGCGGCAAGCAACGCATAGTGGCGAATAAACTTGCGGTAGTACCCTGTAAGACCGAGAAATCCGCGGAGTTGCTTGACCGACTTCGGAGTAGGCCATTCCGACATAGCGGAGAGTTTCGCAGGATCGGCCAACGATTGCCCCCCGGTCACGATATGACCCAAATACTCCACCCTGGAGGTCCCGAACGAACACTTGGAACCCTTGACAAAGAAGTGATTCTCTTGCAAAACCTGTAATGCAACAGCAAGGTGGCGAGCATGCTCCTCTAACGACGGACTGTATATCAAGATGTCATCGAAGAAAACAATCACAAAGTCACGGAGATACGGAGCAAAAATCTGATTCATCGCAGCTTGGAATGTAGACGGAGCATTCGTCAAGCCAAAGGGCATAACGAGAAACTCGAAATGACCGTCATGAGTCCGGAATGCCGTCTTGTAAATATCAGCCGAATGCATGCGAATCTGGTGATATCCTGAACGCAGGTCTAGCTTAGTGAAGAAAGTCGCTCGACCAAGCTCATCAAAGAGTTCATCAGCTGTGGGAATAGGAAACTTGTCGGCGACGGTAGCAGTGTTCAGAGCTCTGTAGTCAATGCAAAACCTGAAACTGCCATCCTTCTTCTTGACTAATAAAGCAGGAGAGGAGAAAGGGCTCGTGTTGTGGCGAATAATACCCTGCTGAAGCATATCAAGGACCTGACGTTCAATTTCGGACTTCTGAAAGTATGGATACCTGTAAGGTCGGACGTTGACAGGTTTAGAGTTGGGTAGCAGATGAATGCGATGATCCCAAATGCGCTTTGGAGGAAGCGAAGTGGGTAAGCTAAAGACCTGGGCGTGCTGTTGCAATACCTCACGCAATAATGATGGCAGGTCCGCAGGGAATAGCTCCGACTCAGAGAGCTCTGAAAGAGACGCGTCTGCCTGCACCGGAATAATCTCAAAGAACTCGGCTACACTCTCGGTTGCGCAAAGGGACTGTAAAGTATGGGCGGAAATCTGCTTTGGAGAGCTGCGGTCACCCTGTAAGAAAACCTGTCGGTCCTGCCATACGAATTCCATAGTCAACTTGGCATAGTCATGAGAAACTTTGCCCAGAGTCTGTAACCACTACACACCAAGCACAACATGCGGTCCATGCACCGCCAGAACAAATAGATCAATCAGGAAGGTGTGACCCTGTAGCTGAACCAGAGTGCCTGAACACTGATGGGTACACTGCAAATACGCGCCGTTGCCGACGAACACGCGGAAAGGGTGTACCGCTGTCAAAGTCAAGTGTAGCTGCTCAGCAATAAACGGATGAATGAAATTGTGTGTGCTTCTGCCGTCAATCAACACCTGAATAGAGAGATCAGCAATAGAGCCTAGAATCTTGAGAGCTTTCGGACTGGAGAGAACCCCCCATCGAATTGATGCTAGACACATCCCCCTGCACCACAATCTCATCTTCCGGTCCGACATCATCAGGAAACTCGTCTTCGGACTCTTCACAACCGCGCAGCAAGAAGCGAGGCTTGCACCGATGTCCCCGGGTGTACCTCTCATCACAATTATAACACAAGCCTTTTTTAGAGCGCTCTTCTCGTTCAGCTAAAGTTAAGCGTTTAATAGGAAGAGAAGACGGGTTACCGTTCAAGGGTGGTGCTCGGTCGGTGGAAGCCGATGGTGTGGAGGTTTGGACCCCGCCGAGAGCTTGGTGCGGCTGACCAGCAGACGAGGTGGTAGTGGTCTGCCAAGGCCGACGGCCAACCGGCTTCCATTGCGGGGCGGTGTCTTGAATCGTGGCCGACAATTCCCGAGCCAATGCGAAGGCCTCCGATAGCGTCGCTGGGCGACGCATGTTCAGTTCCCGCCGGATCGGTTGTTTCAATCCACCTTTGTATAGGGAAATCAAAGTCGATTGAGTCAATCCGCGGACATGGTTCAACAACTTCTCGAACTCCACCTGATAGTCCAAAACCGACCCCGTCTGCTTGACATCCTTAAGAAGACTAACATAATCTTCATAATGATGCGGGTCGAATCGTTGTTGCACCGAGAGCAGAAATTCCGGCCAGGTTTCCGCCGCGTGGTTCTCGCGCTGATAGCGAAACCAATCCGAGGCGGGCGGGTCAAACAGCATATTGACCAAACGGAGACGATCAAAGTCCGAGGTGTAGTAGTAATCGAAATAGCCCTGCACCTTATACACCCACCCGCGCGGATCCGTGCCGTTGAAGTGAGGCGGATCAAGGCGGATTTTCGGTATTGTTTCATGGCCCGGCGGTGCGCGAATTTCCACCCGTGGGCGGTCCTGCGCAGGCGGCTGGCGTGGTGGTGGAAGGACTTGAGCGAGAGCCAATCCCGCCTGGGGAGGATTAGGGTTCGCCAGCCCTGGCGCCGCGTATGCTGGCTGCGGGAGCACCGCTGGTTGCGCGTTCGCCCGATTAGGGTTCGGCGGATTAGGGTCACCCGCTGGCGGAACGACGGCCTGCGGTGGAGGGTTCGGCGGGTCTTGCGCCGCAGGTGGCAGCGCGCGGTCATTGATGATGTCAAACACGAGCCCAACGCGACGTCGATCCAACTCAGCCTCGGCGCGCAGGGTGTCGTGATCGATCTGTACGCTCAGCAACATGTCACGGACCTCGGTGACATGCGCCGCGATCTCGGCGACGGAGGCAGTCAGCGCCGCGGCGGCGGGTCCGAGATCGGCAGAGGAATTCCCGTCGGAAGACATGGTTCACGGGATGAAAGCACCAGTTGGTACGGACCCGGTGTGAGTCACGTACCGAACCTCCGTTGGTCGGAGGGGGGAGCCGTGTCCGGTGTGGGCGCAAGACTCAAGCGGTCCGCGGTGGTAGCGCGGAGGAAGGGAGGCACCAAAGAGAATTAGGGCAAAGGTCTAATTTCTCTGATTAATTTCTCAATGAGACAATTAGGAAGTATTTATACCTAAGCCCTAGACGGTTCAACAAAATGCATCTCAGGAAAGAACCGACAAGAAAACCCGAGAGAAGAGACTTTGCTCTAGTTCAAAAATTACAAATAAAATAATAATCCGAAAATAACGACATAACAATCCGAATAATAAAATCAATCATCAAAACGACTCGGACGACGCCGAATCCTCCCTTGACTCGTCCGTATCAATACTTGTATAAAAGTTATAACATGAAAGTTCGATGAAATTTATCATAAAATCAATTGATAACCAAAAAAAAGCAACCAAACAAATCATATACTAAATTTATTTACTGTAAAATTACCGACGTGAGATAACATCCTTCCTAGTATACACACTTTGGACTTAAAATATCATTCAAAGGCTTTTTAACAAAGAACAAAACAAATTCTTGAGGTCTTTTCATACATAAAAGCTCTCTTTTTGTTTTTTGAAAGAGAGATAAAGAGAATTTCTGAAGAATTTCCTACTAGAGATGCCAAATTAATGGCATACATGCACAATCATTGGCGGTGATATAGTAGTGGCCGTTACACGGTAGTTGAGAATGGGACAATTAATCCAAAAGGGCCTACCTATTAAAATAAAGGTCAGTTTTGCTACGACCAAAACTTGGTGACCATTAATTTGCTAATAATTTCCCAGACTCACAAGCAAACACACCGACCTTTCCATTCTTTCTAATTTCCAAAAACCTCCCTTTCTTTTTGCTTTCATCCGTTTCTGTCCATCCACCTCCATCTTACGTGTTAAGCTCCCCTTTTAACCTCGAACATACGTGTTATGTTTTGTGTGAAATCGTAGATTTCGAATATTTGGTTCACCATTACACGTATAGTTTCGGTGGGGCAAGTAAAAATGACCATACTCATTAGTACAATGAAAGTGATGTTTTCCTTAGGATGTTAAGAAAAATGTAGTTTTACTTTCTTTCTTTTTTGTCCATTTGAAAACGAGGGTTTCAAACAATCATTCATTCATCTATTTTCCATTTTTACTATAGCTACGGAAATTGTGTTCATGGTGACCATTAGTGCTTGGCATGAGGATTTGTCTATCATTTGAACCTTGATGGGGTATTGAAGAAGCTAGTAGTTTTTGAGTTGTATTTTCTTGTAAACCTTTATTTGGTTTAGCTCTGTAAATTATTTCCCTCTATTAATTCATTTGTTTACCATTGGCGGAAAAAAATTGCGAAATATACCTACATGTTGTTTAGAGGTGTACCTTACATTGCCATCCATAGTGGGTCACTCAAATTGGTGTGATATTAATTGTCCAACTAAAAAAAATGGATAAGTGCACATAAACACCTTTTTTATGACAAGGAATCCATCTTTAGCGGTTAACTCTTGGATTCATGATGCCATCGACAAAGACCACGAATAATGGAAATCAATTTAGACCGACCTAAAGGTAAAAGCTCTGTTCGTTGCATCAGCTTATTGAAAATAAGCACAAAATAAGTTCTTATTTTTTTGGTTCTAGAGAATTCCTTCCTCTCACATGCACAAGTTTCAACACAAAAATAAGTTATTATGGGACATAAGCACCTTGCAGCCGAACAAACCCAAAAGAGAGTGAGACTTGGTTTCTTAGCCTATGTAAAGGGACAAGGCTAGCCTGGCCAGGGCAAGGAATAAGGTCGGACTTCCCAACACCCCATATGCATCTAAAAACTCGGACTTGCGAATTAGTTAATAAGGACTACGAACCAATTAAACCGATTTACGCCGACTGACTTGATTCAATAGAAGAAAATATGATGGGACTACAAAATATCAGCCTAAAGAGTGATTTTACACAGAATTCTGCATTGTCCAAACACATACATCATCGATCAGCCTGATGAATTGAGGGGTCTCTCGCAGATGAATTGGGCCAGGCCCAATACAAAATGACATAGGCCAGACACAACATAAAAAACATGAGCCAGGCCCATTTTCTTCCGTGGAGTCACATTTATTCTCAATTTCAAGAGGCCAGCACACAACGTCCTCCAACTACACTTGGGTCCAGTTAACCGAATCGCCGGTTCAAATCTAGGTTTGAGTTAAACCTAAACCGGGGGTTTGGTTTGGCGGTTCTAGTGACCAGGTTCCTCCCGGTTTTGACCGGTTTCAGTTCCAGTCCGGTTTCAATTTTTTCTTTTAATTTTCTTACCGACCACGGTCGTAGCCCACAATATCGCGACCGCAGTTGTCATCCAGAAGAAGGTGATCATCCTTCTGGATGAAAACCGCTGTTACAGTCCATACTATCGCGACCGCAGTTGGCAGTTTGGCCAGTTCAACCGCTAAAAAACCGTTGGTTTTTATCCGATTCTGGTTTAGGTTTGAGCTGGACGGTTTGTTTTGGACGAAAATTTAGCTAGAACTTGAACGCCCTTAATGTGGAAACCTCGATTGATCTTGGAGCTTCGAGCGTAAGCGTATTAAAGAAAATTTGAGAATGAATGAAGGAAATTGTATCTCAGATCGTATTGATATTCGAATGAAGTTGTTACATGATCAAACCCTTTACAAAATCTTATCTTATATTTGTAACTTATCATACCCATAAGCTCGAGATCCCCGGACCCACTTGACTTTTTAACAACCGTTTCTCAGTGAGCTATCTTTCATCGTGATCCCGCGTCTCCGAGATATCCGCTCCACCTCTTTATCATCTGTAACTGCCTATGAGGATTTGAAATTGGTTGGGCTCCCGCTAATTAGTTCCATGGGCCGGTGGACTTTAATTGAGACCCAACACGGTTTGAGCCGCCGGTTCGTTGGTCTAGATTCGCTCGAACCTAAACTTATGCCGAGCCGGTTTAGCGATTTAGGTTCCGGTCCGGTTCGACGGTTAAAACCCAACCGGACCCAACTCTACCTCCAACTTCTAGAATAACTTTTTCTTCCCTTTATCACCTACTAAACTCGTTATTTTTCCCTGCCGTGTAGATTAAAATTCAAGCTAAAGTTTTCTAATATCTTATCCCTAAACATGCTTAATTAATAGCTACAAAGACTTTACCGTATGTAACAAAAGTTTTTTATTCAAGTGTATATATACTTTTGGAACTAGTTAGCATCCAAACCCGCTAAATTCATCCCAAAACTTCTCAAGGTATGTTTATTTTTCTTACCCGTCAATTCTGATCCAGTTGTACTTTTATGGAACATCACTATGAGTTAATTACCATTATATTAATCATTTTCCACAAGATATATTTACATATAATCCTTAGCAATCTATATGTATGGAATTTTGGGGACGTTTGTTTGTCGTTTTCTCACCAACTCGGAGAAAAATTCTCAGTAAATTAGGACAGATTACTCGTTAAAGCCCTCAAATTAAGAGTATTATTACCATCGAGGTAAAAGTAACAATAAACAACGTGGAAAGGTATATAGTGTAAGACCGTACCAATAATGCATACGAAAATGTCTTTACCGTGTACGAGAAAAGGATTAACACCCAAATTCTTGAGTTCATACTACTCCGAATATAGTTAATTTTAAAATATGGGTTTATTTCAATCACATAAAAATCAGTACTACCAATAAGGTGACATTTGTAGCCGATCATGACATGATGTGAATATATGGCCTATTTGGAATCTTATGCCTTTGACTCTTGTTTCAACTTACACAATAACATTTCTTATTTAGGCTTAATCGTGGTGATACATTTGGCTAGAGTTTCTGTTTTTTAGTAGGTGTATTGTTTGTGGAGTTTGTTTTATAGGATGGACTAATATTAGAAAGATCTAATTAATTGTAAATCTTATAAATTTTTAGTTTTTTTTTAACGACTTCACTATTTAATCTTTAGGTGTTTAGTTTCCTTGTTTATATGCTTATAAGAAAAACCGTTATAGGATATGATCAACTATCAATGTTTTGTTAACTACATGAATAAAATAAATTTCCCCTATTTCTTTATTTATTTTTATTTATCTATCTTACTAAACATCATTCATAAATTGTTGAAATATATTTGACTAAATTAGAGAGAGAGAAAAATTGATGTTTTTGGAGTATACTTGCTCTTACAATAATACTTGTGAACACATATATGAACATATAAATGCGGAGTTTATATTAAAATCATACATAGTTGAACGAAGTTGTGAAACTTTATACATGCCCACTTTTGCAAATTCCACAATGGGAGATTTAATAAAAACTATGGAACAAATACAGCTTTTGCATTTTTCAGAGTGTAGACGTTTTGTTTTGGAGCATTCAAACTGCATGGAGAGAAAAAGTTTTCCAAATCGTGAAATCAGCCATTTTGGACCCAGGAAATTGCCTAGAAACACCTAAACACTGTCAATTCACAACTTGGGAAAACAAAAGTCTTCCACTACGTTACATTTATCATCTACATGTCAAATTGTCAATGGCCCCATAAGTTCAAAAGGAAATTGGAAAATAGCCTGGAGAAAGAAAAGGGCTTGATCTAAAAATTAAAGTACGTTACATTTTATAAATTCAACAATTGTCAAAAACTTTGACTTGCTCTCTTGATTAAACATTTGTAGCCCACCCCTGGCCTAGAAATGATCAAAAGCTTCGAAAATTTGGCAGCATTTGCATTGTCCTTAGCGTACGTAGTGTTATTTTAGCAATATATTTGGTGTCACAATCATTCTTTTTGATTAAATATTGCCCTAATTAATCTCAGCTGTATGAAATAATTGTATGTTTTAGTCACCCTATTTGTGCTTGATCTCTTTTAAATGGTTATATGTCCATAGTCGTCGTGCTGATGTTATAATACGATTGGCAAGAAAAACAAGTACATAGGAGCTTAATGTCAAGACTTCTATCAAAAAAAGAAGAAGAAGAACTTAACACCTGAAATTAACTTTCTAAAATCAAGGCATTGAGCAAATTTCACCATCCTATGTATTATTTTTATAAAGCTTAATTATATTTACTTGAGCCCCCAGCATGCGCAGATTATTATTTAGGCGATTTGTTCACCTTATATTTTCTTTTATATATGATTGCTTATAAATCATGTATCAATACAAAAAACATAAAATACATATATAAGATAAAGATTCTATTCAAATAAATTGTCAAGATTTCATACAAATGAATAAAAAGACTAAATTAATCCATAAAACAATATTTGTCGCAAACAACGTAGTTAGTAGTTACACGTTAAATGTCTAATTCAAACAAAATATCTAAAATTTGTATTTATCTTAGGGTTAGAAGAAGTCTAATAAAATAGATCATTCGAGTAATTAAGTGGATGACAAGTTAGGTTATGAGTCGAGTTATTTTGGTGATAAACTCTCACCCTTTTCAATTTGTAACCTATTGTATTTGGTGTTTTGTCCGGCATCCTCCTTTATTTGAGTTTTCACCATTTTATTCAAGTTGGGTTACTTGGATAGTTTTGTCACCGGTGGGTAATTATGTCAACCCTGGTGGATCGGAACGAGGCACTGCATTCTTTAATCTATTGTTTATGAAGGAATTGTGTCCTTTAATAAAAGTTGCAATTACCGAACATGGAATAGGACTGTTGATAGAGAGATTCAATCCGGTTATTTTAGGAGTCGTAGTGTTTTGCTAGAAACCAACTACGATTAATGGATTAAATAGTTTAATCCATAGCTATTATAATTGGGTCCTATGAGGTCACACACATTGAGTTGATGGGCTGGATCAGCGGGCTGAAAGTCTGCCCAATAAGAAAAGGATATATTTATTTGGAGAAATAAATATATAAGGCCTTTACAAGAAAGAAGAGAGCAAGGGTTTCATAAATTTTACGTAAAACAGAAAAAGCTCTCTTTTCTCTTTTCTTCTAGTCTTTGACACTTCGATCTAGCAATCGAAAGCGAAGGAGATCCAGATCCCGTGCTCGTGTGGACTGATTAGAGAAGTCACAATTGAGGCTTTATCTCTCGAAAGGAGAACCCTAATCGCGCATCAAGAGGTATTCTACTAACCCTAATTTTGTCTCTAATCAAGAATGCTTTAGATCCATGTTTAGGTGAAAGAAATTGTTTCTGAAATTCCGCTTATACGCATCTAAAACCCTTCAGTGGTATCAGAGCCTTAAGCATGTCTTGATTGGATCAAAGATTTAGGTTTTTGTTCCTGATGCAAATTTTGATTCAAATCGATGAAACTGATATATAATTTTTGTGCTTTGATTGAAATAAGATTTTAATTAATTGGACGTAACCGTACCGGATTGGGTAATTGAAATTGGATTTCAATTATACCTAAGTTGTACACGTATGAAGTCTTACTCGTGACCTGATCACATATATAATTGAAATTGTTTCAATTCAATGAACAGTGCATACTGTGCACAATTGGCGGTACACTATCTGATAGTATAATTGAAATTGTTTCAATTCAATGTAAAGTGATTTGTCCAGGGCTATACCTTCGTGGAATTGTCCACAAGCCATGCGTGATCAAGTTTTGTTTGAACGGTGTACTGTACGATTATTATTTTATTCATTGGTTCAATCTTGCTACGTACGGTATGTGTGTAGTGTGTACCACGTGAATATGGCAATCGTACGTCAATCAGGATCCTCTACCCCTCTCGGTGTAACCTTCGGTGCTCCACTTTATTAGTTACACTATAAAATAACAATAAAACAAATTTAAAAAATTAAATTCATATTGTAAACATTTATTCTTATGTAGTTTATGATTTTTTGTGATATAAATTTCTAGTGAATATTTTTAATAGCCAATTAGATGATTAATTCATCATTTTTAATGTAAAAAATAGTAATAATAACTTTTTTATCATAAAAATGTACAAATGTATGATACTTATCATTTATATTGCAAATATAACGATTTTTTAAAAAAATAATATTAATTTATAGGATAAATAATAAAGTGGAGTACCGAAGGTCACACCAAGTGTCGTAGAAAATCCTTACTAATCGTACAGTACACTTTCAAAGAAAAATTGAAATTGGATTTCAGTTTGTTTTGGCTTTGTTTTATCTTAATTAAAGAGATATCTTATATAATATATACAATGGTGTTGTTTTATTATATATTATGATCATAAAATTAGATTTTGTGATCTACTCTTCTCTTAATATTATGTGTACAATTGGATAAATTAATTATTAATTTTATCTTTTGTTTCATGTTAGTTTGGATATTGACTAGGTCATGATCCAATCTAAGAAATTAAAGATTTTCATAATATATGTTAAGATAAGATCTTATCGGTTTTATTAGATGATATAGTGATATTATCTAATATAATAGTTTCCTAAGGAGTTAGGAAATCCCACTAAAATAAGATAAAATATTTGATATTATATCTTCATCATACAAGTTTGTCCAATTAAATGCACATTGATGATTAATTTTGATTAATAATTATATATTAATTTCTTTTGAATCAAGATTTTCCTGCTAGATTTTCCATGAGATGGATTGTCTAAAAGTTATATGCTTGTTTTATAATATGATTTTAATTCTTGCATATATGAATGTTGTTTTATAATATGATTTTAATTCTTACATATGAATGGTTCATAATATGATTTTCATGAGATGAATTGTTTAAGTTTTGCATAAGTTATTTATTATGTTTTTGTCACTAGTAATAAATGACCAATGCATGCTTAAGTTCCCAAAAGAATATTGGGGCAATGTCTTTCCATATCATAACCCATGACGTTTATTGGTTTTGGTTGGATGGGCTTCGCAAAAGCGAGGGTGTCCTTCTTAAACATTAAACTAGTGAGGGTGGATCTATACGGGGGTCCATAAACTTTGATATGGTTGTACCCAACAAGAGACCAAAAGGCAAAGTTTTGGATCTTGAGACATGGTAGTGGACCCTACATTGGATGTGGACCACTAACCAAGAATTATAAGGAGTTATAATTAGCAATTGTTGCTTACCTTGAACACACAAGATTTAAGGCAGTGCAAAAGTACGTTGAGTCTTGTCTGGAATAGGATCTTGGAATCATTTTATTCACTGGGAACATAAATTGTTTATTTGAATAAAATGTGCATTTACTTGTTTTAAAGCGAGTTTAATATTAAGTATTTGCATGTCAAACATAAACTTTTGTTTTGTTATTTCCTTTTGTAGAAAGCATGTCTAGCGATATTTTGAAATTCACTCTGTGCTCAATTGTTGAGAGAAACAAGCTCAATATAGCAAATTTTCCTGATTGTGATCAGAATTCGAGAATAGTTCTCAAACCCAAATGACGTGAGAATGTCTCAGCAATCCTAATTCTTGTTCTGACTGATGCCTCAAATGTTGAGGAAAAGACAACAGAAGAATCATATCCAAGGGAAAGGCAAACAAGTTGCAAAACCCAAGGAAGGTGAAAAGTCAAAGGTGACTGTTGACCATGATTGCTTCTACTGTAAGGATAAAGGACACTGGAAGAGGAATTGTCCCAAGTACTTTGAGGATAAGAAGAACGGAACTGTGAGTTCTAGTTCAAGTATTAATGTTGAAATTTAAACAGCCAATGCTACTACTTAGGTATTAGATACCGGATGTGGTTCTCACATTAATTCGAATGTGCATGGACTAAGAAGTAGGAAACAATTGGAGAAAGGAGAAATAGACCTACGCATTGGAAATTGATCAAGGGTTGCTGCGTTTACCGTAGGAGATTTTAGTCTATCTCTACCTTCTGGTTTAGTTTTAGAACTGAATAATCGTTATTTTGTTCTTACTATTACTAAAACCTTGTTTCAGTTTCAAGTTTACATTCTGAAGGATTCGAGTTTGATATCAAGAATGGAAGTATATCTATTTTAAGAAATGGAATCTTCTATGCTTGTATTCCAATGGTTAATGAACTATCTGTATTGGATCTCAAATCAGAATCGTATAACAATAATACTAAAAGGCAAAAATCAAATTGTTTGAGTGAGTCCTGTCTATGGCATTGTCGTTTAGGTCACATCAGTTTGAATCGCATGAAGAAATTCCATAAAGATGGAATTCTAAAAGATATGGATTGTGAATCTATTGATTTATGTGAATCATGCTTGATGGGCAAGATGACAAGGTCACCTTTCAAAGGAACAAATGAAAGGGCTAATGAACTTTTGACCATAATACATATTGATGTATGCGGGCCTATGAGTACAGTAGCTAGAGGTGGCTATAGATATTTCATTACATTTACTGATGACATGAGCAGATATGGGTATATTTATCTTATGTCACATAAAGTTGAAGCCTTTGAAAAGTTCAAGGGATTCCAATATGAAGTAGAGACTCAAACTGGCAAAAGGATAAAAGCACTTCGATCTGATCGTAGTGGTGAATACTTAAGCCATGGATTTGATCATCATTTGAAAAATTGTGGGATTGTAACACAATTGTCTATTCCAAGGACACCACAATTGAATGGTTTGTCTGAAAGGAGAAACAGGACCTTGTTGGACATGGTTCGATCCATGATGAGTTTTGCTGACCTTCCGGTATCCTTCTGGGGATATGCACTCACTACTGCTGTATTTACACTAAATAGGACTCCGTCAAGGACTGTAGACAAGACCCCATATGAGATATGGACTGGAAAAGTTCCAAAGTTGTCTTTTATGAAAATATGGGGATGTGAAGCTTATGTAAAGCGTTTACAAACTGATAAGCTTGCACCTAAATCAGACCAATGCTATTTTATAGGATATCCTAAAGGTAGTTTTGGATATTATTTCTACAATCCCACTGCACAAAAGGTGTTTGTTGCAAGGGATAGTGTCTTTTTGGAAAGAGAGTTTATTTCAAAAAAGTCAAGTGGGAGAAATATTCATCTTGAACCAGTTCTTGATGAAAAGCAGCAAACACAACAACAGGATGACATAGTTGATGTCGAGGATGAGATGGATTTGTTTGAAGGTCAAGGATATATGATGTTATCCAAGAACCTTAACAAAATCCTCAAGAAGCAGATCCACAAATAGTTGTGGAACATGCTGAAATCTCAGTTGTTGAACCAGTTGAACTCCTACGTAGATCAAACAGGCAAAGGTTTCAACCAAGACGATATGATGATTTCATCTTGACCGAAAGCCTTGATGTTCTAATGTTAGAACATGGTGAGCCTGCTACCTATAAACAAGCAACGATGGGTCTAGACTCCAAGAAATGGCTTGAGGCCATGAAATCTGAAATGGATTCCATGTTTGAAAATCAAGTCTGGGACTTGACAGATTTGCCAGATGGGGTAAAACCCATAGGATGCAAATGGGTTTTCAAACTTAAGACTGACAAAATGGAAATGTATCTGTATACAAAGCAAAATTAGTTGCTAAAGGTATTAAACAGATTCATGGTATTGACTATGATGAAACATTTTGCCAGTTGTCATGATTAGATCCATAAGGATAATCCTAGCTATTGCCGCTTATTATGATTATGAGATTTGGCAAATGGATGTTAAAACCGCTTTTCTGAATGGTATTTTGGAAAAGGATGTGTATATGACACAGCCAGAGGGTTTTGAGGATCCTGATCATGCTGGGAAGGTATGTAAGCTTAAGAGATCTATCTATGGGCTTAAGTATCTAGGAGTTGGAATCTTTGTTTTGATGAAAAGATCAAAGAGTTTGATTTTATCATATGTGAAGAAGATCCTTGTGTATATATGAAGTTTAGTGGGAGTAAGGTGGATCTCCTAGTCTATGTATGTGGATGACATACTACTTATTGGGAATGACATTCCAATGCTAGAGTCCGTTAAGGAATGACTGAAGAAATGTTTTTCACTGAAAGACTTGGGAAAGGCAGAGTACATACTTGAAATAAAAATCTATAATGATAGATCTAAGAGATTGCTAGTACTATGTCAAAATCTTATATGGATAAGATTCTTGATAAGTTCAATATGCAAAATTCAAGTTTCAAATCTAGACATGTTATGAGGAAGTATCATCTTACTCAACAAATAGTTGTTGAAGGTAACATCAAGATGTGTAAGGTGCATACAAAAGACAATATTGCAGATTCTTTGACTAAGCTTATGCCTAGGGCTAAGCATGATAGTCACACTAAGGCTAAGAATCTCAAACACATTGGTGAATGGTTGTGAGATTGCCTTATATTACATTATTTCTGCTTAGTGTTGGACACTTGTTATGTTTGACTTTCTGATAATATATGATATTTCATTCTTATTTATATATTATACTGATTAATATTGAATAATATGTCCGAATAATTCATAGTTCGTAAATGGGCTCACCTTAAGTGTTTTGGTGAATGAAACCCCATTAAGTGACTACAGTTATGAATTATTGTACGTCCATAGTTTGAATCATTAAATAGGACATAGATGATTTCATTTATAACTATATTGTACATTGACTGATAGCTCAGGGTTTCATGTGCTATGGGGACATAGAGATGTCCAGTCAATTACATAGATATGTATGGATGATACATATCGGACAGACCAACCTTAAGACTCTCCAAAAGGGATTGTGGAGTTTTAAGTTGACCATGATTGGTGGATTCCTTAAACATGAGTATGTTGTGTTTCCTAGTTGATGATTGGTATGTCTTTGATATTGCTAAACGCTCTCCGTAAAAGGGGGTTATAAAAGCAATTATTGGGATTGCCAAAAGTTGAGTGGGAGCCATAGTCATACAAGATTGGAATTGTCCTCCTTATTCGTGTATACATTGATGCATGGAAAAGGAAAGGTGTCTAGGCCACTTGAAGAGCTAGAACTGGAAAATGCATGGCCATGCTCGAATGGATTAATCGTAATCATTCGTTATTTGATAGTTCGAACTCAGGTATTCAAGAAACATATTTGATGGGAGATATGAATGTCAGCATATCATCAAATAAGACATTAAGTGACAAAGGTATCTTAAAATTGCACACTTGTTTTCAAGGACAAGTGGGAGATTGAAGGAATTGTGTCCTTTAATAAAAGTTGCATTTACCGAACATGGAATAGGACAGTTGATAGAGAGATTCAATCCGGTTATTTTAGGAGTCGTAGTGTTTTGCTAGAAACCAACTACGATTAATAGATTAAATAGTTTAATCCATAGCTATTATAATTGGGTCCTATGAGGTCACACACATTGAGTTGATGGGCTGGATCAGCGGGCTGAAAGTCTGCCCAATAAGAAAAGGATATATTTATTTGGAGAAATAAATATATAAGGCCTTTACAGGAAAGAAGAGAGCAAGGGTTTCATAAATTTTACGTAAAACAGAAAAAGCTTTCTTTTCTCCTTTTCTTCTAGTCTTTGACACTTCGATCTAGCAATCGAAAGCGAAGGAGATCCAGATCCCGTGCTCGTGTGGACTGATTAGAGAAGTCACAATTGAGGCTTTATCTCTCGAAAGGAGAACCCTAATCGCGCATCAAGAGGTATTCTACTAACCCTAATTTTGTCTCTAATCAAGAATGCTTTAGATCCATGTTTAGGTGAAAGAAATTGTTTCTGAAATTCCGCTTATACGCATCTAAAACCCTTCAGTTTATTCTTACATTTATTTTTCTTATATCGATTTATTCAATTGTCGAGTTTTTCGACCTCTATATTTTACCAAAATTGTCTTATAGTTTTTTTTTGGTTGAAAAATTGTCTTATAGTTTGAGTTCCTCATAGATAAAATAAATGTATTCCTACATTATACTTAGGTTTATGTGGCCTGAGGAAATCTAAGAAACTGAGGAGGAAGTCAAAAGTGTACTGCAAATTACAATGTAGAGTGATAATTAATGTATGTTTTGTTATGTGATTGATTAGGAAAGCAAATCTTTGTTGGGGAATTAAATTAAAGATGAATCCAAGGAATGCGGTTGCGTGTTGACGTTCGAATGGTGGAAACACACGTCTGTCGTGCACCCTGTTTCCTACCTCTTGCCCTTCATATATCCATTCGTTAATCTATTGTAAGCATGTTAATTTGATCTATTAATTCATTTTTCATTAATGATTTGTAAGTTAGCAAGCTTTAATTTCTAAGTGGGAATATCAACGCCTATTTGGCCCATTAAAAAAGACTTAAACACCTCGTTACACATCTAAAGTCGTTCCCTAATTTTAGGACTTTGATTAATGGAGTGAGTTTTTTATTTTTTTGGATGAGGGCACTGCACATGAGAATCGAACCGGTGACCTCTGAGTACTTGGAGGCTTAACCATTTTGACTAAATGCCCGAAGGCAGGAGTGAGTTGTTTATCAATTTTACTCAATTCTCATTTTGTCATAAATCTAAGTTGAACAAACATTTTAATTTTATCATCACCCCCCTTTTCGAAATTACTTACATTACTTACATTTTTATTGCGTCCGTTATTTTGTGTCTAATTTCTTCCCAAAAACCCATGTATATTATGTTTATCAATACGACACATGTTTATCAATACTTTTTCCCCCCTTTTTAATGAGATCGCATCTTTCTTTGGTTTTAAATTTCGCGCCTTGATATATTCATAATTCTCATACAATGCCATTACTAAATCACAAACCTTGCATAATTTTGCAGAATTGTAAAATTTAATGAGATATGTGACTATAGACAATGTGATCTGATCTATCAAAAGTCAAACAAATTAAATTACCCTTTCAAAGTCATTATAAGATAATAAAATGGAGTATAATGTAACTAGACATGGCTGGCTACGTGACAGTGTGACACATGCATCAAAGTTTGTAAAAGTAGCTCAAAAAAGCAGGCAATTAATATAGTACTCCGTATTTGATTTCGTTTCGCAAATACTTCTACTAAACCATATAGAGAGAGGCATTTCAAGGAATTATTAAAATTAACATTAGTAATTCTTTACATTCTTTTTATTATAAGAAATTAGTAATTCATTATTGACACTATTTTTTCTCGCTATATTTACTATCCATGACATATATGTCTACGCTATAACAATAAATGTGCTCTTAATCCACCTTCAATGATGATCCCGAACAGCGTGTAGCTCAACCGATAAGATTACGAACTAAGTAAGCCTATTTATGCGAATCGGCCAGCTTAATTATATGGAGTATATATACTTCTAGTTTTACAATTTACCCTGTAATTGCATTGATCTTCTAGATAAGTTATAAACGTCGATCATTTGGTCACCAACCTTGAAGGCCGTGGGTCCGAAATGAATTTAATTACTATTTAATATGTATTGACTAATGTAAAATATATATATACTCCGTATAATCGATCAACTCACTTCCCACTAGCTAATCACTTAATTATCTGACCCAAATAAAAAGTAGCCACTCTAACTGAGCTAGCTAGCTAGGTTAACATAAAGGGGAAGAAATTTTCTTTGGAACATTTTCCTCTATTGAATTTTGTAGTTTTCTTAGATTTTGTTTTGTAAATATTCTTCACGAACTAATATTAAAACTTTTAAAAATTATCTACTTAAGACTCCGTTCGGCTGAGCAGGTAGCGGAATAAAAAAAACACTAGCAGAATCCAGTCCACTTAAGGATACAAGAATGCTATTTTTTGGAGGGATTACGCTCCCACTAGCGAAATACGCTATCCATTCCGCTAGTAAGCCTAAATAATTTAGGTTGGTGTTATCTCCAGAAAGCCTCCTAGTGTTTGTCTCTTCTAAATTGTAACTCAAAAAAATTGTACGTAGTGATCTAACAAAGGGAGCTGACTCAGGTGGTAAGCCGTCTGCTCCATATTTATGAGGTTTGGGGTTCAATTCAAGTAGATGTAAAAACTTTCCTTTGAGAGACTCACTCACCAAAATTAGATGCGCCACCTAGATCGAGCTGGACGTAATCAAAACGAAGCTTTTATGAACCAGTGTACAACAAAACAATATATAGTGATAAAAGAATATTAATTTATCATTAAGAAAGTTCATACGAACATGCAAATCCTGCTAATGTTTACATACCTGAGCATAATATATAAAATAGAGATAGGATTAATAATTGAGGAGTACTATTTCCCGCATAATTAAATACAAATATCTATCATTCCTTCATATACATAATACATCATAATACATGTGATTCTGAACGAACAGAAACAAGAAGAAAAAACCCTCGTTCACTTCTGGCATCTCTCTCTTTTTCCCTCATTAAAAATTGAAACCTTTATACAACAATTTTCTTTCAATTATTCGTTTTAAAAAATTACCACCTCCTCTTCTTTTTTCCATGCCTCAAAAAGCCCTTCTTAATTAGTCAGCCATCACAATATAATAATACTCGTCTTTTGATTAATTAATCACCCGTTTCCATTCACCAGATTTCTCTATCTCTAGCTAGCTTTCTCTTCCCAAGATTCATATTAAAGGGAAAGACATCATAAGAGAAGCTAATCAAGGTTGATTACAATCCCATAAAACTCTCCTAAGAAACAAATTAAGAAAGAGAGAGATCAATCAAGAACATAGTTAAAATGGGGAGGGCACCTTGTTGTGACAAAGCAAACGTCAAGAAAGGGCCCTGGTCGCCCGAGGAAGACGAGAAGCTCAAGTCCTATATCGAACAACATGGCACCGGAGGCAACTGGATCGCCTTGCCCCAGAAGATGGGTACGTCTAGATCTATCTGTCTATCTATCTATCTGTCTGTCTGTCTGTCTATTCGTGTGTCGGTTTGTATGTATATACTTCTTCTTTTAGTTCTAACCTATGTTTTGGAAGAAATTAACATGTTTATGCACATGAATAGGGCTAAAGAGATGTGGGAAGAGCTGCCGACTCAGATGGCTAAACTATCTTAGACCCAACATCAAACATGGAGGCTTTTCCGAAGAGGAAGACCGGCTTATATGCAGCCTCTATGTTAGTATTGGGAGCAGGTTAGTTTGTTAATTCTTGGGAGTTTTTCTTCTAATTTTAGGTGTTGATTAATTAGCTAGCTAGATAGCTAGAGTTGTAGTAGTAGTTTTGTTTGTGTTGATTGGGTTTAATTTGATGTATGATATGGAGTGAAGGTGGTCAATTATAGCCGCGCAACTTCCAGGGAGGACGGATAATGATATCAAGAACTACTGGAACACGAAACTGAAGAAGAAGTTGCTAGGCAAACAAAGAAAGGATGTTGATCATCACTACTCATCCGCGGGCCGAAAGCTTAAGAGACTAGCCTTTGATGGCAACAACAATATCAATCATCTTGCAAGGCTACCTAATGCCACTTACATTAATACCCTACCTTCCAATAACCAAGTGATGATCCCAGACTGGTCCTCTTTGACTTCTTGTTCACAATTGATCAATCATGAGCTTATCAAGGTTGAAGGAGCACAGATCAACGGTTGTGATCAAGCCATGTACAATCTTCAACCTCCTTTCCCTAGTACCAATAATCATCCACAAATTAACAACCCAATGATGGGTTTTTCGGAGATCGGTGCTCAACCCAACTACAATCTTGATGGGATTGTAGCCATGGACAACGCCTACAATACTTTCCCGGCTGAGCTAGAAGAGATGATGTCGAGCACTAATCCGGCTTCCCAGAGAATGATCGACGGTCTAGATTTCTTGGCGTGGGAAGGCATGATGATCAATGACAATGGTGGCGGTAGTGATCAGACTAGCTCGGGATCGTGGGGCGAGATGAGCTCGTTTGTTTCCCTTCCCATGGCAACTGGGATCTCAGCTTCAAGCCAGGCTTTTGATGGATTCAGGTACAATGGAGAGTTATGATAATTCATATTCATGTCTAGTTATATATATAATATTTCTTGATTTTGGATGGATGAGCTAGTATGGTGTAATGTATATCAACCCCGTTGTAAATTCGATCTTGATGTAAGTTACAAAAGAATATTGGGAAGGGAAGGGTTTGTAGTTAGGTGTTTGGATTCCAGCCTATGAAAGAAAACCCTAATGGATATGTGTGTTTTGTTACTACAGTTTGCATCTGTTTTTCCTTGATCAGTATTTTTGTTCTTAGATCTTAGATGTCGTCGCGCGAAGTTCAATTTGTGTTGATTTGGTAATTAGTTTTCTTAGATGAACAGTAGACTGTATTTGTAGTACGTACTATATCATATGGTGTTATATATACTGTATTCTGGAATTGAAATTTTTAATTTAGCATTTGTCTTTTTTTGGGGGTCAAGGCATTTGTTATTAGTTAATGGATATACATAGATTTAATTATACTATTATTTTGCGTTATTAATCGCAATGTATGGCATACATTAAGTATAAACAACTCATGTAGGCAGCATTTGGGTAAACATCATGCCCTATAAATTAAAGGTCACACTTGTATTAAATTCCACAAAGAATGTTTCTACAAAAAAATATTTACAAAGAATGTTTTGAGAGCAGTGCTTAACTTGTCCTAATTAATTGATACGGAGTATAATATTTAGTCCACAATTTTGTAACGTTAGTAATATAAGAGCATCTTCAACAAATTTTCCATAATTTCTTTCAATGTGGAGAATGAAAAACTTTTCAAAAAAAAAAATACTTCAACTCTAAAAGCTTCTCCATTTTAAGTGATCTTACATTTATTTTTTTACTTTTTATATATATATTTTTTTAAATATTTTAAAAATCAATATATCCAATAAATTATTCATATGTATAGAGTATTTCATTTAAGTAGTGCATTCTCTAAATAGATTTGGAGAATTCCCCAAATATGGAAAAAATACCTCATTTTTATCCTCTATATCCTCATTTTAGAGAACGAGACGAAATATTAAAAAATTTCTACTGTATTAAGAGATGCTCTAATTAACAAGAGTTCTGTCTCGCGCCAGCCAAATAAAATACAGAAAATGAGTAAACAAAATTTGAACGTTCATTCAAATTCCAAGATAAATTCTTGTATCTGGATATTACGTGAGAACAGACGTAGAGTACCTTAATTAATAAATACCTTGACCCTATCCCCATGTCCTTTAGCAATTTTCAGTCCAAATGAGTTTGCAAGATTCTAACGACAACAGCAAAATTAAACCAGGGAATATATGTTTATAATTTGCACCTTAATTAATTAGTACTCCATAATCTAGTAGTACAGTCGTCCCAGCAAACTTAAATGTATATACTATTCTTGGTATGGATGCATGTCACATATGTTTATTTTTTTAGTCGAATGTGCATGTTATATGTTGTAACGTAACCAAGTGTACAAACTAATTTTTTATTAACGATCCAAGAGAAAGTTAATTAGAGTATGTTAGGATCGGTGTTAGTATACAGACACTGTTACCTAGGGGGTAACAGTGAACTGGGCAGCGGAAATAGTAAAACAATACTAACACAAACAGGTAACAGTGGGTTGACACGATTACTTATAGTGGAAACCCTCAAACAACCAACTAGTTGTTTAAGAGAAAAACCACTCCCTCGTTAGAGGAGTTTGAACAATCACTTTTATTAATGCCAATTACAAGTTCCTTCAAGGCAAACAGGGACTTCAAGTAGTCTAATCCAATCCTAAGATTATGCACCTACAAACCCTAATTTCTCAGCCTAAGAAACAAGTATAACAAAAACTAAGAGTGATTACAAAAACCTTCAACGAAGCTTTCTTCTTCTTCTTTGCTCTTCTCGAGCACTTCTCTTCTCAGACTCTTCTCTTCTCTGTAATCGGTGGTTTTCTCAACCTCAACTCAATCATATTTATAGTCTAAGCCCACGTGAGATATGATCCAATACTCATATATCCACGTGTGTTTATCCCATAAATAATCAGATTCTTCTTCAACAAACTATATCATATCTTCTCTTGATCTTATCTTCTTCAACAACTCTATCATATCTTCTCTTGATCTTATCTTCTTCCCAAATCTTTTCATAGTTGTTGGATGTGATCTTCTTGATATTCCCACGTGTTTTCAGGCCCATAAAAGCCCATAAACACGGCTCATTAGGGTTTCCGTTGAATACCCTACGCGCTTACTAAGTATAGTAAGGCACTGCTCTGCAGACGTTGTTGTTCCCTCACACTGTTCCCTCACAACAGCTTTCATTTTTCCTTGGTTATTTTTCCTTCAATCAATACACTCAAACACAAGGTTAAATAATAGAGAGTTTGTCATCGTCAAAACAAGAGAATGATGACGTTGAACACATGGTAACAGTTAACTGTTTCCCCGGAGGTACCAGTGTAACTGTTCCCCTGTTTCAAACGTTATCTTGTGGATAATAATATTGTTGACTTGGTAACAGTCTAACTGTTCCCATTGACTGTTACCCATGAGAACAAATGACTATCCAACATTTTCCCCCTTTTTGATGATGGCAAACTCATAGGGAAAAATCATCCTAAAAACTGTAAAGGCTGCAGCATACATAATATGAAGATCAAGGAATGATTAGTCAAGAGCATTGTTCCCCCTTAATAAAACATAGACTGTTCCCCCTGAGATGAGGACTTCTCAGGCGACGTTGTTCCCCCTCAGCAAATGGCTTATACCTGTATCAAACTAAACCAACGCATCTCTACATTTTCCCATTTTCTTCCCCCTTTTGACATCATCGAAAACTCAACAAGTATAGGAAGAAAACAGTACATTGAAACGCAAATCATCAAATAACCATTGATATTAATTATGCAGAGAGTACAAGATAAGCATCACAAAGCAATTAGTTTTATTGATCTAAGCACTCAGGGAAACAACAAACAGTTACAGCAAAAGCAAAAAATATTTTTGTGGGGGTAGATGGGCTAGGGAATTGAAGAGGGATCCATTCATGATTTCAAATCAGGTATTCCTTTTCTCCTCATCTTTCATCTACAACTGCACCATCATGTTTCAACTTTTCATTTAGCCATTCATTCATTTGGCCATTTTTCTGCTTGTTTCCTTCAACGTCCTTTTTTTTTTTTTTTTAAATACTGCCTCAGAGACCATTTTTTTTTTTTAACACAGCCTGCCACATCATCGACCATTCAACTGCTTTTACTCCATTCAAATCATATTTCTTTTTCTCTCCTTTTTTTTTCGAACTTTTGAGAATCACTGTTCCCTTCATTGCTACCATGAATGGATTAAAAAGGCAGGTTTGGATATATAATGGGTAAAGACATATAAAAGCAATATCCAAACAAAAATGGCTAGGGAACATTGAGATATCCAGGCAATTACCTTCAGTAAAAGAGGGGTAACAATCAAGATGTGTTCATAGAAGGCGTTTACCTGAACATTTTGAGGCTAGGGCGGCTATACGACCACTTATCATTTCAGCTTGTAGAGAGGGTTAAAATAGATCAAAGTGTCGTTTTGGGCTTGAAAGAAATATGCTTTTCATGCTCAAGTTGTTTTTACCACAAGTATTAGATAATATACACATGCATTCATGAAGATACAAGTACTACAACTAGCAAAGATCAATACATGGCATTATCCGAAATGGTAGTAACAAGACATACTGTTCCCTGTATACAGGTGAGCAACTAGCCAATCATTGAGGGAATTAAGGGACCGGGACTTGTTAGTTTAGAGTGATCATACCTAGAAGCATACAGAGATACTCATAGGGCTTTCTGTCCAATGCTTCGGTGAGTATGTCAGCCACCCAATTTTCAGTCCTGTCACTCTAATCTCACTACACATCAAGGTCTTAATTTGTTCTACAAGTGTAGGGTCAGTTGAGCGAAGAACAACATCAATGACATAAGCTTGAACAACGAAAAACTTACATGACTGTTCCCTTGTCAAACTCTTGAGTTTCTGCTGGTTATTCTTGCTCATCCTTGTGTGATGCATTGGGAACATCATCAACACAATATCTAGTGATATCATCAGGGGTGGATGGAGTGTTATCATCAGCAGCAACATTGTTTCCTCCATCACTGTTACCACCAGGTGTTTCATCATCAAGTTCAGCTTTGCTAGTTCTCAAGATTGATCCTTCTCCTTAGTCACCAAAGGAAGGTTCCCTCTAGTGCTTTTGTGAAGTGAGGACAGATTCCTGTTGTTTCCTGTCATGTGGCACAAGCAATACCACTGGCCGTTCCCCCTCACTTCATTCTGCAAAAGATCAATTCAAGCCTTTTGCGACCCAGGCGAGCATTGCCTTTTTGGGTCGGTTAGGAAAATAGTAGTGTTGTTCCCTAGGACTAGCAACAAAATATTCAACCATATTAGCTTTAACATCTCTAGTTCCAACATTGTTACCCTGCTTCACAGATTTATTGACTTTAGTAGGTGGAACAAAAGTTGGTTGATTATTTTTGTTGTTGTTACCCTACCAGTGATGTCGGTTGTTCCTTTTTCCATTTTTTCTACTGTTACATCCCTGACAAGACTGACTGAGCCTGGTTCGATTCCTGGGACTCTCACTTCTACCATAGCTTGACTGACTGTTACCTCTATTACCCTTAAACTTGTGATAGGTTTCTCTTTTCCTACATTGGGTATGGTCGTGACCTCCCTTACCACAGTGCCTACAGAATTGATAATACATACCAAGATAGTACTTAGGGTGAGGTTTTTGAAAAGTTCTTTCCTTGATACGATCAACATTCAAATCTTTAGGTTCTTTACCTTTAGATTGTTTTATAAACATCGTATGGGCAAGTTGATTCATATACCATTGATCCTCATCAATTCTTTCCAAGACACCTATCCTTTGTTCCAAATTCTCATTTTTAGTCCTTAAGCTCTGAATTTCCTTATCTCTTGATAAAATCATATCATTAACAGTCATCTCGGGTTCTAAAGATTTTTCATTGTTACCTGTGTACCCTATTCCATGTCTAGCGGGGACAAAATTTATTGACTGTTTCCCTTTCTTTTCTTTCAAGAGACTACTCAATTCAGACTTAAGATCACTCATTTGACTCCTTAGATCATTTTCAGTGGATTTAGCAACGTTCAATTGATCATTCAATTTAGCTTTTAAGTCATCTTGAACTTTCCTAGCAACACTTAATTCTTGACTCGTATTCAAACAAGCATTACAAGGAAGAGTGGAAACAGTGGAATCAGTGTTGTTACCTACATCATCTAGCTTTTTACTCATAACATGACACTGTTCCTCAGCCTTATCTAAGTCATCTTGCATGCAAAGGTTCTCCTTATACATTCTTTTCAACAAAGCAATAAGACTAGGTTGACTATAATTTTTAAGACTCGCAAGAAATTCATCATGATTTACCTCTTGGTCGACCGTCTTGGTTTGGATTGTCATGGCACATTGGTTGGTCATCATCCAAGACTCTGGTTTCCCATCAGGCTCATGCTCCCATTTTGCATCGGAAGTCTTCTTCTCCTTTTTGCCATTTCTAGGACCGTTACCTTGGGAACATTCAATAACGTTTGGAGCATTAGTACAACCATTGTTCCCAACACTTTTAGGGCATGCCTTCTGATAATGTCCTTTGCTTTGATTACTCTTGAGAATTGAGATTTGGTTGCTCTTCATATTGTTCATTGAAGGACACATTTCCTATTACCTGCAAAAGCACGATCTAGCTAGAGCCTTTCCTGCTCTGATACCAATTGTTAGGATCGGTGTTAGTATACAGACACTGTTACCTAGGGGGTAACAGTGAACTGGGCAGCGGAAATAGTAAAACAATACTAACACAAGCAGGTAACAGTGGGTTGACACGATTACTTATAGTGGAAACCCTCAAACAACCAACTAGTTGTTTAAGAGAAAAACCACTCCCTCGTTAGAGGAGTTTGAACAATCACTTTTATTAATGCCAATTACAAGTTCCTTCAAGGCAAACAGGGACTTCAAGTAGTCTAATCCAATCCCAAGATTATGCACCTACAAACCCTAGTTTCTCAGCCTAAGAAACAAGTATAACAAAAACTAAGAGTGATTACAAAAACCTTCAACGAAGCTTTCTTCTTCTTCTTTGCTCTTCTCGAGCACTTCTCTTCTCAGACTCTTCTCTTCTCTGTAATCGGTGGTTTTCTCAACCTCAACTCAATCATATTTATAGTCTAAGCCCACGTGAGATATGATCCCAACTCATATATCCACGTGTGTTTATCCCATAAATAATCAGATTCTTCTTCAACAAACTATATCATATCTTCTCTTGATCTTATCTTCTTCAACAACTCTATCATATCTTCTCTTGATCTTATCTTCTTCCCAAATCTTTTCATAGTTGTTGGATGTGATTTTCTTGATATTCCCACGTGTTTCCAGGCCCATAAAAGCCCATAAACACGGCTCATTAGGGTTTCCGTTGAATACCCTACGCGCTTACTAAGTATAGTAAGGCACTGCTCTGCAGACGTTGTTGTTCCCTCACACTGTTCCCTCACAACAGCTTTCATTTTTCCTTGGTTATTTTTCCTTCAATCAATACACTCAAACACAAGGTTAAATAATAGAGAGTTTGTCATCGTCAAAACAAGAGAATGATGACGTTGAACACATGGTAACAGTTAACTGTTTCCCCGGAGGTACCAGTGTAACTGTTCCCCTGTTTCAAACGTTATCTTGTGGATAATAATATTGTTGACTTGGTAACAGTCTAACTGTTCCCATTGACTGCTACCCATGAGAACAAATGACTATCCAACAGAGTAGAATTACACAATTCCTTATGTGACTAGTCGGTATCTGTGTGATAATCAGTTTTGATTGTGCTTGGAGCATTGATAGATGAAAGTCTAGCTCGGTTTCTTGTGATAAATGTGGCACCTAGATTTCGACCAAAAAAAATGTGGCACCTAGGTTGTCGAATAACAAAGTAATAGGGAAATACTTGACGTGTTTTCTGCTATGACTCTTCCCAAAGGAGTAATTTTAAAGAGGATCTCACTAACTACAAGAGAAAGGTTTAGAATCCATGACAAGTTTATCCTTGAATAACCGAAATATGAATCCAAGGCTTGATACATGGCATGGATCCCTCGAAAAAATAGACTTGATACATGGGGTGTGGGTTGGATGCGGGTCGTTGGTATATATGTGGACATGATCCGCCCACCCATTATGCATGTACCTAACCGATTTTCATCCTTAACTATCACATACTTCTTTGAGTGACAGTACGTTTAGCCCGGTTATCTCTTGTCATCACTCATCGACATCACATATTGTCTCAATGACAAGCCTAATAGTATCCTTTAGCTTAACATGACCAATAAGTTAGGCATCAAGGTCAGTAACAGTCCAATAGGTAAATCACAAGGATCATGGATGAAATAGTAACCAACAGTAAACGTGGCATTTTATTTCTACCACGAATCATGCATATATGTTCGTGTTGATTCACTACGAAGAATAATATATGGGACAACCAACACTAGGGTTTTGTGACTTATGGTCTCTCTCTTATGATCTTGAATTTCTAATCTTTTACCAAACTTTCTAATAATTACCGATCCATGTAGCTTGCTGTAAGAAGTTGACAAAAACAATCCAGGCTTTAAATTGATGTCCAAAGTTGCTTACAGTTGTGAACCGCTCACGACTTAGCTTCCTCCAACAAAAGAAATACATTAACCTACCAATGAAAGCATTTATCACTAGCTACATAAGTACATGTTGTTGGAAAAATCGGTTGACGTAACTAAAGTTGAAATTCAAGTACTATGGCCATATAATAACTAAGTACATCTCTATCGCAGTGAATTTTGTCAATGCTTTTGACAATTTTGGCCTCCCTCATTTACCCAAATTAAATAACCGCGAAATTAATTTTATATCGATCATAACAATCATCACGTTGGATTCTTCTCCTAATTGTAAAAAATTATAACATCTGTATCCTTCTTGAAATGACATCTCTTTTTAATTAACTATCTTTTTTCTTTCTTATTGGATGGAGCTATCTATATGAATGGACATATATACTCTAGCTTATTTTATCCGACTAACCCTAAATCCAATCAAAGTCTAGTATCCCCTCAAAGGAAAAAATCAAAGCTTCTTTTAGGGTATGTTAATTAAATTTTGATAAAGCCTTAACAAAATGAAAGTAGTTGAAATATTATCTAAAATAAAAGTTATATATGCCTCTAACATTGTATGAAGCTTATGAAAATTTTCCATAAGTAACCTTCAAATTAATTATAAATAAAGTTTTTTATATACTTAATTTTATATCTTTTTTCAAAAAAATTATCGCTACGTTTTTAAAAACTTTACTTTAGTTAGCTTTAGTTCGAACTCACAATATCTGATCCATCAAAATAAGTCTCGGATTTTAATTATCAAATTCGGCTACTACATATGTTTCAAATTCATATTCCACTTATATCAATTTGAGTTTTAACTTTATCTCAAACGGAGTATTAACTTTCGTCGAACTAACCCTCGTAGGATTCGTTCGATGAAAGAATATCCCTCGTTTTCCGGTAGATAAAGAATATACTAGTGAAGTAGAAGAGTAGCACAAAAATCCTTGTAGAAAGAACAACTTAAAAGATTTTGTGAAAGCTTTTACAAAACAAATGGTTAAGAAAATAAGCATCTATGCTCCACAGAAACAGCCAGATCATTTTCTATATTATAATCAAATATGCAATATGGCCCTGTTTTGAGCTAAAGATTAGGAAAACGATCCCCTAATTAAGATTAAAGTACTAGTGCACACATTGTAAAATATGTGGAGTGTGATTAAATTATAATTACTCCCAAGTGCCAACTAATGAAAATCATTATTGAAAAATATAAATATAAGCATTTGGTTTTATGTAATTGAGCTGTAGTGGTGAACTTGCTTGTTTGATTGATGAAAGTGACACTCTCATGTTTTGTTGCGTGAAGTCTAGTCAATGTTCTGATAGATTGAGCTTGCCCTAATTTTCTTTGGTCAACCGTAATGGAATAACAATGTCTCTTTGATGTGCATTGATTTTAGAGTGAAACTAAAATAATTAAGCAAAACCTTGAGATTTTGCCATTTTTTTTGGGTCAATCCAAAATTTAAGTGGGTCTACAAATCCTAACAATCTCTATGTTTTATGTTTTCATTGGGCTGTTTTTGCTTCCATATATATGTCCAACACGAGGCCCAATTTCATCCAAAGTCACCAAGTGCATCATATATGGTTTTTTTGGGTCGAGGGCATTGTCTATTAGAGTTGATTTGGCGATCTGTGGATACTACCTTAGAAATATAACCGCTTAACTAGATGCCCGAAAACCTAAGTCACTTAAGTACACCGTACTTAAAATACAATTTTACCAATTTGACCCTTATATATAGGTTAACTAAATTTATCTCATTTTTTATTTCCAATGGTAGAATAAGAGCATTTATAGTAGTAGCTATCTTCCGGTTACAAGATGGGCTAGCTAATGGCACTACCAATTCTCGGGCCTTTTGTAACGCCATAAAACTATTACTATAGGCCAATAGTTTGTTACAATAGGTCTAGTGTAACATTTTGTTTGAAATTTTGGACCGTCACTTCTGCGGCCGTTACCATAGAGCTAAGGTGACGGATTTGTTTACCTATGGTAACGGTTCCATATTTGAAAAACAGAACCGTTACAGCTGAGTGTTAATCCGTTACAGTTGATACAACCATTACATTTAACTACCAACTGTTACCTTTTCTTCAACCGTTACATAAGCTAGTTGTCCATTACCTTTGGACAACTGCTACTTTTTCAAGTACATCCATTACCATACCATACCCGTTTTATATATCCTATTGATCATTTAATATATGTATGTATACGTACACTTGCAACACAAATAAATATGAGAACATATAATAAATACATTCAAAGGGATTTATATATAGTAAACTTTATATTAATGATTTTTGAAAGTATCTACAAAAGCTAGCATTCCATTACATGGTGCTACGTACTAATCATCAACCATAAGCAATTAGTTACATGATGCAATACCAAAAACTTCAATCGATCGTCAACCATAAGCATTCAATTACATGATGCAATACCAAAAACTTCAACCGATCATCAATAACCAGCAGATTACTCAGCACTAGCCTCTTCTTGTTCACCATCTTCCTGTCATTGAAGTAAAGAGCATACACATGAAACAATGTGTACAGAAATGGTTTCCAGGATGCAGCAAATAGAAACTTAATGCTCTTAATTACCATAAAGATGCAGCAAATAGAAACTTAACATGAAAACAATATCATAACATCATAACATCATAACAGAATGCACAGAAATGCCCAAATCATGCAACATGCGCAAAAATCGAACAAACTCAGCTTGCAATTGGTTTCTATTCATGAACTGAGCCATGACCCTAAGTTATCCACCGTGTGTTCTTGCTCATATTAATAGACATAAGAACATGCCAACCTAACGGTGAGATCTCAAAAACTCCAACATGGTAAATCTCATAAACTAAAACAGATGTATTTTCAACCCAGAAACAAAATCCAAAATCGCTTCTTCGAGATGATCATAAACAAAGCTACACCAAAGTCAACAAAGTTCACCAAAATAATAATACTCAATAGATTTCCTAACAATCACAATAGCCACAGTCACAACAGCCACAACAGTCACAACAACAACTAATAAATAGCATATGTGATGAAGGAAATACCTGTGATATGGGATGCAAGTCACCATCATTAGGTAAATTCTCTTCCCCGGATACTTGATCAGCTGCGTGTTCTGATGTAGTTGTTAAATTTGGGATGACCAAATTCAGTTGAGGATTAGCAGCTTGCAACTGAGACAGAATTTTCGATGCCAAACTTGTAGCTATTTCTTCAGCCCATTCAGCTTTCATATTGTCAAAAAATGCTTGGTCAATTATGCAACCGCCTCTTTTATCCTTTCCTTTAGATTTCATTATCTTTGCTCCTCGTCCTTGAAGAAATGTTGGCCTGCTGTGTTGTTTGACCACTTCACAATAAGGATCGACATTGTTGCTTGCATCTCCTTTTTCAATTTCCAATTGTATTTTATTCATTTTTTCCTACATGAACAAAGTATTAGTACCTTAATATACATTTTAAAATTTGCTTTATCTTAGTTTTCTTTTTGAACTCTACTTCATAATAACCAAAATCAAATAGCTAAGAAGCTAGCAAACGAATGTTGTGTATTAAGCATATTCCTGATTTCCTATACTTGCATTTACATACCTATATAGAATTTTGCCATGAGGCTTCAAATTGCCTTTATTTTAGAGACCATTTTTCAGTATTTATATGCAACATTTTGCCATCTCAGTTCCCACAAAATATCCCATATCATCATAGATCAGAATCAGCATTCTTCAACCAATAATGCAATCTTAGTTAACAAAAATGCAGTCCACAAGAAATTTTCACAAGAAATTTCCACAGTAGTAAATCCAAGGCATGAGTTCTTCTCACAATCTATTATTAGACAACACAGGGTAAGTTTATAATTTCCTAAGCATTAATCACTATTTTTGTTAATTATTTGAGATCACATAGGGCAAGTTTATCATTTCCTAAGTGATGAGCACACCTTAACCTAACTCAGACTATAGTCAACAAAACTCAGAAATTGACAGTAACAAAAAATTTAAAAAATACAACTTTGACTTACAATGTTCGTCTTGGTCTTAATGCCGCTCGTCTTGTATGAACGCTTTGGATCTCGTTTCCTAGATTCTTGGTACACTAAATAATCAGGGGGACGTTCATTATTTGGATTGCTTTGTTCCTAGTTACAAACCAAAGATGAATTAAAGCCAAAGTATACTGAACAAAATATGTAGATTTTCTTAAAAAACTAAGCAAGCAGCTAGTGCTCATTGAATTACCAGCTCATAACGCAGTCTTGCAAGTGAACTAGGACCCAAAGTGTGCACATCTTCATGTTGTTGGCGGTTCATTTTATTCTTTTCAGCAATGTCCTAACTCAGAATATGCAAAAGTATTAGACCAGAATGCAAAATTTTATTAATCCATAGTGAAAGTAAATAATAAAAAAATACCTGCCCCACAGGACTATCCCAATAATCCAAGAGATCTCTAAAATGAACTTCGGGAACCGTGCTTGGACGATGATCCCACCTCTGAGCATCAGTTTCATTATGGCTTGTAGTGCATCTTCTTTATCCACCATTTATACTTACGCCAATCTGTACCGACAGAATCGAGCACATAAGTCTTGCCTTCTTCTGGAATGAAATATTTTTCCTGCATATCATGAAAATGATTTCTCAGTAATTGGGAACCAGCGATTAAAAAATCTATATACATCTAAACTTTACATATACCTGGACATAACTCCAAATGTACTCCTTTGTGGGCATGTATTTCCAATCAAGGATGTTCAAAGGTGCATATTCAGGATTCTTTGCTATTGTCCCTAAGAAGTTTCTAAGTTCAACAATGGCATCTTTAGGCGCAATTGGTTGAGCATTTCCATCCAAGATGATGTGTCGTCGCTCTTCAATTGGACGGCGATGCACATGTTTCATGCATGTTTGTCCTCGATGATCCTTTTTTTGAACATCTGTGACAATTATCAGGTCAGAAAGTATGTAAAAAATGTATGAATTTATTAACCTGACATTATTAAACTGTCTAAAACTTATTTGAGGGGAAGCCATGATAAAATTACTTACTTTTTGAGGTTGTATCTTTGTTCCTTTCATGGGATTCTAAAACAGATTCATTCAGGTTATCCACTAACGCATCATAAGGGACTTCATCACCTTCTAAGGAAGTTGGAGACAATTGAGCACTTTGAATATTACCATCATCTCCTTCATGTTGCCTTTGCCTCAAGACTTGATACAAAGCTTGTGACCCAGGAGCACAATATTGGATATTGAGTTTTGCTTGAGATTGAACCCTATTTGGCTGCAAGGCTTGTTGTGGTGGTTTTTGTGGTGCTCGTTGGCCATTAAGATCAGACTGAACCCTTTTCTGTTTCTGGATTGAGTCCATCTCTAGTTTCCTTTTCTGCTGAGTTGTTGTAAGACTTGGTTGCTGCTGGTTCTGTGGCAATTTCTTCCTAGCTCTGGTCATTGTTCGTTGGCCATTAAGATCACACTTGGTTGCTGCAAAGTCTACCATTATTTGTTGTCCAGCAGCCTAAATATCCATCAAATATAAAACATAAGATGCAAATTTCGATGGAACCATAAGTCACATTATTCAAGTCATAATATTCAATGAGCAATCAAATGTTGGTTTGCTTGACTTAATAGTAAATTAACCTTTTTGGTTGCTGCACAATTTTGCATTAGGTCCCTTTCAATTTCATTGTTGTCTTCATTTCCGCTTTGAATTGGTTGTTGCTGACTTGATGAATATTTTTTCCTAGATCTTCTCATTGCCAATTCCACCATTGTTGATTCTTGTCTTAAAACCTACAAATCCATAAATCCATGAAGCTGTATATATAAGCAAATCTGTTGAGCTTCTTAAATAATCGTTTTCTTTTTAAATAGCAAAAAATAATATTTATGACAGTACAATAGTTAGAATTACCTTTTTTGTTGATGCAGGGTTTTGCACCACACACACTTCTTCTTCTTCACCATCATCATTTTCACTAGGTAAATATTCTCCATCTTCATTTCCAAAATCATCTGAATTCACCTCATCAATGGAGGCATCTGGTTCCAACACTTTTTGTTTTGCAGCTGACTCATACTTGGAAACTAAAATTTTTTTGGCCAAACCACCCAGACCCGCTGCTTCCATCCTTGATACATTCAGCTCAAGATTTTTTAACCTTTCTTTCTCATACGATATCATGTTTCCAGACTTTAAAACTTGCGACCTTCTTTGCATTTTTACAACCTGAAAAAATTATGATTGAAAACTATAATGATTTTATCAATACAACAAAGCTACTAAATATCTCAGATTATGTAAACTTCAGATTATGTAAAATTGTAATGATGTTTTCAGATTCTGTAAACGAATTTCATGACAAATTCTCTCAAACCATACAACAAATTTCATGACATATTCTATCAACAAAAAAATCTCAATATTCTACTATCCTTATAAATATCTCAGTTTGTTGTCCTTATAAATTATGTTTAAATAATTACTATTTACCTATTCAATCAATAAAGTTCTCTAGGAGGATTAGAGACAACAAAAGACCACCCTTGTTTCTTAGGATCTGCTACAAAGTAAACTTGATGTGCTTGAGATGCAAAGATGAATGGTTCCTCTGCATAAATCAATTTGTTATGATTGATTCGAGTAAGTCCATAGTCATCCTTTTCAGAATGATACCATCTACACTTAAACAACACAACACTGTTACTGCCTTGGTAATAGATTTCAAAGATTTCATCAATGGATCCAAAGTAAGTAACATCTCCCATGATAGGATTGTGGTCATTACTGCTCGCAAAACTAGGAGTTAATGCTGTTAAAGTTACTCCATAATTTTGGGTCACGGAATTAGCATCACGATTCATAGTATGATACTTATACCCATTGATGGAATAACCAGTGTATTTTTTTGCAATATGAGATGGCCCAAATGATAGCCATTTAATATGCTCATGTATTTCTTCACCATGCTCAAGTTCATACCGAACCTTCTCCTTAAACCAGACAACAAAGTCTCTATTGTGGATATGAGCACTATCCCACTTTCTTTTCTTTGGATGGCTCACAATATCCAGGTGCTCCCTGAGATTTTAAAATATATTTTATTAGTCTTGCTGATTGTAAGACTGAATAAAACAAAATATAGAAAATAACTTCATTTCTTACTTGATGTATCTCTCAACTTCTTCTACACCACAATTGTATAAGACATATCTATGTGCTTGATTCCACATGTTAACATCAATCTTAAAAGTTCCATAATCCTTCTTTACTTTTCCTTTACCCATAATAGGAGCACCTAGTCCAGGCAACACACTTGCTTTTTCACTAGTAACAACATCCTCGGACTGAGCAACACTAGAGGCAATTGTTGAATCCCCTAAATATCTTGCACAAAACGTCACACACTCCTCAGCAATGTATCCTTCGGCAATCAAGCCCTCCGGCTGACTTTTATTCCGAACGTATGATTTGCGTAAACATGGTCTTTCACTGTGTTCTTTTCACGAAACCAATAGCGATAGAAACACTTCCCACATGGGCATGCTATCTGATCTCCTTGAGCCCTAGTTGCAAATGCATTTTCAATGTAGTTGTCTAAACCTTTTTCGAATTCATTACTCCATCTAGGAAGCTCATACCAGTTAGAAGCCATTTCTGTATTTTTTAAAAAAATACAGAACTGGCTTAGTTACTTTTATAGCCTAGTTCTCTAGATAGAGGAGGAGATTACAATCGATCATGCATGTATATACACATTTAAGTTAAATAATGACTCATGATCAAGTAGCAAAACCAAAGCTTTATATACGCACACATGCAGGTAAAATGAAGAAAAATTCAATAACTTATAATGATCAAGTAGCAACCAATACATAATGAATAGATACTTAATCAAGTAGCTACCGAAAACTAATCATGACCAAGTAGCAACAACAAGGATATATATTCACATGTAGTCTAAATAATGAGAATTGAATACTTAATCATGATCAAACAACCGATAAAAATAATAATAATAAATTGGAATGGTGACTCACCTGAAAAGTCAAATTGGAATGGTGAGTCACTAGCTTGTTGAAGTCAATTTTGAAAAGTGGAACCGCCTGAAAAGAACTCTGATTAGCTAAAGCAGGAGAAAAGACAAATACTTAAGCAACAATTCATATCTGGCCAAAAGAATTTATTACATCTCAAAAGGTAAATAGAAGAAAAGACAAATACTAAAGTAGCAATTCATATATGGCCAAACAAAAATAATACAACCAACTCCTAGATACTTTTATTAGATACTTTTATTCTTTGCTCTGTCTTCACGTTTTAAACAATAACAACAGTCAATAATCACATTCGCATATTGCAAAATTTTCAGATTTGTCACAAATCAAATGTAGCAGCTAGCAAGTAATAAAAGTATGATATTATGAATAGCAAGTACATAGAGGGCCAATTAGCTAGCTTTTCTACAGCCTTTACATTTTTGCTGAGCATCTTTAAGACTAAGAAAGAATTCAAAGTTATAGAAAAGAGCTATTTTCTATAGCTTTAGTATCCTGCACTAATCAGCCTTGAATGAGTGGGCAATCTTAGCTTAAGTTTCAACCATTTGGTGAAAGAATAGATGGTGATGCAGGCAACGCCCCCCGCCCAAATCAGCTTCCTTCTAGTGCACATAGCTCCCTTTCACTCTCAGCTAGTCAGACGTACAAACAATCATTCACTATTCTTTTTCGATAGAGCTACTGACTACTCATTTTCCAGACTGCCCATTCACTTAAGCTAAGGGATCCCCCATTTGAATGAAGTAGTAGGAAGAAAGAGCATAAGAGTTAGAATAACAATACAAGTCCACTAGAAAAATATATAATAAATATACCTTGGACCCGGGCTTCGTGATCTTCTACTACTTCTGAAGGATGATTCTGCTACTCTTCCCTTTTGACTGATCATCAAAATTCAAATTAAGAATATTGACTAACATATAAACTAGTTAAGAAATGAATATGTATATATATATATGAAAAATCTGACTTTTAAGTTAATTGAAAAAAATAATAAACGTAGAAAACATGAATGAATTAACTCCATTCTACTATATAACAGTTTTTTGGACAGCCTAGCAAATTCCCTTTACAAAATTGGAATCTGTTTTGAGCAAATAAGAATGTTGAAGACAATGTCCTAGAGCCTATCACAGGCCAGCAAAAGCTTTCAGTCTATCATAACACCGTTAGTGTAATTTGGTGAGTTAAAAATATATAAGCAGTAAACATGATAACAAGTTAAGATGGTAGGCATATCAAGGGAAATGCAACATGTAAATTTACCTAATCATGTTAGGTAATTAGAGCTTAAAAGAGAAGCAAGATGGGTGAAAAGGAGAGATGCAATCGTATTATCATGAGCTGTTAACTACAAAAAAATTGATCGAGATTAAATTTCCAATATGTAGGGAACATTAGTTTCATATAAGCCCAAATTCAGAAACCAATAGTCTTACAGACAACAAATCACACTGTTCACTAATGAATGATTTTGGTAGGCTCTGAACTTCTTGCCATCAAGCAGGAGACACAAAGAATCTCATCCCTTGCAATTTCATTTCATAAGATCCAAATGATTTAAATCAACCTCTTACCTTTCCAGGATCACATTTGAATATTCCAGTCCGTATCCTCCTTTGGCCTTCTGTAAACTCCTCTGAAAATGTGTAGTTTGCTTCTAAAATCTGGTCATGATTAAGTAAAAAGAACCATCAGATTTTTGAGAAAGATAACGCCAGTTATACTCTGGGTCCTTTGAAGGACAATGAAAGGAAAGATCTTAACTGTGCTGTAAAAGAATATTTACTATTGGATGGGTATCATCTTACAGCCATGACCTTTTATGAAGAGGTAACTTATACTTCTTAGGCTTCTCTCATGAATTAATTATCCAATTTAAAATTTTCTGCTTGTTAGTGCATATCCTATGGTCTGACATATTTCTAATAAAACAACAAAGCTAACGAATTCTTGTGTTTTGCAGGCATCTCATCAAAATCTGGATAGCAGCTCTACATAAATCCATCGAAAGATTATAGAAGAATCTTATGGATAAAGAGATGCAGGTGGTTCAAAAAATATGGGATTATTATGCTCTATTATACATTGTAGGGTGTACATAGGTGAGAAAGCTGAAGAACTTGGCTGATATTCAAAGACTAGAGCTTAATGAAAGTAGATCTGAAATCACATCTCTCCAGACTCATGTTGAGGGTTCTATATCTGGAAAGAATTTGCTGATTTGGTAACTCCAATAAAAGCAGCCTAAACTCAAACAACAACAATTACTGTGCGTTCAATAGTATCCAAGTCTGTATCCAACCAACTCAAAATCAACTCCGCAGACCTCAATTCCTAAAAACCTAACATTCTCAAAACAACAGCCATCAGAAACAAAATCAACAAATTAAAACAAGTACAGTTTTACAAAAACTATGCAAGCTAAAGGAAAACTCAAAGACAGGCAACACACAAAAGACTCCGTTGAGGTCATTATCCAAATTATCAACGATATTCCACGACGCCATATCCAAATTATGACCGAAACTCCAAAGAAGACTACCAGAATGGATCAAATAGAAACACAAACATGAAAGCGAACGAAAATTGCAATATTTCGCCTAAAAACCCTAACATCAAAACCTAGAGACCTAATCCGATTGAAACCGCAATCGATCGGGAAGACAGCATGAATAGAACGGGAGACAGATATGAAAGGGCGCAAAAGGAGAATTGGATCATCGGAAGAATACCTAGAAATGGACTTGCGGGGGAAGGAGCAGGTGGAGCTAGAAGAAGATGGAGCAGGAAGAGGCTAGCGTGCCACAAGAAGATGGAAGAACTTTTTTTGTTCAGATTTTGACCCCAAAAAAGCTTGGAGGAATTTTTAATTTAATAAATTGAACCGGTCTATTAAAACTTGGAGGCAATTTTGACCCCAAAAAAATTAGAATTGGAGGCAAGATTTTACCTCTCGCGCGCGTTTAGCTTTGCGCCATTTTTCCATCCGTCACCATTGCTATACAATTGTTACTTTATATCTTGGACTTTTTTCCATTTCAACAACTGTTACCTTTGTCATGATCTTTTGTTACCTTGGTTTACTACTGTTACCATAAACCGTTACCTTAGATCAAGTTGTTACAATTGATAATTAAGTGTTACACTAGCTTTTCTAATGTAACACCATCAAAATCCATTACAGTATTTCCGTTACAATATGTCCGAGAATTGGTAGTGTGGGCCTAACATCAGTCTGTGCTCAGGTTCGGGCCTCCCTTCAGGTAAGGGGTGCACTTGGGGAGCATCGTGATGACGGGGCCACAAGTCATCTCGGCATCCGTAGCAGGGGCCAGGGCGACGAGGAGGACGCAGGCTAGCTTGGCGTAGGAGTAGGCCATTGTTGGTTGATTGATAAGAGTTTTGTGGGTGGTTTTGAGTGGGTTGTTGTGGCGATGGGTATTTATAGATGACAAGATTAATTAGGTCTTGAGAAACAGTTGGTGAGATATATGTAGTCAACTCTAACCCATACTATTTTTAGGATGTTCAAATTTTTTGGGTGTTCAAATTTTTATTTTAACATCCTAAAAATAGTATGGGTTAGAGTGAACAACCAAGAAAATGTCTTATTATTTTTACCAAAATAAATAAATAAATGCGTTGTTTGTTATTTGTTATGGGTTGAAAGTGCACAATTCTGAATGTTTTGTGAATTGGAGAATTTTTAAACTAACAATCTATAAACATTTAAGAATTTAAAATAATTAATCTTTTAAGAAAAAGAACAATAAGATGAAGAGAAATAAAGTCATTAATACAACTGACTACTTAACCTTTAAAGTATAAGGAAGACTTAATGCATAAACATTTAAAGAATTGACTACAATGACTACTAAACATTTAAAGAGAAATGCATGTCACTTATAACCAACTAAAAACAAAATAGATGTGAGTGTGAAGTTTGATGATAAATATCAATTTAAGAGATTCTGTTATGACTTAATACATAACAAGTATGTGTATTTGTACGGTCATTGTAAACAAACTCATTTACTAAAAAATATTTTATTAAATCCCTCTGTTCACATAAATTTATTCTATTGAACCCTTCATCATAAATCTTTCGCCGTTGACTTGATCCCGTAGTTGATGGCTAACCATTACTTATCTAATTTTACCCTACATAATGTGACTTACTCCATTAGACACATAAGTATCACCCTCCATAATACTCCAACTACAGTAGTATGTTAACTATGAATATTTATTAAACCTATGCCGTTATCATCATAAATTTTATTTCATTTAACGAAAGATTAATGATGAGGACTTCAATGGAACAAATTTATCCGAGTAGCGGGATTTAATAATAAAATTTAATTAAAGGTGTTTGTTTGAGAAAAAAAACTGTTAATAGTGACTCAATTTGACTCCATTATCATCTCTTCATGTAAATTTAAATAGAATAAAAAAAGTTACAAATTTATAATTTGATCTTATCTCTTGTCATTTTAATTTGTAATACTAAAGGTCACTATTTTAATAACTTACAGCGGATTTCATCTTATAATTTGTTAAATTTCGCTATGATACCAATGGTAATCTAATAACTTGAAATTATAAATCTTTGATTGGTTTGTTGTATAGTACCAAAAGAAATGATTTGATCTTTAATCTTCCAAACAAAATAGATCAACTAGAGTTCAAATTGTTGAATGAATTTGATCAACTTGCTGGTGTCAACTTGCTGGTGTCTCAAGCCTGAAGTGTGACGTTGAAATCAATTTGAATGTTTTACGTTTTATGAAATAAATGTTAGAGTCAGTCAATTGTTGTTAGTTGAATTTTAGGAAGTCTGATTTGGTCAAATTTGTTAGCTATTTTTATTGAGTCTGTTAGTCACGTTTCTAGGCAATGATGTTAGTGAAAACGTGCCTCTTTCATTCTGTTTTGTACAGGCTTTTAAAGCCTCTGTTTTCAGCTTAATTAATCAAGCAATTTCTGCTGCAAAAACGTATTCTTTCTTTCAATTTGATAACATTTGGTATCAGAGCTAGAGAGTATTCTAGGGGCTTGATCGAGTGTTTTGTGTGAGGATCAAACACAAGTAAGAAACAATGCAAAACGGCAATGGTAATGGCAATGGGAACTCGCTTACCCAATTGCCTATGTTCAAAGGCTTGAACTACCATTTTTGGAGTTTGAAGATGAAAACTCTCTTCAAATCTCAAGAATTATGGAGCATTGTTGAAGAAGGATTTGCAGACACGCAGCCTGCAGATCCAGATCAAGCATTAAGAGAAAAGAGGAAGAAGGATGCCAAGGCATTATTTATTATCCAGCAAGCATTGGATGATGAAATCTTCCCCAGGATTGCAGCAGCCTCCACATCAAAGGAAGCATGGGATATTCTTAAACAAGAATATGTTGGAGATAAGAAGGTGGTCAATGTAAGACTACAATCCCTAAGGAGAGAGTTTGAAACATCTCAAATGAAGGAGAAGGAGAAAGCAGGAGAGTTTCTGTCCAGAATCTCAAGTACTGTCCAGCAAATGAGGACGCTGGGAGAGGAGGTTAAGGAGAGCTCAGTGGTGAGTAAAGTGCTCAGGAGTCTCACAAAGAAATATGAGCATATAGTGACTGCAATTGAGGAGTCAAAAGACATGGAAACTTACACCTTTGATGCACTTAAAGGATCTCTTCACGCCCATGAAGAGAGAATGATCAAAGGTGATGAGAAGGCAGAGGAGAAGGCCTTTCAAGTTAAAGGGGAGCCTTCAAAGGAAAGAAATCAGCAAAGCTCAACAAGAGGCAGAGGTAGAGGTGGATACAGAGGTAGAGGCCGAGGAAGAGGTCAAGGAGGTGAAGGTAGAGACCAATCCTCTCAAAACAACAAGGGCTCCTTCAAATGTTACTACTGCAATAAACCTGGCCATAAGGAAGCCTCATGCTGGAAGAAAGATGAAGACAAGGCTGCAGGAAAGCTAGAGAACAAATCAAATTATGCTGAGCAAGAGAATTTGTTTTTGGCTCAACATAATTATGAAAGTGAAGGCAGTCAAGTGTGGTATGTCGACAGTGGTTGCTCAAACCACATGACCAGCTCAAAAGCTATTTTCCAGCAGCTAGATGACTCCAAGAAAAGTGTTGTGAGGCTGGGAGATGGCAAGCAACTGACTGTGGAGGGGCTAGGTACAATTGCACTGCCAACAGAAAGAGGTAAAGCAAAATTACTTCACAATGTTCAGTATGTGCCAAAATTGGCACATAATTTGTTGAGTGTAGGCCAGTTAGTCTGTGGAGGCTACAAAATTCTGTTTGAGGATGATATGTGCATCATTAAGGAGAAGAAGAGCAATGAGGCAGTGATGAGAATTGCCATGGGGAAAAACAAGGTTTTTCCATTGGACTTGACAAAAAATGCAGGCCAAGCATTAGTTGTCAAAGGAGAGTCAGCAGCAAAACTGTGGCATCTCAGGTATGGTCATCTGCATTCACAAGGTTTAAAGCTTCTTGCAGCAAAAGAGTTAGTAAATGGATTGCCAAATATGGGTGATCTTGAATTCTGTGAAGGATGTGTGCTCGGCAAGCAGGCTAAAGGTCCATTTCCAACGGAAGGGGCATGGAGAGCAAGTGAATGCTTGGAGTTAGTCCACGCTGATCTGTGTGGACCTATGCAAACACCATCTCTTGGTGGGAGCACATACTTTCTGCTAATCACTGATGACTACAGCAGGATGAGCTGGGTATTCTTCCAACAAGCCAAGTCAGAAGCATTTGAGAACTTCAAGAAGTTCAAGGCTCTTGTGGAGAAGCAAAGTGGATTGCAAGTAAGGGCTCTCAGAACTGACAGAGGAGGAGAATTCATGTCAAATGAGTTCACAAAATTTTGTGAAGATCATGGAATTAGACGTGAGTTGACAGCACCCTACACACCACAGCAAAATGGGGTGGCTGAGAGGAAGAACAGGATTGTGGTAGAAATGGCAAGGTGTATGCTAAAAGTCAAGGAGTTGCCAAACAAATTCTGGAGTGAAGCTGTGGCCACTGCAGTCTATATTCTCAACATTTCTCCAACAAAAGCAGTCATGAATTCCACTCCATTTGAAGCCTGGAGAAAGAAGAAACCCTCTGTAAGTCACTTAAGAGTGTTTGGATGTGTTGCTTATGCTGTGATAAATCTAAGAGCTAAGTTAGATGACAAAGCTGAGAAATGTATCTTTGTTGGTTATTCTACTCAGTCTAAAGCATATAGATTGTTTAACCCTCTTTCTGGCAAGATCATTGTTAGTAGAAATGTTGTATTCAATGAAGAAGCAGGCTGGGATTGGGAGAGAAAGCAAGTCAGCAGGAGTTCTCAGCAGAGAACAATCAGTTTTGAGAACTCAGAGGAAGAGTTAGGTGTGGTGCCAGCTCCTGCACAAACACCAGGTTCTCCCTCAACACCAGTTTTCATACAACCAGGCTCTCCCTCAACACCAGTTTCATCAGGGCAGAACTCAACAAGCTCAACTCCTTCAGGTTCAAGCACATCCACAAATTCACTCAATGCTTCAGGGCCAAGAGGTTATAGAGAGTTGAATGACCTGTATGAAAATTGTGATTTTGCTTTGTTGGCGGCTGAACCAACAAGTTTTGAGGAAGCTGTGTCTCAAACTGAATGGCAACAAGCAATGGAGGAGGAAATCAAGTCAATTAAGAAGAATGAAACATGGGAGTTAGTAAGCTTGCCTGAGAACAAGAGAGCTATTGGTCTAAAATGGGTGTATAGGACCAAGTATAATGCAGATGGAAGCATCTCAAAGTATAAAGCAAGGCTCGTTGCAAAAGGCTATGCACAACAAGAGGGCATAGACTATGAGGAAACATTCTCACCTGTTGCACGCTTTGAGACAGTGAGAATTGTTTTGGCGTTGGCTGCACAATGGAAGTTGAAAGTATTTCAACTAGATGTCAAGTCTGCATTCTTAAATGGAGAACTGCAAGAGGAAGTTTTTGTGGATCAACCTCAGGGATTTGTGAAGGAGGGTGAAGAAGAGAAGGTTTACAGGCTGAGGAAAGCTTTATATGGCTTAAAACAGGCGCCAAGGGCCTGGTACAGCAGAATTGACTCATTTTTCACATCAACTGGCTTTAATAGAAGTGAGAATGAGCCAACAATTTATGTGAAAAGGCAAGGTAAGGATGAGTTCATCACAGTTTGTCTTTACGTTGATGATATTATATATTTCAGCTCTTCAGTCAGCATGCTAAGTAAGTTCAAAGCCTCAATGTTATCTGAATTTGAAATGACTGATCTTGGAGCATTGAAGTATTTTCTTGGTTTGGAGGTGTGGCAAGAAATAGCTGGTACTTTTCTATGTCAGAGGAAGTACGCAGCTGATTTGCTTAAGAGATTTCATATGGAGAAATCTGAGGTTTCAAAAACGCCTATGAATGCTAATGAAAAGTTACAGAAAGCTGATGGTACTGAAAATGCAGATAAGCTGGTGTTCAGGAGTATGGTGGGAGGCCTGAACTATCTTACAAACACTAGACCTGATATTGCCTATGCAGTCAGTGTTGTGTCGAGATATATGCACAATCCAACCAAGCAACATCTTGGAGCTGCAAAAAGAATCTTGAGGTATGTTGCAGGTTCTCTGGATTGTGGGATTTGGTATGAAAGTGTGAAAGAATTCAAGTTGAAGGGTTACACAGACAGTGATTGGGCTGGTTGTATTGATGATAGAAGAAGCATGTCAGGATCCGTATTTGATCTTGGTTCTGGAGCTGTAACGTGGAGTGCAAAGAAGCAAGAAACTGTGGCTCTATCTTCATCAGAAGCTGAGTATATTGCTATGGGAGCTGCAGCAAAACAGGCCTTATGGCTCAAGAAATTGTTGAAAGATTTGTGCTGTGAGCAAAGAGAGGCGTTGGAAATCTGGTGTGACAACAAATCCACTATAGCTATGGCGAAGAACCCTGCATTCCATGCCAGAACCAAGCATATTGATGTGCAATATCACTTCATCAGGAAACTGGTGTCTGAAGGTGAAATTACTTTACAGTTCTGTGGAACTAATTTTCAGAATGCTGATTTGTTTACCAAGGCGTTGAATGAAGCTAAACATCAGTACTTCATGGAAAAGATAGGAATGAGCAAGCTTGGATCAAGGGGAGGTGTTGAATGAATTTGATCAACTTGCTGGTGTCAACTTGCTGGTGTCTCAAGCCTGAAGTGTGACGTTGAAATCAATTTGAATGTTTTACGTTTTATGAAATAAATGTTAGAGTCAGTCAATTGTTTTTAGCTGAATTTTAGGAAGTCTGATTTGGTCAAATTTGTTAGCTATTTTTATTAAGTCTGTTAGTCACGTTTCTAGGCAATGATGTTAGTGAAAACGTGCCTCTTTCATTCTGTTTTGTACAGGCTTTTAAAGCCTCTGTTTTCAGCTTAATTAATCAAGCAATTTCTGCTGCAAAAACGTATTCTTTCTTTCAATTTGATAACACAAATTGGATAGGAACTATGCACTTTGAACCCAAAAAATGGCTCCACTTTTCCATAATTTCTGAAGAGTAATAACAATGGACGATCAAATCCAGTAGCCACGCAAAAACCTGCAAACAATAACAATGTTCCAAGTAGGGTCTGCCCAAAACAAAAAATTAGGGGTATGATAATTGAAAAGGCATAATAAATTATAGGGACAAATAAAATTGCTTTCAAATCTTTCCTATACAAAAAAAAAAAATTTGCTTTTAAACCCTTGCTTTGATAACAGTCAGGAACAGCTAAAGTGCCTATACAAAAACACTAGAAGACACACCATTTTCCCCCGTTCTTTTATTTGCCAAAAAAATTTGTTCCTTCTTCTCTGATTAGGAGTCCAAATGTGCATTCAGCAATTAACTATCTGTGCAGAAGCTGCTGTAGGGAAGAGTGCAGAAGAGCCAATCTTTGTATTTATCTTTCAGAGTTTCCTGTCATGACAAATGAAGAGCTGAAGTTGAGAATTCTTTGTGGGTAAAAAGCATTACACAAGCTTATTCTTAAACAACAAAGTTAGACAGTAACTACTACCATTAGGTCCAAGGTTGTTGTTAATCGGCGGGTTCGGTTCAAATCCCATATGAAGCAGATTTTGCAGCTCGCCCTCCCACATACCCTGCAAGTATGTATAAGATGCAATGTGATCAATCCACTAATTTCAATGACTTGTGATTTGTATATCAAACCTAAACATATATCAACTATGATTAATTGATTTTCCGTTTGCGTACCTTAATTGCCTGAGAGGCAGAATGAAATGGTGATGGTGTACCCGAGAAAGCTCCTTGATGGATGTCTGTAGTGCAAAGGTGGGAGGAACTCATTCCCGGAGTAAGGCCAAGAATAGGTGCACTATTGCCTCTTGAATGAAGGATCTGCACAGAAGATAAATTATATGAAAATTGCTTCTTCCACATGATCACGAGTTCAGTTGCAGCATTACATATTAAATTTACATATATAAGTGATCAGTAAGTGTTGTCGGGGCTCGTTACTTACATCTTTTGATAGGAGTTGCTCAATGTTGAAGTTCAGTTCTGGATTCACAGTAGCAAGCTTCATGGATAGAAACTGCAACCAGAAGAGTATCGGAACTGAAATGTCAGTACAACTGATCCATAACAGTTACATCTGACAAAACATTTCAGGTAATTGATCTTTCGAAAATGTGTCATTTGATGGTGCGTTTCGTGATTTAATCGCAATTTCTGATGAATGTGATAGATTTATACTTTTATGACAAGGTGAAGCAACAGCAAATAGTAACTGATCAAGTCTAAAACAATCAATTCATAATCAATGGGCATGCCATTGCTCACTGCTCTTTTTCCCATAATTTTGGCGAGTTTCCGTACTTTGAGACTGAAATTCATAATACCTCACCTCAACTTGCTGCTGGAGTGACTGCACATAGTTGATAATCTCATCAAGCATCACTGCTTTCCCCGTAATCTAGTAGAATCAGTACAATACAAAAAAATCCAAGTCATCAGCAACCTTCATTCCCAAATGTATGTTTAATAAACCACAAAACGAATCCACGTTCAAGTACCTTATTGCATCCAGGAACAAGTTCTTGAAGTAACTTCATCCTATCATTTATCTTTTCTCTCCTGACCTGAAAGGTTCATTTCTTCTACTTATACTCAATGAAGCTTGTTAAATCTGAAAGGTTACGGTGTCTACTTAGGTAAGAGAAAAATATAAACTGTACCCGTTCGGCTAAGCTATGACTATTTGTAGCCTGTCCTTTTCTTGCTCTCATATGAACATAGCTCCCTTTGGATCCCTCTCCATCTGCAGAATTATCTTTCTCGCTCTCTTCAACTTTCTGCTTTTTCTCGTCCGTCTCCTTTTCATCCGGAATATCATTTGATGCATCCCTACGCAACTCTCCTTCAACATTCTGCGCATGTGTAAAAATTGTAAATAACGAAAAGTCTAGAAGTTCTATTTCCACTACAGCATTTAATCATCATCAAACCACAAACAAAAACATTATAGTAACAAGATCCACAGCGTTACAAATCAGTCAATCCCAAAGATGGTTAGACACTTGAAAAGAGTAAACTGCAACATACCCTTTTTCTTTTGGCATTAGGTGAAGCCCTCGGCAACGTCCCCTTTGATAACTGACATTCCTCCTCAGATTGTATCGAATCCATAGGTGCCTTCTTAATCATTACGCTATTCTGAGCACAGCCATAGGGATTCATCATTTCAGAGAAGCTTCCACCACTGCCACCGCCAAAGACAGATTGCTTGGGCAACATTTCAACAGCATTCGCATCATCCGACGAGAAGTGGTGCATAAATTGAGGCGTTCCTCTCAGACCCGTGTTTTCGGGATACAAAGGGAAATTGCCATGAGAAACCATCAAGGAAGCCTCAAAGTTCTCACTTTGGCCCAGTGAAACAATTGGATCCCAACCAGAACCATAAAAGCCTCCAATCGCTCCTTCATTGGCAGAGTTAAACATAGAGCCTGAATTCACAGCTAGTTCAGCAACTTTCTTCTCAGCTAGTTCTTCTTCTTCTGGACTGTTCAACCTTGAAGATCTATGCTGAAACCCCATTTGACCATTCCAATCCTCCTCCATCTTCTACATATAAAAAATGGAAGCCCAAGAGAAGACCCTGTTTGTAGGTCTCCTAAATCCTTACATAAAAGATTCCCTCCAATTCAGCACTAGCCTTAGCCTAGAAACAAAAGTCAGGAAGGTATTAAAAAATTGGGAAAAAAAAAATGAACAGAGATCTATAGAGCTAAGCCAAGTTGGATATGGGTTGACTAAATTTGGTGCCTTTGATATCTTGCTGAACTCAACAATGGAGAGAAAAACTGAAAAATAGCAGCTTTAAAGATCTGAGACATGAGATTTAATAGCAAAAGAACCATCCCACAATAGCATCACACACACACACACAAAGTAGTTCATATAAACAACCCTAGAATCATATCAAACAAACCCCTTTCTCACTGTCAATGAAATGCAGCTAAATTCAAAGAATCCCCAAGTTGATTCTCACTTGTTCTAACTAAAAGAGATGGAATTCAAAACCCCCAAATCGAAACCCTAGAAAAGTATAGTACTCTCAGACAATTAGGATCAGCTCCAATCCAAATGGGGGTCGAATTCCACTTCCGAATTACTCGGAAAAACGCAATACCAAACAAACAGCATCCAATTTGATGACCAAAATCGACAAGAAGAAGAAGAAATTCGAGAGTTCACCACAAAAAACTTACCTTGAACAAATTCAGAGGAAGATCGTCTGTATTGGCAGGAGAGAGAGAGCTAGAGATCGCCCTTTTGCTTACCTGCCCAAGCAATTAAACAGGTAACATGAAAGATTTAATCTTTTTATTTTTGCAGAAATCAGAGCCTGAAAAAGAAATGTAATAAAATACTATATCGCACTCTATATAGCACCTGTAATATTCCTCCATTGTTGTTACTTGTTGGGGTGAATATTTTTTGGCCCTTTTCTGGTCAAAATCTCTCTCGAAAGAGATACGAGAGATGTTCTTCCCTTGAGACCCAAGCTTCATCATTTCATTAATTAATCTTTTCTCCAACTGTGCAAGCATTTTTTTTCCATGCTCGCTCTGACATTTTTGACAACTTTTCCGTATAATGGGGCTTGGGCTCTTCCTCTTTTTCTTTGTTGCCTGAGCTTAAATTGCTGTCCAACACTAGTTTTCTGTAAATGCCAACTATTTAACCCACCAGAAGTGATTAGAAAACATAATTTTCCCATCTCTTGATGACAAGGTGATATTGTATGATACCATCCATAGGGAAATGTTTAGATTTTTCTCCCTAGAATTAGAATATAACCAACACAGGCATTGAATGGTTATTGTTTTCAAATAATCAACTTCTAGTACAACTTTGCTAAAAAGTCCCAAAAAAACCACAATTTAAGGCTATGTTACATGGAAACGCAACGAGAAAGGGAAACGAAACGGGGAAAAATACGTGATTTTTATGTTTTTAGTGTGTAAAAATGAGTTTCGGGATTTGATCAAATTTCTATGTTCGGGAAACGCGGTCCTCTTGGGGTTTCCGGGTAACATAAGGTGGCTATATTCTTTTATCGCTAATACTCATGCGACATTGTCATTTACCACTTATTAAGACCGGTTATATATGAGGAACTAATACAACCTTATCATTAATCGATAATTTGTGAACAACTAATTGAAGCTATATATTTGTTGCGATTTGTTATTTTACTAGACAGTGTTATGATGTTGGTGTGCAAGGTAAGGTGCATTAGACTCCATGAATGCATGATCACCTACCACTCACAAATGGATGATCAATTAGATCATGATATAGTCGATCGAACATTAGTTATGGGACTTATGGGCCCTCCCAAATCATCCTTAGCAAGACTTCTCTTCCAATGCATGTTTGTACGTGGATCCTTTGCCCTCCGATTAATCTTTTGACTAGATATCTGAAATCATTAAAATCTCGTTATGTGTACAATACATAGCTTCATTTTAGTGCATACTCGATCTTATATTTATAACGAACTCTACTATAATAACAAGTTACTTTAAACCTATTTGGATCGATGTCAAAATTACATTATCTTGCATTATAATACAGGAAAATAACATTATTTTTCCGGGGAACCGAAAAGACTTTGTATATACAAACATTTTAACCCTGGCATGTGATAATGTAACATTCGAATAGAAAAGGGCTGATTAATTAGGTGTGCAGATCGTCCAATTAATCCAAGTATTAATTTGGAGTTTTGGACTATATATTAAGATGTAATAATGGAAATATATCTGTCTACTGAAAAAGCTAGAAATTACTTATATATTATGTCCCATGTACAGCATATAGTACGTACGAATTGAACACAGCTGTGACTCTGACTATCAAAATTATTTAATTAAACTAATTATGGACTATGGTGATTTAACAGAACTTTGCAGGTTAATTTTGATCGGCTCTCTCTCATCTCAGCCAATTCCTGCTCATGTATAGCTTTAATCCTTAATTAATTCGGTCAAATTAAAAAGACATTTCTAAGTATGATTCAGCTAAGTAAACCGTACATAGATATAATCATAATCAAGTTAAATGAGCGCCAAGCTCTGTGTTATACGGAGTACTAATGTGAGTGGGCGGTGATGCTAATTGGTAGTTAATTAAGGTAATGATCATTAGATCTTCCTGTCTTCAATATAAATCATGGACGTATATATTATATGTGCTTAGCTTTGATATTTATACAAGGATGACGTCCTCCGATCCACTTTGTAAGCAAACTTAATCCTTTAATTACATGGGTTAATTTTTGTTTAATACTCAAATTAAAGGGTCTGCGCGCTGACAAGAACCCCTCATATGCATCAACCATAATTGGTCTGTGGGTTAAAGCTAACACCAACATTGATCGTACATTCCTTACTAGTAGCTCTTTTTATATATATTTTCAAGCCACAATATATTTATGTAATGTAACATTAATTAATTTATTATACATATGAAATTGTACTCCGTACATATAGTAACAGAAATTAATTAACCCATAGTAATCATGCAATATTGCAGTGTCAGATTGCCTAGATATTTGTTACACACCATAAAACCTAGGAATTCCAGAAATTAATCGTGTGTATGTTTTACCATGTCTAAGTGTATGCTAGGTTAGGATAGTTGCACTTGCGAAATATAGATTTTAATTCGTATCAAATTTGGTACCGAGAGAGCCTATTATACAAACATGGGAGATTGTGTCTAATTATCAACGGATTTTAGGATAGAATGTCATTAAACTTATTCATTCAAGCTAATGTTGATCTACTAGTAAGTTTTATGTGGGGTAAAAAATATATCGTGCATTCACTCGTCAGTCGTCTTTAGACTCACTTCGCGTTTTGTCATCCATATTTGGCTTTTGATAACTTCATAGTAATGGGCGAAGTTTATTCATTTGTAGTATCCAGAAAGAGAGTCTCTCATCAATTATATCAACTCTTACCTATGTCATATTCTAGTGACAAGGTGAAAACCGGTTAGTAAATAGACCTGGTAAACTGAGAGGCCGTCAAACAACGATAATTGAAGATCCAACAAGAGCAAACTGACACAATATCGACAGACACAAGCAAGGTACATACAACAACCGGAAAACAAGAGGGTATAAAGAAGAAGATTCAAGTTTGATGATGGAATGGATATGGGTCTTTAACATTATGGATTGTACCACCTGCAGAACAAGCCCAACAACAAATATAATTTTGGGCCTTGCATTTTCAAGTAAACTTCAACTGGGTCAATGATCTCATTGGGCTTTCCTATGCCCGAATGTAGTATAATCTATTGGGCTTATCAAATGCACAGCTCGTAATAAATACCCCTTCGTACACTATAATATTGCCATTTTAATGATTGATATAACTATTAAGAAGCCTTAATGATTGGAATTTTCTTCTTAAATTTATAAATTATAAATCATCCACCTATTTTTAACAAAATCGATAAAGAGAATTTGCATTATAATAATCGATATATGCAGATTTCAGTGACAAGCCTCTCGTCTAATGAATCATGACCTACGTGCTAAAACTCTGTGGATGTTTGCTTATCGGGCATGGAGAATGAGGTATGCAGTTGTGGAATCAAAACCCGATACTTATGGAGTGTGAATCACTGTGTTATATAAAAGTTATATGTTTTAGGTTCAAAACTAATGCATCGTACCTTTTATAAGAGGCGGGTATGAATCTCCTTCTCACAGTCTTTTATTGTTATATACTTGAAAAAATTCTATCTACAACAACCTAACTTATTCCAAACACCTTTTTCCAAATCTGGATTTTCAATACTATTACGGCCAACCTGATAGCTCGTCTCATTCACATACACAAATATATATCTATAATGATAGGGCAATATCTATAATGGGAAGCTGCTGGGCTAATGGCCTAATTAGTAGCAAAGGGATTATAAGTGGATCGTGTACTTCTCGGAAACATATCTATGAATTTGTCAATGTATCATCTTCTTCCTCCTTTCTATTCTTCTCCGGTTCTTCTCCTTTTCCTTCTCTAATCCCTCCTTCTGTCCCTAATCTCTCTTCTTTCTCCCTAATCTTCCTTAATTTTTCTCTAATATATTCTTTCGGGTCAAGACAATATCAAGCTTACTCTAAATGTTAAAACATTTTTAAAATAAACAATCATTTTTGAGTGGAGGCTGTAATGATTTAATAGTCACTCATTTGCATTTTAGTCTTATAAAAATGATATGTAGAGTATTACATCTAGGATAATCCTAGGATTTTAATTTGTACTCACTTTACTAAAAAATGAATAAATTATCCCTTTCACTTGAAGAAACGGAAATGATATGGGAGTCATAATATAATGTCCAAATCTAGCTAGTTCCATGCATGTTTTAATATAAAACGATAGATAAATACACATTAACAAAATAAAGAAGTCCAACTATTAAAATCTACTAACCAAATACCAAAAGGCCATCTACCTAGTGACCCGTATAATAACTTTGTATAACCCACTCTGCATTTAAACCGGTCAAGAACTCAAGATCATGTATCTCATAGACCATTTCATGTCTCAATGTCACATCTATCATCAGTGTGGTTGATACTAAAACTAGTTACAAATATATTTTTATGATTTACTTCCCACGACTTAAGTAAAGGTGAATGAGACTTGGAGTGGGTCATGACAATACATAATAGAGGAACTTCAATTACAATTTTACTTGATTTATCTAGTTAATCATAGCTTCAAATTCGTAGTTCTATCTTGTAATGTTGTGTTGTGACCCATAGCGTCTCTATCTAAGACTTTAACCCTTAAGATACAACATTTACTGTTACCAAAACACGTAATTACATAAGTTGTATAGGACCATGATCATATAAATACATATAAACCGGTAAGTTTTTGGGCCATCGCTCGAAAAGTGCTTAACTTTTCTCTATTGCAAATTACCAATTTTGTCTTAAGAAATCTCTTCCATTTTCCACAGAGATCTTCCTTTTTGACCATGGAAAGCCCATTAACTATATATGCCACTATACTTTGTTTTTCCCCTATTAACAGCATTTTGGCTTCACTAATCACGTTTAGTTTCCCCTTTTTAATTCATTATTTTCCTTTACTTTTTTATTTCCCCTTAACCAAGGATTTCTTTTTGTTGGGAGTTTTTGTGTAATTTTGAAAAATAATAATTTATCAAGCTTTGTTTTTTGCTACTATCATTGAAAACTTAACCGTTTGATAATAATTTATCTAGTTGTCATTGTATCATCAACCTAGATGATAGACGACAACCATTATTAGTAACTATTAAGTGCTTGTTTGGTTAACTTTCAAAATCATGGGAATTAAAAAAACCTGGATTTCTATCAAAAAAAGCCCAGGAATTGACTTTAAAACCATGCGTTTGGTTGTTTAACACCAAAATCATAGGAATTTAAATTCCCATGAATTGTATTTTCTCCAAAATGGAGGAATTGAAATTACCATGGTGGGGTGGGTAAGATTCAATTCCTCCCTATATTTAAAATAATTTTTTAATTTCAATTACAAATTTCATTTATGCCTTTGATTTACATTATTATTTTTAATGGATAAGGGTTGATGTTGTAATTTTAGATAAATGCCCATGTTTTTTCAGTTTATACCAAACAAAATGTAGAAATTTATTCACTAGATAATTAATTGTAACCAAACATGTAAAAATTTACATTATTATTTTCAATTCCTACGGTTTAACCAAACAAGCACTAAGTCGTAAGTTCCAATTTTTGCTCTAAATTGTATCGTATAAAACTAAAAATATCATGTTGTCAAAAATCTGGATTCCTCCAAATCTCATGAAGCATTTTATGATCGAAAACTTTCTCTTTGTCTCCTGCACTTTGTGATCTGTCCCTTTTTTGTTCAACAAAAATTTCCCTAATCTTCTTTGCAACCCAACAAAGGAATCAAATAACAAAACAAAAAACAAGAATATCCAAGAAAGAAAAAAAGAGAAAAAGAAAAAGTATGTGTAATCATCAGAGTAAGTGAATTATTTGAGTACCCATTTATTTAATTTCATTTTGATTTTTTAGATTACATCCCAGAGTTCATCCATTTTAGTGATACAAATCATGTTTGTTTTTAGAATATGTATATATTTTAATGAAAATTTATGTAAAATCTTACTACTTTACTTTGTTGTTTTTATTTGCTTCTTGTTTTCTTAGATGAGAATTGATTAATCTACCATACATGATTCTATCGTTAATCAATCATTTTTTGAGCCAAATCGCTAATCAATCATGTTATAATCACATGGATGGTCAAAGGTTACGATCAAACCACTCATGCATGGGTGCACAATCAGCACAAACACGAGGGAGAATAAATCTTATATTCAGAAAAGAATGAGAATTTTATTTGTTTTTAATGAGTGTACTTGTTATGTATTGTGGGTGCGTACACACTAGGGCATGGGTTTGCTCTCTAAAACGTGACAACTCACAAGCTAATAATAATGTTGCTATGCTATCTATCTGGATGGATAATTACATCTAAGTTAAGTGGCAACAATTTTGGTCAAGCCCTAAAAAAAAAGTGATCATAAAAATGGAGGAGACAAAACTGGGTCCAATCTAATTATGACCCATTAAATTCCAAAAATGAAAACCTAACTTATTAAAGCCCTTTTTATCACAAGAATCTCTCTTGCTCCTTTAGGCTTTAGCCCTTTTGTGCAGAAAAGTTGGAAAGGAATGAAAGATCAAGAGAGAGAGAGAGAGAATGTATGCTTCTACTTCTCTACTAACTTTAATTTGGAGAAAGCAAGGATAAGATATGCAAGAAAGTGGCCATTTGCAATTATGCACGTTGCATGCTTGAGCAATATTACAACAATAAGTATAAAATTCTATAGCATGTTTTTATCTATTATTATTATTGGACTATATATAAAGTTTCCATGTCAAACATTTAACTCTTTTTCGATCAATATTTTTGAGATTTATTTACGGATTTGAAGTTCGATCTACAACCTTGATTAGGGTCTTATGTTGCTCAAACATGGTTAAAATGACTTATTTTAGATGAGACGCGCTCGACTTACAAGATATAGTAAAAATAGAGACGGGGTTTTAATAATTAGATCGAGGTGTTGTGAAAGTGGCAAGTGATGTTAATAATTATGCTTAAAAAAGCCCCTAAACTCGGAAAATCGAATTACAAAAACTCATATATTTTTTATATTATTAAATACACAAAAATTAAATACCATTGTTGAAGGTTGGAACACATTTTCTGCAGTGAATGTTGTTCTTGAACAAAGATCTCAGATCACAAAAAAAAGAAAGCTATAGGATGAGCAAGCTTAGTGATTTAAGTAAATAGGCAAAGTAGGGCCTCACTCTTTTACATTGCCATTTCTTTCCATTACACAGAATTTAATCATTCATTCTCTAATAATTCCTTCCATACAGTCTACAAAATCCCCAAATCTCCTCCCACTAAAATCCCTAAAAGGTTCTTAGTTTTGACATAAAGTCCCCAAACACAATGGCATACAGACATAAAAACTGACCCCCTACTTTGTCATTAACCTTCCCATTTCCCACCTAATCCGCTTTTTTTTAAAGTACCCACTACCACAAAAGAAAGTTTTTAACCCATCCCCAACTTTTTAAACCCAAATTACCCCTTTTTCCTCTGACCCAACTAAGCTAAACATCACTCCATGCAGCAAAAACAGGAAAATGAACATTTTGTGGTGAAATCCATGAAACTGGTGCCTTTGGAAACATCATGACGTTTGAAGATGAAGATCCACCACTCTTATCAACTGGGCTAGCTTCTCTTGAGCTATTCAAACTTGTCACAATGGATGATGCATTGTGTCCTGAAGCTGAGCTCAATGAGTTTGCCCCTATCAAATCCTGCAAAAAGTTTGATTCTTGATGATAGTTTCCAACCCTAGTGATTATATCCTCTTGCTTTTGATGATCAATCGCCATCTGCTGTTGTTGTTGTTGTTGTTGTTGTTGATGTGGGAAATCACCTAACACCATTTTCCAATCACAAGTGTTGTAAGCAGTTGAGTCGCCGTTCGTCTGATGAGACGAAGGGCTGTGATTAACCGACGGTTTGATCCTCTTAGCTTGATCCCCTGCTAGAAGTGTGTTGCTAGACATGATCTTGTCCACGTCGTAGCGCGTTATGTCGAAGTTTGTCACCGCGTTTGATCCGCGAAACTTGATGGCTGCAACATCATAGGCTTCAGCTGCCTCTTCTTGGGTGCCTGTTTTTTTTTAATTGTCAAGATTAGTTGAATAAGAAGTTGATTAAATCCATGCAATTCTTGCAAGAATAGAATAAGCATATTCCATTCTTTTATGCATGGGTTCAACTTTTTGGTTGATCTTTGAAGGACTCACAGCCTTATAAAAAGGTACATTGTAGTAGAGCCAGTCAGCCAAACACTACATATGTAAAAGCAGAGAATAACATGTTTTATAAAATAAAACAAAAACCAACTAGTTTTGTAGCAAATGAGGAAAATTAAGCACAAGAAACAAAATTCATAAGAACTCACTGAATGTGCCAAGATAGAGATCTTTGTTCCCAGCTACCCTCCCAATCCTGGCTTGCCACCTTCCATGTTGATGGTGCCTACACAATTTCAACATAAAAAAAATTACATCAAACCAAAATCTTAGTTAAGATACATTTAAGTAAATAATTAGTTGTATTTCAAAAGACCTTGTAACTCCTCTGTACATAGATGCACCCCTAGAAAACCCACTGCTCCTCCTGTTAAAATGGCAAAAAGAAATCATCTTTATATGACATTTGGTATGCTGTAAAAAAAGTTTCATTGTTCTTCAACAGATTTGTGTTCATATATATTATACCTTCTTAAGTGAGCAACAAATTCTTGGCGGGTCATGTTCTTCATGTCTTCGAGCCCTTCTTTGTAGTTCTCAACCTAAAAAAAGGCAGTCAAAAAAATAATGAGCAGTTTGAACACAAAGTTGCTACAAAAATCAATGGATTTTAAAGCTAGATCTTTAATTACTGGGAAGTTTATATGAGTAGATGGGCCCCAATATTTCAGTGCAGCAAGATCATAAGCCCTTGCTGCTTTCTCCTCCATATCATATCCACCTACACAAAATTTACCACAAAAAATTTGATTATACAAGTTTCTTTTTTTTTCAAAGAAAAAAGAAACCAATATGAACAAGAATGTAGTGGAAAATGCTTACCCAGATAAACTGAAGATTTGAAACATTGGACCCAAGAATAGCATCCACCAAGTGTGAACATTAGAAAAACAAACAAAAAGGAAACACAAGCATTAGAGATTGAAGCCATGCATATAGGCCCAAACTTACAGTCAAAAGAACACTGCTTTAATTCAAACAAAATCTTTCTTTCATGACTAACCTTGCCTTCCTTTTCTAGTTTGTCCTTCTTTCTTACAGCTATTATCCCATAGATGAGCTTCATATCTACCAGTCCATCTGTGCCTAATCAAAACAAATCATCCAAACCCATAGTATTTAAAAATCACTTCTATATAAGAAACAAAAAAACAAAGTAAGAAGCTTACTTGGTAACTCCTCTATACTGAGAAGTTCTCTGTCCAAAAGTGTCAATAGACTTCCTATGAACAATTTGCTTCTGTCCCACTTTCCCTGACCCTCTCTTCTTTGTTGTTTCCATTGCCAAGCCATCAGCTTTAGTGGGCAAAACCTGATCAGCAGAGGGATTAAGATTAGCATTACCCAAATGCTGATGATGGTGTTCTATGGCAGCTTGCTGAGTTGAGTAGCTCCTTGCAACCATTTGAGAGATCTGATCAGCACTGAATCCAGCAGAATAGTAAGGGTAACTCTGCTGAAATGCCTCCATAGAAGGAGAAGAAGAAGTATATTGTTCTGCATTCATCTGTTGTTGGTAGTAGTTGTTGTTCAAGCTGAGTGGCACTATTTCCCTTTCACTACCCAAGAAATTCTCTAGCTTTGGAGAAGAGGAATCTGGAAAAAACAAAAATTACCCATCAAAAATAAGAACAAAAAGATGAGAACTTTGACAAACAAAAGCAAGGAAAGTAATTAACTACCTTCAGATTGGGATCTTGATAGGGCTTCCATTATGCAAAGGGAGCCATCAGATTTGAGTGGCATTATGCTTAGGTTTTGGTGTTCAGGATGATGAAATCCAGAAGAGAAGCTGACATCAGCACCAGGGAAGTTGATTTGCTGAGGAGCAAGAAAGAAGCTTGTTGTGGGAACTGAGGAGGAGTTAGAAACTATGGTGGGCAAGCCTAACCAATTACTATTAATAATGTTGTTGTTGTTGTAATGATCACTATTGATGTTATTATCATCAATGGACTTCATCACGATTTTCTACCCTTTTTCACTCTCTAGCTAACCAGCTCTTTCTCTTCCTCCTAGAGCAATAAACTAATCTTGTCAAGATTTTGTGAACTACTAGGTTTTTGTTGGGGAGCTCAGTAGAAATCTAAGGAAATTTTGGTGAGTATGTCTCTATATATATATCTATAGAGAAAGAGGTGGGCATGTAAACTAAAGAGGGAGCCTTTATTTTAAAGTAAACAAAGAGAATGAAATATCAATACCCTTGTATTGTTGTAGTATTTCATAGGGATCTGTGATTTATAATTTTTTTGATTAAGACCCACTTGGTTGGCTTTTTTTTTTCCCAACTCAAAATATTCCTAAATTGATCTTATGTTTCCTATTGATTATCATTCTCTTTGTGTTCCTTTATTGCTTTTTATTACATGCACCGCTCCACTTGTGTATGACCAAAAAGAACAAAACCCTTCCCATGTAATGCACATTAGTCAAGTATGTTAGTCAAAGCTTGTGCATCAGATGCCTTTTATTAGTTATCGGAATGTTAATGCAATCTGCTAATGATATATACTACATGAACAATGTAAAGTTGTAAACAATATTTGTTATAGTGATGAAGTGGTGCTAAACATTTTTAATTATTGACCAAGAGATTTAAGTTTAAATCTTTGTTATGAACTTATTGCATGTATGTAGAGGCTAATATTAGGAAAGTACGTCTCATCCAAAATACAATCAAAAAGTGATACTAATCGCTCAAAGTGGGTGTGGATCGTAAGACAAGAATTAAGTAAATATTTGCTATTCAAAAAAGATATGGTTACTTCATCTCAAATGTTTCTCCAACAAGATATATTTCATATTTATTAATAAAAGGTATAAATCTACTAATACAGTATAAAGCAGAACCCAAGTCTGTGTAAAAATTTGCGCCACATCATCAAGTCTGAATAAAATAATGATTTTATTTTTTTGCATAATATTTTCTAAGAATAACCCATTTATCTACTACTTTATATCTTATCCAATTTCCTTATATATGTTTGATATCTTACCCAACTTTTGATATCTTACGATTTTTTTCCTAACTTGATTTTTTTACATTATATCCTTATATGACTAAAAAATATTCAAGTAATTATTTTGATAGCTTAACAATTTTTCCTTATTAATTAATATTTTTTTATCATAATTAAATCTTGAAGAATAGTGAAAAAACATTCACATATGTCAATAATATACTAAATAATAGTGTAGATATGAAAAATTGAATATAATTTTTTTAGAATTGACATTGTATTAATAAAAGTACATGTATAGATCAATAGGTTCGGACTGTGGTCTTTCGAGTTTAGATCGTAATTCTCGAATTAAAAGTGAATTCGTGTCAAATTTCAATCTCGCATCGGTTAATTCGGATTTATATTACATTACCGTACATGGTACGGGATTTGTACTAGTTTGTATTGAAAGATGGAAAAGTAAAATACAATGGATAAAAGATGAGATTACATAAGAGTGTTTTTATAATTTAATGGAGATAAAAAGTTGAAAAAAAATAAAGTATATGAAAAAGTGGGTAAATTTGAGATTAAATGAGGATAAAATTGAAAGATAATTAAAACTATAAAAAGAAAATGGATAAACATTTTAGAATAACCAATATTACAATGTAGGATTCACAAATCTATACTAATTATCTTCCGAATCAAGACAAACACGTGTGTAACAACTTCTAAGAAAATCAATGTACCAACCAACACTATAATGTGCATAATGTAACACTTAATTATTATAAAGTGCAATTATTCTTGACACATGGAGCACTCCATAAGTGTAAAAGTGTGTAGCTTTAATCTCCATAAATTTACAATGACAAAGACAACATTTACATAATGCACTAAAATCTTAGACATTGTTACATTTATTATTTAAAACCGAAAAAAAAACTAAAAATCAAGATATGTTAATGTCATTGACTAATTGAATTAATTTAGAGTCTTTTTTTTAAAAAAATATATGGTATAGAGGGGACACTAGATTTGACAAGAAGAGACATGCATTAGGGCATCCAATCACTTCTCACAGTGCCTACATGACATACTTTACAAGACCCATGCCCTCTACAACACTGACCTCTCTTTATTCCTCTTCTCTGCAAATGGCTGGGAAAATACAGCCAAGTTCCAGCGATGATGCACTTGACTTGAAGCGTAATTTGAATAAAATATCACATGCATAACATGCACTAGCTAGGTGCCACTGCCAATCTTATGTTTTTATTAAGAAAGATATTGTTAACATGTGTTGAATCCGTCGCTAATTGGAACTCGCTAGCTAGGGGTTTACCGAGCTTCTTAGGGAGCTAGGGGGCTCTGCTTCCTGACAAAGGTGGCGATCTCGCTGATCGGCTAGCGAGTCGGGAATCCTAGAGCAATGCGTCTCAATTGACGAGTGTTCCACTCTCGGCTATCCGGCTTGCCGATCAGAGCCTTAATTGATCAGGACTAGACAACCACACTAATACGGAGTAGCATATATACTAACCGTGGCATGAAACTAAAATACAAAACATTTCGAGGATTTATATTAACAAAACCTCAAGAAATACAACACGGAATTTCCCCAAACCAGTCACAAAAGCAATGCTCAATTTCTAAGATTTTGCATGAAATTGAGAGTGGGGATAGCTAGGTTCTGATCAAACTAGTAGTTTGCAAAAGTAATGGCTCAATTTCTAGGATTTTGCATGCAAATTTTGCATGAAATTGAGTGGGGATCGATACCCAGATTTCTGATTTTCCCAAAGGGAATGATTATATTTAGGGGCTGGACCTTGAAAGTGATCGAGTTTCAAGTGTTTTGGGAGGGAAAAAATATGTACATACATCATATGCATATGATTATGGAACAATCATGACCAAATCCACCATATAGACCAGAACACTAACACAATTTTTATTGTTTATTTCTTTCGATTTTTTTAATAAAATTTCTCCTTTTCTTTTGCCATCATTACCATACGGTCCATACCCAAAAGCACTGTAAATAGTGCAATTTTAAGGCCCCATTTGGCTTCAAATCAAACTTCCTATCAGAATTATGAGCTGTTTTCTTCATTTCTCACCACCTTATTTAATCAGCTAGTTGGACAAATTGGATCGATCTCTTATTTTGAATCAATGGTTTAGTTGTACGGATAAGGAAAATTGGATGTGGTCAAGCATTTGAGGGCCTTCATTCCATTATTCAAAGAGGTAATGATCATATTTTTTGAAAGAGCTACACCATTTTTGTTAGTAATAACACATCGAATGTTCATTACCTAGATAATTTATAAAACCCAAGTCAACATATTTTTAAAATTTTTGGACACTGAGTACGTTTTGTATAGGATGTAGATTGCTATATAAACTTAAATTTTTTAATAGAAATACCAACGGTGCGGAGCTACGCTTGTTAGGACGACCCTTGCACAAGGTACAAGGTTCGATTCCCCGCAACGTCGTTGGGAGGGAGGTAAACCTTAACTCCGCTCTAACCCCCGGTCCAGACGTAGGCCATGGGCTCAACCCGATGGGTCGAACTGGGCGAGGGCTCAGCTCGATGACCAAAAAAAATAATTTATTTAATAGAAATATATTAAAATGATGTATATATATATATATATTCATTAATCACCAAGTAGTCACAAGGGTAAACATAGACCCGAGAATTGGGTCAGTAGGGTCGGATCATCTCGGATTTGGGTTGATAACGAATCATGCGTCAGATCGAGCGATAACAGGTCACGAGTCAATTGGGTCGGGTTGCTGTGGGTTTTCGGGTTTTTAACTATTATTTTATTTAAATATTATTCAAATATTTTTACCATTATTTGAATAATATTCTATTTAAATAATATAATATAATATGAAAAATATTATTTCTATATATTTTGATAATAAAACATCATATAAATTTTTAAAATAAAATTTACCCACAATTAAACGTACCTAACTCTGGTAGTAATGTTAAGAATAAGTTGGGCAACACATGCGATACCCATTGATATCAAAATGTCAAATGACATTGTCCGAGAATGTATATAAAAAGTGCATCCATAGATTTTTCATGAAGTCTTACATACATAACCATTATTCGAGATAGAGGGGTAATAATTAAGCTATAATAGTGGCCGTACGTGGAATTCTATACACAGTATTACATCGTTGCAATGTACTGTAGTAAAGTAAAAATAAGTCACCCTCTTTGTCTACGAGGAGTAAAATCGTAGAGGCTCTAATATAAATTCTACATGTCAGATCTTCTTACCATGTCTTCATTTATTATCATTCTATATATTCAATGCAATGCTCTACTCTTCTTCGGTTTTACTATGAGGGAATGTTGTAGAATAGTTTACACTGATTGATTTTTGTTTTGTATCGCCTTACAAACTGGTAACTTTGCCGGTATAAGTTAAGACAGAGAATTACAAAAGTCAATCCATATAAACCTAACGACATGAAATTAATTACGTAATAGTTGAATCAATAATTCCTACTGTTAAAAACACCCTTGACTGAGCACGGTAACAGAACTGCTCAACTGCATATTATAAATTTGATTTTTTTGACCTATACTTTTAGAGTATAGTTTAAAAGTTGTGATTTGAATTTTTTTTTTTAAAACTATGATTTTTTTTTGGGATTAGAAGTTAAAAACGTTGTTAACATGACATAAGTTATAAAGGCGTGATTGGTGTGATTTAGGTGTACAACGACGACTCCTACAACCTCGTTTATTGCACGGTTTGTTTGTTTTCTCATGCGGATTTATGAAATCCTTGACCTCACAATATACTAGATCGATGTATCATGTCAAATTCGTCCCTTACAACAAAATAATCAAACTGCTTGGGGACATCTAGTCAAAACGGTTAATCCTCCTCTAAGGGTAGTATCCAGAGGTCATCGATTCGACTTTCATGGAACAAACAAAATAATCAAACTTTTTAAACTGAATCCAGCTAAGCCCGGTCCAATAGATTGATTGCTTATGCTATCCGATTCGTGCACAGGAGGAAACATAATCAGAAAAGAGAGATCACGTGAGAGCATAAAAAATCAAAAACAAAATCTGAAAACATGGAATGGAATTTGGAGGGGAGGAAGAAAACAGGGCAAAGAACAAGAATTTCTCCAAATAAGAAAACAAATATACGATCCAAAAATGGAAGCACTTTTTCTACACCATTGTTGCCTAGGGTAAACAGAGCCACAGAGGCTATATACAATATTGCATACAAAGCAAAAATGGGAGCATAACATTCATGTATTTTGGTTTTATGGGGATTCTGCATTGCATATCCAACCCACTTGGCCACTACCTATATATCTGAGTCCTCAGATGTAGACTTTCAGAAGCTTCTTTCATTTCATCATAACACATTGATATCTTATTGTAAATTACTTGTATACAAGAAGGTACAACTTTTGGTATATAAGGGCTTGTTTGGTATCGGTACCAAGTTTACGATATGATACGAATGATACAGTATTAAGGTACTAAGGTATCCGATATGGGTAACACTAATATTGATATCTTGTAGACCGAATCATAGGTATTAGTTTGATATAGACCGTCTAAATATCAAATACTTATATGAGTAGAGCTCGTATCCAAATCTGACATCCTGATAACGACACCAAACGAGCCATAAGGTATAGAGTAAGTTGTAGGAAACGTTGTGCAGTAGATTTTGGAAAATGGCATTGATTTCATTATTCAGATTGAAATCTCCCTGTCCAAACAAATTGTCTTTTACCCTTGAAGAAGATCAGAAGAGTTGATTTTGCACTAAGGGCATTGATTCAGTATTCATTCAAATCTCCCTATCCAAATTGTCTTTTTACCCTGCCACAAAGAAGAGGGTGATTTTGTAATGTCACCATCTCACCTTATTACCCTTTGTCCTGTCAATTTCTACCATACTTGATTCCCAAACACCATATGATTTTCTACATCATTGTTCTGTTGTGTTTGAAATTGATTTTTGTCCTGTCACCGCCTAGGTTTTATATGTTAAAAACATAGGAGTATATGAAGTTATGTTAGTACATGAAATTACATGTGTGTTTAGATTAGAGGTTGCAAGTTTTAAAGCGTTACAAAGAGAGAAAGAAAAGGGTAAGTAAATGGGATTTTAAAGTCACTGAAAAAAACTTCTGATCCAATTTGTGTAAAGCAAAATGGTGGAAATTGTAAGGTGGGATGATGGGCTTGAAAGCAAACTCAACAGTCAACAAATTTAAAGTGTACTTTCACTAGTCTCTCAAACATCTCAATCCAACCTTTAATGTTTCTTCCTCCTCATCCAAAGCTTTAACACAGCCTGCAAAACTTAAATTGCTTCTTGTTGCTGTCTTCTTTCCCTATCAAACTCTTTGATATTTGAGAGAGAGGAAAGGGAATGGCAAGAACCTTGCTTTCTATGGTAAAACTTGTAGGGTTTTTCAACCAATACATTCTTTTTTCAACTCTAATACTTAAAATGGTTAAAAATTTAAAGACAAAGTCTAGCATTTGCAGTCCAATTCCCCGGCACGCCTCCCCTAAAGCAACAAATCTAACAATACTTCAAAAAGTACTTTACTTCCACAAAATGGTCCTTCAAAATTTGTAAGGAAAAAACACCAATAACAATTTTTTTTTCCAAAACGGTAAAGATTAGGATATTCTCTGAGTAGGGATGTCCTAGAGCGTCCTATGGACGAGAACTTCAAATTCTCGAAGATTCGTAATGGTATTAGTAGGGAGGCTATGACCCATTTTAGCAAATTTTATCAGTCATAGCATTACACACTCTACTTATATGATATTGATCTAACTATTAATGGGTTTTTAAAAAAATCAAATCCACTAAAAACTCCAAGAGAAAAAAAATCAATCAATCCAAACCCATGGCAGATCTTGAACGTCATAATAATACTGTTACCCTTGTTTCCTTTAAACAGGAAACTAGTAAGTAGTACTAGTAACTATCAACATTGTTTTAAAAGTTGCAAACTGTGCCTGAGAATTGATGTAAAACTGAGCTGCTGAAGGTTGAAAATGGATGGTTTAAATTGGATCCATTCAATTGCCCAATTGCAAAGAGATAAGGATTCAAATACCCAATACTCATCTTTAGGTGACAGTGGTCAGATTCAAGCAGTAACATGACTGTTTGGGGGTGAAGAAGAACATTACAGAAAGAGGGCAAGTGAGAAGTTGCCATCTTTCTCTGAACTGGGTTTGGTTCTTTGTTAGTGTTTTTGCATTATATTATGAATTTTCTGATGATCCAAGAAAGGAAAAGAAAAGGGTCTATTTTTTGATTCAGAGAGACAGGCTTACAAATGCTACAAGCCGACCTAAAGCCATGTATCATGTACAACTTGTTTAGTTTCAACTTTCATGTATGAGGGAAGGCTGATCCACCTAGGCTCTTTTGAATTCAGAAAACCCAGATAGTGCAGAAGAGGATATGTCACTTTTTATGTAAGAAGAGTAGATTTTTGTCCAAATTTTGGAGTTAATAAAAAATAGTAAACACATTTGTTATGGGCTTGTGAAAGGAGAGGTTGACCTTTCCTCATTCCTGCAGATCATGTAATTGAAAGCATTAAAGAATGTGTAGAAAATTTACAGTGCACTTAAAGCCTGATAATGTCATTGAAATGAATTTTGCACTGTATTTTGGAAACAATCAGAGACTATATCCCGGATGGAATGTTGGAAAGATGCATTTTATAAAACAGGCGTATGTATGATCATGCATTCAGACTTCTGATTTCATTAATATTATGCACCTATGTAACAATAACAGATCACAGCAAATAGAGAAAGTACTAATTTTCTATGAAGAAATTATAGCATAGCCCAAATCACAATGGGGTAATCACTAGAGCATCAGTACAGGTTGTGCATGATATGATGTGAAGGCAGTGCACATAATGTGCACAGCTATGTGCTCATAGTTTTTAGCCTGCAATATTTTATATACCATGCCAAAAATCCAAAGCTCTCAAACCACTTTTGTCTAACAAAAATCATACAAATTGCTTCTTTCTGGCTTAATATTGGCCCAAAAGAGGGGATCAACCTCAAATGAAAGAATGAACATCGAACATCAAAACCACATGCACATAAGTTCAACCAGTAACAAAAAATAAAGGGTAGGGGGAGTAGACAAGATTCATCAGTAAACGGGTAGGTATTAACGTATTATACATGAAAGATGCAAATGTGGTAGAGGATCATGTTAAGGTAGGAAAATGGGGTTAACTGGTTCAATTTGAAGAGACTGGAGGTTTTACTTATCATTAGAGCTTGCAGATTTGAAGAGAAACAGAGTTGTGTTCCTATATCCAAATCACATGAAAGAAAGAAGATATGGAAAATAGGACTTGCAGAAGCAAAATGCATAGATCATATTATGGACCAAAAATTTATCTACTACGTATACATTCGTCATGAATATGGATGATAATATATAAATCTCAATGCTACAGTACTTTTGTTGTAACTACTGGATACGTGATTATCGTTTAGGTTTAACAAACATATCAAAACTGAGTCAAGAGATATTACAGTTTCGTTTCTGTGATCGAGAGCCCTTCTCACCACCTGCGCACCAGTGATGTGAGCAACTGCAGCAAAGCAACCAACATTCTTCCATCAAGATAACAGAAAATTCATGCACAATCACAGGCGGAAAAATACAACAGCAGAAATGATCCTGTTTGTTTTAAGGAACATTGGATAAAATTGAGTTTGAAAATCAACTGGAAAAGCTATCCAGCACAAGATATCTTCTGCTTTGTTAGGCAGACACAAATTGACTTTGAATTGAGTAAATTGATCGTTGTCATGATGTATATATCTATAATGAAGTTGATTAGCACAATGTTTGTAGATTAACTTCCGCCCACAATACATGTCTAGTTTTCTATTACAATCGTGGCCTGGAGTTATTGGTTCATATGTTCTTGACTATCTTGGGTTTATTGTCCTCGTTTAAATCATTTACAAAGTTCTGTTAAATCATTTAAGAAAGGAGTAAATAGGAACCATCCTCAATTCCACACAATTGATACCTTGAACAGCCAATATTGAAGCCATTGGCATAAGCCTAACTTACCCAATCAGGGTTTTTCAATCAAAATTTACCAGGAGAATAACTCAAAGACATTCCAGTACACAATCCTCATTCGGTTATTGGCATTGCCAAAGTCTACCACCTGCTAACTCCTTGTTAAGCATGTAAAGACAGACACAAAAAGCCGATGAATCTAGAAAGATCATATCAAAGACATGATCTTTTGGGAGAAGCAGCTTCTGCAACTATTTGAATGTGAATAGCATGTGATGACCTAAAGAAGAAAAGCTTCGATACCTCAAACAGTTCAAATGGGCTTCCTTGCTTGTACACATCGTCTCTTTTGCCCTTATCACCAGAGATTATAGTGAAGAGAAGCGATCTCCAGCCTATTAGTAGCACTGCTGTGCTACCCAAAGTTACTAAACTGAAATTGAGTGGTGGAAGATGGCCAAGAGTTAAGGATCTTATACCCAATCCAACCTGTGAAAGGAACCAAAGGTAGAGTTCAGTAGTAGCAGATGCCCATATAAACTGAAATTCACCAAGCTGAAACCATCACCACTGATGCTTCCACTATGATCGAAACGGGACACTTAATAAGAGCATATGATACCAGGCTACCAGTAATGATTTATAATCTTATCACATACAAAAAATCCACACAGAAAGCACTATGATACCACATCTTTACTCCCAAGAAAAACTGTTTACATGGTCAAAAATCTTGAGACTCCATAGACATTTGTCAAATGCAGCTATATAGTTGTTTTGTCACCCTCAGTGCACTTTGATATTTTTCTGAAATGTACAGCAATAGCTAGAAGACATTTTTGTCTTGACCCGTAGTCAAAGTTGATTGGAAAATCATTTAGCTCTATAGTTACACCCCCCCTGCTCTATGCAGCGAATTCGCGTAGGATAATCAAACCAATATTCAGCATCTGACAATCAACATATGCCAACCAGTTTGCTTATAGACACAATATACTGAGCAAGATGGAACTTTCAAAAATGAATGATGACCAAGAAAGATGGAAACACCCTATCCTGTTAAAAACGACGGCAACAAAAGAGCTCCACTTACAATTATACCAACAGCCCATGATTTGGCAGCAGCAGAAACAGCCTTTGACACACCATTCATTCCTCGACCGTCCTCACTGAAACCCCCAAGGAAATATGCACCCAGAAACCAACCTAAAATGAACCAAACCAAACATTAAGCCACTCAAAAGGAACATATTCAGAACAAAATCCACCAACAAAACCTGAATGCAAGACAACTCAGACCAAAGCCCCCCTACCAGCAACAAAAGGATCCGCAGTTTTCAGTGTCTCGATGTCGAAAACAGAGAATCCATGGCTGAATCTTCCAACTGCAGAGAACAAGACCAATGCCAATACATCCCCACCAGCCAAGAGTGATATACGCCTGCATGAAACCCCCACAAAACAGACTCGTTTAGAACACATCCATTCCAAAGATTCAAAAATTTTCAACAGAAGCTATATCTAAATAACTAATTTACCCCCATTTCTCCAATCGAGCTGATGAATTGGGCTTCTCGAACTGAATCACACCTTCTAAAGGAACACTATCGCCACCCACCAACACAGGCTGCTCAGCTGTAGCAGTGGAGGAGGAAGACGGAGATTCCACCCCATCATTTAACTTAGCGGATAGATGGTGGAATTTTCTAGGGTTTAGGGGATTGAACTTGGTGTCACGTTTGGAGAAAAGGGTGGTTTGGGGATGAATCAGCTTGGAAGAAGAAAGAGGTGTAGAGGAAGAAGATGAACGACATCTAGCGCCGGCGCAAACGGTGGTGGTCGTCGAGGATAGAGCTCCGGCCGAGGTGGAAGCTGCTTGCCCAAGAACCAACATTTCGGCGATGGCGATTCAGACTCTCTCAACTCTGTACCACCTCAATTCTGTGCCACCACAAGTTAGGGAATATGGTTGGCCCTATCACTGAAAATTCACGTGGATGAAGAGAGAGAGGTGGGAGGAATTTGGAATTCTCCCAATTTTTGGGTTTTCCTTTTGTTTTTTTTCTTCTTATTTGTCCTCTTTCACTCGTTCTATTTTTTGTGGCGCCGAGCTATGCAATTGTTAATTTTCAATTTTCAATTTTTCAATTAACCACTTTGAATTTCACAACATGTTGGGTGAGAAGGCTTATTACAGGCAAGAACAAAGAAATGCACCTGGACCCATATGTAGTTTACACAAGACAAGAACACCTGGAAGAGAAATCCAATTCAATAATACACAAACAAGTCATAAACTGGTCAATTTCATACAAGTTCATCATATAAGTTCCAATGGTCATTCATGAAGGTTATAGAGACAACTAGAAAGCATCCAGAGAACACACAAACAAGTCACAACGGTCAATTTCATAACAGAAAAAGACATTTATACACAACTAGGCTAGACATTAAACATCCAGATGACTTGAAAATAGCTAAAAGCAATAGAACATGAAACTCAGCATTGACTAGTGTCTAAGGGGGACGGGGAGGACGACATAAAGGGAGAATTTTTACAATGTATGCAACACCATCCAGACAAGTTGGAACATCAAGAATCGTGCATAATCAGATAGTAAAGTCAGCTGGAATACTCTGATGTGAGCGGCATTTGTCTCCTGTCAAATGATCACTGTCTGTGACTCCTCTTGTTATACATAACACTCTTGCCCGTCTTTGGAATAGAAGATTCGTTGTAGTTAGACCTCGCAGAAACGATATCTCCACCACGAGGAACCGATTTCCCAATCTCCACGCTATTATCAACACCATTATGCATGCCAAAGGGACCACCACCAGAGACAAGATTCATCGGATAAACAGAAGACGGGCCATGACCGTAACCGACCATTCCCATTCCATTCCAATGATTCGGAGCACCAACCAAAGGCATCCTGTATCCAACCGGGCCATATCCAGGCCAAGCCATCTGATACCCACCACCATAAACTCCACCATAACCATGCCTCGGGTAGAATCCAGGATTAACATTGTCACGCCAATACAGAGAAGCAGCCAATCCACCACCAGAACTCGAGTTCTGACCATTACTCACATTCCTACTAGTCTCCTTCGGAATCGCCCTCTTCACCTCCACATACTTTCCACCCAACACATGGAAGCTGTTGCTTGTGATCCTCTCAACGACATCTTCAGACTCGAAAGTAATGAAACCGAAACCCCTAGGCCTGTTAGTCACGTTATCATACATCACAACCACATCAGTAACCCTACCAAACTTCTCAAAGTAGCTCCTGAACTCCTCCTCGGTCACATTAGCAGATAATCCTCCTACGAAAATCTTCTTAGCCCTAAACCGACTTTCAAAGCTGCTATTTATAGTACTAATACTACTTTCCTTTTGGCTCTGCTGAATTGGCTGTACACTTCTCGATTTCGCTCTTTTCACTTCTACCTATACAACCATTCCCAAAATCAAACTCAATTACCAGTCAAATCATCACATAAAACACCTAAGAAAGCCAGAAAAGGGAGCAATTTCTTCGCGGAAGTTCTCAGCAAACATTCTATACATCAAAACGCGAGAAATGGAAGATTAGGGTTTCAGAAGAGTCGAGAAAAACAAAACTAACCGTTTTGCCGGAGATTTCGTGGTGGTCGTCGAGGGCTTTGAGAGCAGAGGCCGGATCGAAGAAGGAGACGAAGGCGAAACCCCTAGGTTTTCCGGAAGAGCGATCTTTGGCGATGGTGGAGCATGAGACTTCGCCATAGCGGCTGAAGTAGTTCGAGAGCGTGGTTGGGGTCGTGTCCCACGGAATTCCGCCCACAAAGATCTTGTCATTCTCGAAATCGACCATGGCAGAGGGTTTCTTCTTCTTCTTCGCGCTCCAAAAAAAAAACCCTCAATTTCCCTCTAGGTTTCAAATTTGAGTCACCATCTCTCTCCTGCTTTTACTCGCTTCGTTTTTACTGATTTTTCTTACTCGGCGTCAGTGATGGTTATCCAGTAGTAAAAACGAAAAAGGAAGGGGAAGTATCAGAGTTACGACGGATGGACTGGTTTTTGGGCCGCGTGTAATGGCCCAATAGGCCCATTTATGTGCTAAAGGCCTGTGACAATTTGTTTTTGGTCGACAAAGGCCTGTAACAATGGCAAATCGGGAAAATGAAATTGAAGGAGGTATTTATTTGATTTTTTTGTTCACTTTTTACTTTTACGATAAAAATTGATTACAAGTCAGTGGTAGGCAAAGATTTGCTTATTACAGTATGTAGAGTCCGACTGCGTTCATTCAATAATCAATTGCTGATGCTGATCGATTGCTGACGCTGATATAAAATGCTGATATTCGCTGCTGAAATTGAAAGCTGATATTTGAAATAAACAATAGGGTGTTTGGTTGGACGGTTTGCTGATATTGTATAAGTTGGATGCGTTTTGACAAATTTACCCTTAAAATAATTTTAAAACAAAAAAAAATGAAAATTAAAAACCCTATTTCCTTTCAATTTCTGTTTTCACAGATCGACCTCCTCAAATTTGCCGTTCATGAGGCTCCTCTGCTGGTGGTCGGAGATCTCGACCTCGGCCATCGCCGGCTCCCGCCCGCCGTTCAAGTCAGTTTCGTCCCACCACAGATCCATGAGGAATGAATATCACTAGTTTCCTATCGAAGATTACCGCTACTCGCTCGAACTCAACCGCCTTCTCTGAATCCGATCCTTCCATTCCGGTACTCGCTCGAACTCAACGGCCTTCTCTGAATCTGGAATCAACGGCTCCGTAATTTCGACCGCTGGCCCCATTTCAGAAGCAGAGGAATGCGAATTTGACGCCGTAGAGGTTGAGCTAGGGTTTGAAGGACCGGGAATTGGTGAAGGAGGAGGAAGATGGAGGTTGAGAATGAATGGGAAGCACCGGTGTAAAATCACACACAACACAGCCAGAGGGAGGAAAATGCAGGAACAGCCATGTAACACACCGGTGACATCCCCGGACGAAGAGAGCTCAAAGTACTTGAAAAAAACCTTGACGGAGAGTGGCCGGAGGCAGGCGAGAGTGGCCGGCGACGGAGATGGGGTGGGGAGAGAAGTCGAGAGTGGCAGCAATGGAGACAAGCAATGGAGAAGACGAGCAACGGAGAAGACGAGCAATAGAGGAGGGGTATCGGGGAAATAAGGGTATGGCTGGGATTTTGGAGATAAGCATTTGCTGATAATTTTTGCTGAAAACCCATAAGCATGGGTCATGTTGATTATTTTTTGTGTTGCTTATACTTATAAGCATTTAAAAAAATTTCCAGCCAAACAGACAAGTCGAGTGCTTATTTTCCGAAATAAGCACTCAAGTGCTTATAAGCACGTAAAAAATGTTGAACCGAACGCAGCCTACATGTGATTGGCTTTAACTAGGTCTATATGCTTATATTTCTACACAAATGTAGAATGAATACACGATTAGTATACTAAAAGTCTAAAAATGCATGTGATTTTGTATACCAAATTACCAATGTATCATTTTGTGTGATTTTAATTTGTTTAGTTGGGAGTTTTGACCTTAATTTTTTTTCGTTTTGTACTTTCTATTTTTTCCATTACACGTACAGGTGAATCCATAATAATAGCAATAGTTTGTATTTCATGATAAAAAAAAATTAGGGAGATGGACTCAGTGAGAATGTTTTTATTTTTTTGAAAAGGTTAGTTGTATTGAAAGAGGCAAATGAATTTACATCTCTAAGCGTAGACAGGAGATAAAAAGCCTCCAAAGAGTTCCCAAGAGGGGCAAAAATAGGTACAAATTAAAGAGGGTCCTATAAGGGACCCTTAGATGTCAATCAAGCTACGCCAAGAAGTATGGCTGCCGTTGCTATACCAATTTGCGTGCGCAACAAAGCTCATAGAGTGTTGGACCATCTTCGCACATGCATCAATGGTGAGCGTAACGTTTTCAAGGATGTATTTGTTTCGGGCCTGCCGCGATGAGAGTGGTGGCAGCGCAACTTCTAAGCTTATGCAAGAAGGAGTTCTTGTTGCGGCTGTTTGCAAGCCAAGAAAACCAGTCATCAAGGGATGTGAAGCAAGAGCCAATGCGCAGCCAACAGAGGGTGCTATCAAACACGAAATTGGTAAAAGAGCAGGTGAACCATAAGTGATCGTCAGTCTCAGCAGCAGCTCGGCACAAAACGCATGTATCATCGGCCAAAAGTCTCGGCTGCACGCAACTTGGAGAGGGTGGGGATCCGCTTGTGGCAGGCGAGCCAGGTGATGAAGCTGTGGCGTGGGAAATGGAGGCCACCCCAGATGCACTCGGTCCAGGTAAGGGTAGGCCCAGGGGTGCGCAAAAGATTGTATACTTGCCCAGTGGAGTGCTTGCCGCCGGTGCCCGTCAAGTCGAGGAGCAAATCCCGCTGGTTCCGGAGGCCAAGACGTTCACCACGAATAGCAAGAGTGGACTTCCAAGTCCAACTATCGGTCATCTTGGGTGTAGCAGTCTAGAAGGTTGCATTGCGGAGAGGGTACGTAACTAGCAATCCAAGACAACCAAAGGCTGGGAATCTCGTTGGCAACAATCTCAAAAACAGATCGGGCAACACTGGGCTTGTTCCAAGCAAGGAGCTCCTTGAAACTAAATCCTCCTTCGCCTTTGGGCTTGGTGATGGAATCCCAGGAGATAGGGCACCGCCGACCTTCATGCTTGCCGCTCCATAAGAAGTTCCTAGGGATGGATTCAATTTTATACAGCATTGTAGAGGGAAAAATGAAGATATTGCACCAATATGAGCTAATGTTATAGAGAATGGAAGAGATTATCTGGAGGCGACCGGCGTAGGAGAGGCTTTTGTCCATCCAAGACTGCACTCTTTTGGTGATCGAGATGATTAGAGGGTTGTAATCCGAGACCGAGAGCTTCTTCGATCCCATCGGCAATCCCAGGTAACTCATGGGGAGGGTAGCAGAAGGGAAATTCAGGATATTAGCGAAAATCTCATCAGCATGAATATTTTGGGAAATTAGGATATTTGAAATCTCATCTGCATGAATATTTTGAGAAGGTCAGATGAGATTTCAAAGATCTTGCAATTAAGTTGTTTGATTCATGACATCGTTATGACGAGGCAATTTTCGAAAGGGGGTTTATCATCATGTTTTGGATAAAGAAAGCAATTCGAGAAACAGAAGTAATTGGCAACTGGACAAACCGTCAAGCAAACACTAATACAATTGTACAAGCGGTTAAAAGTCGAGCAATGATATTTGAGCCAAACATTGAAGAACGGTATCACACAAAGGGTCACCACGAGATAATTAACCCTCACCTAGATGAGAGATCTTCGGAAATCAGCTCAACAACGACCTCGACCAGACACGACTAGCTCAATCCCTGGCCGAAACAACTCTTAAACGCAAAAACAAATCTCTAAACCAGCTTGAACAGACGTTTGACTATGTTAACCATAGAATTTTATCATCCTATTGATATCCTACCGGATGTGATATAGTCGTCTATTCTTGATTTTCGAAATCGACGTTAAAATATCTTATACTAGCATCTAAACCTCTTACTAACAACTCTTAACATCGATATAATACTAACAATTTAGTCCCTAGGGCCTAGAAGGAAGCGTAGAGGAGAAATGGTATCAAGAGACGTCACATGGCAGATGCCAAAGTACAACATGGTTGGACTTTCAATTTCCAAAGACCTCGTACCTATAACATCCGGTTTTTTTGTTAAAGTATAACGCAAATGATAAAATTATGAATATAACTAATTATAATCCAAACTATTTGGACAGGTACGAAATGAGTTGCTAAACGGTTCAAAATCTGATCGAGAACAATCGACATTAAACATAATTGAGAACGAAGAGACATTATAGAGTTTCTCTTAAATGCTTGCGCATAAGCTTAATGGTTAAACACTCATGGGTTTATCATAAGCAGGGCTGGCCTAGGGGGTGGGGCAAAGTGGGCGCAGGTACAGGGCCCATAAATTTTAGGGCCTAAAATTTTTAAAATGTAGTATATATAAAAAAGTGTTTAAGAGATCATAAATTATAAGTTAGTCTAGTGAAAAGGTGTTCTTACCTTTATTGAAGAGGTCTTGGGTTCAAACCCCACCATTTCACTTTAACCATATTCATTTTAAATATGAGCCTTATTCTATATCTTTTGTTTTATTTATCTTTCTTGACTATTATTCAATTAGTGTATTCATGTTTTATTTTTAAATATGGGCCCTATTTTATATATTTTATTTAATTTATCTTTCTTTACACTACTAAGTACTAATCAATTAGTTTCGACCAAAAAAAAGTACTAATCCAATATGGGCCCTATTTATATATTTTAAATATGGGCCCTATTGTATATATCTTTTATTTAATTTATCTTTCTTGACTATTAATCAATTAGTGTATTACTATGGTTATTTTAAATGAATCTTATTTATACAATTGTCTATATTGGTTACTTTTTATTAGATTTAAAATATACGGTATATACAATTAAAAAAATCTTATTTATTTTATTCATACATTGCTATATGATGATAGAACATAATGTTACGTAGATAATTAAGTTAAATTTAGGTAAATTGGCAGTCGTAGAGATGAGAATGCTCAGATGGATGTGTGGCCACTCGAGGTTGGACAAGATTAGAAATGAAGTTATCAGAAGCAAGTTGGGGGTGGCTAGTATAGAAGACAAACTTCGAGAAGGAAGACTTCGATGGTTTGGTCACGTCCAGAGACGGGCCCCGGACGCTATAGTGAGGAGGTGCGAGCACTTGGAGTTTGGGACTTGCCGGAGGGGTAGAGGACGCCCGAAGAAACGCTGGATGGACAACATTAAACAAGATATCGGCTTGCTAGGGATTTCAGTGGAGTTGGCGCAGTGCAGGGAGAGCTGGAGGGAGAGGATCAAAGTGGTAGATAGCTGAAGGACCAAGCCTCGGTGTTAGATAGCTAGTTCAATTTTCCTTAAGCTTTTCTTTACTTTGATTCTTTTTAGTTTAGTTTGGAGTCTCATAGCTTGTTGTTTGTAGTTGTTGGACAGTTTGGGCATTTGTCTTGGGTTTTTTCGGGCGTATTCCATCCAGGTCTGGAATACCCCCATCCTGACCCCCCAGATCCTGCTTTTGCGGGACTACCTGGGTAAATGTTGTTGTTGTTGTTGTTGTTGTTGTTGTTGTGTATGTTATCATATTTTATAAATTCTTCGTATCTTAATATTATAACAAGAAAAAATTTATACGAAAGTATTATAAAATTTTACAAAAAATGCCTAAAAATTATATAATAAGGGGCCCTTTTATTTTAGTTCGCCCGGGGCATCTAAAATGTCAGGATCGGCCTTGACCATAAGGTCTTGGATTTGAGGCTTTAGGGCGACGGTTAATTTGCCCTCTTCTCTTTAGGGTTCATCCCTTATTAATACTCTAGACAAATCCAAATAGTATTTGCGATGATCCTAATCTCTTATCTTATATATAGGGTTACTGTCAAACGATCTTTTCTAATGTTTTCTTATATAAAGAAAAAAAAAAGTCGACCATTTTTTTTTTGATCAAATAAAAAAAAAAAAAAAGTAGACCATAAATGGCCTAAGTAACAATATTTTATGCTCCGTTGTCGTGGGAAAACTATCTTTTGCGTGCGAATGATCGGAAATTGAGAACGAAGAGACCTCACATAAAAATGACTAAACTAATCAAATCATGCATGCTAAAAAATAAAACTTTAATTGAGAAAGACCCACATTGCATGTGAGCCTAGCTAGGGTTTGAACGAGAGATCATGCTCCAAATGTGCATGTGGTGGCTCGAAGCCCCAAACTCAAAGCATGGATGCCATTTGTTCCTTTGAAAAGCTAGGGTTTGCTTCAATTGGTGAATACTTTACACTATATTTCAAATTGAAGTGTACGCAAACTGGTATCTCTAGGTGTTATATAGTATGCTATGTATTATACTCCCTCCGTTTCACAATAAGTTTGTCGTTTTAGCTCTTAACACAATTTTTAAGAAAAGCAATCATTCACTTTAAAACTTACAATTTTTTCTTCATCTTACCACTCATTACATTTTTTTGGCCAATGAATGAATAACTTTAGTCAACAAATACACATTCCAATAAAAATTATCATTATTTACCCCTAATAAATCACTTTGAAAACCTAAAACGACACATATTATGAAACAAATTTTAAGTGCTAAAACGACACTTATTTTGAAACGGAGGGAGTATATTCATGTGCTAGCTAGCTAGCTAGCTAAGTCTTCCATCTCTGATTTGTCACTTTCTCTGTCTCCCAAACGAGGCATTATATAGTGTACATTGCCTTGGTGCCATGTAAATATGTAATGCCCAAACGTCAAAAGCTTCCCACTTTACAAGTCATTCTTTTTTAAATAAGATTTTTTTATTAAGGTAAGAATTCGATATAACAGATAGTATATGGTAGATGGAAAGAATATATAGTAACTTGACAGCCAACAAATTCATATTAGAAATATGCGACCAATTGATAACAAAAGAAAAAGTCGAGAATAAGATGAATAATTAATACTTAGATATCTTCAAAATTAGAGGATATATAAAGCATTAAGAAAAGTCGTTCCTATAAACTACACGACATTGTCAAGAGAGCAATAAAATCGACCGTCGTGATTCATGATGATTAAAGAAAATGATCGAGTAGAAGGTGTTTTGTTTTTTCTTTTTAATCTGGTGAGACTTAGTATAGTGTATAAAACTTTACGGACGAGCCTAACCCATGAACGCCAAAATGAAGATCTCAAGATTTCTCTCAAAGTTCTTAACCATTTTCTCAGCTAATTGTTTCGCCTTATATACCCGGTTATACCGTTATAGTAGTTCTTGTAATTAGGCCTCATACCAAGAAAACCTAGAAAATAAGGGTTCATTTGGTTTCCAACTCGGAAACATAAACGAAATTGAAATGAACTTGGTTTAATTATGCGTCATCATATATTGACAATAAAATTTATCCTCGTTTGGTAATTTAACATTTGTGTCTATTGAAAGGGAAAATAGATGATTATATCGCTCACTCTTAATTAGGGAAACAAATAGAATACCCAAATCCCTTGTGATAATTTTTATATGAAACTTGATCGAGGTGACTCTTCTATTTTTCAATTTTCAAAATTCATACTCCCTTCGTTTCAAAATACATGTTGATTTAGACATTACACATATATTAAGAAAAAATGATATTCCTATATTACCCCTATCAAATGTAGAATTAATTATTTGCTTAAAAAATATGAAAAGGTATAATAATTATTTTAAAGATAATTAGAAGAGGTATATATGGAAAGTGATGGAAAAAATATATAATGTAAAATAGACAAGTAATATAAAATAAGAAAAACAGGTCATATGGGTAAATATTTTAAAACAGAAGGAGTATCATTTTTCAAAGTTATTCAAAAAGAAGGGATATTTGATGTAAATATTTGTTGTATCTTATCTCGTGCATGGGCCAAACGTACATGTGGTATACGAGGAGTGTGGGCACGCTAATTCCAGATTTCGAAGAGATAGGGTGAAATGCTCAACAAGTTCTTGGAAAATTGAGAGAAAATTAATTAAACTAATCATTTAGATTAGATTAGGCCTTGGAAATTGGTAATTACTCAACCACACAACTCACATACATATGCCTCGTCTCGTTATAAGGCGAGACTTGCCAATTTTTTAATCATTTTTTTAAAATGTGATTAAAATATACCGAATTCGTTTGCAACTTGTAATAAGTGATTAATTAAGGTTTGATGATTAATGTGAATAATTTGACAAGCTAAAGGGAAGTGGTTCAATTAGGTAACAGACAATAACCTACATTTTTTTTTTGGTCGAAGACGTACAATAACCTACACAATACTGTAAAATATAGGTTAGCTTTAAGGTTCATTATACCGGTTAGGCCAAGATAAATTCGGATTAATCTACATATTCATCTTATAGATACAATAACATTACGAACAAGAAAAACATGCAAATTTGCATCGAGCTAGCTAGGTAGCCAAGTAGCTAACTAGTACGTGCACAATGTGCGAAGCACAATGACAATTGATCCGTATTCATGGACTTAAGTTTCGAGTTAAGCTCGACTCAAACTTGGTTTGTGTCCGCAGTTATCCACGTCTAATATGAGTAATCATCGATTGGTATTTGATTCGGTTTTGTGAGTGAGTTTAGCTGATTAACAGCTTCTGTTAGTAAACGGAAAATTCTGTTAGAAGTTGTTACACACAAGCTAGAGCACGTGTCTCTTTTGTAAGTTGTAAGAAGGTGCTATATAAGGCACATCAATAACAGAAGAAGATCTATCTTGCACAATCATCCATTCTGTTATGTGAGTTTTAATTCTCTCTGAGTGTCTCTAGGTCTAGAACTCCATTCTCTTTCAATTTACCTGAGTGATTTCAATATTTCATATGGTATCAGAGCACGGAATCCATCGTTTCGTTCTTCCGCACAAATCTCTGGTTTTCTCTGTGTTGATTTCGAGTTTTTTGAGGAATTTCTGCTGAAATGGTGAATCCAGAAGGAGTTAGTGGATTGCAAAGCTCGGATTCTGGTGAACACCAGTCCAAAATGAGCAATGATCCACTTAATCTCTCCAATTCAGATACACCGAATGCTCAACTTACAACGAGCTTATTCAATGGCAGCAATTTCCTTACTTGGAGCTATGGAATCAAGATGGCTCTTGGCGCCAAGAACAAGATCGGATTCATAGATGGATCCTTGGCTGTTCCAGAGCAAGGATCGGCAGACTTACAGAGATGGATAAGGTGCGACTACATGGTAAGGTGTTGGATTACACATTCCATGGCGCCGGAGTTCTCTGAGAGTTTCATGTATGTTGCATCCGCCAAAGATCTCTGGGAGGAAATTCAGGAGAGATTTGGTCAATCCAATGGACCGCTTCTCTTTCAGCTGAAAAGGAATTTGACAATTCTTTCTCAAGGTAATCTGTCAATTCAAGATTATTTTGGCAAATTGAAAAGGCTCTGGGATGAAATTGGCACAATTGAGCCGATTCCAAACTGTTCTTGTGGCGCTTTAGTCAAATGCAGTTGTAATTTTCTGAAGAGGTTGAATGATATTGAAGCAAGAAATCGAGTGATGCAATTTCTGTTAGGTCTGAATTCAGGCTTTGATAGTGCTGTTAACCATGTTTTGGCTATGGATCCTTTGCCAAACATCAATAGAGCTTATTCCTTGATCTTGCAATTTGAAGCTCAGAAACATCTGAGTAGCACAACTAACTTCTCTAAGGAGGCTAGTGCACTTGCAGTAAGTAGAAACCAGATGCGTTTTACTCCTAGTTCTGGAAGTTCTAATGGTAGTTCTTCAACCTCAAGTGAAAAGAAAGAGGTTAAGGATTACAAGAAGATTAGAGCAGAGGAAAAGGAGAAATTGCTGTGTAGCTTTTGCAACATGAGAGGTCATACAGTCGATCAATGCTTCAAAATTGTTGGATATCCTGAATGGTACAAAGGAAAGCAAGGCAAAGACACAGGTCAGACATCTGCTAATCAGGCAGAAGTCATGGATACTCCCTTTGCTTCTTTTGAGAATGATGCTTCAGGAGAACAATTGGATAATGCTGCTATGGTCAAGATGTATCAGGAAATGAAAGAGATGATGAGAACTTTCAAAGGCAAGGGAGCTGCTAGCACTTCCTTTGATGGATTCTCAGGTAAACAATCTCAACAACAAACTTCTGTTGTTTTTACTTCTTGTCACAGTGTAGAATATCTAGATTGGATTATTGACACTGGGGCTTCCGATCATATGACTTGTGACTCTACTTTGTTGACTGCTAAGAAAAGGTTAGGAAAACCTATTAGTGTATGTCTGCCAGATGGTTCTCGCAAAGTTGTTTCAGAAGTAGGAACAGTTGAGTTACAAGGAGATTATGCACTCAAGAATGTGTTGCTAGTACCAGATTTTAAGCAGAATTTGATTTCTGTAGGGAAGTTTGTTGATGATTCAGGGTTGATTGCTAAGTTTGATCAGACTTCATGCTCTTTTCAGGATTCTAAGACTGGTGCAGTGTTGTTTACTGGAAAGAGGAATGCAGGGCTTTACAGACAGTTTGCAGGGGCAAATTCTGCTGCTTTGAGTATTTCTGTTGATTACACTAGTATGTTGAATAAACTTTGTAATGCTGTTCTTCCTTCCATTAGCTATGACTTATTCCATGCTAGAATAGGTCATGCTTCTTGCTCAAAGATTCAGCATACAAAGGAATGTAAGATAGTTGATGATAGTTCCATTTGTGAAGCTTGTATACAAGCTAAACATCACAAGTTGCATTTTCCTAGAAGTGACTCAGTTACTTGTAAACGTTTTGAGTTGGTTCATATTGACCTCTGGGGTCCTTATAGAAAACCAACTATTTCTGGTGCTCGATATTTTGTTACAATTGTGGATGACTATAGTCGAGCTACTTGGGTTCATTTGATCAACAACAAGTTGCAAGTTCTTACTGTCTTGATGCAATTTGTTTCATATGTTGAAACACAGTTTGATTGCAAGATCAAAACCATTAGAACAGATAATGGTATGGAATTTGTTCAGCATAGCTGTGTTGAATTTTTTGCTTCTAAGGGTATTGCTCATCAAAAATCTGCTCCTTATAGTCCTCAACAAAATGGAAGGGTTGAGAGAAAGCATAGACATTTGCTTGAGACTGCTAGGGCTATTAGGTTTCATGCTGGCTTACCTCTACAGTTTTGGGGTGATTGTGTTTTAGCCTCTGCATACTTGATTAATATGATGCCAACAGCTGTTTTGCAATGGAGTACACCTTATGAACAATTGCATAACAAGAAACCTGATTATTCAGCTTTGAGAGTTATAGGTTGCCAGTGTTATGCTATGGAGCTCAGAGGTTCTACAGATAAGTTTGCTTCCAAGACAAGAAAGTGTATTTTTCTTGGTTATCCACTTGGTCAGAAGGCATTCAAGGTTTTTGATCTGGATACACAGAAAGTGTTTGTTTCTCGTGAGGTAATTTTTCATGAAGATGTTTTTCCTTTCAAACATCTATCTAGCCAGTCTGATAAACCTTTTACAAAACACATGGTCACTCCTGCTGGTGACATAGACACGCCTTTTATTTCTCCAATTTCTTCACCTACTTTACCAACCAATCCTTCCATTCCTTCCTTTGATAACCAACCTTTATCTCCTCAAACAAATAATCCTTCTTCTTCATCTGACAGCTCAAACACACTTTCCCTGAATTCTTTACCAGACTTAATTCCTCCACCACAACCTTTGAGAAAATCATCTAGACAGATTCATAAACCTGCCAAATTAGCAGAGTTTATTTGTCCTACTATTGAACCTGCATCATCTCAGTCTATGTCTTTTATGGCAACTCATATTGGAGATTTGTCAGCCTATTCAGATGACTATATAGTTTCCTTGAACAATGTTATGGCTATCAAGGAACCTTATAGTTATAAACAAGCTAAGGATGATCCTAACTGGATTGGAGCAATGAATTTAGAGTTGCAAGCTTTAGAGAAAAATGATACATGGTTTTTGACCTCCTTGCCTCCTGGAAAGCAAGCTATAGGAAGTAAATGGGTTTACAAAATCAAGTTTAAGCCAGATGGTACTGTTGAAAGATTCAAAGCACGTCTGGTTGCTAAGGGTTTTAATCAGGTTTATGGGAAAGATTACAAAGCTACTTTTTCACCTGTTGCAAAATTCACAACAGTAAGGTTGTTTTTGGCTCTTGCAACTGTCAAATCTTGGCCTGTTCATCAACTGGATATCAACAATGCTTTTTTGCATGGATTTCTTGATGAGGAAGTCTACATGTTACCTCCTCAAGGGTATACTAAGGCAGCTCCTGGACAGGTTTGTAGATTGACAAAGTCTTTATATGGGCTTAAGCAGGCCTCGAGACAGTGGAATTTGGAGTTGTCTAAGCATCTTGTGAACTTAGGATTTATTAAGTCATCTTATGACTATTCTTTGTTCACAAAGCTGGTTCCTAAAGGCATTGTGATCATACTCGTGTATGTTGATGATTTGATTATCACTGGAGATGATGAAGATGTCATTCAATCTGTTAAGTCTTCTTTGCATACAGCTTTCACCATCAAAGATTTGGGTATGATCAGGTATTTTCTTGGCCTTGAAATTTCTCGTTCAGAAGCTGGTATGATTATCAATCAGAGGAAATATATCATAGATATCTTACAAGATACAGGTCTGATGGATACTAAGGCAGCTAGATTTCCTCTTCCAAAAGGTTTGAAATTGTCCACTGATTCTGGTGATTTGTTAGAGGATCTAGAAAGTTATAGGAGACTTGTTGGGAGATTGTTATATCTCAATTTGTCCAGGCCTGATATTTCTTACTCAGTTCAGCATCTTAGCCAATTTTTAAGTGAGCCAAGGTTGCCTCATTTTAATGCAGCTCTTCATGTGGTGCGTTATTTGAGAGGCACTATTGATACATGCCTATTTTACTCTGCTCAATCTCAGCTAGCATTTACTGGATTTTGTGATGCAGACTGGGGCACGTGTGTTTTTAGTGGGAAGTCTTTGACAGGCTATTGTGTCTTATTAGGCTCTTCTTTAGTTTCCTGGAAAACTAAGAAGCAAAAAACTGTTTCCAAGTCCTCAGCAGAAGCAGAATACAGAGCCATGTCAACAACAGCTAGTGAATTGGTTTGGTTGCACAGTTTGATGACTGAATTTCATGCTAATGTTCCTCTTCCAATTCCTTTATTTTGTGATAACAAAGCTGCCATACATATTGCTGAGAATCCCATATTTCATGAGAGAACCAAACACTTGAAGTTAGACTGCCATTATGTTCGTGAGCAATTGGTTACTGGATTTTTGTATCCTACTCATGTAAGGACTTCCCTTCAACTAGCCGATTTACTTACCAAGCCATTAGGTGAGTTGCAGCATAAATTTTTGTCTGGCAAGTTAGGCCTTGTTATTTCTCCAAATCAAGTCTAACTTGAGGAGGGGATGTGAGTGAGTTTAGCTGATTAACAGCTTCTGTTAGTAAACGGAAAATTCTGTTAGAAGTTGTTACACACAAGCTAGAGCACGTGTCTCTTTTGTAAGTTGTAAGAAGGTGCTATATAAGGCACATCAATAACAGAAGAAGATCTATCTTGCACAATCATCCATTCTGTTATGTGAGTTTTAATTCTCTCTGAGTGTCTCTATGTCTAGAACTCCATTCTCTTTCAATTTACCTGAGTGATTTCAATATTTCATAGGTTTACGTTGGAACTTCAATGTCGACCTTATACATTTATTAAGTGTTGTACGTTAAGCATCAGGACCGCGTATTTCGTGACCTATTTTGAAAGAAACTCGACCACATAAAAGAGGATAAAGTGAAACGAGGCCTACTAGTTGGTGACAAATTAAACAAACTAGCAACCAAATTGGGCGTAATCACAGACTCGTGATCGAAGTAGACGGATTCAAAGGCCAACCGATTTAAGCTTGTCGGCTTAGAGGAAGCTGTTGCATGTCCCTCTTCTTTCTTGATTTTCATTTCGTACGTTCTTTAAGTGGTTCATTTTCTGCCAGCATAACTGGGACCCCCAAACGCTGCGTTTTACACCATGTTACAAAAAACTAAAAATAGTGTTACACTGCACGTACGACGACTTTACAGTTCAACAATTGGTTAATTTACTGACCAAACTTTTATGAAGAAGGTAAATGGGTCACTTTCATTAAGGAAAATGGGGCACCAGCTAGCACCTACTGTCTCAACGTGACCCCGATATGGTATGAAATTTTATCTTGTTCGCCCAAATATTCAAAGTACTTAATGATATTTTAGGTTAAGTAAATTATAAATTAAGCAATATCCAAGACGTACGACTTTTGAACACTTGTTTTCACAATGTTTGCTCATCATCATTCACGTCCAGATAGTTAAGGAATTTGGTCACGGGTAAGGCGTTTCTGGCTGTTTGGAGACCGAAAATGACATTTTAATATTTTTTGGATCTTTCTTTACTTTTTCAGATTTTCTTTGTTTTAGGATTTATATCTCTTAGGTTTTCTTCTATAAAGATGATGTTGGACTTGTGGTACGTTGTTAAAACTTTATTACCTTTGTTTTTAATAAAAATCAAAGGATTTAATTTTAAATTCTAGGTGGATTCCAGATCTATGTTTTAAGGTTTTCGTCGCTTGGGAGAACTCCATTGTTAGGGCAACGCTTTTGCTTGTTCTTTACGTTCTAGTATTCTATACTATGTCACTTGTATAGATAAATGGGTTATTAATGAGTTTATCTCGATTATAAAAAAAAAAAGAGTTAATCTCGCGAACAAATTAAACAAATAACTCATAAACTCCGGGCTTTAATTAATTATAAACCGTCAAACAAATCAAGTCTAAAAATGTGAGCAAAGAAACGACCTCACATACTTTTGGAACTGAGCTCGAGCCTGAACAATGGTCGTCTCGACTCGGCTAGTTTACAACCCAACCTACATGCATGCTGTTAGTACACAAAACATGCCGTGTACAAGTTTCAACTCCTTATTCAATGACCTTCTTCTCCGAGCTTCTTCACCCAGCCTCTTCACCTCCAATGACCTGCAAAACAATGGACCAAGGGGCGAGCGACCCCTAATCCACCTCCGATGCTTAAGTCAGTAAGGACAATGTTGATCAAAGGCGTCAGGCAAAGCGATGGCTTAGGACTTAGAGCTTACCTTTCACATGGTATACATGTGTATTTATAGAGGAGAGGGACAAGGAGGAGGGGGGCGCGCGTCCCAAGGCTAATCGGCCCATTAGGGTTAGCTTTCGCGATATCTTGCTCCCCAAGTCAACCAAATATCTTATCTCAGGCGAAGATAAGATTCTCCCCCATAAATAATATCCTATCTAGAGTAACTACTCTAATAAAGGATAAAGCATAATAAATATGGATAGCAAAATAAATAAGATAGAGAAATAAATGCTAACTAATTGATATGGAAATATGACCGCCCACAATTGCCCCCTCCGGAACCCTATACTCGTATACCTCGTACTATCCCGTGTATAGGGGTCGGAGCTTAAGCGGTGAGTGGCCATGCAGATTAGGATGCTCTTATTCGTATATTCGTACATTCGTATATTTGTACATTCGTATATTCGTATATTCGTATATTCGTATATTCGTACATCCGTATTTCATAAATACGGGATCCGTGCAACTCCTACGCATGCGTATCGTAGGGCCTTCGTTAGGTCAAACGCGTGCGTCCACGCGCGACCTGCGCCACACGTGTGATGGTGCACACACGGCGCCATTCCGACCCTGAGTCGAGTGTTCGGTCCCCCATGCTGGAAAAACATTTGAAATCAAAAAGATATGAAAAAAGAGTTCCCGGGATTTTAAAGACGAAATCGTTTGAAACGAGAGTAAACAAAAAGAAGACAAAAAAGGCGGCGCGCCGTTACTAGCATGATGATCCTCGCACTTTTCTCAAGGGTAGAATTTCTTTTTATAGCGATGTTTTAAGTGCAAAGCACTAGCCCATATGCCCCTGTCCTAATTCCGCAGCCATAACACACGGGCCCTTCCGAGCCTTGCCATTATCGGGATGCGCTCCCCCTGGCTAATAGAGGCATCGCGTTGCCAACTCGGAAGGTTCGCGGCCCTCGTGGGTGTGCGCACCGCAAAATAACCCACTTAATGGCGCTCCGTAGGACGCTCGGTACGTCTTGGTGGTTTTCCCCTTGCACCTACCGCGGTCGCGGCCTGGTGACTCGTTGTCGCGGCCTGGCGACCCGCGGTTGCGGCCCGGCGACACGCGGTCACGGCCTCGCGCTCGCGGTGTGCCGCCCGTGCTTGCGGTTCGTTCCATAGGACTAATCAAGGCTCCTCGGGGGTTCCCCGCGCCCGCGGCTCCCGGTCCCGCGTCCTCGGCTCTCGTTGCCGGATTCGAACCCAATAGCGTGCTTCGAGGTAGTCAAGGCCGGTCTTCGACGTCGTCTTGCTGATCTTGCTGTCAAACTTGAGTTGATAGGGAATCGTACAATAGAGTCGGTTGGTACCAGTCTTTTGATGTCGGCTCTGGGCATGTAAGTTGACGTCATACTGCCCCCGCTCGACAGACCATCCCACGACTCGTTACGATAGACCTGATTTTGACAGTAGAGATCGAAGCGGACGGTATCGTAATGTTGGTTCCGGGTGCGTAAATTGACGCTTACGCCCCCGCTTGATGGACCGCCTGGCGACTCTTTCGAAGAGGTTCGAATTCGTCGGAAAAGATTGGAGCGGGTAAGCGGTTACCACAGGAGTCGGGCGCTCGACCACGTAAGCCTTGGAGTCCTTACTTCGTTGTGGGCACACCGTCATTCCGGGGGGCGCTTGGGACTCACAGGTTCGTACCCGATTTCGAGCCAATTGGAGCGAGTTTCCAGCATTGGCTCCTGAAGACGAAAGGTAGTATGCTTTCTAAGCTTTCCAAGACATCTTGGATCGTCCCGATCGGACAACCGTAGCTCATGAACGAGTCTGCATAACAAAGCAGTGTGCTGTTGACACTAGAGCGAGACTGCTCTGTCTTAGGCTGCGAGTTCGGGCCGGTTGGGGTGCGATTTGGGTCTGGACGTTAAGAGAAGATTTGTAGGTGACTTCTTCAGCTTTCCAGAGATGCCAAGCCCGCGATTTTTCGACGTCTCCAGCTCCCAAACGAGGGGCTAGAAGCAGGCTTCCCTGTTCTGCGCGTTCTGCAGGACAGCAGCCTTCGGACGTCCTTTTGACCCTTTTTTGAGAGAGTTTCTGGGGCTGTCATCTAAAGATGGCCTAAAGATCGCTCTTTCCTCTTTCCATTGATATATGGATCGTCCGATTCCGATGTGCGTAGCTCCTGGACGACTGGTCGGAAGTTTGCCTCGCCATCCTGTTCGTGAAACAAGTTGCGGTCTCTTGCGGCGCGATTTCGACCCGGATGCAGCGAGTCTCCAGTTCTGATGTGCGAACGAGAAACGTAGCATTCGGAGTCTACTCTCCAGCACTTCTTGAATCATCTCGTTCCGACCACCGTGGAGCTCATACGGACTATTACAGCGTCGTAGGTTCCGCGCTGATCGTTGAGCGGCGATCAAGCCCTTCGACCCTATGCGCCCGATCTCTTCCCGTCATATTGCTCGTTGGTCCCGCGACATCCCTCAGCCCGACCGCCTCTCTCGTTCCGTGCGCATCGCTCTGGTGGGCTAGCGAGCTATCATGGTCATGCGAAGGCTCTTGGATGTGAAGGGACGAACGATCATGCTCACGATCTCTTGCTCCGGTGGGCTCTGAGCCTTCCCAAGATCCAACACTTGCTTCGTCATGCCCCTGCGTCGGACACCTCAATGGATTGGACCAGCCGTTCGCCCGCACCGGGCTCTAGCGATCGATCGCGTCGTGAGGACCGATGGGCGCCGTTGCAAAGGTTCGGACCGACCGCTCGCCCGCTACGGGCTCTAGCGATCGATCGTGTTGTGTGGACCAATGGGTGCCGCCGCCCCTACGTGATCCGGCTCCCTGTATTACGGCTCGATCGGTGGCGTAGAACGGATCAGGAGCCGGGTGAAGGGCTCGACTGGGCCGGAGGCGTACCGCGCGCTCGTCCGCGGCGCGGGGTCAAAGAACTCAATTTCTGGACTGTGCTGTTCGTGCCTAGTTTTGACTGACTTCGAGTAGGATTCTTGCTTCGACCTCTGAAGATAATTTGTAGCTTATCTCCTCCTCTTTCCGGCGATATGTGGATTGTCCAAATCCGACAAGCGTAGCTCCCGGAAAGTGAGTCGAAAGCACGATCGGTAATCCTGTCAGTCTTCGACCCGCGGTCGCGGGTGGTGGACCCGCGGTCACGGTTTGCCCCAGAACAAAGGTTACGTTCTCTGGAGCGAAACCGCGCCCGCGGCGGGGGCTACCGCGTCCGCGGTTCTGCCCCAGACTGCGATTCTTCGCGAGCTCCTCCTTCCCCGCCGCCTTGCCTGCGTCTGCCACCGCGCTCGCGGTTATAGTGCAGCTCGCTCCTGGCGACGAGCGAAGACTTGTGCGGTGGGATCGGCTCCGATCCCGAGACCCTCTTCCGAACTTGCGCCGAATTCGTTACGCCGTGGGCCCGCGCTCGCAGGGCCTTGGACCGCGCACCCCAGGTTCGATCATCCAATCGTTTAGGGTTTTGTCGACGGCGTGACCCAGCTCGGTTGGGGTAACGGATCAGACCGACCGCTCGCCCGCCCCGGGCTCTAGCGATCAGTTCCGTATGCTCATACGTACATCCTTGCGTTACGCACATGCGATTGTGATTAGAGTTGCCCCCAATCTAGGGTTTTCATTGGATCGATAATCAACAATGATTTTTGATTAGAGCAACCTCTTGGATCGACAATCCAAGGTCCGATCGCGATGTGGTCTATCATCCCGAGCGAATATCGGGTTCGACGCGCATTGGGATCCGTTCTCCGAGCGAATTTCGGAGTTGGCGTGTTTTGACCTCGACCCGCGGTCGCGGGCGATGGACCCGCGGTCGCGCGTGGCGATCCGCGGTCGCGGGCGACGGACCCGCGGTCGCGGGTGGCGATATGCGGCTCTGGGGCTGCGGAAAGCGAATCGCGTGATTCGCCTGGCGCGATTGCCCCAGGGTTGTCTCGTCGGTTCGTCCGGCGGCTGTCTCGATCCGGGCTTGTGGACAAGCGATCCATAGCCTCCTCAGATCGGTTCTTGTAGGGTTTACGAAGGTCGAAAACCTGTTCGTTCCCCACGGACGGCGCCAAATGTTAGTACACAAAATATGCCGTGTACAAGTTTCAACTCCTTCTTCAATGACCTTCTTCTCCGAGCTTCTTCACCCAGCCTCTTCACCTCCAATGACCTGCAAAACAATGGACCAAGGGGCGAGCGACCCCTAATCCACCTCCGATGCTTAAGTCAGTAAGGGCAATGTTGATCAAAGGCGTCAGGTAAAGCGATGGCTTAGGACTTAGAGCTTACCTTTCACATGGTATACATGTGTATTTATAGAGGAGAGGGACAAGGAGGAGGGGGGCGCGCGTCCCAAGGCTAATCGGCCCATTAGGGTTAGCTTTCGCGATATCTTGCTCCCCAAGTCAACCAAATATCTTATCTCAGGCGAAGATAAGATTCTCCCCCACAAATAATATCCTATCTAGAGTAACTACTCTAATAAAGGATAAAGCATAATAAATATTGATATTAAAATAAATAAGACAGAGAAATAAATGCTAACTAATTGATATAGAAATATGCCCGCCCACACATGCATTTGTGGTCAACGAGGATCGATGTAGATTAAGGATAGCTTAGAGGTAGGTAACAAAATAGTATGTTTGGGTAACCTATTTCAAGGGATGGAACATCAATTCACTAGCAATTTATTTAAGTGAACGCTTTTTAAAAATTCATTTAATTTGTTCACAATACTTAATTCATTAACTATCCAACTATGATCTCATTTGACGCCGAAAATTCGTTTTGTTCATGATCCAAACACTTGCAATTGTGCATGCATGTGTTGCCAATATAAGTAATCAATAATCTCGCAACAAATCAAACCAAACAGTTTGCCAACAACCAACTTGCTCCAAATTAGCTAATTAATTAGCATAAGTACATGATACGCAATTGCAACCTTGTCACCTTTAATTTAGCTAGGGAATCTTTCGATTTGACTATTAGTTTCCTACACAAAGGAGATCTCAATCGTCTTTGACATATACTTTCACTTTTATACTCCCTCCGTACCAAAAAATTTGTCCATAAAGCGTGTTTGCACGCGGATTAATGAAAAGTGGAAAAGTTTGATAGATGATGGGAAAAAGTGATAAAGTTGGTGAAAAGGGTAATAAAAATGAGTAATATATAAGATTGAAGGAGGATAGTTTTGTAATTTTATAGGAAAAAGTGATAAAGTTGAGGGTAAGATTGTAAAAGCATAGTGATATAAATAGAAAGAAAGTAGAGTTCGACAAACTATGTGGGACGACCGAAAAGGAAATATGGACAATCTTTTTGGGACAGAGGGAGTAATACCAATATGGAGTAGTGCAAGTACAAAATGATTCTTTAAAAAACATTTCTCATAACATGTTAACAATATTTGTATTGGTTTTAAAACAAATCTAAACTCATCTTCACGTTCATCCTACTTGGCGTGGTACTCCAACTTGTTGAATTCCCACTTTCGAGACACGAGACATAGAGATTTATTAATCGGTATGATTCTAGAAAATTAATGATTTTTTAAACCCGTAATTAAAGCTACCAACACGAGGTTTAAAGTTGTTTCAAAAATAAATATTTGAATGCAATTGGTTTACCGACTCATTTTATTATGTTTTTCTTATAAGAAAAGAGCTAGGGAAAATCTAATAATATATAGTAGGAGATCTAATGCTAAAATATTCCTAAAGACGAGGTTTATGAGAATTTGATCACGATAGACGAGGGTTTATAATCTATTTGTAATTAGTGTGAGCAATAATCATCCTTTCTAGTTCTCTGAAAACATGAACAAGTGGACATCAGCAAAAGTCTGAAGATTAAGCAAAATGTCATCGACTATTATCGAAATCTCTCATCCAAAGGTCCAGAAACTGTTAACTGTGGTAAATTATCTCATTTGACTTCAAGAAACTCAATGTCCATTTATTTGACAATTGGCGCGAAGGAGCAAAGGGTGTGCCTTGTATTTTTGTTTCAAAGCCAAGATACCCATGTTCGAGGTTAAATCTATGACTTGAAGTAAGAATCCCGGATCAGGTAAATTGGTTCATGTCAATTAACTCGATCTAATAAAAAGGATTATAAGACTCGATCAAAAACCTAAAATAACACCTAAGCTTAAAGTAAGACAACAATTAGTTAAGGTTGTAGTAAGTATCTTTCCCATTTTTGTTTGCAACAACAAATAACAAATTGACAAATAAATAAACGAACTTAATATTATAACAATGCTACATATATAGGTCGTGTAATATAAATAAGGCAGTAATGCTTGTGGGGTACTTAAATTGTGACACAACTACTTTGTTCATCTTCCCGGACCCGGTCACGTCTTCTTCAACTCTCTCTCAAAATCAAATCCGTCCCCACAGAAATCTATCAACATTTCAATTCCCCCATCTACCAAACCCTTCTCTCTTCAATTCCTCCTTTTTTTTCTTTGTTTGTTGTTGCATGTTTCGATTTCAGCTGACAGAAACCACCCCCATCAATTTCCTTCCAAACGATAAATTCGGCCATTGCAACTTTAGTCCTTTTCTTCCCTATTCAAATTTCCAAACTTTCTCCTCTCATTTACTCGCCCAATAATGAATCGGTATTTATAGCCAGTTGGGTCTGATTCTAGAGGAAATGGAGTTTGGGGTTCTTGATTTGGAGATGAGATCTGAGGGTTCAAAGCAAGAGGGATCTGGGTTTTTGGGTGGGGAAGCTTGGAGGGCTTCAAAAATGGCGAAAACCGACTCTGATTTCTCACCTGAGGCCTCAGCATTGCCTTATCTTCACCAGATGGAAGCAGGACAGTACAAAAATTCAGGTACCTTGGTTTAAGCAGACGAGGTGTTTGATAGTAAAATGACTGAATGAAATTTAGAATGTGCTTTGTCTTTTTTGCTGGTTGAGGGATGCCACTTTGGGAGTGGTTTGCTTCCTAGATCTATACCAAGAGACAAGTTGGACAGGAAATTTAGGTCTACCCTTTATTGTTTGATTTTTTTTTATATGGCTTATGTTTTTCTACCTGAGTTTCTTATCTCTTTACCTCCCTCTAGTGGAGGTAACAGAATGTGTATGGACTAGCTATCTTTGTTCCTCAAGCCTTGTCTGGGAAAAGTACAAATCTTTACCCATCTCATACAGTCTGCTAGATCTTTGTGTAGAAAATGTTGTATGGTTGTGAAATGAATAAAGGGAAGAAAGATGTATGAGAGTCAATTAAGCAAAGCAGTTATTTCCTAGCTGGTCTTTCCATTCAAGTTTTTCTTTTTAATGTTTTTTTCCCTAGAGGTTGTTTCTCCTGTTGAAACTGTAGCTTCCCCTGAAAAGTTGTTGTCAAAAAAAAAAATTGACACTGGAAAAAACATGCTCCTGTGATCTAGATTCACCTTTTCACCCATTAAGATCAACAGCAGTCTGATTAATTGTGGAATCAGAGGAAGATTTTGTCTGCGCTGTCTTTTTCTTGTTGTTAATCAGTAAATATATGTTTTGTTCTGTCTACCAGGATATTATGGTTCTGGGGGCTTGGATAGTTCAGCTGGTTTGTATCTTTTGAGTGGAGTCAGAGGTCCATTCACACCATCACAATGGCTTGAGCTGGAGCAACAGGCTCTGATCTACAAATACATGATTGCCAATGAACCGATACCACTTCATCTGCTGATCCCGATCAAAAAAGCCTTTGAATCAGCCGGATTCTACAGCTATAACGGCACGACTCTTAAGCCCACTTCATGTGAGCCCCTTGGCCCTTTCTGAATCTAATCAACCGTTTTTGTCATTATCAATTAATTTCTCATAGTTGTTTCTTCTGGGTTTATTTGCTTCAGGGGGTTGGGGTCCTTTCCATCTGGGGTATTCAAGCAACACCGATCCCGAGCCTGGTCGGTGCAGGAGAACAGATGGGAAGAAATGGCGGTGCTCAAGGGATGCAGTAGCTAGTCAGAAGTACTGTGAAAAGCATATGAACAGAGGCCGTCATCGTTCAAGAAAGCATGTGGAAGGCCAAGTCACCAAATCCTCCACCACAAAACCGGTTCCACCATCGGTATCATCGTCCAACAAGTTTGACATAAACCAACACCAACACTTTCAAGGCAAGAGCTTGCAATCCACAACACCAAACACAAATACATTTAATGCTTCTCTGAACAGGTAACCTAATTGGGGCACTAAGGAGGACTTTAAAACAACACTTTTCTAAATCCGGTATAACGATGATCCTCTTACAACCTGTGCATGGATTGGTAACCTTGCGTGTTTTACGTGTAGGATGAGTGTGAACAGAGAAGAAAGCAGTGATCAGAAATTGCAAGATGCAACACAAATTAACTTTCTGTCCCAGGGAATTAACCTGAACTGCAGTGGAAGCTCATTCACCATTACCAATCACCAGCTTTCCAGTCAAGACCCTTCTCTCAATGGCTACCTTAACGATCCCGAATCACAAAATTCTGTTAACACGTTCTTGAACGGTTGGCATAAAAACCAGTCTAGTGTCGATTTCATGTCATCCGCTTCCTCTCCAACCAACAAGAAGGCTGCTGTTGGAGTGCCAACTTTGAGATTATCTCAAGAGCATGAAATGGGTTCAGGATTCGGGTCTAGTAGTAACTGGATCTCATGGGAAGCGTCCATGGGCGGACCTCTTGCCGAGGCATTGCAAAGCAGCAGCATGACCAATGGCACTACTGAGGGTATAAGCCGTCAAGTGAGCACGTCGTCTCCGAACGGAGTCTTACAGAGGAGCACTCCTGTGTCTTTGTCAAACAGCAGTGCAGGGAGTAGTCCGAGGGCAGGTAACAGCAAGGCAATAGAGTGTGGTGGGAGTTTGTCAACTGATATACTTCTTTGATGAACTTTGAATTGAAGATTGCAATCTGCTGATTTTTTTTTTTTTTTAAAGCAGCTTACTTTGTTGTAAGATGTATAATTTCAGGAGGTTTTTAAGTGCCTGATGAAATCCCTGTGTGGCATTAGGGATTTGCTGTCATTACCTTCATTCTATTTGGTTTTTCATTTTACTGTTATGAATCTATTTGGTTGTTTTATAGACAATACAGTATTTTATAAACTGTCATTTGTAACTAGCATTTCATTTCATAGTCACTGAATGCAACAATTCTTATTTGTTCTTAGACTCTTGGAAAGTGTTGTTGTGATCAAGAAGAAAACACCTCAACTAATGTCATTCTAACTACTCTTTAATTTCATAGTCACTGAACCCTAATTCAAAGTAGTTCATAAAAAATCTCAACTAATGTCATTTCTAACAATCAATCTTATTGTTCTTTCCCCTCCATCCAATTCACCAGATAGGGTCCAATTCACCAGATAGTGCAGCTTGAAGACTGGTCAAGTCTCAGAAGCATACCTCAAAACTCAAAAGCTAGAGACATGAGCAATTGTGTTCATAGAAGGTATATCACAGTCTCAGTTATACAGCCATGTTGCAAACACAGCTGATTTTAATATAAACTGTGGAGTGATCTAGGGTGCTATATTCATCTCCATGGCAGCTTAGAGTATCCAAAGAGTCAAACTTCAGCCCCATTCTACAAAAGTCTCATGGTCATGTGCTTAACCCTAATTCAATGTTCAATTACAGTATCACAAATTTCAATTGATGGAGAAGACTTTTGCATGGTGAGCTCAAAACGTCTAATCAGAATAGGTAATTGGTGCTGATATACAATCCAGCTAAAATTGCAAAACTGCAGTAGCTTTAACCAATTCAAGACGAAAACTTTATAAGATCTTGGCTGCTGTTAAAATATATTTAGACATTTTCTTCTTCAGAACAAAGCTCCTGATTCACCGAAAATAAATTTTACAAAAAACTATGTCAGAAACGACGAGTACATAGAACTCAATTTGGAACTCATCAAGTTCATATTCATACTACCATAAGAATAAAAAAAATTTAAAAACTTTAAAAAGGCAAATGTAGAGAATGAAGAAACGATTAGCGAGAGAGAGATAGAGAGGGATGAATGCTCATATTCTATGGGTGTATAGGTGGTCTGTCATGCAATGGCGTTAGCATTCAGAACGAGGAATTTTTTATAATCATCGCAAACGATTATCCCACTCTCAGAATTCGATTTTAAAAATGAAGAGAAACAGAAACTAAGATACAAACCTCAAACTCAACAGAGACTTATGAATGAACAAGCGATAGTGCTTGGTTAATATAGGAGACGAGTCCTCCCCCCTAAAACCCCCCAAACCCTAACCCTAATTGCACTGCTTACGGCCGCCATTGCATATTTGCATCAATTCTTCATCAGTAGAGAAAAAGACGGGATCTTTAGAACGGAAAGAATGGGCCTTTGGGCCCATGTGTTACGTAAATGGGCCGTGCAAATTACTCCCTCTGAACTTTTTGTGTACACTAGTGTAGGTGCCCGAGCCCGGCTCGGGTATAAATGTATTAATATTATACTCCATCCGTTTCATAATACATGATCATTTGGACACTTTTTCTTATTTTATAATACTTGTCCATTTCACATTTTTTACCCATCTCTTTCCATTTATACCCCTAATAATTATCTTTATCATAATCATTACACTTTTTTCATATTTCTTTAAACAAATGATCAAATGGTCATGTATTTTGAAGCGGAGGAGTATATTTTTGTATAGACGTATTGATTGGAATGGTGAGTCACTCGTCGGATTTGGTTATTATGAACATTAATTAATTTGGATTTGGGTTGAAGTGGTATGGATCAAAGTGATATTGTAGGTTGTAACCCTTCGAACAAATTGTAAGCTGCGCAAAATATGAAGCATAAAATTAGGGGTGAAATAAACTAAAAAACACAATCATTGGTCATTGGAGATTTAACAACTTGAATCTTGTGGAACATCAAAGAAAACTATGAAAAAAAAAACTAAGAGATGTATACATATATATATATAATTCTCATTAGCAAGACAATCAGAGATCCATGACAGATTTGACTTGTTCGACCAAAAAATAAATCCACAAATTTGGCTTTAGTTTCTCCTAAAATTTATTTGATCACATTGATTAGTCTATATTTACAACCTATAGAAAATTGTATATGGTAACTACGTAAGTGATTATATATTTCAGCCTATAGAAAATTGTAATAAGCAAGAAATGCGTCATATACTTATATAGTAAGCAGGATGTCCTTTAAGGAAGAAACAACTTATGGACAGGATCTAGAGCTACATCTCAGATATCGTCTGTCTTACACTGAGAGGGCAAATTAAAAACATAACAGGAACTCAAAACCAAAAGTTGGCAAAGTATCACACCCAGAATGTTGTGTTCCCAGCAATTTCGACAGCAGCATCACCAGCATGGGCAAATCGATTAACCCAACCTGCAAAAGAAAAAGTCTACAAATGATTACTACTAGTGCTAAAAAAAAGAGCCCAGTACATATAAGGCAGCAGTCCTTATCTATTTCTAATAACACCCTCCACACCAGGAAAGAACGGAGGATTAAAAGTGGGACATACAACTCTTTAGCTACTTTCAAGTTCAAAACATAGTTTTCACCTGTACAATTTGGTTCTTGAACATTTTTTCAAACAAATATTGAGTAAAACCTGTAGTGTCCAAGATTATCAATTACATAATTACATAAATTAGGAAACCAGCAACATTAATCTTTGGCATGGACCATTGGCCTTTGTACTTGTATAAGCAAAAATGTGTCTTTAAGAAGGCAAAAGGTGGTAATTCAACAATTACCCACCAGGCCCATCAACACAGAATACTCCATAAAGCAAGTAGAAGGATTCCAACTACTAACATACTGGGAAGTAAGCACAACTGTGGATATAAGCAACTTTAACATTGCTGATATCACTTGATAAAACAGCTACTTTTAGCTTTACTTCATTAGTAAAATAAGCAAGCCACCTAATATGTGCTCATCAATACTATTCTTGTGATGCATGAATGATTAGACATATGAAGACAAAATGAAGAATGCCTTTCACCTCGAAGTTTAGGCACACCCAGCTGTTCACATAACTCATCACAGAAATGATTACAGTTTTTTGCTAGCAAGTCATACGAGCTTCCAGGCGACTCTCTGCTTAGCTCCCTCAAGATCTGATTAACCTTGTAGATGGACATATTTGTTTAGGCACACCCAGCTGTTCACATAACTCATCACAGAAACGATTACAGTTTTTTGCTAGCATGTCACACAGATAGACAAACAAAAGGCTTAATGCGTAATGAATACATACAATTCCAAAGCAGGTCTACCTTTATTCCAAAACAGCAAGGCATTTTAGTCTGAGAGCAAAGTAATGAATACATACAATTCTCTAAATCCCAACATCTCAAAATCTCTCGTTTCAAAGTGAATTCCAGTGAACTTATACGTTTAGGATTATTCTAAAAGCAAATAAGAGAGCAAAATCCAAGAGCCAAACATAGAACAAATCAGTAAATTAAGATGGCATTGAAAGCAACGAACATAAATGGAACCTGAATTAGCAAAATCCTAGAGCCAAACATACAAACTAATCATCTTGTTATTAGCTTTGTGATATCAGTGCTCTTACATGTCTATTTATTTGCTTCTTTGTAGAAGAAAATTATTCTTTCAAGGTATCCTATTTCACTTCCAAAATAGGTTGAACATACAGAAAACAATCCAGAAAACATGATGAGGAATGCAACGAAGAACATGAAGATGGATCAATATATTTTTAGCCAATTTAATAGCTGACCTTTAAATTTCCGATTTCAGGGAAGACATTTGGATCCATAGCATCCCTTTATTGTCTTCCTTTTGTTGATTCAAAAAGAAGGGAGAAGAGAAGAATGGAGATTATAATCAGCAAAAATCAGAACATTAGCCTACAACAACACAACTATAAAGAAATGAAGAGATATGCAAGATTCCAATGCCACAAACAACAAAGTAAAATTCAGGTTCTAATAAGCAAAAAGAAACCAACAAAGCATCCCCACCACTCTCTGAAAAGTAATGATCATAGCCAAAATCATTAACATAAAACCACACAAACTCAAACATCAAAACACCTAGTGATCATCTGCAACCTAGTTGTAATGGAGCATAATGATAATATCAAACAGGAGCATAGTGTTTGAAAGCTAGTTGTAATGAAGAATAGTGATAATATCAAATTTCAGCACCACCACCACCACAAAAAAAAAACACACTGACAAAATTGCTCAAATTTCACGAATCAACCCCATGGCATGCAAATTGAACAAAAAGAAACGAAAACCGTTATCCACAATGAAAGCAAAACACACAATTCAACATTCCCAGTAAGAATGCTTTTCCAAATTTGCAAGGATGTACCTTTGTTTCTGTGCACCGCCCTCAGCCCCCCAAAATCTAGGGTTCAATGTGAAAGTACCAAATCTGGAGTTGGGAAAAATCGGAGGCGATAGCACGGAAGAAGCAGGAGAAGACGCCCTAGCGAGTAGGCCGCAGGAACGAAGACGGACTCAAATTAACCTTTGGCATTTCATCGAATACCTTCAAGGCATAATCCCATGAAAAAGATTCAATTCAAATACATAAAGGAAACGAACTGAAAATTCAGCAGAGATTCAAACCTTTAAATTAGGGCGAAACCATTCATAAGTATCTGTTGTGTAAAAGGGTGAGAGCATGACACAATGAACACGAAACTGATACTGAATGCTTCGACCATCTTGTATAGACCCTAAACTTGAAATTCATACAAAAAAAGAAGCAATAATGTCAAGAGCAACTTCAAATTCATCCGATATTTTCACCGCAACTTGAAATTCATACAAGAACTCTAGCTAAATAACACTATTTCATCCCGAATTGAACAATTTCATCATGAACAACAACAAAAAAACCGCAGAAATGCATCGAGATAGACCTGAGTGCGCGGGAGAAGTGTGAGGCGTCGGTGGTGTCAGCGAAGGGCGGTGAGCGTGAGGGCGCTGCAGCGGTGTCGATGGCGGCTCAAGTGCTGGCGGTGGCGGCCGCCGTGATGGTGCTGCTGTGGTGCAGGCCGGAAAACTTTGAGAGTGTGAAGGTAGTCAGTTTGCTGAAACGGAGAAGTAAAGTTATTTTACCAAGATCGAAAATTCAAACCAGTCATCGACCGGTTATTCAGATCCATTTTCGGGGAAACGTGGGTAGTGGAGAGCAGTTTAGGGTTTCAAATGTGAACAACTGCAGAGTTAGCGCTTAAATGTCGTTTTTCATTGATTTTGTGGGACACGTGTAACGCAGATAAAGTGGATACGTGGTGCAATTCTTTCAACAGACATTGCTACCCGAATAAAGAACAGAGAGATTAGTCCAATGGAAAATTGACTAGTACGGAGTATGATTTTGTGCAAATTGGATGCATGGGCTACAAAATCAGACCAATGCATGTTAGGCTTTGACTCTTAGGTTTGCTAAATGACAAATTGTTGGCTCTCTAATCCATACCTTGTGTACCCAACTACCCATAATCCATTTTTGTAATTACCCAACTTTCATGTTGCAATTAATCACTAATCCGTACACATAAGCAGGTTACAAGCTGATTAGAGCCTTTATGATAGTACTCCCTCCGTCCCCGATAACTTGTCCGTCTTTCCTTTTCGGTTGTCCCCAAAACTTTGTCCACCTCCATTTTTTTCCATTTATATCACTTCTTTTTTACACTCATTATCCAACTTTCTCCTCAACTTTATCACTTTTTTCAATAAAATTACAAAACTATCCCCACTCTTTTCACATCACCTATCAACTTTATTACCCTTTTTATCAACTTTATCCCTTTTTTCACATCACCTATCAAACTTTATCACTTTTTTCACATTACCTATCAAACTTTACCACTTTCATTAATCCGCGTGCAAATCTACTTTACGGACAAGTTATCGGGGACGAAGGGAGTATCACTGTGGTAAAAAGTTAAAAACACTCATGGTGTAATTATGCAACGAAACGTGAAAATCACGTGCAACATTTTCTTGGGAGGTGAATTCCAGAACAAATCTCCTGCACCGCCACCCAGCCTCGTTCCATGCACCCTCAATCTTTGCAGGAAAAAGATAAATTATAACGCCAGCTGTCATTCAATTGAGGCGCGACCCCATCAACCTCTCCGTGAACCCAACCGCACAGAATTAATTCCTCCCCACGCAACCTCCGTTTTCCTACTCTGGCAGAAAACAGACATGGAGAATTCTTTTTACAGCACTCAGAGCAAACCGCCTTCTCTACCAGTCCACGCATTCCCACTCCGACTCCCCTCCTCAAATCCGGCGTCCCTGATCCCCGAATCGCCTTTCGATCAGCGCACCTTTCAATTCGAATCCAGATTCGTCCGATTACTGCAATCTCAGCTCTGTAGTTGCTGATTAAGCTCGAGAGGAGAACAATGATTCGCGATGGCGAAGAAACCCCCTCTAGGTACGATTTTTTGTTCGTTTTTTCAAATTTAGGGCTTCTCTTCGCCGGAATGTTATGGAGTATGAAGTTTGTTGGGAATTGTCTCAGAGCAATGTGCTTTGTGTTGTTGTTTCGTTCATGCAATTTGTTTTTTTTGTCGGATTAACCCTAATTCAGTGGCTTTCATGGAAGAAAAATCTTATACGGAGTAATTGAGGAGATGCTAAACTGCTAATGATCGGAACTGGTGCTCGTGTACCTTCCTTTGTGTTGCAGGGAGTTTTGAATATATTTCCAGTCTGTATATGGCAACATATTAACTCATTATATGAGTATGAGTGTTGAATTTACAGTTTACAAATTCAATTTAGCTCTTCATTGCTTCTCTTTTGGTTTATATTGCCTTGTTTGTATCCCTGGGAAATGATTGAATGCTAATTAGCCTAATTCTGTGGCCGAGTACAAAATCTGACATTTTGTTTACAAGTAGCATAATGAAGCTTTATGGCATCAAATCATACTCGTTTGATTTCATCTATATTGTTTACTGGTGTTAAAAGACTGAACACCTGTTTCTGGTGGCTGCATCTTTCGGTGGCCCTCTATTGGACCAATCTTTTGATGGAAGCTTTGTTTTGTTATTGATAGGTATGAGTTGTTGAATATGGTGAAGAAGCACTCAAATTTACTGGGAAAGACGGTTGTTGAAGAGCAGGATTCATCTGATATAGAAATGGATCAAGGTTTTTGGCATGATGTTTTCAATTTGTACTTCATTCTCGGTAAAGAGTCTAGAGGAAGGCAAGATGACGACCTATTATTTTTCGTCAGGAAACTGGTGCACAACTATATCCTCTTATAAACCATGCTTTCCATATTATACTACTATGCTCTTATCTGATTTAATTCTACCGCACTATTACAGAATATTGGACGGGGATTCAATGACGATGACAATGGAAATCCTCCATATTTTGTGCGCCGGTGGGCCGACAAGGTAAATTCCAGTCATTTTTTGTTTGGTATATAAATGTTTTCTGTCTCATTTTGTAGCACCAGTTTCAGCTAAATTACTGAGCTTATATGTCAAAATGTTTGTTAAACTATATCTTATACCTTTAGCAATGCAAGGTATAACATATGATGTCAAACATTTACATTTTCAGTTTTGCATCTAAAATAGATGATTTTATTAATTTTGCTGTGCTGGATATTATGAATTGGGAAGTTCTCTACGCCATTATGTAACCTATCCTTTAGTGTTTACACTGTCTTCCTCTTTCTTTATTAAAAATTTAGGCAGCAGGTTTGTGTGTATGAAAATGAAAATCCTCGAGTAGAACTTGGTGATTCTAAGCAAACATTATCCTCTTTCAACAAATTCTTCTTCAGTGAAACTCTTTGTTGTATGTAACAAATATTTCATTCTCTCATCCAGCTTGACAATTTGTTGGGAGAAAGTTTAATGGAGGTAGACTGGAGAAGATCATTTTATTTGAACCTTATTGCACATACCTCATTCACTGTGACTGTGGCGATTTGTAGGTAAGAATTTGCACACCTTGCACCTTTTTGTTCTTTGATCTAAAATACTGATGATTTTTTTATTAGGGTGTCTTCCATATCTGTCTTATTATCTTATCTAAAAACTCTTATTAAAATACAGCTGATTATGTTGTATCAATACTATTCCTTTTCCAAGAGAATTTGATATTGATAGAATAATACATCAACCATGACATTACCTTTCCAGATTAGATCATAAGGATTTTTGTCGGTTTCCTTCATGTTCAAATCATCTGTTGCCTTAGACATTTCTTTCAATTCAGGGTAGTTTTTTGTTTTTTTAACTCTCAATTCAAACTGCTTTCAGCACCCAACATCATGTTTTTTAATGTAAATGCATCTTGGTATTGATTTATGTGCTATTATAAACCATTGAGAAAAGGTAAAATTATGTTTCATTAAAGTTCCCCTGGCATTAGTATATGAAAATAATAATTTGGGAAAACCATTGTTTTTTGTTACTTGTTTAGCCATCAGGTCCTTGAGAACCATCGTGCTGGGGATGGTACACCTTTGACACCAATATATAAGGTTTGTACAACTGAGTTTTATTCATGTTTTTGTTTGATGAAATGCTTTTCACTGTATTGATATATCAAGTTGTATTGTAGTTTTAGTGTTTTAGCGATTTGTGTTTTACTTGGTTTCAATTTGTGGTATCAGTTATGATTATATTGAAAAATATCATGATGTCAGTGAAATGTGTTCTCAAAATTTTGCACCTTTAAACTAAAAGTTTAAAGTGGAATCTGTCTAAATCTTGCTATTGAGTCAACAATGTAGCAAATTAGCAATTCCATTTTATTAAACATGTTGAAACGCTTGCAAGTATTCAACCAATAGAAAACTGCCCTTAAGCAGGAACATTTGTTCATTCTGCCTACAGTAGAGTGCCTGACAGGCTGAAGCTGATTATAACGATTTGCTGGTTTACCTTTTTGTGTTACCTTTTGCTAAGACATGCTCAAATAGTGTAAGTGGAGTTCACCATTTTAGTTCCCTTGATCATAATAGCATATTTTAAAAAATTGAGTCACAGGCTATCCTTATGAAATAAGGTAAATTCATTAAATAACTAATGAACATTAGATTGATAATGGATTAGAGCTTGGTCATGCATATTTTGAGATGATGTCTTTTATTAGAAATAGTAGGCAACAAATTGATGTTCAAGCAAAGGAAGCAGAATTGACGCTTCATGCTGTCTTTCATTGTATTTTGATTTATCATGTATAGGTTGTAAAGACAGTGTATGCATCTGCAAGCCGGATCAACTTCCATTTGGATGCCAAAAAGGTAAGTATCACAGTGGCATCTTTAGTTATCTTCTTGATATGGTGGTTTTGTCTGACATTGCTCAGAATGATGTATGCAGGAAGCAGAAACAGTTGCTGCATATCCAGATATATGTTTTGCGGTTGATGACTTTGATTCAACCTTCGACACAGTGGTAAGGTTATACTCTCCGATCATCATCATTACGTTACTAGATAGTGACTTGGAGATTCTGTCCATAAAAAAAACGATTTTACTCACCTATTCTGGAGAGAACTAACTTGAGCAAAAGGGATTTAGTTATTTGATTGTACTGTATACTGTAGAATGGCAGTTGTGAGAGTAGCAATGCTGTGTTGCACAATGTATTTTATTATTCCCTGCTCTTTCTCCTCTTTTTTTTATAGGTTTTATCAGATATAGATCACTGCTACTGTGTGCTTCTGAATGCACATGATGGTGCTGCATTTCCCAGTGAACAACTGGAGCAGGGTTGCAGTAGTGATTCTGCTGTGCCGGTTGAGGGAGTTCCTGAAAAGATTGATCGAAATAAGGTCAGCTGTGATATTCTAGTGATTACGAGTAGTATTTCTCAGACTTGAAGTATTGTGAAATTTGTAGGTAGATTATAGAAACCTTCTCAGTTATGCTTCAGTACCTGTTTGACTGTTATTAATTAAAGCTGAAAAGTTGGATTTGAACTGTTGCATGTAGGAGTCTTCTATCATTGACCTGAATGTTTGCTTCAAGAGAATTTTGGATATGTTTTCTCTTATCCGTGCAAAGCTCTCCAGAGTTGGAGAAATAAGAATAATGGATTACTATGTGAACCTTAACATCCTAATTTCCCTAAGAGACTAGGTAAAAGCAAATAAAATAGTGTTTACAATCCTATCCTTGCTTCAAATTTTTGAGAGAATCCTGATTCCTGACCACATGAATAAAAGTATGTATGCTGTGGAGAGATCAATTAGTTTATGCTCTTCTTTTGTAATTCTTGAATGGAAGGCATTGCTAATACAAACTAACTTCACTCAAGGCTAGGAATTAGACTACACTCTGTAGCTGGAATCAGTTATATTCTATATAAAACTCCAGGGAGTGTGAATACAATTCATGTTTTGAGCATTCCAAATTATCAGGAAAATATGCTTATTGTTGCTTGCTTTCTGTCGTTCTGATATTTGTGCTTGCAAACTTCTAATTTGCAGTATTCTTAATAAGTTCGTAGACAGCTTGTATGAAAGTAGTCTTCTCATTGCATTTATGTAATATACCCTTAAAATTCCTAGTTAAGAAATGGTACATGGATTCATTGGAGTCCAATTTGTTTTTAGATATTAGTCTAACTGAAGCTTGTATATTGGCAGGTAACGATCTTTTCAGGATTTGTTAGTTATCTAATGGTCCGAGATGCTTATGATGGTAAAATTTCTGTAGTTTATAAGTGCATGCCATCTAATATTATCTCCTGTTCTTCCCATATGCCGTTGGCTTGTATAGCTGACTGAACTGTAATGCCTGGTCCAGAATGTTTGGGATGCTATCTTTTTTGGGATGCTATCTTTTTAATAACTGAGTATAATTAACCATAACATCTTATTATTTCTAACTAGCGGTGCAAGTCAAATACTTCAAGTGGTCAATTTTTCATGATTGATAGTATTTAATATCAATCTGAATTCCAAAACAATACTCTCCTAAAGGAATAAACTTAAGAAACTATAAGATATTATTGTATTCTCATGTAAGAGGAATTGCTCAGTGTCATATTACTATTGAATTGCATAGTCAATATCGGCTCCACCTATCATGGGAAATAGTTTGCATGCAATTTATATTTTGGATCGGAAGCTTTAAAAGATACTCTGAACCAAGGAAAGTTTACTTGAAACTCTACAGAAAGAACATGGCATCATCTTTGAAACACTGCTTAAGTTTCGAGTGTTCATGTTTTTTGATGTCCTCATTTGGCATTATCTTTTCTTGAGTTTACTTTCATGCTTCAAAATATCCAATGAGATGCTTCTGAATTTTGCAGCTGGGAGATCCCGGTTAGGTAGCCTTCTCTCTTTTAATCATCACTCTGGCAAAACTGACAGACTCTACATGAAAGGTCCTGGTGGACGTGGAGAAGTTGAAGTAGCTGTTTCAGGTGTTGAAGGTAGATAACACATTTTTCAGTTGATTTGTTATCATATGAACCTGTACTTTTGAGTCTATAAAAAATATCTCCAGCTGAGAACGCTTGATATATTGATCTATATGAAGTTGCTTGAATGATTGTTAGCTTAAAATCTTTTCAACATAGATATCTTATATAATACTCAAATTCGCAGTAAATGGCTGGACTGTCTTGTGGGGTATGAGAAGAACATAAAACATGATAGTTAATTCCCTGAATTTTTTTTCACTTGTCCACAGACTTGCATTTTCTGTTCTATTCTTTTGTTTCTTATTTTCTGTAATAGAGCTGTAGTATGGATGGATAATAAACACGATTTGCTAACTTTAATTCTTTTACCAGATCAAAGCCATCAGCTCGATGGCCCTTCATCACCCGTTGTATCTCAGAAAGGCTTTGGGATTGCGACAATTGTCAGGAGAGCAGCTTCAGCTGCTTCTGTTGCAGCAAAGCAAGCTTATGCAGCTGCTGCTGCTGTTTCCAAGAATTCCGATGAAGATATGTTACCCCTCAAATGCTGCTTAATGTCGGTATCTTTGCCATGGGAACACATCGCTTATGATCTCTTGTTCAAGGCGAGCTTTTTGACCACTTTACTTTTTCCCATATTATTTCCAAACATTTCGATCTTTACATCAAATTCTTTGCACTCTTCAATTCATTGATTGCAGGGAGGTCCACCTGTGAATCTATAAAACCGACGATACATGAACTTGCGAGATATGGAAGCTCATGCTATATGGAGATAGGGTGGCATAAAAAGTGAGTGTTCCATTTTTTAATTTTGGGTGTTTTGCTCTGGTTGGAAGATGGGGAATCTTTGCTTTGGGAGACTGTTTATTGACGTTGTACATAGCATGTGAAAAGAGAGATCGTTCATTGTATGATCAAAAAAGTTTCATCAAGCATTTGTTCCTTTTTCCATAGTCTTTGTTTTTCACAGATTTTACAAAGGAAGCACTGAATTCTTTTGTCAATAGTGGAACCTTTCCCTCTCCTTTTTGGGCCTCATATCTTATCAACCACTGTCGCAGAATTAGCATCTCTTTTTCTATCTTTATGCTACAACTGTTGAAATTTGGTTGGTTGCATCTGAGAATTTGCTTGTGCTTGAGACCAGAATTATTGCAATTAAATTGCTGGAAGTCTGGAATTTGTTCTATTGTTGTTGATCCGAGAGCTTCCTCATGATCAATTATTGTAATCATGGAAAATCAAAAGGGATTTAAAGTGAGATGGGGAACAAGAAGATAAAGAATTTGTTCCCAAGCTTCCCTCATTCAACATGCCATTGCGTTGATTTAAAAGCAGGTTGTTACATTTCCTCAAAAGAAAAAGTTGGTGCTGCATTATTTACTAGGTAATTAGCCTATTATGTATGCAAAAAAAGAGTTCCCACTACGAAGAATCATGAGGTTGAACATTTGCAATCCCAAAGTCCTATTTTCTTTACACTTTAGAAAAATCATGGGGATTAAAAATTCCGGTCATGATCACTTGTTCTTTAATCTATTGCTTACATTGAATTTTTATAACATCTGAATTTACAATTGCTTTTAATATGCGTATAAACCCTGCACACAATTGGGTTTCACACCAACTAAAATTAATTGATCAATTTCGTAGCATTTATGCAAAAATGTTATAGACGAATGATTGAATTTGCTGTCACTCTTTATCCTTTAAACGACAACAAAGCTCGTAACGGGAAAAGTTGAAACTGAAAGAAACCAAAAACTTTGTGCAATTAAACTTTAAAGGCAAAGATTTGCACATGGAGCTATGAAAGGACTACTACATTACTCTGCTTTAAATAAATCCCCAGAAAAATACTAACAACATTTTAGGCATCGGATGCTAATGTAGAAAGTACTGCTACTATGCTAATTAAATGCATGATTAATTAACTACACAAGTTGCTTAATAAACAAGCAGAAAAAGCAGATGCAAAAGAGAAGGAAAAAAAACTAAGTTGCTAGTGGGGTGTAAGTTGGTCTATTCCTCAAAACAAACTAACTGCCAATTTAAGAAAAATGGTCTGCCATTTAACTATAAAAACTTCTCAGGAATATTCCCCTCAGCCTTTTTATTCTTTAGGGTTTTAAAAACTGAAAACACTACATAAAAACGTGTTTTAAAAAAGATGTAACGTGAACGAGATTCAGTAGGTTGGACATAATCAGGTGTTTCCTATTGCCCATGTACTAGTTTTCTGTCCAGGTTCCAATCAGATTCAAATAATTTTTGTCTAGTATAAATTGCCTAGAGACATAATGTCTGACAATATTTTTGTTTAATATCTTTATCTAAAAGTCAGTAAGTTTTTTAATTGTTACATTGGTCCTTGATAAGAGTGAGAGGGTAAAAAACCTACCTATTCATCCTTTTTTATGGCCAGAAACTCAAATTCGAATTAAATTTCGGGCTCGTTATCCGTCGATATGGACTATTGAACCAAGATAAATTAAGCGATCATGTATGTTGATCAACTTGACGATAAGACTCGGTTTTTCTCACCCAAAACCTCGCAAGATTTCTGGTACTAAATTCCATAGAGTCAAATCTATGTATAGCATAAATCTTAGAATGTGTCCTCATTCAATGCTCCATTAACTATTATTATAATCTTATTTATATAATTAACAATATGTAATAAAAATTACCCCAATACCATAGTGATAATCTCTTACTTTAAAAATTCCAAGGTTTGGAGTTCAAACCAGCGTTTATAAATTACCAATGATAAATTACTATAAAAAAAAATGATTCGGTGCGTAACACGGGCAATTATGATGAAAATTTTCCAAACTGGGCAGTTTTGAGATTTTAATTCTCAAAATAGGCTCGGTGAAAAATAATTGACGGATATGGGCACTATGCAGGCACGGAGACGCTTCTTCCGCCTTTTTTGGCCCGGACAAAGACGCTGGTCTGGCCAGCGTCTTTCTGTGGAGAATTAGATTTGGCATGAATAAAATCTCTAATTAACTATCATAGTGGATTCCTCCCCCATACTTTGTGGAGAAAACTCTGGTTAAAGATAGATTTTCCTAGGTTTGAATTATGCCGCCATGAATAATGGAAGAATTAAGCCGTCGTTTGTCTCTTTTTCACATCTTTTGAAGTGATCAATAAAAAATCTAATACGGAGTAGCATCCACAAATTAAAAGAGAGATTAGAATTATTTCCATAAATAAATAAATATTTATTCAAATTTTGTCATTTTTTTAGAATTTAATTTCTCCACTTATACGAAAACTCATCAATCTGTTCTACTCTACACAAATAAAATTTACAGTTTTCTATCTATACTAATACCACTATAGTATAAAGCAAAGTTAATGTCTTTACAAACAAAATTTTCATGTGTCATTTGTATAATAAAATAACCCATCGGATCCTCTTTTATATAATAAGTTGCAATATTCTATTATATATTATTATCTCATATATATGATCTTTCCACTCAAACAAAAAATCAAGATAAAAACGGAAAGTAATTTCTAAAATAATAAAAAAATCTAGACTATATGTATATTTATAAGGTTTTCTATCTATTTAAATAAAAACATGATTTTTCTATTTAAACAAAAAATCAAAATAAAGTCGGAAAGTAATTTCTTATAAATGATCCTGATTTTTTTTAATAAAGTATAATATATTTTGAAATATAATTCAGATTTTTTTAAACAAATAATCTATATGTATAGGGTTTTCTACCTAATAATCTATATCTATATTAATTAAATATGATCTTATAAATTAAGGTATGTAAAATTCAAATGATTTAAAAGATTTTACTTATCTAATAAATTTTATTAATTGAAATCTTATATATTTATTTTGATAGTCTAGACTTTAAATCATATACATAAATATGTTTCTAATATTTTATAAACTATTTTTTAACTAAATCTTTGCTCAAATAAGTATACTTTGTAGATATAATATTTTTCTTACGAATGTGTCTAATAAATTTATTACAGTTGTCCGTACATGGGTATTGGGGTTAAACTAATTGTATATAGTTTGTAACTTTATTTTTCTGATTTCTTCATAGCTCATGTTTGTTCATTCATTTTTCTTCCACAATTCCACTTTGGTTTGTGTCACAATCATTTGTAGTTAACTAAGATGATTCAACCTATAAATAACCCACATGTTAAATACTTACCAACTTATCTAACTCGATCTAAAGTCGTACGTAGTAGATAATTAACTAGATAAGCGGACAAATGTCCAAAACATAACACACTATCCTGTTATATAAGTGGTTAATTTTTTTTTTTGATAGAAAGATAAGTGGTTAATTAGGTATGCAACTCATCTTTCTTTGTTAAAAGAATTCATCGTACCTATTTGAAATTTTTGGGGCCTTCCATTTAGAACCTTCATCGCTAAGCTAACTCTCGAGTGGAGCCCATTACAAAACACCGGTTCGGTTCAGTAAATAAATAATCCAAAGGACCGAAAAATATGGAAAAAGGCATAATATGTACAAAGACCATTTTACCCCTCACCACCAAACCGGGACCCACATACCGTTCACATTTTCCACAATAAATAGCCATCGAATGCTACGCAATTCTTCCCTTTTGCCCTTCCTTCTTTCTCTCTCCATTACAACGAAAACTCTCTATAATCCTTTTCCGGTTCGCCACTCAAAATGATGTGTTCCGAAGAACCCATTCATTTCCCACTCCCGGGTTTTGAAAACCGGTTCACCTCAACCGATCTCGACGAGCTCCTCTCCTTTTTCCAGCCCACAAACTCCGGTTCAGCCAATAATAACTCCGTTGACGAGGAGATGTCCCCGTCCCCACAACCACTATCCTCAAACTCCGGTTCAGATGACCAACGAACCGGGTTCGGGGAGGACCAGATCGACGAGAAGAAAAAAAGGCGGAAGATGTCGAACCGGGAGTCGGCCCGACGCTCCAGGTGGAGGAAGAAGAGGCACCTAGGAGATCTCACGGCCCAGGCGACCCGGCTCAAGACACAAAACCGGGAAAACACGAACCGGCTTAGCTTTGTCTTGAACCGGCTCCGTGCCGTGAGGATGCAAAATGAGCTAATCCGGTTCGAATGCGCTCACCTTATTCAGAGACACGCCGGTCTGAACCGGGCTTTGCAAGCCATGCGATTTAAGGACAAGATTATTAACAATAATAACACCAACTTGGACCGGTTCGGGGATGGAAATGGACTTTTCAGTTCGTTACAGAGAGTCTAAAATATATTGGGATCAAACTATATTAACTAGAACCAATATTCTCCTGTTTTCCTTTTTTTTTTTTTGTTATTATCCTTTTAATGCTCTTTTCATTTTATGTACATCGATTATAAGTAATTAAATGAGATAATTAAAGAAAGGCGGGTTCTCCTCTTTTATGGGGTTGGAGAAATGATGGGTTTAACACCGGCGAAATATTAAAGTCAAGGTTAATATTATTGTATCTTTTGCTTTTTTTTGGTGTTCGAGGTGTTCCCAATTCAAACTATTGATTGTTAAATAGCTAACGTACGTCATTTTCAGTCCCATTTAAAAATATGGCTAATTATAATACGGTGAAATGATAATTTTGAAGTATACATGTAGACAAAAGTCACAAAGGCCATATGAAATCACATGGAACAAGCCATGTACGTATCAGATACTGAAGCTTTCACATTAAACTCTCTTAATGCACGATCAACAGGAAAAGATGGTTGTCTTTTAATGCTAGCAGTTGATTATGAGAGATTTAGATACTATGCATGGAGGGGGCATGTATAGATAATAGTTTCTCCCTTTCTAAAGTTTGAGATTAATTTTCGTCTATTACATATGTTCTTGCACTATTTCCTATGACCAGTTATTTCATGATAAAACTCTATCGATTTTGTGTCTTAGATCTATCGGATATGTCCGCACAATTGGACATCCGACATCTGTATTAACATTGCATGCATCAAACTTTTTAACATGGTATTAGAACTTGTTTGGTCTTGGACTCCTTTCATATTGTTTGGGCCGCCCGTTGTTTGAGCTAGCATACGATGATGGTGTAATTTTTTACCAACTTATCTAGCTCATCGATGACTTGTGATCTCTAAGACCATAATATCAAGTGAAAATTATCCGGTCCGGTCGACAGTGTATATAATTTCAACATCTAAAGTTGAAAATTAAATTGTCTTGTCCTTATATCTAAGCTCTTCGACTACTCCTCTTGTCATTTTCCAATTGGTTATATTTAGGATGAAAACTCATCAGACTTTTGTACTATACCTAATGCGCATCTGCACACGAACGTAAAGATCAGACATCCCCTTCGTTAATATTGGTCCACCGGACTTTACCATATATAGTTGTTGAGTCAAAGGGTGTATTAATATGCTAATAATGCTTAATATATATGAGCATGCTCATTTCACATTAGCTTAAAATTAAGACTCGTTAAGATACGTACCTAGATGATTGGAATTCTATAATGCGTACAAACAAGCATGCCTTGATCAATGAATTACTGTTTATTCAAAACAAAATGTAATACTCCTCCGTGATTTGCCAATAATTTATACTAACTCTTGAGAGCTGATACAAAAACTGCAATCTAGTGAGAGACGAATCCATGCATATTATATACTACTCCGGAGTATTAATTAAGCTGAATGCACGTACTTATTTATCTACTAGCGTGTAGCACGACTGCAATATATAGATCTACATTATAGATTTAGGGCCCGTTTGGTATCCAACGGCGGAAACGGAAACGGAATGGAATGGAATGGAAATGAACCTAGTCCAATTATGGGTCACTATACATTAATTGAAAATTATATATTAATTTTAAACTTTGAAATTTGTGTGTCTAGAGAAGGGATGGAGGGAATGATTGAGGTGTTTTGTTACCCCACCCTTAGATTAGGGAATGATTGAGGTGTTTTGTTACCCCACCCTTAGATTAGGGAATGATTGAGGTGCCACAAGAGTACCGCAAGCCCTCTTGCGGTAGTTTTTGAATGAAAATTGAGGTGACTCATCATGTATCATGATGCTAATGTGGACTAGGTTCGTTTCCATTCAATTCCATTCCGTTTCCGTTTCCGCCGTTGGATACCAAACGGGCCCTTATAGAGATGTGATTTAACAATAATATTGAAATAATGCAACGCCAGTTATCAAGATTATAAAGTGTATAATAATAATAAATAACATAAAGCTACCTATACGTAAGAACGTAAGAAAGGTTGAATCGACGGTCCTAAAGTATAAATGGTGCTCTGGAAAACAAAATTGGAAAAATAAATAATATTTTTGACGTGTTAGTTAGATTAATTTTGTTAATTTTTAATAAATATATTTGTATTCAATTAAATTTGAAAATAATTTGATTAATGGTGTTCTAGGAAATTTTAATTATAAATGGCTTTCCTTAATAAAAATGAAATAGCTATGGAAAAACTCTACTGCTCCAAAAAGATAGTTTAAGATAAAAAATTACACACATACATGTTAGGATCGGTGTTAGTATACAGACACTGTTACCTAGGGGGTAACGGTGAACTGGGCATCGGAAATTGATAAACAATACTAACACAAGCAGGTAACAGTGGGTTGACACGATTACTTATAGTGGAAACCCTTAAACAACCAACTAGTTGTTTAAGAGAAAAACCACTCCCTCGTTAGAGGAGTTTGAACAATCACTTTTATTAATGTCAATTACAAGTTCCTTCAAGGCAAACAGGGACTTCAAGTAGTCTAATCCAATCCCAAGATTATGCACCTACAAACCCTAGTTTCTCAGCCTAAGAAACAAGTATAACAAAAACTAAGAGTGATTACAAAAACCTTGAACGAAGCTTTCTTCTTCTCTTTGCTCTTTTCGAGCACTTCTCTTCTCAGACTCGTCTCTTCTCTTCTTTTCGTAATCGGTCACAGTTTTCTCAACCTCAACTCAATCATATTTATAGTGTAAGCCCACGTGAGATATGTTTCCATACTCATATATCCACGTGTGTTTATCCCATAAATAATCAGATTCTCCTTCAACAAACTTTATCATATCTTCTCTTGATCTTATCTTGTTCCCAAATCTTTTCATAGTTGTTGGATGTGATCTTCTTGATATTCCCACGTGTTTCCAGGCCCATAAAAGCCCATAAACACGGCTCATTAGGGTTTCCGTCGCCCTACGCGCTTACTAAGTATAGTAAGGCACTGCTCTGCAGACGCTGCTGTTCCCTCACACTGTTCCCTCACAACAGCTTTCATTTTTCCTTGGTTATTTTTCCTTCAATCTACACTCAAACACAAGGTTAAATGATATAGAGTTTGTCATCGTCAAAATAAGAGAATGATGACGTCGAACACATGGTAACAGTTAACTGTTTCCCCGGAGGTAACAGTGTAACTGTTTCCCTGTTTCAAACGTCATCTTGTGGATAGTAATATTGTTGACCTGATAACAGTTCAACTGTTCCCAGTGACTGTTACCCATGAGAACAAATGACTATCCAACAATACATATATACATGTGTGATGAAAAGAAGGGAAATATACGTTCTACCAAAAAAAAAGAGAAGGGAAATATACGTGTGTTGCTGGCTTTAAGGTTGTTGTCTTAGGTACACCACATAACATGTATCTCAACTCGTTGGCCAATAAAAAAAACCCTAATTTATATAGCAATTTTCACAAACAAAGCCATAAAGGACAGTGGACTATAAATAATAGACGTGTCAAAAGCTGATCCGACCCGTAAATCCGACTCGATTCGATCCGAATTTCTGGGCTTCAATCCGAAAATTTGACCCCGAAACCCAGTTTGAACCCAAACCCGGTAAACACGAAAATTTTTGGGTTAGAGTCGGGTCAAACGCGCTGGGTCAAGAAATCTATAAGGCGGAAAACTTATCTTAGAATACACTCTAATATAATGAAATGACAGATATTGACGAGTAGTTGTGCACCAAAAGGTTTTAATTATATTAAAATTTATAAAATTTATTTTAGAAAATTATGATATATTTATTTGTAAAATATTTAAAAATAATATTTTATTTGTTATTATATTTTATTATTTAAAAAATATTTTATTTAAACTTTGGTCAAAAATTGATACTCTTGACCCGTTGGGTTGATCCGACCCGACCCGAAAACCCGAAGCGGCCCGACTCAGTTTGACCCGTAATCCGATTGACCCGAACCCGAACACGGAACGACCCGACCCGAACCCATCCGACCCGACCCGATTGACAATTCTACGTGGGTGCATGCATGTTTCTTTCTTTCTGCATGCATATATATGAGCATATTTCTTATCACTTAATACATCAATAAATTTTCATATTTGATTTCTTTTGCAAATAGATATTTTTATTTAGTTATGTTCTATTAGGCTATATTTATTTCATGTAGCGAAAATTAGGGATGAATGGTTTAATAGAATAAAACTATCTAAGTAAAGGGGTCTGATAGAATATTTTTTAATAGAGGGATTTGTTTAAAAATATACAAGTGCATAGGTCTATTTATATATTAAGCCTATTTCTTATAATCCAACACTTCTTATAGCATTAGTTTTACAACATATATGAAGACTGTATCGATCGGTTTGATAAATAACCACATATAAGTATTTTTTGTATAAATATCATAATTAATTAGACCCTTCATACATTAGTGACTTCAGCCTGTACATGCAGTAAGAAGGTAAATCCTCTTATTTGACGACACATGTGCAGAAACTCTAAAGTACGTCTGGCCTTTCTACATGATGTGCTGTAATAATAGACTCCGCACATGTATCTACCACTCCGTATAAATCTGTAAAGCTACCCAAAAATTGATCCTTGCTACCTGCTTGCATGACCATGCATTTTCCTTTCTGATTGAGCTAGATGCAAGACCGTGCATGTTCCTTTCTGATTGAGCTAGGGGTTGACACGGAGTTAAAGGTAGACTTAGGTATAATACAATCCACCCTAAAAAATAATACTGTACTAGTATAAATAGAGAAGAATATATATCATAATGTTAACGTAGTCGTAGGATCGTAAACGTCAGCGGAATAGTAAGTAAGCCGGTAGCTAAACAGGATTAAGAAACTTCGAAGTAAGCAAGGAACAATTTAGGACACGTTTCTTATAGAGAAACCTCTACCAGATCAACTAATCCGATCGAGTAAACATCTACCTCCCATGGAGGATTTTTGAATGTCTTTCCCTTTATATTATTAATAACAATTTTACAGATCGTCTAGATACAACACAACATCAATAGTTCCTACTGATTCTCTCTAATCCTAGAATTCCGATCTTGTCTTTCTTCCCTAGATCTAGTAACAACTCTACTTAACAACACAAGTAAAGGCAGACCTCTCCAGACGATCCCAACTGGACTCGTCTTCCTTCCTTCCTCTGTCGAGAACTCGCTTCTCAATAGTTCCGATCAACGGTCTTCAGTGATCTCAGATCGCCGATCTTCCTTGGTCGCTGATCACCTTCTTTTTCCTTCTTCCTTCTCAATTTTGTGGGTTTTGTGTGTTTGAAGGCGTGCGTGAATAGTGAATTACTGTTCACTATTTATAGACCTCAAGGGAGGTCTCTCTCCTTTTCTACTTTCCCAAAATATCCTTCCTTTTTGGGAAAATGGCGGAGAACTTTGACCATTTGAAGGATTTCTGCCACATGTCCTTTTCATATCCTTTTGTGTGCTTTTGAGGGATTTCTCCTTCGGATTGCTGACATGGCATGGATTACAACGCAAGCTTGAATACGTCAGCTAGCTTTTAGCTGTCATGCTCTTCGCTCTTAGCTGTCACGCATTAGCTCCGTACTTTTCCTGGGCTGGGTACTTTTCTTGGGCTAAGTACCTTTCTTGGGATGAATACTTTTCCTGGGCTAAGCGTTGTTCCAAACGTATTTCCTGAAACACTTATTTACACAAATTAGCTCAAATGCTTTGTCAATCATCAAAACTGAAGATGATGTTGTTCCTTATGATGTTTCCATTATTTCGTCATAACACACTCTTTCATAGCAAAGCGTTGTTCCAGTGATATTTCTATCACTCCTCCAACACGTAGCTTAGGAGGTAATGTTTAGCATTTTGTACATTTCGTTGTTTTTACTATTCATACTTGTTCTTCTTGATTTTTTATCCTTTTTTTTGTTATATATAATTTTTAGCCCACTTAATTTTTTTTCCTAGTTCCGTCCCCGAGCTAGGGTTTCTTAATTTGTGACGGTTTTAGTATCCAATATTCGTTTTAATTAGTTTCAATTCATATGAGGTAACATATTATCTAACATCCTATTTTCGTACCTTCTATAAGTGAAAATTGAGTCACACACATCGTCCTTCCTATCGATCTTCTACGAAATCAAGGTGTGCTAGGGTCTACTCCAGTCCACCCTCAAAAGTAAAAATTAAAAAATTAGTGTAAATTTAATATAAAAATAGTAAAAATTAAGGTAAATTTAGTATATATAGTAAAATTTATAGTAAATTTAACTCACCCAAAAAATTTTGTAAAAAATATAGTAGTTTAGCTCATCCATTTTTTTTTTTTCTGGATCCACCCCTCTACGGAATTGAATCAATCAGTATAAGCTAGTTTACGTACGTATATAGTTCTTGATGGTTGGGTCATACAAATTTTAATTACATGAAAATTTAGTAAATTACACGCTCAATCACCAAATTCACACATGTTTTTTTCGGTTTAATATTTTAATGTATTCTTCATTTTTTTGTATGTCGATTTGCTTATTTTCACGTTCAGATTATCGAGTTTTTCATCCACCCAAACTACAACCATATATTGTTTCAATAGTTCGAATACTTGCCTATAAAACAATAACATAGCTACCCATTTGATGAATTGAATAGTCATGCAAATTATACATGCTATCTGGATGTGGTCCGACACTACTATAGCTCGTGTGTTTACTTTATAATTCCCCAAAAGTAAAAATCATGCATGATCGAGCATGGGGATGGGCAGAGCTAGGTATTAGTAATTATTGGAGGTTTGTATTCATGCATATGTCGTCACTTTATTATATGGTTCCCTTTTGTAAAAAAATTTAGTATCGTGTTTGATTTTTTTTATAGTGTAAGCAAGATAATTAAGAATAAAGTTTGGATGATGAATTTGACTAAAACTGGTCACTTGTATTCTCTTTTTCCCTTAAGAATATCATGTGGAATGGGCGCCCTGTTCTTCATGTTTCTTTTTTCCCTCACAAAAAATAAAATAATTAAAGATGAGATTATTTACGGGCCACTAAATCATTAGTCTTTATGTAACAAATCACTAGTCATTACTTTTAATCAATGTTCACTTTTTGGAAGGGCATGCAAATATGCAATGGCCGGCTATGACCATACAAGGATTTTTGGAATTTGAAACCCCAAAAGATACAATTTACTGTACATTTATAGTTGTACACTTGCTCAATCATTTTATATAAATTTGTTATAAGAAACATCACGATAAAAATATTTCAACCATATGTTGTGCCCAGCATTTGGCAAGCTAGTCATGCCACTTATGATTGGATAATTTTTTGTTGGGTGATCGTTACGTGTGAGCTAAAAGTTCGGGACTACGCCATAATAAGTTAGAATTTGAAAGATGCTTAGCTGTTAGCTAGTCCTTAAGGTTAGGTTCGATTGATCCAACGTTTAATTAAGATGAGGTTTAAGATTATTAATAGCTTTAATAACGCTTAAAATGTGTCGATCTTGAGAGATTCGTATTGTGTTAGCTACACGGACATTTACCTCATGATTTGCTACCATTGTGTTTGCTACATCCACGGATAGAGTAATAATAGTATATTATTAGGAGACTAAATACAAATTACAAATTATATGAGGTATATTGTATTTATAGAGATTTAGGAAACCCTAAAAAATAGATAACAGGTCTTAGACCTAAATAGGTCAACATAGGTCCAACACCAAATAATATTGTATATCATTTTGGCGGGTGGGTGCTGCCCCCAACGAGCTAACCGTCAAGGGGTGCTGTCCCTCCAAACCTCTCCCCTGAACCCTAATGAATTCCGGTCGACATAGGCATCTTAATCTCATCCAAGATATTAGGCGTTCAGTGACATATTTTAAGAACTATAAGTAATTTATTTGTTTTTTTTAAAGAACTATTCGTATTTTTTTAGTGACAAATTTCTTAAAAAATATCCACTTGCATAATTTAAGTTGACATTATGTTAGAAAGACCCATGATATTCTACTTGGGCACAAAACCATCTAAATGGTTAATTTACCTTATTTTCAAAAAAAAAGGGAGAAAAGAATTTGACATGATTATGAACACCTAGCTATCATGCCACAAAGATTACAATTTCGTCTGGATAAGTTAAAATAAGAGTTTTAACCATGCTTTAGAAATAGAGATCAACTACTTTAAGCTCTTTTTTGTTTAAAGAGAGAACAAAAACATAAAACGATTAATCAACATTTTGTAGTAACAAAAAGCTACAAAAGGAAACCCTACTTATGTGGCTACATGTCAAGAGATTAGTGAAAATTACCCGGTAGGTAAAACGTTAACTTCAGATGCATTTTAAAAGCAGGCGCAACATGCCAACAACACACATGCACGTTGCCTTTGCCTTTAAATTCATTCCACTTGTCCATTTCACCTACACGAGCATACACAAAATTTCAAATATTACAATCTAGATTTTTGCATATTACTCCGTATTTTTTAAGTAGTTTGGATATCGAATGAATTGTGCGAAGAGCTCTTGTTGAAATAGTAATTTGACCTTTGTTTAAGTTTACTTCTTCTTTTCTTTCTTGGAAGAAATCATTTATATATAATTTATAGCACATTCTCCATCCATTAAGAAAATACGTACATTTTGTTTTAGGAGTTGTCCTAAAAAATAAGAAGTCAAATAATTTGAATTAAATACCCTAAATATATAGGGTTCTAGTTTTAGGGTTTGTCCCGAAAACCCTTTATTATATAATTATATGTAGGGTTCTAGTTTATCAAGAAAAAGGGGTGGAAGTAAGATTTTGACGTACCACCTAATGCAATTATTAAAGATAATTGAAGGCAGATTAATTAAAGTCGTGTCCGTGCATGCACTTGATTGATTAAGATGTTCAATTCAGCAGAGCTGCAGAGCTAATAAAGGTAATTAACACTGTAATTTCGCACATAAAAAAAAGGTAACAAAATCAGTAGCACAGCACCATATAAAATCTCTAATCTATGCTTTTTGATTGTACTCTTTATTTGGCGCAATTGAAGAGATGGACCATATCAGCATTTATTGTTTTCTGGGCCCATTAAAGCGGCCCATTTACAAATAGTTGGGGCTCCCGTCTTGAACAATTTTTCCAAAATCTCATGTTTCAAGGCTCAAGATAAGTCGTTCATCAGTAATTTAATTTAGATCACATGAGTTCAGCTTTTCTTCTATTCATTTACAAACAATTGGCCTATTATAACGAGAGATCTAATGAGAACAATAACAGAATCGACTCAGAGATTTATATGGTTCGGTAACAGTGTGTTTTAAGTCCACGGGCAGAGAAACAACATTATTATGGAAGACAGAATTCGGATTACCGAGCTCTAGGTATTTCGATAGTTTATATAGAGACTCAGAAAACCTTAGTTACAATAATAGGCCATAAGCTCAAACAGATTGCGATAGCTCTAGAAAACAGAAACCATTATACCGTTTAGGCTAAGGGTGGCACCGCCCCGGACCCCACTACTATCAATCAGTTTGCATTAGCCTTGCTTGTCTTAGTTTCCTTCTCAGGCTTCAACCTTGTCTTTGTTATATAGCTAGCTCCAACTCTCTTTTTTTCCTTTTCAAATCAGACCATATATTTCGGTTCTTAGCGTTCTATATCAATGTAAACAATAACCAATTCATGTGCCTAATTTTGGATCAGAATGTCACGCCAAGCCAGCTAAGGAGCAAGAACAAGAGCAATTAATCTTGGATACAATAAACAAATCAAAAAGACAGACGGAAAACTAAATTATTATTGCAAAGGCAAATATCATATGATGGCATCCTGTGTTTTTGACCATATTATTGCTAGTCTTCTCAAAGTTTGAACAACTTAAATAATTCCAAACGTGCAGTACTACCAAGCGCCAACTTGGGTGTTAGATAAGCCCCGTAGGGAGTTTAAAGTAACATTTGTTTTTTAGGTTAAAGGAAAATCACTATCTTTAGGAGTGGATTTCATCTTTTCATCCTAAATCACTTCATGTTAGATAAGCCCAATAACTAATAAAGTGTTTTTCACAGGTTTAGAAGACATTTAAGCCATCACAATGGTGACTAGTGATTTGAACTGGTGTCCTAATGATCATAGATGTCATAACTTCCTAATTAGGTTATTTAATTTATACCCATTAAGATTTAAACTGAAATTAAGAAAAGAATTAATTACCAAATTATGTTTGAAATAGATTGGACGTGATTGTGTTGTGTGGATTTTCTACTGCCATAGTGCACTAACTTCCTGGCCATCAATGGTGGGGTGGTTTTGCTGGTCTCAATATTCAGAACAATTATTGCCAAAGACCAAAATAGCAAAATCAGTGCTTCAATGATCAATCCACAGTGAGAGCTCTGCTCAAATTTGCTTGCTTCTTGTATGATTTTTTTTTTCACTGTATAGTGAAACTTCAGCTAAGATCTGACAAAATTTACAGTTTTTTCCTTACTCCATAATGACCCATGGGCCTCTTTCTGTGGACATCATTATCCTCACCTGCTGCTAGAGATGGGTCTCAAATCTCAGTTGACAAAATTTATCAGATTGACTTGCTCAAACACTTTGCAAAACACAAGAATAGAAAAGGGAAATGATAATGCAATCTTTATTCAATGCTACCAGTCTAACACCATTAAAGAGATTTGGTACATAACACTAGAAACAGCACAGAGATGAAAGATGAGGAAATGCCCTTGAGAGTGACACTCAGTGAATGAGTCAAAAGTTGTACAGTACAAGAATCAGCACTACCCAGTCACAGCTAAGCAGTCTTAATTGCATTTCAGTACAAAGAACAATCACATACACAGTGCAGTTTAATCTCTAGCAAAGATTAGGCAAATTGAGAAGAAAATATGTTCACTTAACTTCACCGGCCAAAACTTCAACACTCCCACCACCACTATCAATTTGGAGTTTCAACTTTCAAATTCTTGCTACAGTAAATATTTCTCAGAAAATTGAGCTTCAGATAAAAAAAGGTAAAACCAAGTTGATCCTAATGAACCAACAACATAATTCCTCCTTCTCTAAAATTCTTGTTTCATTTTTACATCCAAGTTCATCTCAGCATCACCACTCATAATAGAATGATCTAATGCAGGGACATCAGGGGCCCAAAGTACTACACAATTTTTTTGCAGGCCATGTTATTTGACAGGAGTTCCACTCACCACCAATCAAATTCTGTCGATCAAAGTCGCCTTGTAGACCTCTTTATGTCGAAAATCAGCCAATCAATGCAGTTGGAGTGTTTTATCCCATATGCACAAGGATGGCCCTCGAAAGTCTCCCCTCAATGAACTCTTCAGAAACTTGATCCGAAGAAGAAGCATTGAGAAACAAGAGCTGTTGGAAAGATTCCCGTCGCTGTCTAGCTACCATCATTGCAACGTTCTTGTGAGCTTACACTTGGAAATGAAATTAGTGGCAGTATAATTCAAACTGCACAGCTTCAAGAGCTCAGCTGCCTGTTGTTTCAGTGTGGGATTACATCCACTCTGGATCACCAGCAAAAGCTTAGCTGCCAAGCCAGCTTCAACTGCAACTGGAGCACACTCAAGAGGGGCCAGCTTGCACACAGCCCATAGAACCGACAGCGCTAGCTGAGTGCAATTCTCTGAAATCCTCATCAGCAACTTGACTAAATTAGGTATGGTCTTAGGACAATCCTTCAACGCCAACTTCCCCTCAGGAACACAGCACAAGTTATCAAGTGTTTTGAGCGCTAACTCTAAGCACTCAACATTCAAACTGAGGATAAGCTCCACTAACTGAGGCACAGCTCCAAGACTCACAATTGACCCACAAACAGATTCATGAGAACTGATCGCCATAAGCAACGAAAGACCCGGTTGGATGCCGTTCGGATGCCTCCTATCCTTTACTAACCTCAACAATCCAACTAACAAGCTTAAACTGGACACAAGCTCGGAGTCCAACTCCCTCACCTCCATCAAACCCTCGATTAACCTAGTGCAATTGATCTTGGTGTCAATTGAACCCTCATTCAACATATCCACCATCAGAGAGATTTTCGCCGGCTGCAACAAACTCGACTTGGACTCGAAATCAAGGCTCAGATTCACAAGGATGTGCACAACCTCAGACCCTACAGAATGGCTTGTAAAAGGCCCAAGAAGAGAGCTCACCAGCTCAATCCCATTCTTCTCCACAACAGTCTTCCTAGCAGAAGAATGATTCACCACTAAAACCCTAAGCTCCTTCAAAGCCTGAACCCTAGCCTGTCCTTTCACCTTCCTCAAACTCTCAAGAATCTCAATCACCTGTCCCTGAACGTCCTCCGACCTCTTCTTCATCGCCAAGTACTTCTGCGAAAACCAGCTCGAAATCAGATGGAACAGCGTCGTGTTGGGAGTGATAGCGTCGTCCCAAAGCTCCTGCATTGTGGTCGGACAGGTGAAATGGCCCATTGACAGCCATTTGAGGATGTTGCTCCGCTCGTAGGTCTGGCCGGTGCAGAGAGTGACCGGATCTCGCATCGGCTCAAGAGAAATCGGACAGATGAACACCGACGGAACCTCAATCGAACTCAGCTCCTCCATCATCTTCCTCAGATCCAATTTCTCGGCGACGGCGACGGAAACCGCCGTCACTCCGCCTCCGCCGCCGAGTATCCCGTCCTTGACTGCGGTTCCTAGATCTAGCACCTGGCCGCCTCCTCCTCCCAAATCCGGTGGCTGATACATCGGCATTTTCCCTCTCGATTCTTGAAATCAAAGGAAACAGAAGAAACTATTGGATTCAAAGTGGAATTGAGACGACGCGTGTATAGAAGAGAAGGGGGGAAAAAGGAGGAGGAAGAAGAAAGAAACTATTGTATTCTTGACATTGACGAGAACAGAGAAAGCAAAGCTATCAACAACAACAACAGATCAATAAGGGAGGAGACATCTTTTCTCTGCTTTTGCCTCAATTGCTTTTTTCTTCTTCTTTCTCGGCACCTTTCTATGGCTCTGGTCAAAAGCGTCGCCATTCTTGTTCAATCATCATCACCAACCAAACAAACAAACAAACAAAACACAAAGACAAAAAGCACTCACTTATTTCACTCCACTTCCTCTTCAAAGCTCGCAAAAGCTCTTCATCATAACACCAGCCATAATCGGTCTCAGGAAACCACAGAAGAAGAAGAATTTGACTGGAGAATCAAGGGAGATTTGTGAGAGAGAGATCCAGACCTTGGAAGGAGATTTTGTGAGAGAGTAGAGGAGTTTTTTTTTTAAATTACATTCGAGGCTCAGGTTCTTTGGCTTTCACCCAAAGCGCACTAAAAAATGTTTTTTTCCCCCCCCCCACTAGGGGGTTAATTAATTTGTGCTCTTCGTTATAAGTATTTTTTTGGTACTCTAAATGTCATTTATTTATTGTACTAACAAATAAAATCCTGGATTCTACCAAAAAAAAATAAAATCCTGGATTATGAGGGGAAATCAAGGCATTATGACCGGCTACAACCGGTTGCTGAGGCCTGAAGACCCGTGCACCACACGTGCAGTTCTTTGAAGTGTGGTTTGGCCGTATCAGTGTGGTTTTAAACTTGCTAGGTAGATTCTTCGTCCACTTTCATGGTCCAAAACTTTAGTTTACAGTACTTTTTTAGAGAGAATAATTGAAAAAAAAATATTTTTAATTTGTGTTTTTTTTTTAATTCAAGAAAATTATTTAGACCAATAAATAAACTTGGCATTTAATTTTACCCGGATAAGTTTTCCAAAACTTTATAACGGGTGGGTGAATATATGCGAGTAAAAGCGGTCAAAAGAGGCCGTGATGGGACAAATCAGCTTCGGTACGACGTCGTCTTTACTTTGAGTCTTTGATGCTGTTATTAGTATAATCTTTTATGGGTTTTCTTATTAATTTTTGTAAATATAATATAATATGCTGCTTTTCGAAGCGAAGCAAAGCTGCTTTTGAACCGGTTCCAGTCAAACGTGATATTTGGAAGTTAACGCCTTCACAGTCCCCCACAGTTTGCTTTAACTGGAAAAATTGTCTACTGTTCGGTCTATTCCATTTTTTGGAACTGTTAATGCCATTTTTAAACAGTTCAAAATTACGAAAAAAGATTCAATTTGATTAAGGCTGTACAAGCTCATTTGATATTATAATAACCAAATTAAGTTTTGCTCTTTTTTTTTTGGGTCGAACGAGAGATGGTACTCTCGGATTCTTTTGGACAACATTTTATTAAACGATGAAAAAAAGGAATAGTCAGACTACTTCCTTTACCAAATTAAGTTTTGCTAATACACCTTAAGCAGGTCGTACAAATTATTCTGTATAAAGATATAGAGTACAAATTTAATCGGAGTGCGTATTGGAGGATTATTCTTTTCCCCCACATCGTAATTTTGAAACCCAACAAGTTCTGTGGCGTGTACAGTAATTCATTTTTCAGGTTTTATTTATCTTTACCAATGCAATAATACAGAATACTCTATAGTGTAATTAATTAAAAATATTATTCCCGTACTGTAATTTCTGAAAAAATGTGGGGAGAGTGAGGCACGTGGGAAAAGGGGACCACGGGAAAGAGTAGGGTTTTGGGAAAGTGCCAGCTTGGCACATTGACCGGAGACCGGGTTCTGTTTGGAGTTTGGACGGATCTTTAAATTCCATCCAAGTTTCAAGTCTCACGAGGGATTTGGTGATCCGTGTCACTAGTCTCCAATTATACTTGATTAATCATTAATTTTCATAAAAGCAATCTATTTATTGATTTGTTGTCGAGATTATGTTAAACTCGTCGCTTTTCAGGGGCTGACGAGTTGTAGTTTGACTGGCACGCGTTTGTATCGGGCATTTGGGTATTAATAGTATATGCCATTATGTACACCGCTAGATCCTAACCTCCCCATAGGACTGTAAAATTTCTAATCAATCCGGGTCGAGCGGAATTTTGAATTGCTTAAACTTGGCTCGTTTGTTAGCTCGCATAGGCTCGAGTTTGGGCTTAAGGCTTCATTCAGCACTAGTAAAATAACATCTTTAAGTACTGGATTCAACTAGCGTTTTTCTTCTTACGCTCTCCGCTACCTATACGGCCGAACAATTTCACTTCTGAGCCCCTCAATCGTTTAATTAACTTAGATAAGTTTGTTAACAACTCGCTTACTTGATCATCTATACAAGTAAATGAAATCAAACACTAAACATCATTGTTTGAGAGAAGCCACCAAAAGTACAAGCATTTTTTTACATTACACTCTCCAGTAGAGCTTGTTTATGCATGAATGTGGTCTGACTTTTCGTGTGCTCGAGCTCCCGAGTTTGACTCATTTGTCTTTCGAGCCTAACATTTGGGTTCAAACTTGACTAATTTACAATTCAAATCGAACAAGAACAAGATTTAACTAAGCCAAATATCAAGTTGCTCATGAAAACTCATCAGTTTATAAGCATTATAACTCCAATTGTGGTCCCTTCAGACGATTACAATTAAGATTCGAAAATTAGATTCATAACTCCTATACGTGTATCTAAAAGTGTGAAAACATTTGAGGTTGACCTCAATTGACCAAATAATCAACATCACGCCAAATCAATCCTCAACAACGCTCATCTAGCTAGCAGCCAGATCAAGATCAACAACACCCGAATTCACACCCGAAACCAGACCCAAAACCCTCTCAATCGCGCCCTTATTCTCCAGCATACCCGTATGGGAAACTCCAGGAAACCTAACCACATTCACCCTCTGATCCCGATCCCCACCCCACATTCCCTCCACCGCCACCAAACTCTCCAAATTCACCGTCCCATCTCCGTCCCCGACCACAATCTCCGGCTGCCGGTCAAACCCCTCCCCCCCATAAACCAGCGTCTCCGCCGTGTCGACCCCGCTCCCCACCAAGCACGTGAAATCCACGTGGGGGGCCTCCAGCCTCCCAACAATCGGCAAGATCCTCTGCACATATGGTCTCACACCTCGCGTGCACCCCACGTCTTCCAAAAACCCCACCACGTCTCCGGCCGTGTAACCTTTATTGGGCGTGACGACCCTGGGCAGCGACGTCCCGAACGTGGCCGGGCTCGGCATGAGCCAGAGGTTGGACTCGGTGCTCCGCTGCTGGGCCCGGACGAGGAGCGGGTCCACGAGGGGGACGCCGAGCGTGTACCCGGACCCGAAGGTGAGCATCATCTGGACGGTGCCGGACCAGGGCGTGGAGAGGGTGACCACGTGCTTGATGAAGCGGCGGCGCCACGTGGGCGGGTTCCGGAGGAGGAGGTGGAGGGTGAAGAGCCCGCCCAGGCTGTGGGCCACGAGGATTGCGGGCCGGCCCGAGTTGGCCGCCACGGAGTGTTCGATTAGGGCTTTGAGGTCTGAGAGGTATTGGGAGCCGACCTGGCTTGGGTGGCCGGCCGCGGCCAGGCCGTACCGGAAGTCGTAGGGCGCGCCGAAGAGGGTTGAACCGTCCGTGTAGCCGGCTTCTTCCAGGGATTTTACTAGTGGGGCCATGTAGGCGGTTATTCTGTTATGGGTAAAAAAAGAGGTAAAAATTGGTCAAGGAAATCGAAATTTAGAATAATTCATTTGATTTTTAGGTTAAACTTCCTGCTCTAGAGACCCGACCCGAAAAACTAATCTGAATCCATCGAAAAATTTAGAAACCAGCCTTGAAAAGTAGCAAGAAAAGGGAAAAATCGAACCCAATTGGGTTGAAACTTGAACACCACCCCAATTCATAGGATTGATCCTATTCTTTTATAGGATAAATATATTTTATTTAAAGTATGTTAATAAAATTTAATATAAAATATTATTAATTAATTATAATAATAACCATTAAAAATTCAAATTCTCGATCTGTTAAATTGATCCAAACCTGCATAATAATCTGTTACAATCTAACCTGACTTGACATGTAACCTTTTATAGCCGAACCTGCACCCAACCCCAACCCGAAAAGATCGTATGCGAACCGACCCGTTTGACACCTCTAGTACTAGTATATAATGCCAAAAAAATCAAGTTGAACACTTAATACAAAATACCTAATTAGGAGTTAGCATGCTAATGATATTGGGCGGAAAGAATGTGGATGTATGGATTGTAAGTGTAATTATTAGAGTTCACGTACGTTGTAACTTTAAGGGAAATTCCTTTTGGTGTCCTCAAAGACAATTCCTCTTGGTGCCCAAAAAAATTTTGATTTTCTTTTGGTTCCCCTGTGTTATGTTATGCACGTTTACCCATCCGTAACCGATCTCACTAATTTACTCCAAAAGTTAACTCTGTTAACTACAAAAAAAAAAAAAAAAAAAAGAGAGAGAAATTAAAATTATAAAAACAAGGCCAGGTCTTCCCTTCCAGATCACTTTCACCTGCCAACAAACCAAAAAACACGATTGTAATTCGATTACAAAACAAAATTGACCTAATCACCTACTGTAATTCGATTATGCAAGCCTTCAATCGTATAATTAGCTACTTTTTGATTATGAAGACTGCAATTACTTAATTCAATTTTGATTTCGCAGTACTGTGTTTTTTTTTTCAAATTCATCTACTGGCTTGAAAGTGATCTCTCGTATAGCAATTGAATCTCCTCAAATTAGAAAATGAACCCTAATTTCGGATTATCCCCAAATTACAAATCCTAGATTCAGATTATCCCCAAATTGAAACCCTGGCTTTGATAAAACTTTCAATAATTGAAACTAAACCCTAAACTCACGTTGAACCTCACGAATTATAGCAATTTTCATACTTGTACTGTCGATTCAAGTTCCGCCCTTGGAGTATTGTACAGATTTCGTCGCCGGTCATCAAGCTCGTGCCTCCCCGTCGCTAGTCGAGGCGTCGCCTCCCCGTCGCCGGCCTCAAAGTCGCCTCTCCGTCTTCCATCTCGTGCTACCCCTGGTTCCCGTCATTGGCCTTGCCCATCGTCGGCCAAGCTTCTGGGCTTGGAAATTTGTCGTGTTTTTGGTTTTCTGCCGGTGAAAGAGATTTGGAAAGGAAGACACGTGTGAGTATAATTTTAATTTCTCTTCTTTTTTTTTTTTTGCCTTTTGGTGGTTAACAGAGTTAACTTTTAAAGTAAATTATTGATTTTGGTTACGGATAGGTAAAATAGCATAACATAGGGGTACCAAAAGGAATACAAAATTTCTTTGGGCATCAAAAAAATTGTCAAAAACACGAGGGTACCAAAAGGAATTTCCTTAACTTTAATTATGATTCGAAAAGTAGTGTAATTTTTTTTTGGGCTCTAAGGTTTGTTTTCATTATTGCACTCGTATGAACCTTGGTTGATATGATGACAATGGAAGCAATAATAGTATAAGCAAAAAAGCAAAGTGTCAAAACTGGTGGGATCGGATGATTCGGATGAAATGAAAGACGTACAATATATGGTCATCAATTATGATCGTGCACATTTTCTTTAGAATAGTATGATCATTCTCATGGACCACAATATATCTTTTCTAATCAGTCGAAGTGACTAATGATTACTATAAAAAGACGAACAATAATAATACTACCGACTCGGTTTGGTGCAAAACTTTCCAATTTGGTTTAAGTTTTGTGGTTTATCTTGATTGGGTTGGGTAAAATAGATTAGGAGCCGAACAAATTAGGTCTGAATAGTGCTGAGTGATCTTCGGGTTGTTACTTGTTCGTTGGTAGATAATATTTCAAATTTTCAATTTTGGTCTGAACCAATTGTTTTATTAAAAAATGATAATTTAATTTACTAAATCTATTCTCTATATATAAATAAGATAAAAAAATTTGAAAAAAATATGTATTAAAAAAACTAAATTCCAGCGAATTACTGGGTTAAGACTGACCGAGGAATTTCCATTTAATTTGAATCGTTTGTTCTAAAACGATGGCCACCTCTAAATTCTACATGCACATTGGCCCCTTTGCTATCATATAATACATTTATCATCTTACCTAGTTGTATCGTATAGATAGGTTCACTCTGGACTAAAATTTTACTAGCTTATTTGATTCAATGCATTGATATTTGGGCACTTTCACGACTTGCACATTGCGTAACAAACAAACAAACGGTGATTAAGCATAACAATAGTCTAATACACTTACAAGATTGAATGAAGAGACTGCATGACTTACTTGAGAGGAGGCGCAAGATAGAGAAGCGATTCAACGGAGCCGAAGTTCGGGGCCCGGGTCTCGACTCCGGGGGCATTATAGTAGTCGTCGCTCACCGGATCATAGTGCAACGTCATCCTTTCAGAGAAGCACTTGGTCAATGGAGCAACCAAAACCGTCGGGTCGAACCATATCCGATACCAATCATTATGCTGATACTTCTTGCAGAAGAAGCTCGACGGCTTGTAATCCGAATTGACCCGGGCTTCCAATTGGTTCCCGCCGCTACCCGGAACCAATATGATCGGGTGGAGCTCTTTGCCTGCGGACTTGGTTGTGACTTGTGAGACTTGGAATAGCATCATTGTGGTTGCTACCATGAGTGCCATTTTCAACAAGGCCACTTGTTTGAGTTGTTTCATGCTCTGTATGAGCGGGTATCCGAATCGGAGTTTACTGATTGTGAGGAGAGTTTTTGGTCATTTGGGAATTGAGGTATGGATGTGAATGCCCTGTTTTGATGAGGGATTCTTTCAAGTTGATGAATTTGTGGTGGATGAGGGGTTTACGTTGCATTCTTTGGTAGATTTGTTCGTGACCGCAGTTTTTCGGTAATGTCAACGTTCAAATTATTGAAAATTTGATTGTTTGAAAGTTTTGCGCAAATGGGCCTTTTGTTAATGGGCTTTTTGCACGAAAAAAGCCCAACCCAACTTTTTTTTTTTCGCTATTTTCAACTTGGAAATAGGTGACGTAGTAATAGACGTAAAGTGAGGATCAAAGTATAATGAGAAGGTTTTGCTTAATTTGTATAGTTCCTGTAACACTGGCACAAACAGTAAAACTACACAGTTGTAAAATAATCGTTGTTCAAGTCATTTACATCATTCCAGGATAACAAAATACAACAAAACCAACAATTATTTTGCTAATGTTGTGCACACTTCACAAAAGTCATTATAAACCATGATCTTCAAACTTCAGGTTTTGCCAATGAAATTAAAGTTGTACAGATTGGTATATAATTTATAAAATCAATTTATAATATAACAAAAGCTCACATTGATCCCATACAGCCTAACAAAATTGATATAGCTAAACCCCTAACCAACTCAATCAAAATTGGAGCTAGGCAGCTATCTACCATACACAACTCTGTTTTTCCAAGCTAGAGAGCATTGTCACCAATCTGGAGGGTCATTTTAATGTTCATAGCGGCCAACTCAGCAGCCAGGTATCTGAAAACATAAGGCATAGCTACGGTCGCCATACCTTTAGATGTCTGGCAAGAATGACAGAACACCTTCTTGGAAGAGCCCTTCCCTGAAGACGGCAGCCCCTTCAACATGGGTCGCTGAGGCAGAGCTAGAGAGGTCGCTAAAATGCTTCCACAAAGAGAGCACACGTCGGCAATGTGATAATCTGAGCTCTTATGGAGCCGGTCATGGAGCAAGTACGAGGCCCCGTGCGCCAGCAGGGCGTCTCGTTCCATCTCCCCGAAACGTACTCCTCCACCACGCTTTCTTCCCTTGATGGGTTGTCGGGTTACTTGGTCAACTGTGCCAGTTGACCGTACCTGTGATAATTTAAGAGCATAAAGTTGGAGCCTTGAAAACAATAGTAAAAGACAGAAGATTTCATGATATGACATTATACCTGGAATTTATCTGAAACCATATGTCGTAGTCGTTGATAATAAACGGGTCCAATGAAGATCTCACAGGACATTTCAACACCATAAACACCACTGTACAATACTTCTAGACCATGGGAGTTAAAGCCATACTTGGTTAGCAGTGAACCGAGGTCTTCTACAAGTGAGCTTGACTCATCCTCGTCGTCAGCTTTCTTGGTTGCCTTTACAAAGGGTGTAGAATCAACAAATTTTCCTTGTAAAGAGCCACCCTGTGAGCAAACCATAAGAAAATCACCACATGAATGTCATTGGTTTTGTTTGGTAGTGGTGGATTGCTAGAGAAATCCTTAACTGTAATTCGTTTCATTCACCAAATCTCTAAGTACAATTTGTGAATCCTCTTTTTATACTAGGTACACAAACAACTAGCTCCAAAAACTAAATAACAACATTTCAGATAATGGAAAACATGGAGAAAAAGTGACGGGAATATGGGAAATTAAAGAAAATAATAATGTTGATAGTTTAGGTTTGCATCGCTTTCAATCCAATCGATACAAATGTTATGTCGGTAAACGGGTCATCCATATCCCACCCTCTCCCACGCTCAATTCAGCTAGTAAAATCAAAAGAAGTAAGCCAGAAAGAAAGATGTTAGGGTTAGAGATTTACCTTAGCAGCAATTGACTCCAAAAGCATTGCAATTGTCATTCTTGAAGGAAAGGCATGGGGATTAATGATGAGATCAGGACGCATCCCAGTGTTGCCTGAAAATGGCATATCATTATCTGGCCAAAGACGAGAACAAACACCTTTCTGTCCGTGCCGACTACTAAATTTGTCACCGATGATTGGATTCCTTGAGCGCCTTAAACGGATATTAGCCTACTCAGAAGATAAAGATGTCAGGCTCGGAACCACTTCCCAGGAGGCATAAAAACAAGAACAAATCATATATTTTGAGAAGACATTTATCTAGCAGTCTAGATCGTTCCAGAAGTTCCTACATGTAAAAGTTATACAAAAAAAAACTACAGCTACACCTCACAAGTTTCATACATAAATTTAATCATGAAATGATGCACACTTTGTTCCAGGAGTTACGTTAACCATGAAACAATTTTGAACTCATATCCGTCATGCAAAAATCCATGTAATAGAACAGAGGACCTCCTTTGGAAAACAAATCCGCATACATCCAAACCCGTTTTAGAATTTACTCTCTATTAGGTTCCATGCTCCCCTAGAATAGCTAGCCCTAATCTCAAACATAGATGGATCAGCAAGGGCAATTACCTTTTGAAGTTGACTCTTGTTTTTCACATCAACTGAGACATAGTCAACTATCGCAGGTTCAGAACCCTTGAGTTTAGTCTGATATGTTGAATTGGTTGTCTCGTTGTAGACACTACAGTAAGGTTCGTAGGGTTGAATGGTCTGTAATGCGGCAAAATGTCAGATCTTTCAACAGGTTCAGATAGCTGAGAAATATACAAGTACACGAAGGAACTCAAGATAACCTGGCCAACATAAGGGAGTCCATCCACATCAATCAAGTGATTAGCAGATTTATCCAAAGTACTTCTCCTGAAGGATTTGTGGGCAACATTAGACCTGCTGCCATCTGTAGTCAAATCAATAGTTTCTGTCTGCATACACCACATTTTTAACAGTTAACATGATCGCTAATTTGGTAGATATGGCTGAAAATTAGAGCAGGGAAAAGCAAACGGTGAAGCTAAAGTAAATGTATCATAAATCAAGAGTACTACCTGATATATCTGGCCATGGCACATACCACGTTCAACAGAGGATTTGTTCAAGATCATAGCATCTTCCATATCATACCTAGATAAAAGTACATATGAGATTGTGTTGTCTTATCATAAGTTGAAATCCAATTTATCTGAAATTCATACCCAGTATATGCCAGAACTGCCACGATGGCATTGGTTCCTGATGGATATTCATCAATGCAATACTTTGTATATGTAGCTGTCCGAACAAGGGGACTTTGAGGTGTCTGTAATGTCCACAATTGTCAGTATGATCATGTTAAAACAGAAAAAACAAAAACATAAGATCATACTGACACAGCTACCAAGTTAGCTAGAAGCACAAACAGGAATTATCCTAATTTTTCTATAAGAGGGCATGAGGATTAGCAAAGTAATTATATAGGTCAAGCATATCAACTTTAGAGTTGTGGTACATATCTCCGGTGCTATTATTCCGAATTCTGCAGCTATTGGTTCGCACTTTTACCCAATCTGGGAAGCTGCATCTGTTTACGAATGGTTATACAACGGTGGTCCTTATGAGCTAATTGTTCTACACTTCTTACTTGGTGTAGCTTGTTACATGGGTCGTGAGTGGAAACTTAGAAATGACAAGTTCCTAAAGTATGCGAACATTATAACAAAAACCATAGAAGGATAACCTAATACAATATGCCAACAAACAAACAGTTATATTGCTTATGTTGTGCATACTTCCTTGTGACTGGAAGCATTGTGAACAAACCTGAAGATGATATGCCTTTTGGTCAGCACGGAAGTTAATGGCTTGTGAAGAGAAGGCCATCGTCTGTTTTGCCATCTATAATTGACCAAGCATTGACAAGCCATTAATCATGTGTATCTGGATAAAGCATTGATACAGCAGCAATGGAAGAAGTTGCATGATAATTGATAACCAACCTGACACTGGTACATATTACGTGGACTTTGGTTGTGATTAGACCAAGGTATAAGATTACCAACTACACTAAGAATATCTGTTGGGTGTAGTTCTTCATGCGTTGCAGGAAGACCGTTACTCCTTCCTCCATTTCCTCCATCAGCACATTTAATATCCATGTAAACCTGGAAGCCCAAAAATTTACCACATAAAGCTACGGTGCTATGCTTCTTTTACTGAAGAAAGATAGACCTTTGAGTACAAGTTTGATATTTGACCCATTAGTCATTACCTGCTCAAATGGTCCAACAAGTTCTATATTATTACTATCCTCAGGAGGGATAGAAACATTTCGAATGGGACGAATAAACCTGGAAGGAGAGGTAAAGAGGAATAACCCTGGATATGCTCCTCCAAAGCTCAAAGGAACGTATCCTACCTCTAGATCAGCAGGAATCTGCAATAACATGTGTCATGTGTGGATAACACTAGATAGATAGACTATGGTTTATTAGAAAAAAGGGAAGCTAGAATCAGACCACTGATGATGCTGAAAGCTTTAATCTTCTCAAATGGACAACAGCTTTCTCCACTTCACTAGAAGGTATCGATCCAATTACACGCCCATCAAGAAGAACAGAGAGAGCTTCAGGTGGCCCCTCATGCACAAGCTTTGGCAGAGAAGGTGTCATTCCCATTCCAATCAAAACAGTGATTATAGACTTACTGATCTCATTAAACTTTTTTACACCTCCATCTGAGTTGAAATAAGAAGTGATTCCTGAAATGAGTGTAGAAGATATTAGCAAAAATATTTACATATGGTTGTATGTACACAATGAATGATAACCTACAGAGTGTTGAGCCAAACTAGTATAGGTAAATAACCAAAGATAACTTACTGCATGCACACGTCAAATGATTCAGCAAACCACATGGCTCCCCATCAGGTGTGTGCACGGGGCAAAGAAAACCCCAAGCCCTGAGTATATACAAAATCACTTTAGAATGAACGAACAAATAAATGCTTCTCTGCCCATTTAAAAAGAGAGACATACTCAGGCAGCAACTTCCGCACACTAGTAGTACGCGCTCCAGCAAATGCTGTTCCTCTATGAACAGCCCTAAAATGTGAAACAAAGCGTAGATAATTGAGCCTCTCTGCCTGAACTGAATATCCTGCTCTCTGATACATTAGAATTACGCATGTAAGTCATTTTTATTTATGCTGTATGTTAACAGTTTTTGACAGAGAAAAACAACAGCAATCAAGCACACACTACGTTGGGACATCAACGAGACACTTCGGCCACACATTTCCACTAACACTCCAGTAGAAATGTAAGAACTGACACTTTGGCAAATGAAGACTTGATTGTGGAGTTATTACAGTCAATACATCCAAGCTTCAGCCATAAAAGTGTAAGAACTAACAAACCATGGTGAAGAATTTTTTTTTTTTAAATAGTTCCAGCACAAATACAAAGAGATGTGCTGCTTCATAGCAAGAATATGCCAATTTCCAACCAAAGGACCCAGAAATCGCATAAAAATCATCAGATAGCTCATGATATGTCAAGATTAGCGTATTATTTTCTGGATCAGCACATGTTAAAGCATGTAACATGGCTTGGCATAACAATTACCTGTGGCAAGTCAAGGCCTGATTGTGTAGCCAATCTTCCTGTTTTCAGCATGTTCTCAATTGCCGTACATATCTGTGTAGAGCTGTTTTTACTCAACAGCTTTCTGACACTATCCACTGCATAATCACAGATAGAAAAAGTTAGCTGAATAAACAACATAAATGCTGACACCAACAAGTTCAGACTATAGAAGAGTGAAACCGTGTACCAACATCCAAGAGAAAATGAAGTAACTCAAACAAGCAATGGATAACCAATGGTAAACACTTGCAACCTACCTTTTCCAAGATCAAAAGCTTTGTTGTTGTTTATTTCATCAGTCAATAGCTTCTTCGATCTATAAAGCCATTCTTGTAGTTTCTCCTGAACACAGATAGAAAATATGAGTAGAAGTGTAGAACTAATTTTGAAAGAAACGAAACAATCTAAGAAAGAAAACAAAATGCAAGGCCTAAATATAAGTTTGTATTAGTAGCATTATTTAAAGTTTTAAACTATAATAACAAAGAAAGAAGGGCAAGAAAATAATCAATCTGCAGATGTGAGAAACCTCAATGCTATTTCAGCATTCCTTAACTCATAGTAGAAAGATAGGAATACAGACTTACATACATCACTGCAGTGCAATTTAAATATTCGATGAAACGTAGGATACAGACAATAACACAAGTGCTTTCCAAGTTTTTTATCATCTTAAGCATGTACCTTCAGATAAGCAGCTATTAATTGACCAGCTTGTAAGACCTCTTGGTTTTGCAAGGCATCAGGATTGTCCACTAAAGAAGTCTGATCCACAAAAGAAAAAAGCTTCTGCAGCATGAATCTATATCAAAAAGTACAAACTGATGAGAAAGGTGGAATGCAAAGGTTATTGCTGCACAAAGGCAGGAACCAGAAATTACAATGAAATAAGAAAGGCATTCATAGAAAACAAGGGATAACAGGAACTTACATCAGTAGATTGAATTTGTCATCATTATTTTCAAGGTGGACAAAAATGAACTCGTTCAAAACAGATTGTCCAATCTAGCAACAAACAAATATTACCAAGTTTATGATATCACTCTGTACAATGTCCAAAAAGCAACGAAACAAGAAGGAAAAGAAAATTTTCAAAGCCCGGATAACCCATCAAAATAACATACAACAAGATAGCTGTCCTTGTCTAGTCCCTCCATGACTGGCTGGAAGTGTTCCCCTGTATTAAAAAAAAAGCAGGAAACAGCAAGAAGAAACTCAGTGAATGGAGGTCAAAAGTATATAGGATACATGTTCAAACTAAGCCAACAACAAAGCATACCGATATGCTCAAGACATTGATGATGAGTCAGAAGAGACAGCCCATGCAACTCATCCAGAATAATCTTAGCTCTTTCACCGATAAGCTGAGTTCCGACAGCACCCTTAAGGCCCTCAAATCTTTCATTAAAGAAGCATGTTAATGCCACATATATTTCATGGTCTGTTGTATCAATAAGCGCCTGTTCAGACAAACAACACAAAGGTCATTACAAAATTCAAAAAACAAAACAATCAGTTCATGTTGCAACCGAGTGTTGTCATTTGTCAAAAAAATCATATTGAAACATTTAGAAACATGTTTTTGCATAAGTAGTATCAACTTTTTAGTACAGCAGAATATCTTTGAGCTATACATTACCAAGATAGTCAAGCATTTAAAAGCATAAGAACTTAATTACTTATACAAATAATATATTTTATGTATGCATAATAGTTAGTATTAAAAAAGCATCGTCATAATCCTGCTTGATGAAAACAAATCACATCAGAATGCTTGGATTCATCACAAGACAAACTTGGACAAAGAAATCATCATAACAAAGAAACGGATCTTTGATATCACTTCCTAAGATTTTCTACTTCCAGGGAATTTACTTGTTGACGAAATGAGCACTAAGTACACTACATAAACTTCTTCCCATAAGCAATCAAACTAACATTTCATGAGATCTCAGAAGTTGCAGGAAAAATTAATAAAATTTCTAACCTTCAAAACAATGCCCACAGGCAGCATAAACTCCCGCCCTTTAATCCTACAAAAGTTGAAAAAGGAACATCTAATAAGTTGCACCATTTTTGACAATAAAGGAGCAGGAAGTGAGACAAAATGTGACTTACCAAAATCCAAGTCTTGCGCTTCCATTATTGAGGTAATGCAATTTAATTGTTACAGCTGTCTGATCATCTCGAACACATCTACAAAAAAACAGCAATAAAAGAAAATTTGTATTTCCAAAAGGCAAAGAGAGTCCGATAAGTAGTTGCAACAAATCCAGACATATTTAGAAGCCCCTATTAAACAGCTAATCCTCAATCTAATATAGAACCTCTCTTATGGTTGCTATCTCACAGAAAGACTTGATTTCCCATGTTTGTAGCCCAGAAATGATAATGGTTAGAGATTATAATAGGTAGACTTAAAGTCCCATAAACTCACTATATAAACATGAGTAAATAATACAGACATCACCTTATAGTGACTGCTTTGTCACTGTATCCTTCTCGTTTTTCACGAAATGAACTCCGTGTTATGCTCATTGGCTGAAAGGTAAAATAATGAATTAGCATGAACTCAAAATAGACAACAGAAAAATTGAAAAGGAGAAAATTCTTAAATCCAAATAGATAGCATTTGCCGGGAGTTCTTTATATGGAAATTGCTGTACAGCAGAAACCCCATCGAGTAAAGAAAATACCCATAAATAATTTTGAGTGTCTTCATATTGACACTTGACCTACCAACCTAAAGTAAATAAACGTCACTTGCTCATAACACCAACCACATAACTGGCCAGGTTTGGCCAATCAAGTTGTTGAGAAAAATTCCTTAAGTTGGTCAAAAGAGGCTTGGTTTAAAACATGTAAATCGGGATATGATTGAAGTCAACATAAGAAACAAGTCCCTTGTACAGATAACAAAAAAAATGCTGAATCTGCTCATGGAAACATCTTCAATCAGTGCATAGGTAATGGTATAGCACCTTCATACAATAAAAGGGAAAGTGAAAAATAAGAATGGAGAATTTGTGGATGGATAAGATAAAATGTTTTACAATTCAGAAATAAAGCCACCCGTAACTTCCAAGCAAAAGAATATTAAGAAATAAACTTCAAATACAAGCCTTTCCAAAGAAGATGTGCAAGAGAAGTTTCACTTACATAGTTGCGCTTAGCCATAATTATCAGTCTGAGAACTCTCTCAAGTCCGTTTAAAACAAAGTAGCTGGAAAAAAGAACTCAATGTAAGCAGCACTGCTCATAATAGACACTTTGTAAGGATAGCAACTTTGATGATTCCTAAAAGTCATGTCTAAAAGATGCATCTATATCTAAAAACTCCTATTATGCATTTTTAAGAGAACTGAGTATAGTTTATTATACATACCCACCCATCTCCAATGGCTCCTCTTTGCAGGCTACAAGCTTTTGGGGGTCAGCATCCTTCAAATGGCAAAACTTAGACTGCAGGACAATAAGAATGAATTTAAGTATATGTAGATGCTAACAAAATATAATACAAGCAAACCGTGTGATTACATCGAATACATAATAGGAAGAGGTTAAGTTGTATGCTCACTAACAACAAAACATATAGGTGTTTCCCATACTCATCATAGTCAGTTAGTCATACACAGCCTATTTCAATTTTTCCAAGCCATACCACTGCACTAGTAGGATAGAAATCATTGGATTGTACTTTGGCTCTATTCACAAGCACTATCACAATGCTCCTCACACAGTAACCACATAGAGCTATACAAGTGCCTTCGACCGTACCTATAACCATATCATACAGAAATGATGAATATCTGCCAGTCCTATTGGAAGTGTGAGTTCTCTAACCAACTCATGACGGTAAATATCATGCAACAGCCAACAGTAAGGATATGTTTGCAATGTCATTTAAACAATTTTAAGAAGTAGTACTAGCTTTTTGTTACTAAGAGTGTTTGCATTGTCAATTTAAACTAGTTTCTAGCTTTTAAATGAGCTGAAATCTTAAGCTTCAAATGAAGCTTATGAACAAGTTTCCAGTTTATATCAGTGATGAAAAAAGTCAAAAACAAAGGTTTCATTGAAAAGGGTAAAATATGTCACCGGATGGATATAACTTATTTTTATTGATTGTATACGCAATCATATATTAGGTTTCTTTTTCAACAACAGCTCCTTTATCATCTACTTTTTTTTAGCCACCAATAAAAATTAGAGCTCTAGTTTTTCAACTACATATGCAAACAGACTAAATTATTCAAGCTATGGCATCAAAGAGCAACGAAGTCTAGGCCAAATTAAATGTCGACAAGCTCATGAAAAGTTCTAAAAAAGGCAAGAAATAGGCAACAACCTTTAGCATTATTGGAAAGTGTCCAAGACCCATTGGCTCTGTTATTTCAGTTTTTCCGTATCTCAGAACAAGATCAGCACGCAACTTGCCTGTATACGATATCTTGGCTTGCCGACACTGCCACGATAAACCGAAGTCAAATTGACTCAACGAAGGGATAAGCTTGTAAATAATGGTTCCTGGAGCCATAAAGCTATTATTTCAAGTTTCAATCTAAATTTCACTTGCCTCATACGGCAAGAGAGCTTCATGACGCGTGCGTGAAGTAGACTTCTCCTTCATCGGTTGTTCCAACCTGGGGTTGCGAATAAAAAGTACTAGCACTACAAGTCAAGGAGCTAACACATTTACCATACATCAGGAATCAACTCTAATAGCCAAGAATCACCCAAGAATGAATTTGAGAGACATAATATAATCTCCACACTTGACATAGCAAAAGGATATTTTGAAGCTTCGTTTTTGACGACGACGGATCAAAAACATCAATGGGCTTCAATTTGTCCATCAAAAGCCCCAGCCCTGAATCCACCAAGTAATTATACGAGTCTATGTGGTGCTGAAACAGCTCCTTTGTGGCAGCAAGGTCATCTGCCTTCATCTTTGTAAACTTCTGCATCTTCTCCACTCAAATTATTCTCTCTCTCAATTTGAGATCACGTTCTGCTGGCACAGCAAAAACTTTCAAACATAAAATACACCAAACATAAGATAAAACTCAAACTCACGGCAACAAGTAAATCAGAATAAGCAGGCACTTGCTTGCACAACAATGATTACTCAGAAATAAGAACCAATCATTCCTAGGTTGACATGAACACAGTAACACAAAATTGAATTGGGAACGACAAGTTCAAAACGATCAAATTTGAAATTTAAGAAATGCAAACGAGAGGAAAGCCTAGAGATACATACACGAAGTTTAAGCCTTTGTAGAGTTCGACGAAGCAGAGAAGATACGCCGGCGGTGACTTCGACGAGGAAGAGAAGATATGCCGGCGGTGAAGAATTCAGTCTCCCGCGTTCTCGGTTCTGTATCTCTCTGGTTCTTTCCTAGGGTTTATGGGTTTATCAGTTGAATGAGCTTGGGCCTTTAAAATAGGCCCGTGATCGGCCCGGCTTAGTGCTCTCAAGTTTAGATTTAAGAGTTATTTTCGTCTCTACTTTTCTCTTACGTTTTCCGCTCAAAATTAATTAATACAGAGTATAAATTATCTTATTTTATACTATAGGACCAAACATATACTCCGATGTTGTTCGGGCCGGTAAGCATTGAATGTTTATATGGGTATTGTTAAATGACAATAAAAAAAATCGTTTGAATGCAATTTAATGAATTCTAACACATTTCTATGCAATAACCTGATGCGGAAGGAGTATGTCAAAAAGTATTTTAAGAGCATAAAGTCCTAAAACACTTGCAATCAACTTAACATAGTCAATGATCGAGTGAATAGTAGAACAGGACTTGCTACTTAAAAGTTATCATCCCTAAGAGCAACCTGAGATGCTCAAAGGGACGTCTATCAAGTGCCTTGGTTAAAATATCAGCTACTTGTTCTTTAGTTCTTATATGCTCCATGCTAATTAGTCTTAACTCCACATTATCACGCATAAAATGATATCTAATATGAATATGCTTTGTGCGTGAATAATGAACATGATTTTTAGCAATGTTAATGGCACTGGTGTTATCACAAAGTATAGGGACGGTGCCAAGGGACGTACCATAGTCCTCGAGCTAGTACTTGATCTAGAGAACTTATGAACAGCACGAAGCAGCAAAAACGTACTCGGCTTTAGCAGTTGAAAGCACCACAGAGTTTTGCTTCTTGAATCCCCACGAGACAAGGCAAGAGCCTAGGAACTGGGCCGTTCTTGAAGTACTCTTCTTGTCGACGACGTGACCGGCGTAGTCCGCGTCTGAGTACCCTACTAGCTTCAGGGACGTCTTCCTTGGATACCACAAGCAAAGACCATCGCGTCCCTTAAGGTACCTGAAAATTCTTTCACTTCTTGCATATGGGACTCTGTAGGGTTAGCTTGAAAACGAGCACATAAGCATACGACAAACATAATATTAGGACGGCTCGCAGTCAAGTACAAAAGAGACCCTATCAACCCTCTATACAACTTTTGATTCACACACTTACCGTCCTCATTAGCATGGAGGCGTGTGCTAGGAGAAATTTTAATCTATAAAAAGAGTCTAATTTTGCCTTATTTTCACATAAATCTTCTTTTTTATTTCATTTTCTATTATAACAATTTATATTATGAAACAATTGAAATATCTTTTTAAACTTAAAAAGGTTTTTAATGATTTGATTAGGTAACTAAAATTACAAGTATAATAAATTTATTTTTTTATGTTCAAAGTTATGCTTATTTTGTGTAGTATGTATAATTATTTATTTACTAATTATGTTGAGTTGGTTAAATAATTTTTTTTCTACTACTTAATTAGAGTAATTCAATTTGTTAAAAATGTTTGATTAACATAAATTATGTGTTTGATGTATATGTAAAAGTAGAAAAGAGAAAATAAAAAGGATACTCTTTGTTGTAGAAGAAAATAGAGAATGAGGATGAAGAATGAGATACGAGAAAAATTCGGTGGATGAAAAAGAAAAGGATGTGTCAAGAGAAAAAAAAGAGAAAGAAAATTGAGAAAGGAGTGAACCTCCACTCCATTGCATATGCTCCTAGTCTTGTTGTTGTAGGTATTGGATTTTGATATACTAAACAAAGGCTAAGGTTTTAATTTATATTATATTAGGTAAATAAAATAGTCAATATATATTATAAAATGTGATAGTCATACTTTTAGGTAAGTTGCTTTCCAATATTTTCAAGTTTAAGCATACAATCGAATTATATTGAATTCTTGTAGAATTATGTTGGTGCTACATTGGCAAAGTTAATTAATTCATATGATACCCTATATATGCTTTAATGTAACTGAGAGCTACACTGAGTGAACCGTAGCAATAGTTAGTCGGTTTACAGATTTGTCCCAATTATTCCACATGTGTAAATTCAGGTAGTTCAATTTGGTATGTAAAAAATAAACCGTTTCTAACTAGTTTTTCTAAGTGATTCCAAATTTCACAAGATTGCATGAAAAGTGTTGCCCTATGTGTGCCGGGCTTGTTACTACATCAAGAGGACTAAGAAGACCGACAATATTGAGCAAGACATAAGTCAACTCATGCATGAATAGTTTGATTGTAGGTAATTGATTGTCTACGTTAATTCAGACGAACACCAAACTCTCAAGACGTTCTTTTATGGGTTACTAGGGGGGTTGGCTCTACTGGGGTTGTAGTTGTAGTAGTACGTTATAGGAAAAACAATGTCCGCCGAGTTTAGATAAGAGAAACATCAACCACAACATTTGACTCGGGATTAATAGTTTGGGAAGATACCCTACTTGGAAAAGGAAGGGAAGACACCCTTATTTTTGCAAGGATATTCTATCAAAGAGAAGTGGTTCCGTAGCATTTCTAGAAAAAAAGTCTTCTACATCCCAATGGAGGAAATTCAATATCTTTTAGTGTCAGCGAACCATCCAAACATGTTGAATCATTATACAACCGGGATGGATATCCAAGGTGGTGGTGAATCTAATAAGAGATTTTATGAAGATTCTTAATCAACTGTATAGTTGGGGGGCTCTCCATAGAGTATTATGTCCAAGCAACATTATGATTCGAATGAAGGATAGTATTGTGAAAGAAGTGACTGTCAAACTCAATGATGTGAAACTTATGGGTCATTATCCCACAGGTATGTTGAAGTTTATGGGTCATTTGTTAGCATTTGTTAGACCTATAATGTATTGTATATCTAAGATTTCCACATTAATCTATCTTTCTTTGTTAATTTTGTATGCATTCAAATTAAAAGTAAGAAAGCAACATATTGATGTGCACCTGTCAAATTGAGTTATCTCTCGTTTGCCCTATGTAAGAGGAAGTGATACCCAAGGATAGAGTGCACCCAAGGAGTTGGAAAGAAATCCAAGAATAACTTCATATGATATTTTTACGTTGTGAATCATCCTCTTTTATTGCATCAGTGAGGGTTATCACCCCTTTGGAAATGTTGAACTCAACTGAGATGTGAACATCAGAAACAGCCTTCATGATACCTCCCATATGAATGGTAATATGGAGGGTTTTGATCTCATCCAAATGATGAGCTAGGAGTTATATATTATAACTCCTAGTTGAGCTAGAACATTAAAAAAAAAATCTGAGCATGGAAAAAATATACCTTTTGCGATGAATAATGACTATTACTCCTATGGAGGAATTTCCTCCTTGAACAAAACAAGGGCCTAATACGATAGATTTAATAAATATCGATATTTTTGTTGATAATAATGGAAGATACATTTAAGGAAATGGGGGCTAGGAATTAAAAATGCACGTAACGTATCAGTGTCCACCTTAATTCAGATGATGAGCGACAAATTCTCATGACACTCTTTTATGTGTTAGTACTGGTGATGGGGGTTGTGGTTGTAGCAGTATGTTATACGAAAAAGAACACATCAACCACAACAACACTTGAGTCGAGATTAACAGTTATTTGAAGATACTTTACTTGGAAAAGGAAGGGAAGGTACAAGGCCGTCCATTGGGATGTGCGAACAACCCAATGGAACCGGGCCACAAAAATTTGGTGGCCACCAATTTTTTTAAAAGTATATATATTATATATATAGTTAATTATAGCAGCGTTGAGTTGTTTTCTGCTTTTTTTCGTATCATACACGGAGGCTTTTTACCTTCTTTCAATTTAGTTCACACGTGATATTTCTTTCTCCCAATAGATCAATCAATCACATAAATTAAGGCTCCACTAGTCCACTTTCCCAATTTTTTTATTCTTTCTTCTTTTACATCTTGATCTCCTTTCTCACAAAAAACAACTTTTGATCTCCCCCTCTTGTACTTATAGTCCTGTGTGTCCGGCCACCACTCCCCTCTACTGGAATTCAATTTTGCAATTTGCTCATCTTTTCTAATTTCTCTCATCATTATCTCAACTACAACAACAAAAGTGATCCTTTGTTTTTCAATTGGAAACGGCAAGGTAAGAGAACTTTTATGAAATTGGTTTTATTATTTCATGAAATCAGTATCTTTATTTCAACAAATTGTTGCTTATGTTTGACTAATTGCTTATATAATTTTAGGGATGATATTCTATTGAAAAGTCAATTTGGATTGCTTTTATCAAGAAGGGGTTCAAGGAATTTGTCAAAAGAAATTTCCAGGTTGTATTACTCCTTTTTTCTTATCAATTTATCATTATTGTCTCCTTGCATTGTTTAGGCTTTTAGCTATGACCTCAAGAATAAGAAAACATGTTGCTAGAAGTATTAAACGTAAAAGGAAAAAGAGAGAGGAAGAGTTAATTCAATCCCAAAGAGGTGCTCTTGATAGATTTGTTGTAAAAGAATTAAAATCTTCTCTAGAAATTCATAATGAGGATGTCAATTTGAATGATAATTTGGATGTTAATGTTAATGTAGATGCACAATTGGCTTTCAATATTGAAACAGATGTTACTACAAATTTTGATGTTAATTTGGATGTTAATTTGGTTGTTTATGATGTCAATTTAGATGCTGATTTGAATATTAATATGGGTGCTAATAGTGATCCTATTCATGTTAGTGTTGATCATAGCAATAAAATAGATGATAATGGTGATCATATTGATGAAATAGATGATGACATTATAATGTGCCTGACATCGAGTTTGATAATGAGAATGATGTTTTCAATTTTGATATATATGATCCAAGATATTGGGATGCTCTTGACTCTAAGATGATTGATGTTTTAGCAATTCATGGCCCTAGAACGAACTTGTCTATTGAAAAAGGTCCTAAAGATAAACTTGGCAGGAGATTTACAACAACATGTTATTTTAGAGTTTTATCAAATGGTGAAAAGTGTTTTAGAGATTGGCTTGTTTATTCAAAAAGAGCTTGATAAGATAGTTTGCTTCTGCTGTAAAATATTCAAAAAAGGGTGTGGAAAAGGTCAACTAGTGAATGATGGTTTTATGGATTGGTCACATTTTAGTAGTAGGCTTAAAGACCATGAAACAAGTCTTGAACATATTCAAAATATGGTTATTTGGTATGATTTGCGTTTAAGATTGAAAAATGAGCAAACTGTTGATAAAGTGGCTCAAAAACTAATTCAAAAAGAAAAAGTTCATTTGAAGAAGGTGTTGTTTAGGATCATCTCTATTGTGAAGTTTCTTACCAAACATACTCTAGCATTTCGTGGCACTAATGCAAGGTTGTACCAAAATAGCAATGGAAATTTTTTAGGTTTGATTGAAATGCTAGCTGAGTTTGATCCCATTATTCAAGAACATGTTCACCGCATTACAAATGATGAGATGATTTCCATTATCTTGGACCTAGGATCCAAAATGAGTTAATACATTTATTTGCAAGTGCAATAAAATCTAAAATTATTAAAAAAAAATAAAAGGAGCTAAGTATTTTTTTGTGATTCTTGATCGTACTCCTGATGTAAGTCATCAAGAACAAATGTCTTTGATTTTAAGGTATGCTGATTTGTCTTCAAATTGTGCAAGTATTGAAGAATCCTTTTTAGGCTTTTTAGAAGTGAATGATACAACTGGTTTAGGATTGTTTACGACTTTACAAAATAAATTAAAGTCTCTTGAACTTGATATAGATGATGTACGTGGACAAAGCTATGATAATGGGTCAAATATGAAAGGAAAAAATCAAGGAGTTCAAAAAAGACTTTTAGATATTGACCCTAGAGCTTTTCATACATCTTGTGCTTCACATAGTTTTAATTTAACTTTATGCGATATGACAAACACATGTGGTAAAGCAAGAGATTTTTTTGGAGTGATAAATAGAATTTATACTATATTTTCTAACTCGACTAAAAGATGGGATATTTTTAAAAATAATGTGAAAGGATTGACCGTTAAATTATTGTCTTCTACTCGTTGGGAGAGTCGTGTTGAGAGTGTCAAGGCTATAAGATTTCAAATTGCAGATACTAAAGAAGCTTTACTTGAAGTGGCGAATAATGATAATGACTCAAAAATTAGAAGTGAAGCTAAGTCGTTGACACAAAATGAACTTGATGACTTTGAGTTTTTAGTTTCAATAGTTATTTGGTATGAAATGTTATATGCAATTAATATAGTTAGCAAACATTTACAATCAAAAGATATGCTTATTGATGTTGCTATTGAAAAAATTAAAGGGATGATTTCATTTTTTAAAGGATATCGAGAAATAGGATTCTTAATGGCCTTAGATATAGCAAAAGACATTCTTATTGAAAATGATATTGATCCAACTTTTTCTCAAAGGCGTGGTCATTAGAAGGAAAAACATTTTGATGAGGATACAAATGATACATCCGAAGTTGTTTCACAATCTCCAGAAGATTCTTTTAAGAATAATTATTTTATATTTGTTGTTGATCAAGCAATTATGTCACTTACTAGTAGGTTTGAACAATAATTTGTTCATCTTCCATAATTTGTTTTTTTTTTTTTTGTTTTTGGTAGAAAATCAATTTCCACCATTTGACTTAGTTTCAAAGTCATTATAAAACTTCTCTTGATTTAATATTGCATAATACATGAGTATAATTATATCTCCGGGATATTTATTTTATTTACCTCAATTTTTTATAAACAAAACCTTCGTCTTCTCAAAATCAAATTGACGCACGTTTTGAACTAGTCCTTCAAAACGAGTCAAACCCGGACCGTTCGACAATTGCCTCCATTAATTAGATCGAGATGGCTTTGATGGATATATATACTTTAAAATCCAAACCCCTTCTAAGGCTCTAGTTTGAAACGTCGGCATCATCTATATTAGCCATGATCTGCAACTTAGTCATGAATCTCTCTTTAACTCTAATCAAATCTGAAGAAAGATTCTCATAGGAATTGGATTTACATGTCACCATTAATCCATGCCCCTTCATACATATATAGTTATACGTATGAGCAGTTTGCTATGTGTAATCAATTAGTGCTTCGTGCATTTTTGTATTTTCCCATGTGATGATCCTGATATCAACAAGCAATTTTCAATGATCATACTCTAACTTTATACATGTGAGAAAATCTTGGAGTAATTTCGACATTATAACGGCCTAGAAAACACTTATTGGTGTGGTGTTTAGATCCACTCGGTTGCTCCCAAGCCATGACATTAACCATGTTTCAAAAATATAGATGTAAATATATTTTAAAACGAAATCAATTTTCGGTATATGGCGTTCGGATCGACTCAGTTCCTCCCGGACCACAAAATCGGTTTAAAGTAGATGTTAAGATGGATCGAAGTACACGTGTATATATGTATATACATGTATGTGTATGCACTACGTACCTTTCTCCCACAAATTGTTGTGAAAGATGATGAATAGTGGCAACGTACTACCGGCACGTACGTTTGTATTCTCCACTGTTTTGCTTTGATAATTCGTTTCTTTTCTTGCATACCACAACTTGCAATCAGGAAGGGAACTTGTGTTTGGAAACCGTCCATCATGAAGAGAAAAAGAAACCCACTCATTTTCAATTTGAATGGGGAGAGAGTGCACAAAGATAGGTTCCATTGCCTATCAAATTGTTAGTGTAATTTTGATCTCTCTTCTTCTTCAAGTGATAGTGTACTTGTTTGTCTATTGACCACCCCCTCTTCAAGTGATAGTTTTCCCTTCCCTTGGTGCCGATCAAGAAAAAGAACTGAACTTCCCCTCCATGCATATATTCTGATGGAGATGAAATGTTAACTACTGGAGCCGGTTACTTAATTTGTGGACTTTTTCACTTTTGGTCCATATTGAAAGAAGAGGTTGTGTCTCCCTCCATCCTTGTACCAGAATTGGAAGAAGTCTCAACCGTTTCTTTTTCTTGCTTTTTATATAATGAGTTGGTGGGAAGTTATTTTGATAACTTGTAAATTTGTAATTAATCACCGGTAGTTACTTTCTTTGGATTTTAATTTCTGCTTAATTGTTATTTGGGCCAAATTGTAATTTTTCAAATCAATATCTCAATTGTTGTTTTGGCCCAAATTTAATTTCATATTTACATTTAATTTAAAAGAGATTAACCAAATTTAACATTTCGGTTAATTTTTAACTATTTCAAATAAAATCTCGATTTAATATAAATTTGTGAAATTTTGCCCCCAAACATATTGTATATCTTATATAAATATATTCAAAAGAAAAGTTTAATATAAAATCTTGTATTATTTTAATTAATTTTCTTCTTAGGGGATTTATTTTAATGATACATTATTTTTGTTATAATATATTCTTTTAATCGAACAAAGATTTGTAGGGTTATACTATTTATATAAGGATTGAATACTTTATTTTATCAAAATATTTCTTTAATTTATACTTATATTTATATTTTATAGTTATTTTGGAAAAAAAATCAAATCAAAATCATGTATATATATAATTTTTATATATGTAGAATCTACAATAAAATTTTGACCAATTAAAAATAAGTCAATTATTTATCAACTAATCAAATTGATTTAATTAAATAGTTATGTGGTTTATTATATCTTTTATATACTACTTAAATTTAATTATATATTTATTTGGAGCTGATATATGTTGTTCTATAGTATTATTTTAAGCTTTATTTCGTATATAGTAAGATTAATTAATTATATATTTGAGAAAATTTTATAGATATAATTTCAATGATATACATTCTTTTCTTTTTCGATAGATGTAAGGTTTATATCCAAAATTTAACCAATCAAATTATTTTACTAAAAAGGGGTGATGCGGTTTAATATGGAATTGACACTTATCATGGGTGTGCAGTTCAATATGGAATTGACACTTATCACTCTATATTATTATTTTAACTTCCGATTTAGTATATAGTTATAATATATATATATATACACATAAGATAAGATGAATGATTCTTACTTCTATGGGAGAAAACTCCTCCTTGAAGAAAGCAAGGCCCTAATGCGATAGATATAGTAAATATGAATATATTTGTTGATAATATTGGAAGATATATTTGGGAAAATATGGGTTAAGACTTAAGGATGCATGTAACGTATCAGTGACCATCCACCTTAATTCAGATGATGAGCGACAAACACTCAAGACACTCTTTTATGTGTTAAGAAGATCGGCAATATTGAGCAAGACATAAGTCAATTCATGCATGAACAATTTGATTGTAGATAAGTGATTGTCTATGTTAATTCAGATGAACAACAAACTCTCAAGACGTTCTTTTATGAGTTAGCAGGGGTGCTGGCTCTGCTGGGGGTTGTAGTGTAACAATACACTATAGGAAAGAGAATGTCCGCCGAGTGCAGATAAGAGAAACATCAACCACAACACTTGACTCAGGATTAATAGTTTTGGAAGATACCCTAATTGGAAAAGGAAGGGAAGACACCCTTGTTTTTGCAGGGATAATCCATCAAAGAGAAGTGGTTGTGAAGCGTTTCCAAAAAGAGATCTTCTACATCCCAATGGAGGAAATTCGGTATACATTAGTGTCAGATAACCATCCAAACATGTTGAAGCATTATACAACCAGGATGGATCGGTATGTTCAGTACATTGCATTTGAGAGATGTACTTTTAGCCTCTCCGAATGATTTTGATGAGGAGGAAAGGAGCAAACTACAAGAGAAGATCGGTCATTCCAATGTGGAGTTATCCAAGGCGGTGGTGAATCTAATAAAGGATTTTATGAAGATGTAAGGTTTATATTCAAAATGTAACCAATCAAATTATTTTAATAAAAAAGGGTGATGCGATTCAATGTGTGATAGACACCACTCTCAGTAGAATCTAGTAAGGGGACAAAGTAGCAGCAAGACAGTCTTATGCCTCTTTCTTTATTTAATGATAAATTTAGATACTTACAATTCTGACTCAAGCTTGCTTAAATAGTAAACTCTAATTTTATGACAGCCACTAATCTACTAACAAGCATCGTTGAAGTAGTGCCAAGAAATGAAGCAACTGACTATAAGAAAATAGCAAATACGTTATTTGACTCAATCTTAGGCCTAAATAAAAGAAATAACACTAATTAAAATGCTGACTTAAATTGACTTAAAAATAGCAACAGAACTTCAGTTCTTCGCCCTCTTGAAATACGGAACACATGGCTTGCTCATCCAAGGTTTAGCTGGTACCGTATCAATTAATGGGGAATTGACACTTATCGCTCTATATTATTATTTTAATCTCCTCTTTAGTACGTATACATAATTATAATACATATACATAAGATAAGATGATAATAATGATTATTACTCCTACGGGAGGAACCTCCTCCTTGAACAAAAGAAGGCCCTAATACGATAGATATAGTAAATATGGATATTTTTGTTGATAATATTCGAAGATATATTTGGGAAAACATGGGTTAAGACTTAAGGATGCACGTAACGTATCAATGACCGTCCACCTTAATTTAGATGATGAGCGGCAAACCCTCAAGACATTCTCAAGACGTTCTTTTATGTGTTAAGAAGACCGTCAATATTAAGCAAGACATAAGTCAATCCATGCATGAACCATTTGATTGTAGATAAGTGACTATCTACGTTAATTCAGATGAACAGGAAACTCTCAAGACGTTCTTTTATGGGTTACTTGGGGTGCATGCTATACTGGGGGTTGTAGTTGTAGCAGTACGCTATAGGAAAGAGAATGTTCGCTAAGTTCAGATAAGAGAAACATCAACCACAACTCTTGACTCAGGATTAATAGTTTTGGAAGATACCCTACTTGGAAAATGAAGGAAGATACCCTTGCTTTTGCAGGGATATTCCATCAAAGAGAAGTGGTTATGAAGCGTTTCCAAAAAGAGATATTCTACATCCCAATGAAGGAAATTCAGTATATATTAGTGTCAGATAACCATCCAAACATGTTGAAGCATTATACATCCGGAATGGATCGGTATTTTCAGTACATTGCATTTGAGAGGTGTACTTATAGGTTCTCCGAATGATTTTGATTAGGAGGAAAGGAGCAAACTATAGGAGAAGACCGGTCCTTCCAATGTGGAGTTATCCAAGGTGGTGGTTAATCTAATAAGAGATTTAATGAAGATTCTTAATCATATGTATAGTTAGGGGCTCTCCATAGAGTATTATGTCCAAGCAACATTATGATTCAAATGAAGGGTAGTACTGTGGAAGAAGTGACTGTCAAATTCAATGATGTAAAGCTTATGAGTCATTATCCCACAGTTATGTTGAAGCTTATGAGTCATTTGTTAGCATCTGTTAACATTTGTTAGACCTGTAGTGTACTGTATACCTGAAATTTCCACATCAATTTGTCTTTCTTTGTTAATTTTGTATGCATTTAAATTAAAAGTAAGAAAGCGACGTGCCGGTGTGCACCTCCCAGATTGACTTATCTCTCATTTGCCCTATGTAACAGGAAATGGTACCCAAGGATGGAGTGTACCCGAGGAGTTGGAAAGAAACCCAATAACAACTTCCTTTGATATTTTTACTCTGGGAATCATCCTCTTTTATTGCATCAGTGAGGGTTATCCTCCCTTTGGAAATGATGAAGTCAACCGAGATGTGAACATCAGAAATAGTCTTCATGATATCTCTCGTGTGAATGGTAATATGGGAGGTTTTGATCTCATCCAAAGTCTCTTTAAAACAAAGCCTGTTAATCGAGATATTTTTTCCATGCTTTGATGTTTCTTTTTTTGTAATGTTCTAGCTCAAATAGGAATTATAAATTATATACATATATAGGAGTATAAGATAAGATGATACTAATGATTATTACTCCTATGGGAGGAATTTCCTCCTTGAACAAAACAAGGGCCTAATACGATAGATTTAGTAAATATGGATATTTTTGTTGATAATATTGGAAGACATATTTGGGGAAATGTGGGTTAGGACTTAAAAATGCATGTAACTTATGTTTTATCTCTTATATTTAAACAACGAAATTTTATTCATGTTATTTAAATTAATCTGATGACATTCTTTATTATCAATTTTTGTAAAAGATATTTTGAATTTTTTGAAAAGATATTCTATCCTTTTTGATATATTAGTTGTGTTTTTAATTGTCTTTTTAATCTCTTTATGTAAGAAGTAATTTAAAATTTTTGAATTTAAAAATGGAAGCCCTTTTTTTTTCTAATTAAATTATTATTTCTTTATCTTTGATTTAAAATCAACTTATATTTATTATCTTTTACTTAACTTATATATTATAATGTTTATAATAACTTAGCTTTTATCTTTTGTAATAAAATAATTGTTAATTAATATATTTTATTTATTTCAATATATAAAGCCATTAGAATCATATTAGACCCATTTTATATTTCTAAAATTTTCTATTATGTCTTTATATATTTTAGTTAAATAAAAATTCATTATATTTATATCTTATATTAATGCATTATAGCATTAAAATATAAGTATAAGATCAAACCAAAGATATCTATTAAAACATCTTATTTTATATCACATTAACTTATAAGACAATGCCTAAAATTGTGATAATAGGGATATTGATATATATTAATCATTGGAGACAAATGTTAAAGGATGAAAAAGTAATGACTTTTATTTACTAAATTATTTTATAATTAAAATATGATTTTATATTTTCATAATCTAATACATGTAGTCGTATAAATCTGAAAAACAATGATTTTTTTTGTCTAGGAAAAAATAACATTTTCATATGGTCAAATTTTCATTATATGTCCACTCATAAATATCCTATTTATTATAAAAATAATTATAAAATATGAAACCGCCGAAACGTGACTACGTGAATAATAGTTGTTCATGGCACGATGGGCACCGCTAGTCAAAGTAAAGACTAAACACGAGACATGTTAACAACATGTTAAAACGAACCACTTAAATATATTGAATTATTTTAACAAATGGTAAATCACCTTCTCTATTTGAACTGATTTAGGATGCGTTCGGCAAATAAAGTAAGCTACCGATAGGTTAAATGATATTGATACTGATACTGATTTCCATAAAGTTCTAGTCGATGAAATGGTGTTAAAGGTCCACAACATATATGTACAATTACACTATATATTTTTGTTTGACATCTTTGCATTGCCTAACATCTATACCTACTACTCCACTATATATATATATGACTACCTAGATCGAAAGTCAACGACATGTACGTACGTATACCGAAATTTTAAGCCAAAAATGACGTAGCTCATTTGCCACCCTACTTAGACTAATGCCATTGTTTATCATGCAAATTAAAGCCCTGATTAAAAATGCACCGTTATCATCATCAACCCTTAATTATTACAAACGACTATTTTTCCATTCACTTGACGGAAATGAATATGAACTAGACTTGACAGAGAAAAAGTCTCTAAGTCGGAAATTTTAGGCGGTCAACTCGTGTAACATGTTTTGGCCTTCAGAAAATTAGGACTATCGTGTTTTTTATATTTCTAAATTCAAGCCCACAGGAGCAAACTCGATCTAATTAAGTCCCGTGTTTCCATCTTTCCTCTACGTGCTTAGTCAAAAGTCAATCATACTTATCCTATTCAAAATTCCATTCCTTTTTTCCAAACTATGACAAAATACTACAACAAATATTAACTTATACGGAGTACGTGGAAAATTATACCAACTATTGATAGTTTTTTTTTGGTCGAATACCAACTATTGATAGTAACTATCAAAGTCCCGTCGAAGTTTTATTATCTGCATGTTTATCTTGTTTAGAATTTTCTAAGTTATGTCTTAACGATATAAGACAAAAGGATAGAAACTAAAACCTTAAGATTTAGGGTTTCGAACATTATAATAAGTGTTCAACCTCCCCCAAAAGAAAACAAAAAGTTTACAACTGAAAATCATACATATATTTTTAAATCTTATATGATTCGACGATTGAGCATATCGTTCAGATCATTTATAGTAAATGCCCTTGATCTTGGGCTCAAAAAAAAACTGCCCTTAATCTAATCTTTCCATATACCCTATCAGAATCCTCGGATAAATAAAGTTCATGGCAACTAATCATTAATATTTCATTACACGAATTAATCATACATAATAGTCCAAGTTTCTAGCTGATAATGTTCTTATTACCAACTTTGGCCGTTTCCAAACCGGTGTGCGTTCGCCCCTTGAAAAATTCTACGTACTCTTCCAATTGCCATCATCCCACCAACTCTTACATTATCTTCCATTATTATCATTAGCTACCTTATATAATTCACACACTTTCACATTCTTCACACAATTTCACCCTCCTCAACATTAACAAAAAAAAAAATGGAGAGAAAAACGAGCCACAACAAGTTCTTGAGACTAATCACGCTCCCCATACGGGCGCTAGGCAAGGCACGTGACCTCTACGTGAAGAGCATGAACGGCTACGCCTCTAAGGGCTGCTACGGCGGCATGGGCGGCGGCTTTGCGGTGTCCGAGCCGCTCCCTCGTAGCTTCAGCGCCACCTCCGTCCGGTCCTACTCCTCCGAGTCCGACGACCTTAGAGAGCTCATACGGGCCGCTTCCTCTCGGGCCTACGCCGATAAGATGGACCTTGTCACCCTTGATCACCGTCACCGTCAGCATCCTGTCATCACCCAACAGCGGTCTCATCAGAAGCCGCCGCTGCCTCCTCGGCAGCCCCACTGGAGGGGCGGCGTGCCGAGGAGTGCCAGCGTCGGCATGGCTAAGATCGAGGAGGATAAGCCTTCCGATTTTGGAGGTGATCGAGTAAGAGTTGTTAGAGATGAAGATAAGATGAAGGGGAGTGATTTGTTTGCGAGGAGTCGGAGTTATGCTGTTTAGTCATTTGATTTGATGGAGAACAACAGGATTAGTTCAAGATTAGTATTATTATATCAATATCGATCATTTGTTAGATCGAGCTTATGCGCTTTTTTTATTTTACAATTGCGTTTATTTGATACTTAATTCCATCTTTGGAGATTAATTTCTTGGATTTGGGGACCTCCAAGGAGATTTATGGGACCAGTTTTTATTCTATGATTGATGATATAAGGATGATCTTCTGTATATAGAATGGGATTCGAATGATGTGATATATTGTTGAGTAGGTGGATTTTTCCTTAATTTTTGTTAATCTAGTATTATATGCTTATTACTATAAGTTTAGATATGCTTCCTTGTTTTGTTAATTTTTGTATGGCCAGGTTTGCTGGTGAGGACACTCGTTTTGGAGCAAACATCAAACTCATGAGCCAATAAGGTCATTTAGGGCTTTTGGGCTGATACTAATTTGCAGTTTCGCACATTGGGCCTCATTTGATATACAGTTAAACCTCTATAAATTAATAGGGTCGGGACAAGAGTATTTTATTATTTTATAGACATATTAATTCATCGATAAATTAATAATTATTAATTTATAGAGATTTTAGTGATAGAATTATTTTCAATTAAATAATACCAAGTATTGTCATTAAACCAAAATTAATACAAACTACAAAAATCATAAAATTATAGCCAAACTATTAACATATTTACTAAAAATAAAATATGGACAATTTTAGACCAAAATTTGTATGATTGATATTATTGTACATTCCTTATACAGTAATTATTAATTTATGATTTTATTGAGACCGTATATTTCTATAGTGGTTTTTTGAAAATTTATTATCTTATTATCTTATCGAAAATCATCAAATTTTACACTAGCCCAAGTCGGGACCGGAGAAAAATATGAATTTACCGTGGTTATTAATTTATCGAGTATTATTTTATGGAGGTTCAACTGTATGTATATGAGAAGGTCCAAACAAATGTTTTTTTTTTTTTAATTTCATAAGAGATGAGAACGAAATCACGTTCAAGTAACATTAGTTAGTAGGTTAACTAAAATGACAATTGCGCTTGGCACATCAGTTCACTCCATGAGCATTTATTGTGTGCTATGAGGTTTTGGGTTCGAGACTCCATTGTAGATGCTCTAAGCGAGCCCAAGTAATACTTGTGGCTTCCTTTCCTTAATTATCAAAAAAAAAAACTAAAATCACGGTTAGTCGAATTTGAGTACCTCTAGTACTAAGAACTAAATAGTGTCTAAAGATTACCCGTTCGATTCTCATGGACAATGTCCTTAACATTTGGACGATCGAGAAGAGTAACAAAGAGTGAAGGACCCCATTAGAACATGCAAATGCCCTCCCAAATAAATGATCTCAGCCAATCCAAAGCCAGCTGCTTTCTTCATTCCATGCCAATTATTTCTCATATTTATAGTTTTTATTACCATTATTGGTCATATATAGTGGGCCGTGGGGGTTGGTTGCTGATTAGTATGAACTTAATCGCTAATTGGCAATCTTCTTCATAATCAAGCCACTCATAACCAAGAAATTATTGATGATCGAGATTTGAGAAAACCGAAAAGCGGGTTGGATTGGTGCATGTAGGTGGAAAAATACACTAGCTAGAAATTAATAATGTCATAAAAAGCCAAGAAAGAAGTTTCATTCCATTGTGTGTAGTGTAGGTAGAGAAATACATGCACTAGAAATAATGTCATATCATTCCATTATCATCAATTGTACCTGAATCTAACTGTCAACCACAAGGGCAAACTAACCCTATTTGTCACCTTCTCCCCTAGCTCTCAAGTTGCACAACCTAATAAATTTGGATGTTTAATTAGTTTGACGGAAACTTGTGCGGAAGTGGTTCAAGCTCAAGTTAGATGGTTGTAGTTATAATTCGAAACCATGAGGTTAGGATCTTTTATCTATGAACTAAAACCGCCCCACGATTATATATCCTAGAGGCTGAATACTTGTGTCGTGCTCGAGGGTGTTCCTAAGGCAATTGATTTTGAATAACATATTATTTAGTAGGAGATAACTTGGTGATTATCAATCCTTCAATAATATTCGGGAAATTCTTGTTATTTGTGATATTCATACTCTTATGTATTTTCGATGACGTTAAGTTTTTTTTAAATATTGATTTTTTTACTCGGTAGGTTTGTAGTTATGACAAAATGCACAATATTTATTCTATATATCAAAATATATTTGATTATTAAATATACATAAATAATATTTTATTATTAAATAATACTATATTTTCAGATAACCAGAATATATGGACTTACGCTCTTTATAAATTCAGTGGATTGACCCGAGTCTACATAAAACTTACAATAATTCAACCTGATCTACCCACAAATTTTAGCAATGTAAATTTGTAATAAATTCGAACATGAAGTAAACCAAACCGATTGACCGGTCTAATCATCATCTGTAGCGCTCGATCATCATAGCTATGGGTCTTAGACTTTGTCCGATTCCTTAAAATCTAGTCGATCATCTTCCAAGATATATAGAAGGAAATGCGTTCTAATTATATGGTCACACATGACACATCCAACAAAATAAAAGATTTTGGAAGAATCACCACAATATCAAACTTCAATTATGGACTCGACAAATTCTCATATAGCTAGCTAGTGGGGGTGAGAAAGGTTTTTGTTGCTTTCCTTTCAATTTCTTTTGGTGATTCTATATTTTGAAGTAGTGGATTTTAAATGACAAAAGAAGTTGTGTCATTTAGCTCCTCCCACTAGCTAGGAACCCTTTATGTCAATTGCGGAGAGCTCAATGCTCATATAAAAATGTCAAGCAAAGTAACATTTGAAAGATATGAAACTAAACATAAGAGCAAAAAAAACAAGTAGAACGATGCGTCGTACGTAGCTAGGGTATTAGGGTCCTTTAGATAGTGATTTTTATGCAATTTAATACAACTTATTTTTTTTGTCAAAATTTAATACAACTTAATGTATTAACTATTTCGGCAATTTAAAAGGACCCTTACTTTTTTATATCATTGTAAAATACATTAAGTAAATATTGATTAAATTTTAAAAATAATCTATTTTATGTGACATACTCATGTTATTATTTTAACTATTAAGACATTAATAACTAATTAGCGTACGTTACGTTAGACCATTTGATTCATCGATTCAACCTTAACCCACCCATGAATCGTTGTAACGAGGGATATTAACTTGACTTAAATATGAACTATCCCAAGTGTTTACTTAGCTGACCCCGACTTCGAAATAACCCAACTAATTAAATCGATGTGTTTAGGTCTATATATTTACTTTGGGTTCTAGGGATGTAACCCAAGTGACCATTGTTTACTTTAGGTTGTGTTTTCAAGTGTGTACGTTACATCCCTAGAACCCAACAGTTTAGTCATCGTACATATACTGCTGGCAAAATCCAACTCCATGAAGAAATTAGAAAACTTGGCTCACTTTTGTAAAATTGGGAGCTTGGTCTGAGTTGTCGATGAGCAAATTAGAGGACCACGCTCTCCTTTATACTTCGTGGGCTTTCCTTGGTTTGTTGGTTCTAGTGAGTTACAAATTACAATACTCATTTATATTTACTATAGTAGGTTTGGCTCATGAATCATGATGTTTGTTCTTTTGTGTTCACTACAACATATTTAACTAGGGTTGATCATTTCTCATAACCCTTTATGCCCTTTTTTAGCTTCAGGGCAAGCTGACAAGATAAGCCTATGTGAATGTGATGCTAAGGAAGTAGCATGTGACTCCATTTTTGAACTTGGGTGGTATACATTGAAGGAGAGGACATAAAAACCAGAACCATCATATCCCTTTTTTTTCTTATTATTTTTTTCTTTCTACTTTTTCGATTCTTATTAGGGATGGATCTAGCGGCTTGAGGGGGCGACGACCCTACTTTTCCACTTATGATAAATAATATGGTCAAACAATGAGTACTTAGAAGTTTTCAATTCGACTCTCACGGACAGTATCCATGACCAAATGCATATTGAAAGTAAAATATCGATAAAATAGTAAGAAATATACCTTAGCTCGGTAGTTTGGTGATGAGAATATTAAGTGTTTGATAAATTGCAATAATTTTTTAAAATAGAATATTTTTGACAAATAATATGGATAACTTTGTTTATAGTTATAGTAGGAAGTTATCATTTTAATTTAAATATTCAACCTTAAAATTTACAAGAAAAATAGTTTTTCTTAATAAATCTCAAAATATTAATTAATTCGTGGAACAAAATTCAAACTAACACTTCCCCTTCCATAAACCTCGCTTCCGCCGTTGATTCTTATATTATATATATTGATGACAAAGAAGAATGAACAACCTTAGAGCTACTATAGTAACATTACAAATAGGAGTAGGAGAAATGTATTATTTATCATATGATATTTATGTTCTCAGGTTGTTTCCCACTACATTGACAATGACGAACACAAAAGTTAAAGAGAAGACAAAGTAAAATAAATAAATCAAGAGATGAGAGGTGAATCTCAAAAGGCCAATTGAAGGCAAGGAAAAAAAATTAGTGCAAGAAACACAAAGGCAAGTACAAAAATCCTCTAAGATCTCATAATCCTTTTTTTCTTCTTTTTTTCCCTTTGATCAACATCCATTGTTTTTCTCCATCATCATCTTCTTAGAACAACATCATATCATCAAAACACCGTCCTCGATCACTTGTCTTCATCTTCGTCTCCTTCCTCGCGACCGGTCTTTCAAATCTAATACACATAGATATATATGAAGAGGTTAATTTGTAGCATTGTAAGGTAGAACTATTTTCAAGGAATAACATTAATACACAAACTATAAGGCTACATTTGATCCAAAATAACTGTCTGGTGTACTAAAACTTACTTGGTTCAGCCGGTTGTTGTTGTTGTCTAATGTGATTAGACTGCCAAAATCCCATTTGGTCACCAAATGCTGAGTTCCCCTGGCACATATATAACACATAGTTTATTTGGATGAAGGCATAACACATAATTTTAAGAAGTCCCCAAAAAAGTGGTTGAGCTTCCACACCTAAAATGGAAAAAAATGAAGAAGAAATGTGTTACCATTAATCCGTTCTGTTGTGAGATGCCAAAGAGATGATTTATAGATGGCTGATCCATGTAACTCTGTTCAATGCACATTAAACCAAACAATCAACACTTGAAAAGAGGTAGTAAAATCTCATAATTAATTAAAATTATTAGCATTAAACTTACATTATTAGGATAATTGAGAGTAGAGGAGCTAGCAGTATCATCAAGAAAAGAATGCTGGTTCTTTGTTCTTGGCTCCTTCGCCTTCTTCCTCTTGGATCTCGCCAAAGACGCCGCCGCCGCCGAAGGGCAGTAAAGCCCATCTTGTTGATGGTGGAGGAATTGTGGAGGGCCTGAAGAAGCATCTGAAACCATGGACAAATCCCCTTCATCATCAGCATTTGCTCCATAGTTACAACTTTGATCATGGTGATCATTATAAACACTTTTTGTGCTGGTTTTTGGACTTTGATTTTGAGATTGGGAGGATTCATTGAAGTAAAGAGTCCAACCAGATTCACACCCACTGCTCCATTCTTCCATATTCTTGATCTCTCTTAATTTTCTTGGGAGTGAATAGAAATTTGTGGTGTAATGAAATATATAAGAAATGGAATTAAAAGATCCTTTTTTTTCTTGCCCACCTCTTCTTTTTTGTGATAGTGGTCTCTATAAGTAGAGAAAACCAAAAGAATCGCTCTCAAAATCCTAGGCTATGTTTGTCCGTTTCTCTTATGGGTGCACCACCTTCTTTTATCTTCATATATATGAGAAATATTGAATCTAAATAATGGGCACTTGGCTTGCTCTTTTATTGAGGCCACGAGAGAGAATAAAGAGGGGGCAAGATACAAATTTTGGGTGTTTAACAAATTGTTTAGGTAAGACTTTAATCATCTGGTTAAACCTCCAAGAATAGTAGCCATAAGTGACCGGTTTAATTTTTATGGACGGTATCCTCAACAAAAACAAATTGCTTATACACTCATGAGAGATTAAGTAGTAATCACACATGCAAATTGAGAAAAAATATATTAATTTAGTATACATATCACAAAGGACTATGTGGTTGAATTCGCCAATAATTCTCATATGATTGTGTAATTGTAGTGACTTAGTTTGGTCTATAAGTCCTACACCAAAAATTAACGATAAATATGTTTAATTGGGTGTCATCATATACTCACAATAAGAATATATATTAAAAAATTTATGGGTGCAATCATTTTCATCGACCATTTTATGGACATAAAAGAAAGAAAAATTTGATGAATGTATCTGTGACTCGGTGGAAAAATAATTCGGAGGCTATGTAACATGTCCAACATACAAATCTAATAAGGTTCTGGCCCAAAATGTATGACGATAAACTTAGATTGTGTAACTAAACTAGCCGTAAGTGATAGTAATTATTAGGGGTGGGCAAAATCTGGTCCGGACCGGATTTTTGGATCGGACCGGACCGGACCGGCATGGACCGGGACCGGTCCGGAAACCCTGTTCCCAGTCCGGTCCCGGTCCACGAAAATGGGAGTTCCCGGTCCCGGTCCAGACCGGAAATTTAAAAAAAAAATTTAATATGAATTGTGTTAATTTTAATACTATATAGTTTATTTTTAATATTTAAGTTTTATATTTATATTATATACTTAAGAATATTTTGTTTTTCATTGATTATATGTGATTTCTTTAGTTATATTATAATTTTTTATATATAAAAAGTATATTTTATTTTAAAAAAAATATTTTTTTTTTAAAATGGGAGTTCCCGGTCCTATCCGGTCCAGGACCGGGACCGGGACCGGACCGGACCGGATTTTCCCGGTCCTGTCTTCGGTCCACAACTTTTCAAGTTCCCGGTCCCGGTCCGGTCCGGTCCTGGACCGGTGCCCAACCCTAGTATGAATAACTAATTAGTAATTACCCACACAAGATCTTAGACAAAGCCCCCATAATTTTAGGGTTGCCTTTGCACTAGTGCGCCTTAAATTAGCATAAATGTGCAAGCAAATTGGTAACCTACTTAGTAGCTAATATGCCAATTGCCATTAAATCACTAGGCCCCCTTAGTGATTTGGCATTCTCTCTAGAGTTTGAGATTCTACCTTCGAGTTTTAGTATAAATTAGTGGATGATGCATGTTCATAAGTAAATTATATCTCATTTTTGGTCCCCTACATATCATGATCTTTCACTAGCTACAATATTTGACACCCATGATATTGTGTAAGGTGGGAATAAGAGACAACAACTAATCATTTAACTCGAGTTCAAAGATCAGCCCTGATCTTACAAAAAATACTTTAATTGTCAAAAAAGAAAGAGAAAAATTGTTGAGGAAATTAATTTACACGATGTTAAAGTTGATGATCATATTTGACGTGTGATATAAATATATGTCAATTCATGTGCATATGTATAGTAGATCCAAGTATATAAAGTTATAAACCCATGAAGTTTCATCCATCCGTATATTATGTTGTATGCCTTTTCACTCTCAATTTTAGACCGGGAAGTTTTTCTCCGATAAGTTATCCAATGAATTTTAGAGCATGAAATTTACACTATTAAAGAGATGTGGATATATCATACATGCTTTTCATGCTACACGTGCAAAGGGTAGGTGCATGTGAAACAAACAATATAAAAAAGAGAAAAACAATCCTTTTTTATTTTATTTTATATTATGAGCATTCACAAAAAATTATTAGAGCCGTCGCCTTAAGTCTTAATTATAATAATAATCCAGCCAGTTTGAGAAGGTACGTGGTAGATTACCATTAATGAGATTGCAAGATCGACTCTTACTTTATCATCGTGTCTATAAGTACCGATTTGTGAGTGGTTGGAGATTTTTCGTGATGATAAGTGTTTAGTGTTGTTTAGTAAGATTATATATTACATATAATATTCTTGTAAGATAATATAATTATATGTATGATTTTGAGGCCAAGAACAAGGTGCTTGCTATAAGGCTATTCGTGATTTGGGTTTGTTGGTTCTGGTTTTGTTTCACCTTATACTTTAATTATTACTACCTCCGTTCAAGAATATATGTCGTTTTAGGATTTGTCTCTAAAATTAAGGAATCATATGATTTTACTAAACTATCCTCAATCTTTTGAAGATCTTTTTCCTTTTAGTATATATTTATGTAATTATTTTTATCAATGAGGATAATATTGGAAAAATTGTGGTAAAATATGTTAAATGACAAATATTATTGAACAAGAGAATCAGGCTTAAACGACAAATATTTTTAAACGGAGGGAGTATATTTTTTAAAATAAATTTTTATCCAAAATTCAATTTTCATCCGTGGATGTTCAAATAGGTCGGGTTTACCTACCTGGCAGGTCAATAAATTTATACATTTATTCAAATACTATTTAAAGTAAATAGTAATGTTTAATAATAATCTTATCAAAATAAAATAAAATAATAATATATCATTTTATGTATTTTCCATTTCCAAAATATATCCTCAAGATTACATAAAATTGGATGAAAGCCTAGAAACAAGTTGGGCTCCCACGCCTTCTTGAATGCAGAAACTCAATCCATGAAAAATAAAAGTACCGCTCTTAACATTATTAGAATGACTAATAGCAAGAGCTTTAATACGTGAGAGCGTATCCAAAGCCTCATTCTCGAGTTCCCCAAACGTAGAAAAAGCAAATGGTATGAATTTGTAACCGTGCTCAACACATTTGGACTCATACTTCCTCTTTTTCCTCTCAACGGCGTTGTGCAGTTGTGCAAGACCAACCCAGGTGCCCAAGAGCTCACACCAATACAGCAAAGGGGGAGACCCCGGTCACATCCACACACGCGTCCTTCCCCTGATGCCAATTAAAAAGGAGTAGGTCAGCAGGCCTAAGATCCTGATTGTTCTCTGAAAGAAAACTCATGGGAGCCTCTTTCCACACCACAACCCCAACTTTGGCACAAATATCAACAAGAATATCCCGCACCAGATTATGCCTGAACTTCACACCCACCTCACTAGAATAGTGGACAGCATGATCCCCCCAATTATCCATCTTGGGAGCGTTATAACTCGAGCAAAAACTGCCTTCAAGAAATAGAGGCATCATAAGTCTGTAACACAACACAGAACGAAACTGCCGACAGTTCATCTCTGTCCCAAACCATCAATAGGGATAGTGAACAAATAATCTTGTGCATGAGGAGCACAAATACTATTAAGAATGGCGACCTTCCTCGGGCCAAGCCTATACCTATCAACGAGACTGTTCTCAACAACACCAAAATAACACCTTGCTAGAGTTTTCATGATTTGGGGGGCAAGAGAAACAGTGGTGAAGGAGGAAGCATCAACGTTGCAAAAGGTATTGAAATCATTAAGAGTTTTCATGATTTTATGTATTTTAATTATAAAATACTGTTGAGACTAAAACCTATCCCACATCGGGAAATTGAACCTAAAACACCCACCATATAAGCACACGGGCTACTCCCCCTATAACCAATTGGTTTTAGGGTGGAACCTCATGTGCTTATGTGTCGGGCTTACCGCGCATATGCGCACGAACCGACGTGTGTACCCCCCACGTCATATATGGCTGGCCGAGATTTAACATGGTATTAGAGCCTGTTCGGTATGGGTCCCTACCTTCCTGGTCTATTGGGCTAGCCGGCTTTAAGGCAAGAGACGTCAAGTGCAACTGACATATTGCGGGGCCAGGCAGTTGCACTTGAGGGGGCGTGTTGAGACTAAAATCTATCCCACATCGGGAAATTGAACCTAAACCACCCACCATATAAGTACACGGGCTACTCCCCCTATAACCAATTGGTTTTAGGGTGGAATCTCATGTGGTTATGTGTCGGGCTTACCGCGCATATGCGCACGAACCGACGTGTGTACTCCCACGTCATATATGGCCCACCGAGATTTAACAAATACATTTATAGTTTATAGAATAAATTTATATATTTTAAAAAAAACCGGATCAATCCAACCGTACCGGATTCAGATGAATCAAGTTTGAATCTTTCTTAAACCCAATAATTTTTCGAACCGACGTGTGTACTCCCACGTCATATATGGCCCACCGAGATTTAACAAATACATTTATAGTTTATAGAATAAATTTATATATTTAAAAAAAAAACGGATCAATCCAACCGTACCGGGTTCAGATGAATCAAGTTTGAATCTTTCTTAAACCCAATAATTTTTCTATCAAGTTTCAAACTTAATATTTCGGATGGATTTGATTGTCAAAGTAGATGAAGTTTTATCACTCCACTTATTGTACATTGTCCACTCATAAAAAAAACGTACTTCAAACAAAATATAACAATTAAACATTAACAACATTATTCTTTGAAAAGTTTATAGCGCCTACATAACATAAGCAAAAGTGAATCAAACTTGCAACGACATGTACAATAATGGAGAGATGCATGAAATAATTCGATCCTTAACCAAATAGGAGAAACAACATCTTGTACTAAAGCATGTGGGCAGTCTTTAAAAAAAATGCTTGCCAGGCTGCCACCCAACTTCTCCTTTGTTTTTTATATACGAATGAAGGCAAATGATGACAAGCAAGGCCCAGACTATATAAATTATACACGTACAGTGATTAATTGAAGCCAGCGATAGTACGTACACATGGAGAGCAACACATTTTTATGGCTAATAAATTAGTGCATGAGAATGAGGGTCATTTGTGTTAAAGTAATATGGATCAATTAAACAAGAATTATGAGCGTCCATCACAAAAATATAAGGAATTGCATCCTAAAACATATTAGCAATAATAAATAAGAGCACGCGTGTAATTTATCAATACTATTGTGAGCGGGTAAATTTTCGTCATTTTAATTAAGGTCACTATCTTCCACCATCGAGGTAAGTTTATCTATTAAGTTATTTTCTATCTTTATTTGCTTATTGATTGTAGGTTAAATCGCGGTTATCCGTTACTTGGAAGGTTCTATCTTATTTAATAAGATAGAATTATCGCTTGATTGGGTAGTAAGATATCGCTTGCTTCATGATAGAATAATCGTCTCCCTACCCTCTCTCTTCCACTATAAATACACGTCTTCGCCATGTAGAAGGATATACTTTGACTACCCTAAATACGATGATCTTCGCTCAGCCTTCTAGCCCCATCACCCTTTCGCATTATTTTACCCCCGACGCTCTATAGACGGATACTCTTATGACTTAGGTATCGAAGGTGGATTAGGGGGTTCCACCCCCTTTGTCCATTGTTTTCGCAGGTCCTAGGTCATTGAAGGAGCTTGGAGAAGAAGGAAGATGAACGAGCTACCTAAGTGCATTAAAGACGAATTTTTGTGCACTTACGACTATATTATTCTTCACATTGTTTTACCAAACTTAGAATATTGGATGTGGTAGCTTGCATTGGTTTGTATAATTTTTTGTGATCTATAGCTATCTCAAACTCTTTATGTAAATACTCTGCCTTCTTTATATTTACCAGTTAACCATTCAAAAAAAAAAAAACTTAGAATATAAGAAGTCCTATTTTCATAGTTTGAATGACACTTTATAATGTGTTGTCTATAGTGTAATACATTGTCAAGTGTAGTTCAAACGAATCTTGAATCTACATTGCACGCATAGTTCTTTTAGTTCTTCATTGTCCTCATCAATATCTATTACTATATACTAAAGCGGAAGCAAATTCCGCCACCATATTGCGCCACATCACCCCCTTTATTAAAAAATCTATCTTATTAAATCTTGATTTATCATAATCTTATACATACTTAATTAAGATATTAGTTCTATCTTAGAATTTGGGTTGTTTAATTAATAATTCTATCCAAATAGATAAATCTCTATCTTATCATTATACACGTTTAATTAATACATAGATCTATCATAAACCTTTTATTTAAAAGAAAATTGTTTACGTCATAATCATAATATTTTACCCATTTAATTAAATATCATATTAACTTTAAATTATTTTTCGTAATTATATTATGGTATTTTTTAAAATCATCAATGGTATCAAATTCTACTACTATGTTTAAGAAAAATATTCATTCCATTAAAATAATATATTAAATAAATTTTTACTATCATATTAAAATATCAATAAAAAAAAGTAGATGTTATCTTTACCATATATATACCACTATCATTGCACATTGATTATGCTTTATAAAAAAAGATAGATTTCTTAATTAACATAATAATTTGTTAACATTTTCATTATATATTTATATATTTAATTATTAAAAAAAACAATAACATATATAACAGATTATTTACGTAATTTTATTATAATATTATAACATATTTATAATAATTTGTTAACATTTTATTATTTAACTATTAAACTTACTAATTATTATCTATATCTTTAATATTATAATATATTAATCCAAGTTTTTATTGCATTTATTGATTTTATTATATAAGTTAGTTTATGTAATTTTATTTAAATGCCAAAAGATTTGTATTAACTGTTAATAAAATGTGATAATGCATCTTATTTTATGCCATTATTTCTCAATTATTTAAATATATGTTTATATATGTATAAAAACTAAATATGTAAATAAAATTTATTTATATATATGATGATACACAAGAATTATGTCATTTTAAAATCCAAAATAATAAGTGTCATGTTATAACATATATATCTTAATAAGCAAAAATAATAAGCAAAAAACAACCCCCGTACAACACCCCCGTACTATATACTAAAGCAGAAGCAAATTCTTCCACCATATTGCGCCACATCACCTCCTTATTTAAAAATCTATCTTATCAAATCTTGATTTTATCATACTCCTATACATACTTAATTAATTATGATATTAGTTCTATCTTAGAATTTGAGTTGTTTAATTAATAATTCTATCAAAATATATAAATCTCTATCTTACCATTGTACACATTGAATTAATACATAGATCTATCATAAACTTTTTATTTAAAAAAATATTTTTTTCGTGATAATCTTTAAATCATAATCATTACATTTTACTCATTTAATTAAATATCATATTAACTTTAACTTATTTTTCATAATTTTATTATGGTGTTTTTTTAAAAATCTTCAATGGTAGCAAATTCTACCATTGTATTTAGGATAAATATTCATTATATTAAAATAATATATTAAATATTTTTTTAATATCCTATCATGTAAAAATATCAATAAAAAATTAGATGTTATATTTACCATATATATCGCTAATATTTCATACTGATTACGCTTTAGAAAAAAAAGATAGATTTCTTAATTAAGATGATAATTCGTTAACATTAATTATATATTTAATTATTTAATTATTTTTTTAAAAAACAATAACATATATACGAGAAAATTTGGTTTTCTATTTAACTTATTAAATATTATATATATATCTTCAATATTATAATATATTAATTTGGGTTTTTATTTAAACTTATTAATTTGATTATATAAGTTAGTTTACATAATTTAATTAAACGCCAAAATATTTGTATCAATTGTTAATAAAATGTGATAATGCATCATATCTTATGTCATTCTTCCTCAATTATTTAAATATATATTTATATGTATAAATAGTAACTATAGAAATAATATTTATTTATACATACGATGATATACAAGAATTATGTCATTTTATACTTAAAAAAACAAGCGTCGTTTTAAAACAAAGTATCACATGATAATATTTGTAATTGTTATGGTAAATTCATACACAAAGCAATAAATAAATAAATAACACCCCCGTACAAGGTACGGGTCATTAGCTAGTATACTTCTAAACCTGAAGCAGTTAAGGGTAGTTTTGTCATTAAGGTTTTATAAACCACACATGATATTTTTGATAATGAATTTATATCTTAATTTTCTATCCATGTTATTTTAATAAGGGTAGTTTTCTATCCATTTATATTTAATAGATCTAATAGATTACGGATAGATATTTTCTATTTTTTAATTTTCTAAATAAAATATATATTTTTAAAGATCTCATGTTAGATTGCTGTAGGTTACTTTTATTTATATATAACCTGAGCCAAATCAACAATATTATAAATATTGTTCATAACCCCGATATTACGTGAGATCTCTAATCCAAGTGATAAATATTGTTGTAGGCCACGTAATATCCTAATGGGCTCGGAATTTGGTACAAGTATTACGTGAGATCTCTAATCTGATAAATATTGTTGTAGGCCACATAATATCCTGGTAGGCTCGGAATTGGGTACAAGTTTATTTCGTTAATTTTATGGGTTAGTTGAGCCAAGTCGTTATGATGTTCTTGCAAATTTAGGTTATTTTATAATTCTATTTGACATCAGCGCTTAGGATCAGGTTGAGAATGAACGTAGTTATTTTTATTTATTTTAATTTAGTTATAAAATGTATACTTATATTTAAATAATTTTATACATGCAATTTTTTGATAGAAATATGACATCAAGTCATAGATCATGTGTAAAGTAATATACAATATTTTTTTATTTTATTTAAATGAGTTATCGGATAAACATTACTTATATAATGATTCTACCCTAATATATACATTTTAATCTTATTATTATGACCATTTAATAAAGTAATAAATATATCCTAACTTTTTTATTTTGTTAAAGAATATTATTATTTATCTATCTATTTATTAGACTATAGCTTTATTACATGAATAAAGTTTGTCACTATATTGCACCACAACACTCCCTTTCAAAATAACACACTCAATTTATATTTTTGCTACCATATTAAAATTTAAATAATAATCTTAGTAAAATGATCACATATTTGGACATGGGGAAAAAAGATAAGATACAACTAATAATGTAGCATGTAACTATGAGCAGTTATTAACTATATCTCTTGGAGCATACGTAATATATATGGAGAATAAACCTATTAATAGGGTTGATACGGTAAGTTAGTCATTTTGAGTTAGAATTGAGTATAAATTTGGACCATTATGTATGTAGAATAAACCAATTAATAGGTTATATTGAGTGGTCGATTTGGTAGGTTAGTCATTATGAGTTCGAATTAAGTACAAGTTTGGACTACTATGTATGGAGAATAAACCATTTAATAGGTTCAATATAGATTGGTAATTTGAGTTCGGATTGAGTATAAGTTTGGAGTGTTATGTGTGGAGAATAAGCCTATTTTTCGATTTGTTTTATACACTGGTCATTTTATGTTCGGAATGAGTACAAATTTGGTTTATTACGTATGAAGAGTAAACTTATTGGTATGGTAGGTTGGTCGTTTTGAGTTTGGACTGAGTATAAGTTTGAGTTGTTATATTGAAAAATAAACCGTTTGATGGGATCAGTTTGATGGGCTGATTCTTTTTGAGTTTGGATTGAGTCCATGTTTGGGATGTTATATATGGAGAGTATATTCATTAATAAGGTCGGTTCGGGAGGTAATAAATTTGAATTCAGATTGAGTACAAGTTTGAAATGTAGAAATTTACAGGTTGATTAGGTTGGGTCATTACAAGTTTGGTTCAGTTGAGTTCGAGTCAGTTAGTTTGGTTTGAGTATAGGTTCACGTTGTTAATTTTATATGTTAGTTGGGCCAAGCCGACCACTATGGTTTTCTTGCAAATTTAGATTGACCAATTAGTGAAGAAAGTCAACTATTTTGTACTTTTGTTTGACACCATTCATTTCAGATTGGCTTGACGACGAACAAAAGTTATTTTTACTTATTTATTTTAATAATAGATGTATATTTATATTTAAATAGTTTTATATATGCAATTTTAAAGTTAGAAATATGATATTAAGTAAGTTATAGTATTCATAGATCATATGTAATTATGATATTACATTTTTTATTTAAAGACCGGGTCATTAAGTAGGTTCACACAATCAAATTCGAGTTTGTTCTACACTGGTTCACATCATCAAAATTAACCAACTAACCGATTCTAGCTAAATATTATACTTTTCACAATATTTATCGGATTCAAATAAATTATATATTTAATGTATAATACTTATATCATATGTAAATTAATACATTTTAAATTTTATTCAAAAAGGCCCGGGCAAGGCCCGGGTTATAACTAGTTTTCATTTGTAAAGAAGAAATATGAGTTATATATTTTTTCAAAAACATGAAAGGGAAATAAATATCAGACAATACAATTTGCGCTATCAAGTACGTTCAACCAAAATTATTCATGCTTATAATCTTATTAAAATTTATCTCTTCAGAAGACACTTAGTCATTCTTCAGTTGATGAAAATGTGAGGTACTAGTCCAATGTCTTCGTTGTGCCAAGATATTTGAGAGGCTAGTAGACGAGAAACATCTCATCTTGATTGATATTGGGGCGATAACTTTTACCTCATCAACATCGTTCAAGGAATTTGAAATTACCCCTAGAAAATTGAGATAATTATTGTTGATATGTATCCTCGATCCTCGAGCTTTGCTAGATCTCATATATTTTGAGAAATCACACAATAACAGATCACATTGTCGAGAACTTCTACTTGTAGATCGAGATCTCAAAATTTTACAGATGACTTAAATTTTCGTGATCTCATTTGCAAAGATATCCCGAGACAAACCACTTATGTAAAAAACCATCCCTTTAAATGCTTTCATTATAAAAATAAAAGTGTGAGGCATGAGTCATAGTGAGCAATGTAAAACACAACTAGCTAGCTAGGTTAAACCGTAACGTGTGCATGTACATGTTTTGGGGCCTCTAGTTGATTTGTTTTCTTCTTCATCTCCTTTTTAAGTTGAACAATGGCTCCACTTAGCTAGCTCACCAAAAAATGCATGGCCATGGCGCCCGGAAATGATGATCGACGTAGACCCATATAAATAATAGGTATAATAATGAGTTAATGATATGTATGCATGTAGAATGTAGATCGAGTGAAGCTAAATGTAAGTTGTCCCGCCATTTTTGTTGGATTAAAACAGAGAAAGAGTCCAATATATAAATTCATGGTCCCCAATATTCTCCCTATACCTATATAAGTAAATTAAACAATGCACATGTTTTATGATAACGCCTTCTGGTTGTGGCCCATCTCTAAAATTAGTTTCTCTCTAATCAATTAAATTTAATAGCTGGCCACGCACCACCGTGGCCCATTCAAAATCGGCCTTGCCATTGTGCCTTTTCGATCTCACAAGTAGAGGCGAATCCAGAATTGTCCGTAAAGAGAGGTGATTTCTGCCCTCTGGATCGATTCCCTTGTATTTCCTGCCTTTACCCAATCTCGGGTCGCAGTGTGGCCCGATTCTTGTACTAGATTGAAGTAGGGAAGGTCGTTGATCCCTACGCGCCCGCGCCCCCTTACATCTGCCCATGCGTGCTCACACGTACATGACCTAAACCTAACAATTTTATTAAGATCCGATCCTCGAATTCGAAGCAGGACTTAACATGCGACCTCATGCATTTGTACCGATCCACATGCCACTAGACCAAGATAACTTTGCATCATTGGAAAACAACATGACCGAAAATTTCAAATGACAGAAGGGACAACAAGGCCGGCTAAAATTATCATTATGTCGCTACCGCGCGCCTTTGATAGATTAGATTTACATTATTTTTCACTTAGGGGGTACTAAACATACTTTTGATAGATCCAAATTACCTCATTATATATTTACTCATCCATTACTAGATTACCCTTAATTTTCACTATTTTTTTGTTAAATTACCTTAATTTTCACTTTTTTCGTTTCGGTCGTGCTTGTGAGGCTAGGTTGTTTGTTGCTTTTTTCTGGTACAACACCAAGAAAACACTATGCCTTCTAAACAGAGAAGGACTAACGAACCTAAATCATCCACCTGAATGATCTTTAGAAAATCTCTGTCTTCAGGAATTTTTACATCGCCCATTTGTCTTCAACCAATTTTCCCAAATCTCTAGTTTGTTTGATGGATATAAACCGTCCATGTGCGTGCTCTGCTTCTATCAATTAATTATCACATGCAAATCGTATATAGGCATACCATTAATGTAAAGGTTGGCCATGCATGCATATATAGTACTAAATCATGTGTAACCTACATAATCATAGATAGTGAGGCTAGTTACAAAACGCGTCCAATCTGCGGGCTTCTATTGGGATCGATCTCGCACATCAGAAATGATTGAATCACGCATAAACATTAAAAATATAAAGTCTCCAATCATCATTAATATAGATTTATCATTTATTTTTTTGTTGATGAGAATATTGTACGTGAAAGGTGAAACAAAGATGTATGAATACTATCCTTAATGTTTAATTTTTATTTTTTTTGGTTGAGGGCACTGCCCATGAGAGTCGAAACGGTGACCTCTGGATACTACCTTTCGAGGCTTAACCACTCGACTAGATGCCCGAAGGCTATCCTTAATGTTTAATTCTAGATTTGGCAGCTTTGATGGTAAGGCCCTCTATGACAGCAAACGCAGCAGAGGTGTTGAGACCTGTTGGGCTGATGGTGTTTGGAACAAACTAAATACTCCCAGGGTAGCCTTCATTACTTGGAAGATCATATGCAATGGGATGGCTACTAGAGAGAAGCTTCTGAACTGGGGAATGACTGATGATGGTAGCTGCATTCTTTGTGTCAGCTCCAATCTGGAAACTAAGGATCACTTATGGTTTGAATGTAGCTTCTCAAAACGTGTACTTGCTAATGTCTTGAGCTGGGCCAAACTTGGTAGAAAATGCAACAATATGGATGACTGGATTTCCCAAATCCATAGTCTGAGTGGCAGAACATCTTTCAAGCACAACCTGTGGAATCATTGCATCAGCACAGTGGCTTACTTCATCTGGAAAGTCAGGAATTTGAAGCTGTTTAATCAGCAATCTATAGAAGTTGATGAGTGTAGCTTGATTTGCCAAAGACACATAAGAAATAGCTGTAATGCTAGATGGAAGAAAAGATCAAAGGATCTTAGGAAGTTTCTTAAAAGAGTTGAGAGTGATGAACATGTAACTAGCTAGCATTAGTCTAGCCTTTTTGTAACTAGTCCTTTATCAATACAATTAACCGTTTAACTTCAAAAAGAAAATATAAAATTATACTCTGTAGTAAGCTTAGTACATCGTTAGTTAGTTTTAAATTGGAATTTCATTAATTAGACTATTTAATTTAGTGCAATTGTGCATGTGTTGCTTAGACAACTTATTGTTTATTGGTCCACGTACGTACTCGGCCATGACTATATCTGTGTTGAATTATAGAAACGGAAAAGCGATAATTAATGATGATTTTATGTGGTATGTGTTTGGATGCATGCATAGATCGGAAATTAAATCTTTCGCGACAGATAGTTTTTAGGAGAGACCTTATATGATTGTACTTAGGAAATCAAAAGGATTATAATATCATATACACTTGTGTTAGTGACTAGCTTTGAAGTTGTGAAGTTTTATCGTGAATAGAAAATTAACGTGGAGCTCGATAAAATTGTGAAAATGGACCACTCTTTGCCCACTTCATGTCGTAGAGCCACCCGATACTTTATATGAGAGATTTTAGAACATCGATCTCTCTTAAGAAAAACCACTTAATGCTTACCTCATAAAGAAAATAACGTTTCATACATATAAAAATATACTTTGTCCAACTAAATGATGGAGTATAAGATCAACTCACACCTTTGTCTAACAGAGAAAGTAAAATACAATCCACATGCACCAAATTAAGGCCCTTCTTTTTGTCTTAGATTGGGAAAAGCAAATGCATAAGAATATATATAGCTGTATATAGTACGTATTGTCGTGAACTCATTTGTTACAAGATATTTTTTCACATGAACTATGGGTGAATATATCAGATCTACTTGATGGTGATTCCTACACGTACGAATCAACGGCATCACATAAGGATGAACAAATTTAAGAGGGAGTCCATCGATCTGTCTTTTCAGTTGCTTTTAAATAGATGCACCGATCAGCAAGTGGACGAGTAAAACTATATGCTCTTTGTGGAAATAAATTTCTATATCTAAAGTTGGGTGAAATAAAGTGCATTAAGCAGGTTTTGTGGAACTAAGGCGGCCTCTAGGCGAAGAGGGTCGTTTAGCGGCTAAGCGGGTTATATGGTTGTCTGAACGGCTCAGACGAATACCTATAAGTGTCGTTTAAGCAGGTTAAAGGGTTAGGCGGACGAGACGGGACTTAAACAGGGCATAGAAGGGATTTTTAGAACACTGTACTTAGCTTCTCTTATTTTTCAATTGACTTTGGTTAGAATTTTAATAAGTTTATGTGACCGACTCATACGGACGGGACGGGCACCGGGACACATCCTGGACTACTTATCGATCTATGTACTTTATCATAATATCGGAGTAGGTCTTATTGTAGGCAATTTGAGTTGAGAATTGTGTATGTGATTCATATGTTATCCACCTATCTACAAAGCGGATTTTACGACATTTTTGTATCTATTTTTGGGTTAGGGATTAGAGAGCACTACCCATTTGTTAGTTATCTTTTTATTGGGATTAGGGAATTGAATGTTATGTATGCATTGCATGGCTAGCAATATAGAGAATTAAATATCAGCATATATGTAACTGGGTCATTGTCTGTTTATATACTTTAAAATAATAGTACTGATTTTAACAGAAAGCTTTCATAGCTCAGTTGGTTAGAGCACCCGTTTAGTAAGCGGGAGGTCTTGAGTTCAACTCTCAATGAAAGCAAATCCTTATTTTTTTTTATTTTGCTCTACAGACAATCTTATCTTGGCTTATATTTTGCTTCTTCCCATACATATACTTGTACTCTCTCATTTAACCCTTGAATGATGGCTTGCGTACTATATCTACACATGTTGATATTTGATAATGAAAAAGTTGTATACAAATTCACTTAATGAAAAAGTCAATTCATAGATTCAAGTGGAAATGAAACACACTCTTTGATACCCACCTCAAGGCATTAAACTCTGTTTAGATGAACTGGACCAAAAGTGACATTCGCTGTTGATCAATGATCCTCTGGCTCTGGACTGAAGAAGATCCACACTAACTTGCAAGAGCATGTACATGTATACTACAAGTTCATTGATAAGCATTATTAGAATGCGGATTCAACTTGTACACTCACAAGCACAACAAACTTGTGAACATCATCATTATTGTCTGTCTTTGCCAGATTTCAACCTGTGTGTATTCAGCTCGTCCATCAACACAATGCCTCACACAAAAATATTGCAAGTTTCTCCTTTCTTAACCCATACCAAGCCACTTTCTCTAGCCCTGCCCCCAAATCTGCCATAACCCCTTTCCTTCCCCTTCCTAAACACACTCCGGTTTCTCACAGCAACAGATTTACCCCCACTACTCAAACAAAGCCCTGCCAATTTCCCCTCAATCTCGGATTTCACACCATCAACATCACTGTTCCCCTTCCCATCCTCAATTCCTTTCTCCGCTTGCAATCTAGCAACATCCTTCCTCTCATCATTTTGCTCGCATTCGACCTTAGGAGGATCCGATGGCGGCGGCTTCTTCGATCGGCGTACACGGATCTCCGGAAGTGTCTTCGGATCCGCTACTTGGACCCAACGGCATCTGCTCGTGTCAATCGGACGACGAGAGCCGAGAGAAATCCGTCGATTTGAAGACCTAGGGTTACGGTTCCATCGTAGGAGCGATTTCTCCGGTGGCCGTAGCTTATTAGGATCAGCATCGGCTTCATCCTCGCCGTTTGGGGATAGATCGTGTTGGAGGAGCTCGGAATTGAGCCGAGGCTGTTTGTTTCCGTCGTCGTCTTCGCATGGCTTCTCTTGGCTCCGTTTCTGGATCCATCGCTCTCTCAGATCGAGGATCGAAACGTAGTTCGCAGGCAAAGAGGGACGTGACTTGTTGGATGATGCATCCATCAGAAGTCGAAATCAGAAATTGTAATTTGTGAGCAGCAACGAATGCGAGATCACAGATTTGGAGGGAATTTGGTGACAGGCGGTGTAGCTTTCCTTCTTCTTGGGACGGGGGTTGGAGTTTTGAAACGGCGTCGTTTCATCTCTTTTGTGAATCTGCTACGATTCTTCGTCTCGGAAGGTGATAATCATTGTGGGCTTGTGGCTGCGTTTTAGACAACCTATTGTGGGCTGGGCTGAGAAGATTTAATAAGCCCAAATTGGCCCAACTAGCATATATCAATTACAGCTTATACCTTATAGTTTAGGTTTTTCACTTATATTTTGGTCCAAGGTTATATATATATTTTTTTCGGTTGTCCACTGGTTCAATTTTTTTGACATCCACTGGAGTTGAACCCCAAATCTCGTGGATGTGGAGCATGCTGTTTACCACCTAAGCCAACTCCCTTTAGTCCAAGGTTATATATATAGGATTCACTTTGAATTGAAGTGTCAGCTCAGTACATAGGAATTAGGAAGCACAACACAGTTACAAGGAGAAAGGGGGATTTTGAACTTGTGATCTAATAATCATAGACATTAAATTGATGATGGTTGAGTGTAAGAAGACAAGTTAACTATAGATTCATAGGCTAAGGAAGTAAGGATAAGTTTATGTAAAATTTATGGAGTCAAAAAATGTGTTTCATTTCCCATATAAAGTATTAGATCATTACACAAATGACATTTGCAATCTCATAAGACATGATATCATATTCTTGTAGTGGGGGAAAAGATCGAACTTTGTAATCTTAATGTCAAAGTTATACATATATTATATATATACACACTAAATCATCTATACATTAGTACTCTCTCCGTTTCAAAAAATGTGACCTTTTAGAAAGGAATTTTCATATTACCTAAATCACTCTTGTAAAAGTTATGCATGTTGTTTATCAAAAAGAAAAAGCATGCCTGCATGTTCTACTTTTTCAATGATTGATGTTAGCATGAGGGGTATATCCGGAAAGTAGAGGGAAAAAATATAAAATGGTCATGTATTTTGAAACAACCTAAATTGTCTAAAAGGCCATATTTTTTGAAATGGAGGGAGTACCCTAGAGCTAGGTACATTTGGCAAAGGACAAGGCAGAATCCTCCACGGCTTCGAGATTAAGTTGATTAACCCGGCTATGTCAGCAGAACGAGAATGGAGCATGAATTTAATAAGCGAAAACGATCCTATCTTACTTGCTCCGTAAAGAGAATTATGCAAAAGCCTGACTCAATATTATTATAATAAGAAGAAACCATAGGTAGGGCGGAGAGGTACGTGTAGTGGAAGGAGAGGGAGTGGTGTCATTGGAAGAAGGCAACACGTACGCAAGCAAGCAAGCAAACATGGTACATGCAAATTCAAAGCTGCTATTTCCATTGGTAACTGAGCTTATTTTAATTTCGTCACTACGGGAGTGCGTAGTACTAGTGTTCACAGCTTCGAGAATCGTCCACGTGGCGAGGGCGCCAATCAGCGTCGACCGACCGGCATGATGTAAAAATATAGGAGAAGAAGGTGGCGAGAAGTTTAATTGAAAGGACATGGATAGGTGGGGTGCGGTGTAACCACGCATGCATGGCTTGCCCACACGCGTTGTATCTCCTCTCTGGTTGGCCACTCACTTCCACTTCCATTTGGCCACCTCTTCCCCAATTCACATCCCAACCCCCCATCATTTACAAATATGGCTCTGTTATTTCAAAAATTACAAAAAACAACCCCTAATTACTACCACCGTCCACAAACCCATGCTAACTCTAAAACAGGTCCTCATCATAACTATATACTAAAGCGGATCGAGGTTATAAATAATATTTAGCCCGACACGTGTCACCTCCTTATTGGACCACGTCGTCCATCTTTATTAAAATAATTTAATTTGTTTGATTGGTCGAAATTTCATAGAGACCCCACATTAGATTTATTATTGTCTACTAATTCTCATTTTAATTAATTAAAATTTAATAAAATAAACTATTGTGTGCTATAGAATTTATCCAAATAAAAACAAATCCTAATTTATCGTATGCATATGTAGCCAAATTTTAAAAAACATCTATCTAATATATTGGTTGAAATAAAGTATGCCTATCTAAAAAAAATCTATCTAATATATTTTAAAAATCCTAACTTACTTATGCACATCTAAAAACTTAGATACGAATATCTTACATTTAACTAAAAACTAGGTATGGTACCCATAAGATAAAAAATTGAAGAAATTATACATAATTTTACATTTATCCGACTATTACCACTACAAGAAAAAGTACTTTGGGCGACAAAATTTTTTTGTCGCCCAAAGCCTTTATTTTGTCGCCAAAACTCGATAGCGACAAAAATTGTTTTGTCGCAGGTTTGTCGCCAAAACCTCGACGCCCTACCCCAAAGCCGTCAACATTGTACTTTGTCGCTCAAAATTATACATGGCGACAAAAGATGGTTTTGTCGTCCTAGGCCTTTGACGACAAAAGATGGTTTTGTCGTCCTAGGCCTTTGACGACAAAAGCTGGTTTTGTCGTCCTAGGCCTTTGACGACAAATGGTTGTTTTGTCGTCCTAGGCCTTTAGTGACAAATGGTCTTTTGTCGTCCTAGGCCTTTAGTGACAAATGCTGGTTTTGCCGCTCCATCAAAATTATTGGTCGAATTTTGTGTGTTTTTTTTGTTTCCTGTTAGGTTGTTGTGCATATACAATGAAAAACTGGACAAGAGTTTCAAAAGGTGCTACACTTTATATATAGATTTCAATGCTTACATCCCACTAGAGTGTTCAAAAGAGAGTTTGTACTACATATGTATAGTAATTAGCTAATAGAATTGTCCTGGATAAGCAACATTATATACATAACTAGTGTACCAAAATAGCCATATGAGCAATCTTTCCACTTACTATTTAAAGGCAACATACATATACATATTGTACCAAAATAGTCGTGCGAGCTAGCCAACACAACTTCAAAAGTCTCCTCTTCAAGCCCTAAGAATGAAAGCAAAAAGAGATTAGGCAATCTACCTTCGGCATAAATCATAATGAAAAGTTCAGTATATTGTTTATACTAAAAACATATTCAAAACCAACACAGCAATCTAATTCATTCAAATCAGTCACATTGTAGATAAAATCAGCACAAAAGAATATATAGCACAACAGTTTTCCTCATTCCAGACACAGAGATACAATTTAGTCACCTTGTAAACATCATTTTCACAAACCAATTAATTTTAAATTAAACAGATTTAAGAAACGTAAAAACTGCAATACAACTCAGCCTTATACCCAAATTAATTCTTGCATATTAATCACCTTATTTTTTCATCTTAAATCCTATAGTCCTATGTAACTGACATTGCAAACTAAGCATCACATGCACAATGTTATCAGTATAGTATGGATGAAATCATCCACCTACTTTCAACGGTGCTATTTGAGTTTATTAAGATGTCAGAACACTATAAATTGCTTCAATAACGAAACACAGCGCACATGATTTGGTGAAGACATTTATTTCCTGCAACATTCAGGCCCCTCTTCTCTTTGCATTTTCAGATCATCCACTTAGTACTAATCAGCATTCCAACTTGAGATTCATCGAGCTATTCCTGCTGAAACTTATACCTAATCACTTTTTTATTTCTAATAGCTCTTAACATTCATTTGAGTAGTTCAAGCATGAAGCTTTTGCCCAACAAACACGAATGAATTAGACCAAGAAACACCTTAAGCATTTACCATAATTCCCCATCAGATTTATTTATCAAATAGAAGCAAGCATAAAAGTGAGGTATAATAATTACCTTACTTCTAGAGATTCATGGCAAAGAGAGCATCCAATTTCTCTTGCATTGCATGGATATCTGCCTTCATTTTTGCTTCATTCTCTTCAGCCTCCTTTTTCATTTTCTCAAACTGTCCTAGCATTTGAATTTTATCCTCTTTAAGTCCTTGAATCTCTGACTTTAGCCCAGCTTCTCTTTCCTTTGATTCCTTCTCTAGTTGCTCCTTTAGTCTAGCTTCTCTTTCCCTGGATTCTTTTTCAATTTGCTCCTTAATTCCAGCTTCTCTTTCCCTTGAAGACCTTTCCATTTGCTCCAATTGTACAGACATTTGGTGAGCAAGTTCAATACCTCCATCTGATCTGTCCTCTGTAGTTCGTTTAGGTGGTTTAGGACCAAACCCGAACCCATTAATATACCCGGAGGTTGTGCCCAAAACCTTCATGTACGCTTCTTGCACTGTCAAATTATCAACTCCGTGTAGTTCCAATTGTTGCTTATGAAGATCTTTAAACTCTTGCAACTTTTGTTCAGCAACTGGATCCCAAGAGTTATCCTTACGCCTGAACATTATAACAAAAAAAGAGTAACATACCTTGTAACATCTCAGAAATTATGATTCTTATTGAACAGCCAAAGGTTAAAGCTCTACTTCAAGCATACCATTATATAGTCCAGGAGCAGAAGTTGAACATGGAGAATAAACTTTCAAACAAGTAAATGAAACACATGGATGACTAGAGCCCAACTTTTTGTCTTTTTTAGTAACATACCTCTTTGTCTTTTCCCATAATCTGATATATTCTGGCTCAGGTGGTGGTAGAGATGCAGTAGATCCTATTGTGGCACCTTCACAAGCTTCTAATCCATTCTCTGTATTTGTGTTGGCTTGTTCCGATGGCTAAGATGAATTTCCAGGATCAGGATCTTTTCTCTACAAAGTAAAAGTTAGTGAGCTGGTACTCTTTGTCTTTTCTCTACAAAGGAATGATGAATCAAAGAAGAGTTGCAATATTACCATCATGTCTAGAATTCTAGCCGTGGACTTAGATCCTTGAAGGCCTGGTACCTTTTGTTTTTTCCTATTCCTTCGATTTCCATTGCTAATACGCTACAAATTCATATATATATATAATTGTATCACAAGATTAGTTTTATTGGAAGTATGAAAATAACAAGGTTAAAAGAATCAGCATATTTATGAAATGTATGTACCTTTTGCCTTTCTGTCCCCCAATAATTCCGTACGAGCCAGTCCCATTCCTCTATTTTAATATTCTCGGGACGATTTTTGATTGCTTCAGCAATGGTGTAGCCATTGAAATGTTTCTCCTTAAGCCTATAACGGTAGTGTCGATAAAGTGACTGACACTGACTCTCCACAGCTTTAGTGACATGACCCTTCTGGCAGATTCCATTTAGCCTACATATGTATATGCATAAATCAGTCAAAGAAAAAGTTAATTAGACAACTCTGAATGCTTTCCTTTCACACCACACACCATAAGCCCATAAAAATCACAACAAAACTCATACAAACATAAGATAGCTAATTGCATTTTTACCACCATTATTGCCGTATACTATATAGCTCAAGAATGCATCTAATTTTCTTTTCTCTACCCTATATATATTTTTTGCCAAACAGAAAATGGAAATAGGAAATCCCAGAATTTCAGGGTGAAATTAAACAGGAAGATTGAAAATGAAAGCATAAAGCTACAATTACTTGCTTAGTCTTACAAAAACATCAGTCCTAGATTTTGACCAGTTGGAAAATGTAAAAGATCACACTACATTTCTATATATTCAAGTTAAACTACTAGCCAAAAGTTGTACCTTGATCATGGCTAGGAGTCTTTTTTTTTTGTCGGTTGGAATCTCCTTCCATCTCCTAAAAAAATATGCCATGAAATAAAACCATGAATAAGTTGTATATAAATGAACCAGGAAAGAATAATAAATATATAAATGATGTGTTATAATACCTGTAATCTAATGGTAACATTGTTCTTACCAGAGAGCTAGCTTCGGTAACAAATTGATCTGAATTCTTACCAACTATTCTCCTCATAGCAGCATTTATGGTTAGTGTAGGATTAACCCCAAGTCTATGTTCTCTCTCATCATTCCACTTAAGAGCTCGAGTTTGACCACGAGTCTTTGTCCCTTATATTAATAAATGCAAATAGAAGCATAAACAAAAGCATTATCAATCAAATTGACTATATTTTAGCCAAATCATGAAACGAAAAGGCCTTGAGCACTACCCAAAATTATGAAAACAATTAAACTCACGAGCAAAACAATGATTTCCAAAGGCATTTTCATTTTTCATAACACATGATAAACTATGTGCACTTTCAATGATGTCACTGATTTTGAATTTCCTAAAATAATTTGACAAAAGACTAGTGCTTTATCTGACATTGAAGACCTTCGTCTTAAAAATGAGGGCCTCTTCATTTTTGTTTCTTTGTATTACTTTAAATTTCCCAATAGCACCTACTAAATCAATCCTATTGCATCGTGGACTTATTGGAAGTTTTGACTAATATCTAGTCCCACTCAAGTATGCAGCCTGCCTTTTAATTTTATAGACCCCCATATGTATGTCAGATTCAATAACTAGTCCCAAATTAAAATAAACTAATTAAAGAAAATAAATGATGATGACTTTTGACCAACATCATGGACTTATTATTTGTTCATTTTTTTCGCTGGTACTATATATATTAGAACATCCACTTGCATATGCAATCCACCCATCATTATTTAATTTATACATTTGAAGTTTATAAGTTTATATAGATCCAATTATTCCCCACTACAGTTGCAAATTTAGGAAGTGACTTGTCAATTTAATGAGAAGCAACTTAAGAATCAATAAGTTATAAACCTATTAACCACTACTTCTTGTCTGACTAGAAAAGGAATTAAAATGGAATTCTGAAACTGAGTAACCTAATGCTAAAACTAAGCTTTCTCACCTTGGGATGAAGCTTGACGTTGCGATTGTTCAATTCTACGTCTTTGCCTAGATGATAAACAACTTTGTTGAGAATCCCTTCCTTGAGTGGAACCTTGCTGATGTTGTTGGAGCTGGGAGTGACACTCTGATGTAGTCATTAATCTGCTAAGAACACAATCAGGACTTAGTATATGGCCAGAATATTATTCCACGTATATGGTAAACAAGTTATAGCACTTAACCCTGAATTCTAGTAATTAATATGCTTAGACATTCAAAACAGTGTTAAAGTAATGAAATGTATCATACATAATTTAAGACAAACTACATGCAAACCTTCTTTTAATATACAACTAATCTAAATTGGGATCTTCCTCTTCCTCAACATCAGTATCCTCCAAGTCAAAGTCAATATCTTCCTCCTCCTCTTCCTCCTCTTCCTCCTCCCCATCCTCTTCCTCCTCCTCTTCCTCCTCTTGGATCTCCTCATCGATATTAGCCAAGTCTGGATCCAGGTCACTTCGCACAATCAAAATCTCAGTATCACTCCCTTCCCTCACCTCTTCAATGTCAGGCAAGTCATCTTGCCAAGATCCCAAATGATCTTCCTCCTCATTTATACTACCATCCATTGGAAGATCGAAATAATTTCGAGGGCTTGTCTTGATTACTACTCTCCATTGTGGTTCTTTATGAGTATGAACATAAAATACTTGATGAACATAAAAGACTTAATTCCATATTGCATCAAATGTAGCCACATTGTATGTCGATCTTTACAATGAAATAAAAGGCAGTCATTACAAGGGCATCTCATCACATCTCCTCGATCTTTACCCTTAAATGCAAACTCTAGAAATGCATCAACTCCCTCAATATACTTTGGTTGTCTTCTATCAAATGCCGACCTAGTAATCATCCATGTTCGATCTATATTCATGATCGAAAGGAATGCTCGCTCTAATTAAGCAACATTAGACTATAGTTAGAAAATATCTAAAGTTATAGTTACCAGGACAGTTGTCAGCATTATCAATTAGTTCCTTCAAAGAATGCATATATAATAAGACATTTGACAACAAGCATGCTGCTACAATAATAAAATAATATAATAGTGTACATTTAAACAATCGGTTAGTTAACACACGTGGTTTTTTTTTTTGTCTTTATCTTCATTCTTAATCATATATAGTAGCATATATATATATTTCTAACACTAAAAAGACGTACATCAACTTTGAAAGTGAATTCAACATCATTTTATTCTTAGACTAAGATAAACTACTGTACCAAAGTATTAAATTTAAAGTAAAGTGGATCATGAAGACTATGCTTTAGAAATACCTTTTCTTGTGAGCCTAATTGAAGAGCAACAGCCAGCTAGCAACTCAGTGGCACATCCACTATGCCCTTGAAGGTGCAGAAATTGACAACTCGATTGGAGACAACGGAGACGCAACAACCAACAATTTTTGTGTTAACCTTACAAGAACATAAAATAATAATTAAGTCAAGGACCGTAATATACTATTCAAATCAGATCAAATTAGGTCAACAATACTAGTGATCATCATCATTTAATTAATATTTTAAATTATAACATTGTAGTAAAGGATGATGGATGCAAGACTATTTCTAAGCCATTTGAATTGACTGGTGCTTAAAATGAGCTGACAAAAATTCATCAATTTAGACCTCCAGATAACAACTAAAATTAGATTCATAATCATTTTTTCAACTCTAATCATTCATGCTATCACCTATGAATGAGGCTGGTTTTTAACTGAATTAGAGTTTGAATCAGAAATTATTTTGAATTCAAGTATTAAGCTTTTTTGCCACTAAACTAAATAAAAGATGAATTATTAGAATGATAGTAGAAACACATTGGTAATTTAATCCTATGTCTCCTGAGGTTTAACTAGAAGGTACTACTTATTAAATACCCTATAGACAAATTTCTCAGACTACTTATTAAATACCCCATAGAAAAATTTCTCTTTATGATATTACTCAGGAAATCCAAAGGAAATGAGAAGAAAAAGCTGGTCCATATGATGCAATGCAAAAGCAATCGAGAGATTAGCATGCATAAGGTGCATTAATGATAAAAGAAGTTATAATGAAATTAGCTTTTGACTCCAATATTCCAAGCCTTGAACTAGGCTCAAGCGTAAAGATGAAAAAGGGAAGGCCACAGTGGCCAACAAAACAAAACATATCATAAAAGTCAATTAGATCTTATCAATTATCAATTTACTTTGTGATTTGTTGGGATCTATCAGCAAACATTGATCACTAAGGGAATCAGATTTTCATGATTAAATGTCTAAATGTTGCCTTACATTCAGCTGGTCTACAACACTTGTATATAAATGACCAATCAATCTGATAATAAAAACAACAGTTTTTTTTTACTAGATTTCATGAGAACAAATGGCATATGAGTTTCCACAGAGGTGAATTTTTTATCCAAGAAAGAACAAGGAGAAGTTGAGCTACATTGGCAAACAAGTAGTGAAAGAAGCAAGTACCTTCAAACTTGCTTCTCTTTAGGTAGCAAGTCCTGAAACAGAGGAAACAAATGAGCACATGATGGTTAATTTGACAACATGTGGTGGTATAAATTGAAGCTGTGAGGTCTTTCGACAAAGGATCGACAAAGAAAAGAATTACAGAGATTCACTACAAGTGTACTATCAAGTTATTAAGATAGATTCATTTCTCAGCTCAAAATGTTCCCAAATTTCTGATGATTTGTTTCTAAACTAGTGGCAAGTGAAATTATCAAGGGCATCAGGGATAACAAACAACTGATGAAATCATGTGACAAAGAAAAGAATTACCGACCGTAATTCAAAGAACTACCAGATATGGTGCGTTTACAATGTGCTCTTTCATCTAAGTGATTTTATCTGGTGCTATTTGAGTTATGAAGATTCTTTTGAGTATCTACATTGCCTAACAGATTACTGATTAAGTTGAGGATTATGAACCAGTCCATGCAACTCCTTTCTCCCTCTCTTTCACCTTATTTGTGGTTAGTAACCAGTTCAAAGTGAGGACAATCGAGTAAGAAAGACACATCGCTCAGAAAATTTTGCCTAATTTATCCAAGGAATGCTAATCCCACTATAACTCTATAAGAACCCTAAAATTCCTTTTGATACCTCAAATTCAGTCATGAAGTACTCAATTGCACTAACAATAGGCTCCTTCCCTGCTAGGGAACGCAACAAATTAGAAATTCGCAAAGGAATCAAACCATCAGGAGAGGCGAACTACTTACAGCTTCGATTCAAAGCCTCCTCGAGCTAAGGCATGCAAGCAGAGATCGAGAAAGCCAAGTGAAGACAGGCGAAATGAAGATCGAGCGAATACCTTAGGCGTTCGGGCAGCGAGAAGACAGGTGAAGCTTGGCCATGGAAGGGAGAGAGCGGAGAAGACAGGTTCGAAGGGTTTTGGTTTTGGAAGACGAAGAGTCGCAAAGGGATTATATTTGACAATAATAATAAAATTTTGGGAGTTTGATTTTCCCACAAAAATTTTACCTTGCCCGCTTATTTTGCTAAGCGACAAAGAAATCAGGTTCCCTCTCTCTTAAAAAAAATAAAATCTAAGAAAATTAAAATATAGGGCGTCAAATAAATACGTTTGCCGCCCCAGAACAAGCGACAAAAGCTAAATTTGTCGCTGAAAATAGAATCTGGGCGACAAACAACCAATTTTGCCGCAAAAAAAAAGTTTGAGCGAGAAAAAAATATTTTGTCGTTAAACTTCCTCTTTGGGCGGCAAAAATAACATTGTCGCCCTTTATTTCATTTTTTGTCGCCCATACCCTATTTCTTGTAGTGTCCTTTTGTAAGAAAATCCACGCAAGTTCAAGTCGTGCCTGGACACTAACACTAGTTTTATAGTGTATGTTGAGGTTATGTTCCTGATGGGTGGTATATTTGGAGAGGTGGGCCATTTTGAGGGTGGTGTATTGTAATTTTTTTGAAAGTGGAATGAGTTTGAACATGGATGGACCGCTTTGAATAAGGAAGAACCAGATGTCCTGGTTTTGAAAGAAGAGCCACAACACCACGTACCCCACTGTGGTATCCCATGTGTCACTTGCTCCTCTTCCTCCCTCGCCGGTGCCTCTCTCCCATTGGCCCCACCTTCTCCCATTCATTCCCCCTTCTCTACGACCTAATACTCCACTAATATACATGATACACCCTCCTTCCATATCTCAACATCACCATCCCACCACCAACCAAGCCCACTCTCTGTTTCCTCCCATCTCCCCCCATAGGAAGCTTCCATCTTCAAGAAGCACCATTTGAAGCCAAGAACTTATATCTGGAGCCATGATGGTTCAGACCCTGATCCCATCATGCTCCTCGGCTTCCAAAACAGATGAGATTCTGTCCAGATACAGGCCCATAGCCCCCAAGCCAGAGCACCCTGTTCCAAACAACACCACCAACACTGACGAGGAAGCTCATCCTAATCATCATCACAAGATGATCAAGCACTCGCCTTACCTCAGAAACATATGGGCTCATCTCCAGGCAAGGCCCACCAGGGCTAGAAAGAGAGGCAGGGGCTCATCATCACTCACACCTTCCCTCAAAAGACACCACAAGTTCCCCCCACCGCAAGTCCAAGTACAACCCCCTTTCTTGGGCCTCTGTTCCCCTCCTTCTTCTTCCTCTTCTTCTCCTCCATTAACCTTCATCTCTCATAACCATAATCTAATGCATGAGAAGCTACTCACACTCCCTCTCCTTTCCCCCTCATCTCCCTCCTCATCCCAATCTCCCTCAATTGATGTGGGTTTCAGCCTAAGCATGAGAGCGGCATGTCATCAAGGTCATGCCTTGGAAGACAAGGATCTCATTCTCCAACTCAAGCCCATGAGCGGAGGGGCTTCCCACGTCATCATCTCACCAAAGCCCATAAGGCCAATCGGGTCCACCATCAGGGTGGGGCCCATACGCCCGGCCCATACAGCCCACTCCAGGCCCAACAAGAAGCCTGATGAGGTGGAGGCTGACGTGGAGGCAGAGGAGTTGCCGGCCGTGGTCACCGACTCCAACAACAGGGTCAGGATGGTCAACTCCGCCTACAAGGAGCTGGTGGGCCAGCCCGAGTGCAGGTGGCTTGACACCCTCCAGACTGCCACCGTGGCCGGCACCAGGATCAGCGGTGGGGTCATGCTCCACATGGCATCCGGGTCGGACCTGCCTAACGGGTTCTCTTGCTGGGCCCGGATCGAGTGGGGCCAGGAGTCCGTGGATGCGCTTTGTGACGTGGTCAGGCTGTGTTGTGACACCAAGGACTACTTGTTCACCTGGAGGTTTCACACCAGACTAGTTAGCCCCACATCTTAGCGTTACGTTAGCCGAATTCTCTAAAAAACATAGCGCCCTTGTACCCAAGGGGACTGACTTTCCGCTAGCGTTTTCGTTCCTTGATAGCTTGTTTTTTGTAAGGCGTTCTTGTCATGTGACTCCTGATGTGCATATAGCTAGGAGGTATGTATGGTAAATGCAGCAGCAGACAATGCATGTACCAACTATGTAGTAGGATAGGTTAGTAGTAGAAATGTGGTAGCTGTGTTAGTTTTTCTGTACTAGTGTTTTTGTAGCTGTTTGTTTATCTACATGAATGATATGCATGTATAGATAGGATTATAGTAGTACATCAGGAGAAAAAAAATCATAAATGATGAGACGTTGCCAGATGTGTCAGCAATATTTTTGCAGCTTACTTGAGCAAACCAAGGGAAATGTTTTATAGTGATATATGTCCATGACAAATATTGGCATCCTATAGGGGGAGGGATTGTATAGGTAATATGACAGGACACATCTTAAGTTTGAATGTTGTCTGCATGTGATTTCAGTGAGATCTAGAAGTAGAAGAAGCATCTTAAGTTTGAATGTTGTCTGCATGTGATTTCAGTGAGATCTAGAAGTAGAAGAAGCATGAGAAGTAAAATAGCTTCAAAAAGGAGCAGTGAATGGAAAAAGATGAGTCAGAGAAAGTGAAGTTATTCTCCCAAAAGAGGAGCTTTAGCATTTTCTGCACTTTTTAGCAAGGCCTCAGGATACATTACGAGACTACGAGTGTTCTTTGATGAACAAAAATGTTCATTGTATGATATTTGTTTTTGGTTGAAATTCATTGTATGATATTGGAAAAGGGTAGTTTCAACAACACATTTGAAACCAGAATGCCACGAGAAAATCCCATAACTTTTGTTCATCAAAGATTGATAAGGAGTTCAAGTTAGGAAATTTCCTGTAATTTCCCTACCAAAAACCAGTACCCAATTTAACTAGCTCGTTCTACTATACAACTACAAGAATGACTATTAAACCCGCCAAAAAGCCCGGCCCAACAAACGATGACTCCGCTCTTTTTACACGGCCCATCAATTTTCTCTTCATCCACATATTATTTCTAAAGAATAGTTAATTGCACAAAGCCACAAAAGATGGGATTAAGAAATTAAAATTCAGATTAAGAAGATGTAAGAAAATAAAGTACCAAAAATCTATCTATCTTAGGCTAGTGTTACATATCTACAAATTCTTTGGCTTAGTGAACGCATGCATTGTGATAGTCTTACTTAGGATAGTTTTCATGTTGATTTGTTAAGGTTTAGTAAGATTTAGGTAAGCACTGACGTAGGACCATGCATAGATATATATATACACACATGACACACCCTATATTATATTGCACCTACTTCAACCAATATTTATAATAGAACTAGTGAGCTAGCTTTGATTTTAATTACGGAGATAATATATGTGTTGATAAAATCTGCCAAAACCATATGGTATAGCTTCCAACCCATTGCCGATTTCATCCAGTTTCGGTAGAAAAGATGTGTGAATTATCATAAACAATTTGTGGTAGTGCGTAAGGTGTTTAACTATGATGTAGGAATATTTCGTTTATTAAACCCGGAATCGGGTTTTGTTTATGGTTTACTCGTTCTCATTTTTACTTGGTCAACGGGGTTTCGTTGAATAGTTGTAGGAAGACCCAGAATTCAGGCATTTTGAACTTTGACCCATTACAAATTGTCATTACTCTGAATTAAATTAGTAAGAGCCAAAATGTAAGAATGATAGCGGCGTAAAACAAGGATGCATGATGTTCAGAACATCGATATAAACATATGAAATTTAAACTCTTAACGTTCACATTATCTTTTTGAGATTTGACTTTCATATTGCGCTCAAAACTTACACAGGTATGGAAGGAATAAAAGCTCGATGATAAGTCAGAAGGTTCTTGCACAACAAGTAAGTATGTTAATATAGTTGAAAGTTAGTTTCATTCAACTAATTAAACCCAAGTTGAGGATACCTATCTTAAAGCCCAAGACATATTATAAATTAAAAAAACTATCGATATAAACTTTATACAATATCTTAATTATGAACTCTTTTAATATCCTAATACATATAATTAATCCCCAAACAATTTGGTCAGAAAATTCAAGCGCTTTGAACATATTTAAATTGGTTATTGGATGCAGTATTCAGTGACATCACACAGGCTTTATATGATTATGTTTTAAGAGACATTTTATTAGAATGCTAGTTTAAATCTTATAAGAGAAAATAATAAACTACATAAAAACCTAAATAATTCCCCCATTAATGCATACATTACAAATCATGAGAACCTTCTTCAACAGTATTTTTTTTGTGGGAAAATCCCTTTCCTCGGACCCACACTCTTCTTGTAGCTTGACCATTCAAATGATTTGATCCAGTCTTCTCTCCTAATCCACATGGACCACATCTTACTCATTTAAATACCAACTAACATTTGGCCAAACAAAAGCTCCCTAATAATGAAATCACAACTAATCCAACCAAACACCAACTACAATCATCCTCCAAAAACCCACAAAGGCAGAAAAAATATGGTCACATCCCTCATCATTTGTGGGAGCGGTAGCTTACCCAGAGAAGAAGAACAAGAACAAGAAGAAGATAGACAGCTAAACCACCTCCATGAAAGATCAATTCAGAGTGCAGGATCAACCCCTCGTAAATCCTCATCATCAAGAAGAAGTAGAAGCCATCATCACAAGAACCCGTATTCGAATCGTGGGCTCGACAAGTTCACGGCTTTGCTAGCTGAAATCGAAGAGCAAAAGCAGGTGATCTACTCAAAGAATGACCCGGATGAGATCAGGTTTGTTCAGTTTGATTACTCCAAAGACAACAATTGCAAGCCCATTGTGATCAAAGTCAAGCCAGGCAATCAAAAGGCGGAAATCGGTCAAACCCAAATGAAGAAGAGGCAGAGTGATCCTGATCCTGATCCAAGAATCGATCTTTACGATAGGAGCGAAGCGCTGGATAACGCCTCGATAAAGGGTAATAATGTTAGGAAGAAGAAGAAGAGCTTGTTGAGGAGTTTGAAATTGCAGAGATTGCGAAAGCCGAGTTGTTACTTGCCTGCAATGGTGATCTTGATACTGATCTTCTTGGCCTTGTTTGGGAGATCAGTTGCAATCTTGTGTACATCAATTGGGTGGTATATGATTCCCACCATTAGCAAGTGGAATTTGAATTCAAGAAGGTCTTTCAAGAAGAAAGGATTGGTGGGTCATCAAGGAAGGGGAGAATCTACAAGAACTTGCTGAAGATTTTTGGAAATTTTCTTGTAAATTTTGCTGGGTCATGTTTGTTCATATGCTTGATTACTTTGGGTTTGAAAGCAAACTCTTTCTAACATGTATGATAGATGTTGATATTTGTTTTTATTTTTGTGGATAGAGAGAGTTTGTACATTGAGGAAAGTACAATATGAAAAAATGTAAATAAAAGTGGCATCTTTGTGAAATTCTGCCAAACACCAGCTCTATATGTTATTATTTTGTATAGAGCTACGTTATTAACTCATGATGAAGTGAACATTTTACATACATGTTAATTTGATATTTAAATTTTGAGAGTGTATGTTATTTTGAGGAGTTTATACACTTTATTCCTCAATGGGGCAAGTATCTATTTAGACATGTCTTGGTCAACATCGTCATATATGTATGCAGACACGTTAATCAAGTGATCAACAGAATCATATGAAAAGTATAAAATAATTTTGTTGCCAGCTATACGTGCTAGAAAACGCAATTGTGAACCAATTAGCTTTGATTAATTCTCAGCAACAGATTGCGATAGCAATTCAATATTTATTATTCGTATCTGTTTAGACAGTTGAAAATCCAATCAAATATTAAATATGTGATTATGATGTATCTGTAAGCACGTTCGTTTCTTACTAATTTTACAGAACAGAAATATTATTCTGATGCCATTTTTCTCAAATCTATTTGGGCCTTTTATGTTAGCCCATCTTGTCTAGGGCTTATGTACAACGGTCTCAATTTGTCCATTTACCTCCTTTACACTTCAAATTGTACATTATGCTCTCATTTTGGATGTTATATATTGCATACAAAATGGGCAATTGAGCAAATTCTTACGTACAATCACATGATGGAAGCCAATTACGAGTGGCATCTTTTTGTAAGTTGAGTTTTGCCGTGGCAGCTCTCTCGTCCAATTGAACAGAATTTCTGGTATCCATCAATTCAATAAAGCAAAACTTTGGCCATGCTAAAATCTTTCGATGGCACGTTTTTTTTACTCGGTGCTTTCTTTTTATCACCATTTTCGGTCAAGTTGTTTATCCTTTCAATTTGATATCTTCATCTCTCGTGTCGGTTTGTCTAGCTACCGATATAAGATGGGGCCTAGTCTTGACCGTCGTCTTCACATCAATAAATTAGGCTACCCCTCTTCAAAGGCTAATCCGTTCGTCACCCATCTCCAACTTTTCTGAGGAAAACTTATCATGAAGAAAGCAGAATTGGTGTTCGTCCCTTCACCAGGGGCTGGGCATCTAGTATCAGCTGTCGAGTTCTCGAAGCGACTCATCGCTCGGGACCCTCGTCGTCTCTCGATCACTCTCCTCACCATGAACTCACCCTTTCAGACCTCAACCCATCAAAACAAACCAGCTCCCTTACAAGAAGAAAGCCCGTCTCAGCCTCGTTTCATCTCGCTCCCGTGCGTCGAGCCTCCGCCAATCGAAGTCCTACAAGAGTCCATTGAAGAGTATATTAGCGCCTTTGTGGCATCACATAGCCATCATGTAAGAAATGAGATCATGACCTTGCAAAAAAGTTCCGAGAATCCTGTTTTTTTGGTTGTAGATATGTTTTGTAGCTCCATGGTTGATGTAGCTGAGGAATTAGGAATTCCTTCTTATGTGTTCTTCACATCCGGGGCGGCCTTTCTCGGCCTCCTCCTCCACCTCCCGGACCGATACAATCGAACGAATATTCCAAAGTTCGATGAGTCCGAACCGGGGATAAAGATCTCAACTTTCCAAAGCCAACTTCCTTCTTCAGCCTTGCCTGATTTTGCTTTTAACAAAGCAGGGTTCACTGCATTTATGAACCATGGAAGAAAGTTTAAGGAAACAAAGGGGGTTATAGTCAACACTTTTGCCGAGCTCGAGCCTTATGCTATTAAGTCCCTAGCAGAAATCTACCCAAACCTAACGGTGTACACCGTTGGGCCAGTTCTTGACCTCAAGGGTCAGGCCCACAAGCCAAGTGACGACGAGCAACGAGCCAGGATCATGAGCTGGCTCGACGATCAACCTGAAGAGTCGGTCGTGTTCTTGTGCTTTGGCAGCGTTGGTTCTTTCAATGAAGACCAGGTAAAGGAGATAGCAGCCGGGCTTAGCCAAAGTGGGCAAAGGTTTATATGGTCCTTGAGGAAACAAACGACATCGGGCGCGAAAAGACCTACTGAATACACGGAGATGGAGCTGAAGAGTGTGCTGCCGGGTGAGTTTTGGGCCTTGCTGGAGGAAGGGAGAGGGCTGGTCTGTGGGTGGGCCCCACAAGCGGAATCCTTGCCCACAAAGGCGTCGGCTCGTTCGTGTCTCATTGCGGGTGGAACTCGACTCTAGAGAGCTTGTGGTTTGGGAAGCCGATAGTGGCTTGGCCTTTGTATGCAGAACAAAGGGGCAACGCGTTCGAGTTGGTGAGCGAGTTGGGCCTAGCAAAGACATGGTTGGGTTCGGGTAATAAGCCGGGTGATCTCGTGATGGCTAGCGAAGTGGAGAAAGCTATAAGGTTAGTGATGGAAAAGGATGATCCGGTGAGGTGTAAGGTTAAGGAAATGTCAGAGGTTAGCAAGCATGCTCTAATGGATGGTGGGTCATCATTCAATTCAACAGGATGTTTTATTAAGAGCATAATTGGAGAGGAGATATGAGCTTTGAGTCTTCCTTGTACTGTGAATTTGTGAGGCTTGCTTTTAATGTGTAGGGTTTGGGAATGCCGAATGCCTATCATTTTGCTCTTAAATAATGAAACTCACAGTGTGGTTTTATTGTTGGATCCTATTCCTAAATAGAGGATTAATTGTTACAAGCTTACAATGCTATAAGAATCTACAATAGGGACGAGTAAGATTAATATTGGAATGAAAAGATTGCCACGAGGTTTAAAATAAGGCCACCTAAGTCTGAAATGTTGCACAAAAACCCTGAGTTCTTGCAAGGAGTAGTATAAAAGAAGGTGTATATGTAGATAAAATGATTTGATAAAACACAATGTATTCGCCTTTCAAAAGCGCTAGACGTGAGACGATCCGCAACGGTATTCGCCTTTCGATAACGGAAATGGTCTAGCTCATCCAAACATGCCCTTGCAAATTATCATGGAGCTTATCATGATTCATGAATTTTTCATATCTTGGAGCACATGTGCGGCTCACAGATTGCGCCTTATCCCAATTGCAATTATGCAAAGTGCAAACAGATGAATGGTGCATTGTGCAAAATATAATTGAGTTTTGACGTGACAACACTTCTTCAATTCAACGTTACCAAATCTCTTATTTATTTTTTGTGGTGCTGAATTTTCCGATGGTCTTCCTGAACTTTCTCCTGTGCCAGCTTGTCTATTAGGCTCAGCAATCCACAATATCATCATCCAACATCTTCAAAGGTTCATCACTTTGTCCTACAATTAATCTCCTTGCCTTCAAGAAAACTTACCATGAAGAAAGCAGAGTTGGTCTTCATCACATCACTAGGAGCCGGCCATGTTGTCTCAGCTGTCGAGTTCTCGAAGCGACTCATCGCTCGAGACGCTCGTCTCTCCATCACCATCCTCACCATGGACTCACCCCTTCAGGCCTCAACCCTTCAAAACAAACCAACTCCACTCCACGGGAAGAAAACCCGTCCGAGCCATGCTTCGTCTCCCTCCCGAAAGTCGAGCCTCCGCCAATCGAGGCCATGCATGAGTCCTTTGTAGCGTACATCAGCGCCTTTGTGGCGTCTCATAGCCACCATGTAAGAAGCCAAATCATGGCCTTGCAAGAAAGTTCTGAGAATCCAGTTGTTTTGGTTGTAGACATGTTTTGCACCTCCATGGTTGATGTAGCTGATGAGCTAGGAGTCCCTTCTTATGCGCTTTTCACCTCCGGTGCAGCCTTCCTCGGCCTCCTCCTCCTCCACCTCCCGGAACGGTTCGATCGTGTTAGGATCGGTGTTAGTATACAGACACTGTTACCTAGGGGGTAACAGTAAACTGGGCAGCGGAAATTGATAAAACAATACTAACACAAGCAGGTAACAGTGGGTTGACACGATTACTTATAGTGGAAACCCTCAAACAACCAACTAGTTGTTCAAGAGAAAAACCACTCCCTCGTTAGAGGAGTTTGAATAATCACTTTTATTAATGCCAATTACAAGTTCCTTCAAGGCAAACAGGGACTTCAAGTAGTCTAATCCAATCCCAAGATTATGCACCTACAAACCCTAGTTTCTCAGCCTAAGAAACAAGTATAACAAAAACTAAGAGTGATTATCAAAACCTTCAACGAAGCTTTTCTTCTTGTTCACTCTTCTCGAGCACTTCTCTTCTCAAGCTCTTCTCTTCTTTTCGTAATCGGTGGTTTCTCAACCTCAACTCAATCATATTTATAGGCTAATCCCACGTGAGATATGATCCCATACTCATATATCCACGTGTATTTATCCCATAAATAATCAGATTCTTCTTCAACAAACTCTATCATATCTTCTCTTGATCTTATCTTCTTCAACAACTCTATCATATCTTCTCATGATCTTATCTTCTTCCCAAATCCTTTTCATAGTTGTTGGATGTGATCTTCTTGATATTCCCACGTGTATCCAGGCCCATTTAAGCCCATAAACACGGCTCATTAGGGTTCCGTTCAATACCCTACGCGCTTACTAAGTATAGTAAGGCGCTGCTCTGCAGACGCTGTTGTTCCCTCACACTGTTCCCTCACATCAGCTTTCATTTTTCCTTGGTTATTTTTCCTTCAATCAATACACTCAAACACAAGGTTAAATGATATAGAGTTTGTCATCGTCAAAACAAGAGAATGATGACGTTGAACGCATGGTAACAGTTAACTGTTTCCCCGGAGGTAGCAGTGTAACTGTTTTCCTGTTTCAAACTTCATCTTGTGGAAAGTAATATTGTTGACTTGGTAACAGTTCAACTGTTCCCAGTGACTGTTACCCATGAGAACAAATGACTATCCAACATTTTCCCCCTTTTTGATGATGGCAAACTCATAGGGAAAAATCATCCTAAAAACTGTAAAGGCTACAGCATGTATAATATGAAGATCAAGGAATGATTAGTCAGAAAAAGCATTGTTCCCCCTTAATAAAACATAGACTGTTCCCCCTGAGATGAGGACTTACTTCTCATGCGATGTTGTTCCCCCTCAGCAAATGGCTTATACCTGTATCAAACTAAACCAACGCATCTCTACATTTTTCCATTTTCTTCCCCCTTTTGACATCATCGAAAACTCAACAAGTATAGGAAGAAAACAGTACATTGAAACGCAAATCATCAAATAACCATTGATATTAATTATGCAGAGAGTACAAAATAAGCATCACAAAGCAATCAGTTTTATTGATCTAAGCACTCACGGAAACAACAAACAATCACTGCAAAAGCAAAAAATATTTTTGTGGGGGTAGATGGGCTAGGGAATTGAAAGAGGGATCCATTCATGATTTCAAATCAGGTAGTTTTTTTCTTCTCATCTTTCAATAACAACTGCACCATCATCTCTCAACTTTTCAATTAGCTAGGCATTCATTTGGCCATTTTTCTTCTTGTATCCTTTAACCTTTTTTTTTTTTTTAAACGCAGCCTGCCACATAATCAACCACTCAACTGCTTTAACTCCATTCAAAATATTTCTTTTTCTCTCCCTTTTTTTTTGAACTTTTGAGAATCACTGTTCCCTTCATTGCTACCATGAATGGATTAAAAGGCTAGTCTGGATATATTGTAGGTAAAGATATATAAAAGCAATATCCAAACAAAAATGGTTGGGGAACATTGAGATATCCAGACAATTACCTTCAGTAAAAGAGGGGTAACAATCAAGATGTGCTCATAGAAGGCGTTTACCTGATCATCTCAGCTTATCATCTCAGCTTGTAAAGAGGGTTAAAATAGATCAAAGTGTCGTTTTAGGCTTGAAAGAAATATGCTTTTCATGCTCAAGTTGTTGTTACCACTAGCATTAGATAATATACACATGCATTCATGAAGATACAAGTACTACAACTAGCAAAGATCAATACATGGCATTATCCGAAATGGTAGTAACAAGACATACTGTTCCCTATACACAAGTGAGCAACTAGCCAATCATTGAGGGAATTAAAGGACCGGGACTTGTTAGTTTAGAGTGATCATACCTAGAAGCATACAGAGATACTCATCGGGCTTTCTATCCAATGCTTCGGTGAGTATGTCAGCCACCCGATTTTCAGTCCTGTCACTCTTATCTCACCACACATCAAGGTCTTAATTTGTTCTACAAGTGTAGGGTCAGTTAAGCGAAGAACAATATTAATGACATAAGCTTGAACAATGAAAAACTTACGTGACTGTTCCCTTGTCAAAGTCTTGAGTTTCTGCTAGTTGTTCTTGCTCATCTTTGTGTGATGCATTGGGAACATCATCAACACGATCTCTAGTGGTATCATCAAGGATGGATGGAATGTTATCATCAGCAGCATCATTGTTCGCTCCATCACTGTTACCACCAGGTGCTCCATCAATGTTACCAGGTTTATCTTTGTCCTTAGTCACCAAAGGAAAGTTTCCTCTAGTGCTTTTGTGAAGTGAGGATAGATTCCTGTTGTTTCCTGTCAAATGGTATAAGCAGTACCACTAGCCGTTCCCCCTCACTTCATTTTGCAAAAGATCAATTCAAGCTTTTTGCGACCCAGGCGAGCATTGCCTTTTGGGGTCGGTTAGGAAAATAGTAGTGTTGTTCCCTAGGACTAGCAACAAAATATTCAACCATATTAGCTTTAACATCTCCAATTCCTTCATTGTTCTCCTGCTTCACAGATTTATTAACATGAACTTTAGTAGGTGGAACAAAAGTTGGTTGATTATTTCTGTTGTTGTTACCCTGCCAGTGATGTCGGTTGTTCCTTTTTCCATATTTGCTACTGTTTCCACCCTGACAAGACTGACTGAGCCTGGTTCGATTCCTGGGACTCTCACTTCTAGCATAGCTTGACTTATTGTTACCTCTATTACCCTTAAACTTGTGATAGGTTTCTCTTTTCCTACACTGGGTATGGTCGTGACCTCCCTTACCACAATGCCTACAGAAATTGATAATACATACCAAGATAGTATTTAGGGTGAGGTTTTTGAAGAGTTCTTTCCTTGATACGATCAACATTCAAATCTCTAGGTTCTTTACCTTTGGACTGTTTTATAAACATTCTATGGGCAGGTTGATTCGTGTACCATTGATTTTCATCACTTCTTTCCAAGACACCTATCATCTCTTCCAAGTTTTCATTTTTGAATCTAAGACTCTGAATTTCTTTATCTCTAGCTAGAATCATATCATCAACAGACATCTCAGGTTCAATTGACTTTCCTTTGTCACCTGTGTACCCTATTCCATGTCTAGCGGGGACAAATTGTATTGACTGTTTCCCTTCCTTTTCTTTCAAGAGATTACTCATTTCAGACTTAACATTACTCAATTGACTCCTTAAATCATTTTCAGTGCATTTAGCAATGTTTAATTGATCTTTCAATTCAAGACAAGACTTGCAGGGAACAGTGGAAACAGTGTTGTTACCTACATCATCTAGCTTTTTACTCATAACATGACACTGTTCCTCAGCCTTATCTAAATCATCTTGCATGCAAAGGTTCTCTTTATACATTCTTTTCAATAAAGCAATAAGACTAGGTTGACTATAACTTTTAAGACTCGCAAGAAATTCATCATGATTTACCTCTTGGTCGGCCGTGTTGGTTTGGATGGTCATGGCACACATGTTCTGCTTACCCCAACCTTCAGGATCACCATCACTATCAGAGTCGTTTCCCCACGCAGCAAAGCAAGCTTCCTTTTCATCCTCTCCAGAATCGTCACCATGGGGACAATACTTAGCATAGTGACCCTTAGCTTGGCATTTGTAGCAGGTGATATCTTTCAGATCCTTCTTCTCAAAGTTTTGAGATTTGAAGCCTCTAGACTTTCCTTTGTTGTAGAGGTTCTTCATAGCTCTTGTGATAAGAGTTGTTTCCTCATCCAGAGAGCTTTCATCTTCCTTTTCATCCTTAACATGATGATAGGCCTTATCTACCTTCAACTGTTCCCAGTGACTGTTACCCATGAGAACAAATGACTATCCAACAGATCGAATGAACGTTCCGAAGTTCGACGAGTCCGAGTCCGAGATAAAGATTCCAACTTTTCAAAACCCACTCCCTCCCTCAGCCTTGCCTGATCAGTTTGCTTTCAAAAAGGCAGAGTACACTGCATTCATGAACCATGGAAGGAAGTTACAACAAGCAAAGGGGGTCATTGTCAACACTTTTGCCGAGCTAGAACCTTATGCTATTGAGTCCCTATCAGAAATCTACCCAAACCTACAAGTGTACACCGTTGGGCCAGTTCTAGACCTCAAGGGTCAGACCCACAGGCCAAGCGACGATGCGCAACGCGCTAGGATCATGAACTGGCTCGACGATCAGCCTGAAGATTCGGTTGAAGAAGATAGCAGCTGGGATCAGCCAAAGTGGGCAAAGGTTTATATGGTCATTAAGGAAACAGACGACATCGGGCGCCACTGAGTACACGGAAATGGAGCTGAATAGTCTTCTGCCAGGTGATGTTTGGGCCTTGAGGGCTGGTTTGTGGGTGGGCTCCACAAGTGGAGATCCTTGCCCACAAGGGCGTCGGCTCGTTCGTGTCGCATTGTGGGTGGAACTCGACTCTAGAGAGCTTGTGGTTCGGGAAGCCTGTCGCGGCTTGGCCTTTGTACGCGGAGCAAGGGGTCAATGCATTTGAGCTGGTGAGTGAGTTGGGCTTGGCAAAGACGTGGTTTGCCAATAAGGCGGGCGATCCCTTGACCGCTGATGAAGTGGAGGAAGCGATAAGATTAGTGAAGGAGATGGATGATCCTATTAGGAGTAAGGTTAAGGAAATGTCAGAGGCTAGCAAGCATGCTCTAATGGATGGTGGCTCATCATTCAATTCAACAGGATGCTTCATTATGAGGAGTTCTGAGCTCTAAGTCTTTTCCTTGTATTGTGAGTTTGTGAGGCTTGCTTTTTATTTGAGTAATTTTTCAATAATGAAAGTCATAATGTGTTTTACCGAGGTCTTTCAGAGTATATGTTGGATCATATAACTACACAAATAGTTATTTGCTAAAAGCATGGATCTAAGAGATGAACATTTTATACGATTGTAAAACAATCTTCTTTCGAGTTTTGAATAGAACTGCGTTTTTACTTAAAGAACATTTTACGCATTTCGTTATAAGATCTATGGACTATCTAAATGACATGTTGACATGTCTTGGTCAACATCGTCATATTAATTTGCAGACACGTCGTGTTGGTGATTTTAGTGTTATCACTGGATTGATCCCTGAAGAACCAGTGATGGTTCTTGAGGGATCAATGACCATTTAGTGTTATCGGGATTCATACGACTTTATGAGGTTCCATTTAGCTTATCACAAGTCTGGGGGTGTGGAGTACACGCTTGTGTAAGTATATTTGGGATCTAGTGGGAATATTAAGGAGATGTTACTCTGGGATCAATAGTTCAAATAACAAGAGTTCTGGTTGACTGGTACCAACGGGATCAGTCAGATTAGCGGTTTGAATATTGGTCACGTGGGTTAACTGCCAATATAACCGTTGTATAACTACTTGAGTAACTCCTTTTTATCATTGGTTTCAGATGGGCCACGTGTCTCTCCAAGAGAGAGCCGCTGGAGGCAAAGGATCAGCGGTAACCGTTGGTAACCGCCCTAGTAACCGCCCATAACTTATAGAAACCGCTCCCTAGGCTTTCCTACGCCCTATATAAGGCTAAAGGAAGATAAAGTCGGGATGGTTACAGAATCTCTCTCAAGATTCAACTTAGTCGAAGTCATACATCCATCATACATCATTCTATAGTTTGATCCTTACCACAAGCCTTGGAAAGGATCAGCAGATTTGTTTTATCTCACTTCAGATTTTGTGGATTCCCTAAGGCTTATAAGGGGCAAAATACTGATTTCAGAAAGTGTTTACACGACTCAAATCTTATCCGAAGACAGACATCATTGATTGTTTCCCAGGTGTTCTGCATTGAAGTGAAGACGGATCAACAGACGCAGCAACGCTCACTGGATCAACGCAGGGATCAACACCAGAATCCAACAGTCGAAATCAGAATTTTCTTGATCAATGACGTCTGTGTATGAGATGAAAATCGGGTTAAAGTTGGAGGGGATCAATGGTACTTTGATCGTCCTACAAAATAACCCAAGATCCGATGGAAATTGATCCATGTTTTTCTCAAGTTTGATTTTGAGAAAGAAAAGATTTTGGTCTTGATATTATTCCGAAGAGTGATATGTAATGGTGGATTTTAAGCCATGTGTGATCCTATGATCATGAGATAAGAAAATCACATGTATGGAAGTGTTTTTAACACAAGTCCATGATTTCTTGTTACTTCATAATGAGAATGGTTAAGTGTGATATCGAAGGGTATGATAATCATATATAAAAGATTATTGTATGATTATGTAAGACCAAATGGGATTTTGGATCAAATCGATTTTCGGATGTCTGTTCCCGAGAAGGGATCGATGGATGTGGTTCCCTAGAAGGGAATGTGTTCGTTTTGTTCATAAAAACGGAACGAATGTATTTAAATGATATGTTCATCATTGGACAGTTATAAGAAATGTTAATTTGCATTGAAATACTGTATGACTTCATGTAAGTGAAAGGGTAAAAACGATAGTGGTATCTACGCCAATGTTCCCTCGAAGGAAACTGGTAGTTTATCATAGATAGACTGGACAATGGATAATATTCCTCAAAAGGGGGAGGTTTCCTAATGAGTCTACTATACCTGTGTGTAGATTACTCATGTTTTAATTCAGATTACTCAATAGGAGTCTACTGTTCCCTGTTGGACAAATTACTCTCTTGAGTCTACTGGTTAATGATGAAACAATTAGACATGTTTAAGGTTCATAACCATGTTCGGATCAACAATGGTGAGAATTGCACAATGATGCAAGGTTTATCTCACAAGATCAAGGAAATTTGTTCTACAACTATTTTCCTAAAGGGAAATGAAGTGAATGTCTGTTGACATGCTTGTGCTAAGAACAAATGCATAAGATGACATATTGATCTTTAGAACGGATCAAGGACAAGTAGAACTTGTGGAGAAAATTTTTCATCATAATTCTCCATGAAAGACATGGGAAAGGTTGATGTTATCTTAGGGATTAAGATAAAAGGGAAGGAAAGATAAAACTTGATCCTAGTCTCATTACATTGAGAAAGTGTTGGGAGACGAGGGTGAGGGATCAATGTCCCTAGATAGGACTGGAACATGTCCTTCGGGATCGATGTCTTTTGACTGTCATTCGGGATCGATGTCTTTTGACATGAATGATTGTTTCTTGTATAGAAATGTATCCCTCAACATTCTATGTTGACAGTGTCATTATTTTCTTGGATATTAAGAAAATGTTGAATGCAAGTTGAATCAAGTTTGAGAATTGTTCCCTGTAAGATATTTCTACTTGGGATCAGTTCCAAATCTTGGATTATAGAAAAGGATCTAGCATTCTGATTTGACAGTGGGATCGAACCTGGTAGTGTGAGTTGTATCCTAGATTGAGGCAACAACTATTGATGTAAATCTACCATGTTTCGTTAAGGCCGAAACTGATTTCAACTATGTGAGCATAGTAACTCTGGCCAGAGGGGATCGATCATGCTTGTTGATACCAGGTCACATCTTTGATGTGAGGTATTGCATGGTTCGAGGATTCATGACACATAGTGTGATTTTGGTTGAATCGGTGGAAAACAAGGTTGGCTGATCACTTGACGAAGTGGTTGGTCTTAAGGGGATGAGAATGAAAGACCCGCATAGCTTTCTAGGGGTGGGACACCCAATTCCTATCTAATGAAAATTAGAACAGAATTCAATGTGGAAAGCCCATTTCTAGAAACTGTGAGCACAATGTAGCAATTCCCAATGTGTGCTCTGTCCTACAGAATCAGAGGTTGAAGATTCTATCTTCTTAATAGTTCCTTTGAAAAAGTACAATGTAGGTGTACGACTAAAGGATCTACCTATGTGGACGTGGAGTTTTTGGTCGCTCCATGAAGCTTGGGTTGGCTTCGCATACGTTCATGAATGGATAAGGACTCAAGGACCATTAATGGAGTCAAGTTAGACTATAGAAGTGTATAGTAACTTGTGTGTGTGTTATCTTTATGCATCTAAAGAGGTTGATTGGTTCAATCCTTAGGACATCATGATTCCGAGGTGTATAAAATGTGTAATTACACTAAGACACAAATTCAATCGTCACGACATTTGTGTTTATGCATGAGTTTGGGATGAAGACTTACTTATTTTGTGAATCAAGGATTACACTAAAATGGGGGAGGATTGTTGGTGATTTTAGTGTTATCACTGGATTGATCCCTGAAGAACCAGTGATGGTTCTTGAGGGATCAATGACCATTTAGTGTTATCGGGATTCATACGAATTTATGAGGTTCCATTTAGCTTATCACAAGTCTGGGGGTGTGGAGTACACGCTTGTGTAAGTATATTTGGGATCTAGTGGGAATATTAAGGAGATGTTACTCTGGGATCAGTAGTTCAAATAACAAGAGTTCTGGTTGACTGGTACCAACGGGATCAGTCAGATTAGCGGTTTGAATATTGGTCACGTGGGTTAACTGCCAATATAACCGTTGTATAACTACTTGAGTAACTCCTTTTTATCATTGGTTTCAAATGGGCCACGTGTCTCTCCAAGAGAGAGCCGTTGGAGGCAAAGGATCAGCGGTAACCGCTGGTAACCGCCCTAGTAACCGCCCATAACTTATAGAAACCGCTCCCTAGGCTTTCCTACGCCCTATATAAGGCTAAAGGAAGATGAAGTCGTGCTGGTTACAGAATCTCTCTCAAGATTCAACTTAGTCGAAGTCATACATCCATCATACATCATTCTATAGTTTGATCCTTACCACAAGCCTTGGAAAGGATCAGCAGATTTGTTTTATCTCACTTCAGATTTTGTGGATTCCCTAAGGCTTATAAGGGGCAAAATTCTGATTTCAGAAAGTGTTTACACGACTCAAATCTTATCCGAAGACAGACATCATTGATTGTTTCCCAGGTGTTCTGCATTGAAGTGAAGACGGATCAACAGACGCAGCAGCGCTCACTGGATCAACGCAGGGATCAACACCAGAATCCAACACGTCGTTAATCAAGTGATCAACAGAATCGTATGAAAAGTATTGTACTTTTGTTGCCAGCGATACGTACTAGAAAACGCAATTGTGAAGCAATTAGTTTTAGTAAACTATCAGCAAAAGATTCCGATAACAGCTCAATACAATTATGTTTATCTGTTTCGATAGTTGAAACTCCAGTCAAGTATTTAAATATGTGATTATGACATAGAACAGGATAGTATCGATTTAAGCATTCAGCCTCTTGAAAGGTCAAAGGTTTGCTTCCAAAAACATTCATCATGAAGAAAGCAGAATTGGTCTTCATCCCTTCACCAGGAGCCGGTCATCTTGTGTCAGCTCTCGAGTTCGCCAAGCGTCTCCTCGCACGAGACTCTCGTCGTCTCTCGATCACTATCCTCACCATGAGCCCACCCTTTCAGACCTCAAGCCGCCAAAACTGTCCATCTCCATGTCAAGAAGAGAGCCCGTCCGAGCCTCGGTTCGTCTCGCTCCCACAAGTCGAGCCCCCGCCACTCGAGATCCTGCGAGAGTCCGTCGAACATTATATCAGCGCCTTCGTGGCGTCACATAGCCTCCATGTAAGAAATGAGATCATGACCTTGCAAAAGAGTTCTGAAGGTCAAGTTGTTTTGGTTGTAGACATGTTTTGTACCTCCATGGTTGATGTAGCTGATGAGCTAGGAGTCCCTTCTTATGTGTTCTTCACCTCCGGTGCAGCCTTTCTCGGTCTCCTCCTCCACCTCCCGGATCGATACGATCAAACAAACGTTCCAAAGATCGATGAGTCCGAACCCGAGATAAAGATTCCAGCTTTTCAATACACACTTCCTTCTTCAGCCTTGCCTGGTTTTGCTTTTAACAAAGCAGGGTACACTGCATTTATGAACCATGGAAGGAGGTTCAAGCACACAAAGGGGGTTATTATAAACACCTTTGCTGAGCTCGAACCATATGCTATTAAATCCCTAGCAGAAATCTACCAAAACTTGCCAGTGTACACCGTTGGGCCAGTTCTTGACCTCAAGGGTCAGGCACATATGCATAGTGACGACGAACAACGAGCTAAGATCATGACCTGGCTCGACGATCAGCCTGATGACTCGGTTGTGTTCTTGTGCTTTGGAAGCGCTGGTTGTTTCAATGAAGACCAGTTAAGAGAGATAGCAGTTGGGCTTAGCCAAAGTGGGCAAAGATTTATATGGTCATTGCGCAAAAAGGCGATATCAGGAGGAAAAAGGCCTACTGAATACACAGAGATGGAGCTGAAGAGTATCTTGCCAGGTGACTTTTGGGCCTTGGTGGAGGGAGGAAGAGGGATGGTTTGTGGGTGGGCTCCCCAAGTGGAGATCCTTGTCCACAGAGGCGTCGACTCGTTTGTGTCTCATTGTGGGTGGAACTCGACTCTAGAGAGCTTGTGGTTTGGGAAGCCTATAGTGGCTTGGCCTTTGTATGCAGAACAAAGGGTCAATGCATTTGAGCTGGTGAGCGAGTTAGGCCTAGCAAAGACATGGTTGGGTTCGGGTAATAAGCCGGGTGATCTTGTGACGGCAAATGAAGTGGAGAAGGCGATAAGGTTGGTGATGGGCAAGGATGATCCAGTGAGGAGTAAGGTTAAGGAAATGTCAGAGGCTAGCAAACATGCTCTGATGGATGATGGGTCATCATTCAATGCAACAGAATGCTTCATCAGGAGCATATTTGGAGAGGAACTCTGAGCTTTAACTTTCCAATGTAGTGTGAATCTGTGAGTCTTGCTTTAAAGTGTAAGGTTTGAGGCATGCCTATGTATATGTGCTCTTAATATTGTATATCTGAGCAAGTCACAATGTGCTTTTATTTTTTTTTGGTTGAACAATGTGCTTTTATTGAGGTCTGACAGAAAATATGTTATTGTTGGATCATATTCCTAGATAAAGGATTTAAGGGTTGATTGTTACAAGCTTACAGTGCAAAAGAGGCTTAAAAACCAGGCCATAGCTTGATTAGCAGGACAAAGATTAAAATGCTGAAAAAACAGATTATAAGAAGACCAGTTCCTACTGTCAACTACACTCAATGTCCTTATGATGCATCCAAACCAATTCTCCAAGTTCATTGCTGCACTTGTTTCTGTATCAAACAATCATGTCCAGATAGACTTACTAGGTTCATAGGGATTCAAAATCCACAGAATTTGATAAATTGAAATCTAAAATCCCTATTGTTTGTAAATGAGGACAGTAGAAAGAAAGATACAATCTTTTAGGAAAAACTTCTTTCATACTAGTTCAAACCAATTTGTGTTGAATTGGTAACGCAATGATCAAATTACCAAAACCTACGTGCCCCTTTAGAACCCTTCACTATTGTACTCAGTAAGCAGAACTCAATCCAAAAGCAATTGAAACAAGAAAAATAGCTCCAACACAAACCTGTTGCAAAATGCAGTCTTTCTTCTGCTCAAAATCATCTGAAAACAGTGATTTCAGGCTCAGACAAAACTCGAATCCTTTTACAGCCAATCGAATCCCCATCAACGTACTTCTTCCAATCGGAATGGCAACCATATGGTTTCCTTGTCACATACGACGTCGTTTAAAGTATGGATTTTTTTTTTCCATTTTTTTGAGCGCTTAAAAATGGATTTTGGGGATGAGCATTAGACCGGAAGGTGTAAAAGTTCAATTTAAATACATCATCTGAAACAAAGAAACATTTTTTTTTCACAAAATAGAACAAAGCAAAGTATATCCACAAAGAAAGGTAGTTAAGCTTGCTGAAAAAAGAAAGAAGGGTAGTTGTGATTATCTTCGTACGAGGTCAACTTGCAAGCCGGGATTACAGATTGCAGAAAGAAAGCAAAGAAGAAGAAGAAAGCCATGGGTGGGATTTGCTCGTGTTTCGACGGAGGCGAAAGCGCCGACGCAAAGCAGCAAAGGAGAGAGGAAGAGCTTCTGTCCTCTGAAGAGGCTCGTTCTAAAGCCGCCGATGCCGCCCAACGCAGGTAATTCAGTCAAGTTTTTCGTCAAAATCGATAACTCATTATTGTCTGTGATGCTTAATGATCAAGAAAAAGAAGCTGGTTGATGCATAATTGCATTGTGCAGGCAACAAGATTTTGAAAAGTCTGCTGCAGGCAGAGCTGCCAAGGCTCAAATGGCAGCTATGGCCAAGCAATCTGCTAACGCCAACAGGGGCGAGCCTGTTCTTAAGGTACACTTTTGGATGATGGTGGTTTGTTCACCTTAATGAAATCTGTTAACATTGAAAATGTGCTTTCGTTTGTTGAATTGCAGTGGCAAATGAGTTGAGGTGTACCCATTTTACCTTTCAACAGTTTAGGTAATTCTAGAGAGTTTTGTGATCCTTTTTCTCAAAATCTAGTTCAGATGGTTCAGCTGTTATACTGTTATAGCCTTTCTTGCCACAAATGTTTTACTTTAGTTTCTTGTTGGGTGTTATTTAAGTGGTGTGCAGAATAAGCCCAACAAAACTTAGTACAAACATGTCCAGAATTTTCAAGCATGGGATTTGGCTTTCTCGCTTTGAGGTTGTTGTCTGACTATTGTGCATATTAGGAAGAAAGGATGGCTTATGGTTCCACAAAACAACAGGCCTTTTTTTATGGTGGGTGTGAACTTGTTTATATGTAGCCTGTTGTGTTGTACAAACACTTTCTGTTTTGTTCTTAAATCTTGTTGTATGAACACATGAAATATTGGTGGTATATGCGGGTAGCAAGTTAAGAACCAGATTAGATCGATCCCCTGGAAAAAATCCATATATAGAGTTGTTTATACACACTGATGAAACAGAAGAAGGCTGAAAAGTACATCTAGCACAATTTGACACAAGCTGATGACAAAATTTCAAGTAATACTCAGATACCAAACACTTTGACATGCAACTTTGATAGCTAAACTAGTCATCAAGAAACACTCCTATGAATCCCAAGTTCACCAAATTCAGCTACAAAACACACCCAAAACTGAACTCCAGATCAATAAATGCTGACGCTGGTATGACCAGTTTGTCAGTATTCAGGAAAGAAACTAACATCATCTGTACAAAAATCAGACCCATGTAAAAAATCACCAATGGTAGCAAAATCTCAAACTCGCTATGATTTAAACCTGCCTACCTTCAAAAGTTAGCAATTCAGTACTAACCAGTTCATGGGCAGCTTTGATGTACAAGTATTTTTCACAGAAACGGCTGGATTGGGGCAGACGAGCCGAGTTCATGGGCAGCTTGGAAATAATCACAAGCTTGCGATGCCAATCCCTCGCGCTTTGAAATCAAACCCAAATTGAACCAAGCATCATGATTGGTAGGGTCTATTTGCAAAGCATTCATGAGTAAGCTTCTAGCAATAGGCAGTGAGTTGCTACCTAGCTCCATTATTACTTTGGCCATTGAAATTAGGCTTGGAGCGTGCTCTGGCTCCATTGACAAGGACATGGAGAATGCCACAAGAGCTTCCTGGTATTGTGCCTTGGCTTGCATCAGTAGTCCTATAACAAAAATCATATTCTGCATTAGGCTATCAAATTATTGATTGCTTACCAAATTAACATCAGGTCTTCCTAGATTTAAGTTATTTAGGATTTTTTATAGTCTTCGTAAAACAAAGATTTTAACTATGGTTCCCCATTTTGGATCTTATACCTTCTGCATGCCAACTTCTGGGATCAAAAGCTTCAATTGACTTTGCTCTATTTACACAAGCTTCTGCATTACACCATGCCTCCTGATGTGCATAAATCTCAGTCAAATGGTGCCATGCTTCGACTTCCAAACTCGTTAAATCCTGTCCGTGTAAGAGACAAACAGATAATTGCTAGTTGTGAAAATTTTGCAACTCTATTAAATTTCTTTCTGCGGATTAAAGCATTTTACCTTTAATTGGGATTTCATGGATTTACATTTTTTCCATGGTTGAATCTGAGAGAGCAAGCTTCCATATGTTTCTATAGCTTGCCTTGGCTGTTCTTGGGATGTTTGAAGTGCAGCCTTCAATCTCAGAAGCTCCAAATGATCCATGTCCCCGGCTTCAATCGAGGCTAGCTCAAGTATGGTCTCGACATCACTGAAACGGTGCTGTGCAGATAAAATCAGGGCCAATAGCTTCCACCCTTTCCCAGAGCTCTCTGCCACCACGTCAGAATGCAACATTGTATGGTCAAAAGCTGCATTTAGGTTCCTCTGAATGGCATTTTCCATACCAAGGTTAATCAACAGCTCTGGATCCTTATTATCAAGCAAAAAGGCATTATTCAGAGATTTAAGAGACTCTTTCTGACACCTCTCACGTTCAAAACTCGATAGGGACTCTCTTGCTTTGTTCCCGTAGCAGATTCCAAGGAACTTATGAGCCTGGGCTATGAAATGGCCACATTCATCAGTAGACAAATCGATAAACCTTTGAGCAAAATCAATCCCTTCATCAGCGTGCTTAGGATCTTGTGTGGACAATTTGGCTCCTAACAAGAATGAACGTAGATTGGGTATGTGCTTATTCATCTCAGACTTACCAGCAACTTTCTTTAGAAGATTGAGAGCCACTTCATTCTGACCACACGCACTATAACAAAGAGCAAGAATATACCACCTCTCAGACCTGTCATATATTCCTGGTAACACTTGCTCAAAGTGGTCCGCCAAGAGCTCGAATCCTCCACAAATCGACAATCCATAGGTGAGGTGGTCCATGATTTCTTGATCCCACTCAGTTTCTTGATTCAACATCTTAGACACAAGTATGAAAAGCAAAAGGAGTGCCTCCTCAAGATTACTAATCTGGCTTGTTTGAGTCGTTTCAACACCACCATATAGTAACATGGACACCAAATCCCTCTGCACAGAAGCTAGCCTAGCAGGACTCAAACTCCAAGGCTTCACAAGAGCCCGTCTATACGATAAAATGGCTTCATCGAAACGCCCTGCATGTTTCCACAGCTCAGGGAGTAGCTCCAACGCCTTGTGGAACATCTCTTGCATTTTCTTCCCATCTTGAGAATTCCTCTCCAGAATTCCTCTTGGGAATGCAGATTCAACTATATCTACAATCATCTTGCACTCATTTGCAGCATCTACAAATACAAAATACCCCAAAACCATGAGAAAACAAATGCAAACTACACAAAGCCAATACTTGTAATAATTACCCAAGTGCAAATACCTATCACTCTCCCAAGCTCCTTCAGGGTTTTGCTCTTTAGCAGGATTGCTTCAAGGAACAGGCTAACAGAAGGCATTGACATTACACCGTTCGCCTTCGACTTGTTCTCTTTCTGTTTACCATGTTCTCGAATCGCCTTGACCATCTCTGGCATCAATCTCCCAATATCAATCCCCTGGAAAAGCTGAATTGCACCACTGAAATTCCCCTTCTGGTACTCCATCCTCCCCAGTAAAGCCCTAGCCTCCTGTAAAAACTCAAAACACACTCAAATCAAACAAACCCTAAAACCCACCATAATTGGGGACTCCGGAACACAGAGAAAATGAGAATGAATCCTGACCTCATAATTCAAACCGAGACTTCCTTTCAATGTAGATTCGGCCTCGTCCACTTGATCATCATCAAGTTTTGTACCTAAATGGTCTCCTCCTCCAGATGCAATCCTCGAGAAGAGCCCACTCGCTGAGAAATTCCTAGTCGTACGAGACGAGGCTCGGCTGACCCCGGAGAAATCCCTCGTGACTAGCGATTCCGGCGAGCGAGGCGGTGGCTCCTCGAATCGGAACTGCTCTCCGGAGCAAGCGCACAACATTGCTCTCCTGGGAATTTTGGAAACCCTAATCACAATGTGGGTACAGATTCGAACCCAAATGAGAGAGCTAGCACGAATGTGAAACCTGGCTGTGAAACAACTAATTAACAGCTGGAAAGAGGTGCGGAAAAATTGAAAATGGCAAGACACAGCGCATTCAGCGAGACAGAGCGGAAATCAGTACCCGATTACGAATTTGAAAATTTGAAAGTAGTTTCGCCGAAAGAATGTTTCTTTTTTGTTTCTCAGGCCTTTTCACCACACACCCACATGTGCATTTCCTGGTTTTGCTGCCTTTGAAACCGTTTTTGGCTATGGCGTCTGAGACAACTACAACTTGTAATGTGATGTTAACAATGGAGATTTGGGGATTTGGGCATGGAAGGGATAATCCCAAATTTGCCTTTTTGATTTCAATCTCTTTCCAGATTTGTCGTGATTGATTGCTTGGTTTTCTATCTGTTTGGTGCCTTTAGTTTGTGTTCTTACATGGTGGAGTGCAGTTTGGCAAACTTTTTTTTCCCTTCGTGAATGTTACTTTTGAATTGTTTATTATGTAGATGAAAAAATGATTAGATCAGATGAATAAAACCTAGCAATTATACTTCAACCAAAACAAAAACCTAGCAATTATACCATACAATTTCAGTTGGACGCTAATGGAAAACCAGCAAATAAATAAGTATAGAAATAATCTTTGTTAGTAGTTTGTATAGGCCACTGAACCTAGTATATACTGTATTACTGTATATATAAGTATAACTACTACATAAGAGCATTATGTTTTCCCTCCTCCTTTTTCCGGGCTTGGGACCGGTTGTGTAGATACGTACACAAGCGGAGTTAAAAACTTTTGGACTCAAGAAACTCATATCATCACAGGTTGTTATACTTTTGGCATGGAAGAGCAGTTTCCCTAACTGTATGGATTAAATTTTGCTATAGGCTCATGCCTCGACCACCGGCTCAAATAGAATAGATTGGCACATGCAAAAAAAAAATCAAGAGCGGTTGCTAGAGTTTGGTTTGTGACGTTTGATCGTGGCGTAGAGATGTGGGCAAGTAAATTATCTCGAAAGGATGATAGTAGTTCACTAGTTTCACCTTGTCTTTCATATAGTCAGACAATGTTTAAGACTTTTTATGGAATCAATTACGTCACGTGAAAGAAGATAGATTTCCAAACCTAGTTCTCGTTGTTATTGAAAATGTCTCCAAGTGCCTCGAGCTTCGGGTTCCGGTCATAATTACAATACACTTTTGAGTGTTTGGATGCCCTAAGCAAAGGTGATTCTGTAGACTCGCCGTTTTAAGGAGGAGGTTTCCAACGTGCTCTTACTGTCTTTTCCGCGAGTGGCACTGCCACAAAGACAGCACGCGCACATGCTTGGTGCCGTATTCCCCGTTGTCTTTTTTATTTATTTTTTTATTTATGTTTTTTATTTTAATAATTGGAGACTGAATCACGATTCAACACGAGTGCAAACATTTGTGATGAATGCCCCGCCGATTACTAAGCGATTCGAGTCCGACAACGGATCCCCTAAGCAGCGGTACGCAGAGCACTGAAGGTCCGCTCGAACCTTAGCCCAACTCATCCCGTCACTTGCTTGGGCGGGACGAGGGATGTAATTGTATGACCATTCCCCTAAGCCTTCGGTACGCAGATTCATTGTAAGAGTTACAAGACTAGGCCGAATTTCTATCAAACAAACACTAAACGACCATTTATGTATCTATGAACACGAATGAGCTAATGATCACTAGGCTATGTAGCAAACTATTATGAAGGGATGTGATAAATTTACCGCTAATAGTTATATAGCCAGTTCAGACGCTGCAACTCTTACAGTAGACTCAAGATTTCGGAACACGTGCCATTTTGTATCATATGCAAAATAAGGGCTAACCCTTCCATCTATGCCAACCTAAAAATGTGATTGATTTTCTTGGTGCTTAATGAAAAAAGTATATACGATGTGTCCAATTCAATGCAAATCATGCATGCAAAATGTGTGCAGACTCAATTTCGACCAAAAAAATATATGCAGACTTAATAGAGATTAATTAAAAGCTCTAAAAAAATAAATAAAACAAATAGTATCATAATGTTGCAAATTTTATAAAAATCAATTAAATTTCTAAAAAAGTTGTAATTATAATGGTAATAATAATAATAATAATAATAGTAATTATTACTATTATTATTATTATTACTATTATTATTATTATTATTTTCATATAATAACCATGTTCTTACGTACATAAGTATCTTTTATGCTAGTTATTATATATAATATGTAAGTGTTTTTTGTTTGATGTAATAATGTAATAGTTTTTTATGCTATTTATCATATATACGAAAACAAATGAGCTTTTATGCTAGATATTATATATAGTATGTGTGTCATTTTGTTTAACGTAATAATTTAATAGTTTTTTTTATCCAAAATAATGTAATACAGTAGTTAATAGGTAGGAGCGATATCACCTGAGAAAGGAAGGGGCCGAGTCTGTTTTTGTTGTCTGACGTACACGTAGCCGTTGTGTTCCCGTTCCACCACGGTGGCTACACTGGTGGGCAACTTGGCACCGCGATCCCACTTTTCCTCGAGAATGGTGGAGACGTCGTCGCGCATGTGTCTCACGAGAGCATCCGCAGCCGAGTTTGCTTCTCGAGGGACCCACGTCAAAAGAGGTTTGCGAGGAAACTCGTCGATCGCGCGCCTGATGGAGTCGACTGTGTCATTGTCGTACATTGTGTTGGGCCGCCTCCCGGGTACGACTTCTATCAGATACTTTGCGTCACCCTCTACCCACAGGTTGCTGCTGAAGCCGAGGTTGCGTGCGAACATGAGCCCGAGGGCGAGAGCTTTGGCCTCGCCGTCGTAGGGAGTAAAGCCGACGATCTCCGGGTCGGCACATGTGTAACAGAAGAGGGGGACGCCCAGATGGTCTCGGAAGATTCCTCCGGCAACGGCACAACCCCGGTGTCGGGATAGACCACCGTCAAAATTGAGCTTGACGGTACCTTTTGGAGGAGGCATCCAAGCGGCTTGAGTAGGAGGGAAGTAAAAACCATCGGGCGCCATGTACGTGTGGTGCGGAGGAAGAATATTCATGGTCATCGATCGAGCAAGGTTGGAATGGTACGTGCAAGGTTTTAGTTGTTTTTGGTAGGGGAATAATGCAAAGTTTTTGGATTGATGCAAGCTACTTGTATTTGTGTGTGAGGAGATCTTCGCATATCCTTTCAATGCAATTTTCAATGTCTAAATTGTAATGCCCTTTCTTATTTATCAAGAAATATACTTATATTCACTCTCATATTTTTTATTTTGGGTCGGTATTTAGGTTTGGCAAAATATGTGGTTCCTACTTAATTACTGTATTTAATGCTTGCTGAACAAGATCGATTATAAGATTGTATATAAAATTTATGGTTGTTATTATATCTCAATACTCCGTATTACCTAAGCAAATTGATAATTTTAGGGTTGATGTTTGTTAAAGTACAAATAGTGCAAGTGGGGAAAATGATAAATCATCAGACACGCATTAAACAAAAAAAGGTACTAACAGCACATTTGCACATTTGCATGGGGATTAATGAAAGTGGTAAAGTCTGATAGATGATGTGAAAAAGGTGATAATGTTGATAAAAAAGGTAATAGAAAGGAGTAATATATAGGATTGAGTGGGGATAATTTTGTAATTTTATTGGAAAAAGTGATAAAGTGGAGGAAAAAGTTGGATAATGAGTGTAATATATGAGATTGTATGAGGGTAAGAACGTAAAAACATAGTGATATAAATGGAAAGAAATAGAGATGGACAAACTTTTAGGGACGACCGAAAAGGAAAGGCGAACATGTTTTCGGGGACAGAGGGAGTAAATTATATATAATAGATTATCTCATATAAAAGTAATTTATATATGTGTGTTAAAAGGGCGGTTACTTTTAAGTAACTACCACACATATATATACGTTGAAAAGAACAAACAGAGTCAATGAAGGAGTTCTCTTCTTCTCTCTGAAAATATAAGCGTAACGTTGAGATACAGGGTTTTATCCATCAGAAACCAAATCAAGGAAAAGGTTGAGGAGGAGAACGATTCGTAGTCAAGGATTCCACTGCAAACAAGATTGAACGCACATGGATCAAGGTTAGTGCTTCAATCTTACTTTGTATGAAATTAGGGTTAAATTAATTCAAGTCTAGATCCGAATTGGGTCGATTTCATGATCCGAAATCGATTAAAGTCTTTCAAAGTGCGGGTTCGGGTCACTCGAGTTAAGGGTCAAGTCGGGTCGGGTCTTGACAAATTATTGTTCGGGTCGACCTAACAGGTCAACAATTTGAATTTTTAATGATTATTAAAATAATATTATGATTAAATAATTCTATTTAATAATAAATATTGTTTTAAATAGATTTTAATAATAATATTTTATTTATAATTTTCTTTATAATAAAAGATATAATAATATTTCTTAAAAAAATATATTTATTCTACATATATAAAAAATCGGGTTGGTCGGGTCGGGTTCGGGTTTCAACCCAATCGAGTTTGGTTTTTTCTTTTGCTCACTACTATTCGGATCGGGTTTCAATCCTAAATTTTTCGGTCGGTTTTCCGAGTCGGGTCAGGTTTTGACAACTTTGATATACATGTATAGTTGTATATTGTTTTGAAGTCAAAGTATCTTTCATATCAATGATACAATTGTATGCGTGATATTTCACACATACTCACATACTATCTTCTTAGAGCTGTATAATTTTATTTATATTAATTTAAGGAATTTTTTAATATTTAATTAAAAACAGTACTCGCTTCATGTTAGTATTCATATAACTTCTCAAAGAATAGTACTCAAATAAAAATACATACATTTTGACAAAACAAATATATACTGTTGAGCAAAAATGTACACAAAATTGCAAAACATATAATAATTATTTTTATTTTAGTTCGACCCTCTCTTTTGACTCTTTTGATTAAAAGCAATATCGATACAAAATATTTGATGGTTTTTATGATTTGGGCTGCACCCAATTTTAAGGGTTGCCTACGTATCTCTTTTCTAGAGAATCAAGCCTTACGTAGTTCAAAGTGTTTTATTTATTTTTTATTTTGTTTTGTTTGTTTTGATGTGTGTTATATGTTTGGTATTCACACATCAGCGGAATAAACCCGAACCCACCTTCTAGGAAGGGTTGCTCGGATTCAAACCAACTATCATTTGTGCGGTGTAAATAAGATTAAACCCACCTTCTAGGAAGGGTTGTATAATCTCTTCACTATCAAACATAAGGCTCAAGAGTTTATTGTTTTTAATTTAATTTGTGACTGAATACGACACATTTATATTTTTATGTCGTATTTCCTACGTATCCATTTATATGATATGGAATCAAGTCAAACGTAGTTCTAAGACATTGAATTTTAATTTAAGGTCGTGATTGAATTTAACGCGTACAAAAGTTACGTTAAATTTCCTACGTACCCGTATGTAACGGGATCAAATCATACGTAGTTCTGTTATGACATATAAAATTCAATTTAGGGTTGTGATTGAATTTAACGCGTACAAATTTCACGTTAAATTTCCTACGTACCCATATGAACGGGATCAAATCATACATAGTTCTAATGCATGTAATTTTGACTTTTAATTTTTGGGTTGTGATTGAACTCAATGGACACATTGTCTTATATTGAGTTTCCTACGTAGCCTTTATTAGGCATCAAATCATCTCGTAGTTCTTTTGAAAAATGTTAATTTAATTTGAAGTGTGATTGAACTCGACGAGCCTTTATTAGCTTTATGTCAAGTGTCCTACATACCCTTTTTAAGAAGGATTAAATCACTTGTAGTTCCTAATGGAACTTGATTTTAGTTCATTTAAGATTTTGGACTGAACTTGATATATTTAATTTGTATCAAGTTTCCTACGTAGTTCATAAAGAACATCAAGTCTTTACGTAGTTCTAAACTTTTAATTTTATTTGATTTAGGGTCATTACTATATAAGTGATAGTTGACCACTAACTCAAAAGAATTTTTAATCTCTTATCGGGTCATACTTATAATTATCTCACATTGATGGGTGGCTTTGTAATGACTTAAATTTTGTTCTCCACTACTCTATAAAATTGCATGTACGCGGAAACTTCATGTGCTCTTGCAATGTTGCATGGTGATACGTATATATATTACACGTACACGTACTATACACTGTACACATGAACTTGCCATTAATATACGTACATAAATTTGTGTTTAGACTAGTCATCGGGCCCGTGCATACGCACGGGTTCATATTATAAAAAGAGTTATTTGTTATTAAACATAATTCAAACATATTGAATTATTTCATATATAAGCTTTTTGAATTTTGTTTCTCAAAAAATCCTTCTAATATTTTTTTTTAGTAGGTTTACATCACACATCAACTGTTTTTTTTTTCTAATTTTTCAGCAACTATTTTAAAGCTATTTAGCTTATGTATTCTTTATTAGATATTTTATAGGGTACAATGTTATTACTTTTTTTTTCAACATAATATTTTATTCATTTTATAATACGAAATTGCTCAAGTACTCCTTTCTAGATATAGATAATATGTTGTATTAGTATTTCGTAGGTGTGTTACATATTTTAGGAATACCATTAATTAATTTGTAATAATTAAAATAGAGCATTAAATAATAGGATACTTTTATTTTATAAATTTGTTATTTGTTAAGAAGGGTAACAACTAATTTTATAGGTTTAATAAAATTCAAATTTAATTATTGGAATGCCAAAAGACTTTGTGTCTTTGAATAATATTTGCATCTTTAATGCCTTAGAATTCAATGTCTTTGAGTAATGGTCATTATTATTATTCTTTGTAAAAATATAATGACCCTTATTAATTAGGTTACGATTTCAAATTATGCATATATATGGACATTGATAGTCAACATTTGTTTCTCTCCACTAAATGCTTATAAAAATGAGGTATTATGTACTTGATTGGAGCATTTTTTTAGTTTAAATATTTATGTAGTAGAATCGTAAGTATAAGTTTTATTATATTTATTTATTTATCTATTTATTTATTTATTTATTGTGTTTACAGTTTGCAATGCACATACTCAATGCTTTTAATGTATTACAATGAGATTAATTGAAGTTTATATAGATTGAAACATTTTTAATTTATTAGATTTGTATAATAGATTTGAGGCTTGAATTATTTACATGTAATGCTAAATTTGTAGTTTATGTGCATATATATATATATTAATAGATTTTAATTAGATTTTCGATTTACATTTTTATAATAAATTTGTATTTTTATTATGTGCTCATATGTATATTTATTTATATGTGCATACTTATTTGAATTATGAAAGCTATTTTATTAATTAACTACATGTGCACTCAATATGCTTATAATATATGTATTGAGTTTTATAGCTTAAATGAAAAATGTTTTTCTAATATCAACATTTTTATCTAACTAAGCACGTAAAGGTAAAGGAGATTGTTTGAAATGGAAAAATCATTTTTATTCGATCTCGTTTGTTTGTTCATTTTTTTAAATGCATTTTAGGATAGCTATTCATTTTTATGTGCAAATTAATTAAACTAATATTAGTGAAATTAAGAAAAGTGAATTTAGATGAAAAAAGAAGATATATAGGTATCCTTTGTGGAGAGGGAGGTGGTAGTTTGTGATTACTATTGTGAAGCTCTCCAAATCTTCAAATAAATCTCGAAAATAAAAACCGTTAAATAAAGCTCGAAAATAACAACCCATTGATTTGATTAAAAAGAGAGGAGCTAATACCACATAATGCAACATGAATTCTAAAGTAACCAATCGTCAAGCGCAAACGTCAGTCGATCATAACTCTCACAACTTTAATATATTTTGTTCATCACACGACAAATAGGAGAAACTCAAATTTTTAGTAATAAACCTTGAATACTAAATCATAAATCAATGATCAATTACACAAAAAATTATTATATATAATTATTCACAATCTAAATGAAAATCATAGAGCAACAAATAATAAAGAGATAAATTTGTTATTAGAAAGGAAAATCTCATGAAATTTAGTGACCATTTGGGTCTAAATCTTCTCTACATATAAAGAGGAGGTGGTAGCTTTCAATTAAAATTCAAAAAAAATACACTATCTTACACTGCTGATCTTCTAAAAGAAAAATGCATGTTCAGGACTATTTGATTTTTTTAGAGATGAGAGTTTTGTGATAGTGAAAAGTAGTTATGTAGTAGTTTGATGGAATTGAGTAATTCTAGGTGAAACCGTTCTCTATTCTTACCTTGCCTTGGATTCTAAGCATTTGAATTAGGATTAATGAAGTTTAATTCTATGTATTTAGGTTGGTACGTATTTAATAATACTAATTGAGTGTATTTGTAACCGTTTTCTATTGCCTTGGATTCTAAGCATTTCAATTAGGATTAATGGAGTTTAATTCTATGTATTTATGTTGGTATTTAATAGTACTAATTGAGTGTATATGAAACGGTTTATGTAGTGGTGAAGGTTTGAAAGCTTTGAAAAGAAAATGTAACCAAATTGATGATGCTCCTTTTAAATTAGTATGCAAATTGATAGTGTTCTTTTCAAACGTTACAAAGCTTCTTCTTTCCACCTTACATCATTAATTTACCTTTAAATTATCAATAAAATGTATTGTTATATAATTAGTTTTATGTATAATAGAGTATAAATTTGACTTATTTTAGACATCTCTAATTAAAGTAGAATTATTGTTTTTCGCCAATGGAAAGTAGAATTATTGTTACAGGAACACAAAAGTATAATACTATAATTTTTTATAACAAAAGTATAAATTTGAATTCTATATGCTTAATATAACAAAAGTATAGTTTTTATTTTTAATATGAAATTATTATTTGAATTCTATATGGACACAAAACACTAATTGTTATAAATTTCTAATACACATATACAATATTTTTCCTAAGAAAAAAATATAAAATTTTCAATATAAATATAGTTTTCAAATGATCATATTTTGTATTCACTTTTTAGTTTTTTATGAAAAACAAAGTAAGTGTTATATATTTCTAATACTATAATGTATTCTTCAAATGATCACTTATTGACAAAAACTATAGTTTTTAATATAACTATAATTTTTTAATGAACACTTTTTGTATTCACCTTTTAGTATTATATGGGAAACAAAATACCAAGTGTTATATACATTGCTAATACAATAATTTCTTCTTTCACATGATCACTTTTTGACCAAAAAATATAGTTTTCAATATAAATATAATTTTCAAATGATCACCTTTTGTATTTCCTTTTTAACTTTCTATAGGAAACAAAATAATAATTGTTGTATATTTCTAATACAATAGTTTATTCTTTCAAATAATTACTTTTTAAACTCATTAATGTGTCATGAGGGCATTAAATATCCCCCATGTACACAAAATTATATAGATAGTATAGATTAGATTCAATACCCCTTAATTAACCCGAAAAGATCCTTTAGTTAACTATATGTCATATGGACTCCGCGTTGTCTACTATATTTGCTAAGCAGACAATTGAAATCAACATATAATGAATTAAGAGGTCAATTTATTTGACCAAATCTTCCGTATATAGTTATTAAAACTCATTTCACTCAACTATTAATCTACCCCATTGATTATTTAGGCATATGTATTCGCACACCTACAATTAATGGAAGGAAATCATATACCCGTCCTATGCGTGCATGTTGGGATACAAAACAATCCCACATCGAAAGTTGGGCAACAAAACTGTCTAGTATATAAGACGGTGGACTACTCCTCCAATTGCCAATTGGTTTTAGGATGGAACCCCACCGGCCTTGTATCGGGCCACCCACACGTCTAATATGGTATCAGAGCAGGCGGTCTGGGCCCGTTTTTTCAAGTGTCAACTGGGACGGTCCAGTTGCACTTGAGGGGGCGTGTTGGGATACAAAACAATCCCACATCGAAAGTTGGGCAACAAAACTACTTAGTATATAAGACGGTGGACTACTCCTCCAATTGCCAATTGGTTTTAGGATGGAACCCCACCGGCCTTGTATCGGGCCACCCACACGTCTAATAGTGCAAATGCATGATCACATGTTTACCCTCTCTAATGGCATGGGATTAAGAGATAGGGTAGTGACACATGATCATGGTTTGATCGATCAACTCACTTTAATTATTTAGTAAAGTCATATATATCCCTTGGTTCTGCCTAATTACGGGGTCTTGACCAAAGAGAAATGCAAAAAAGTTAATCTCCCATGTGTGATTCTATGTCGATCACTAATGGGTTTGTTATGAGAATTTTGTGTTAATTAACAAGAACCTTGTTGGGAACTTCACAATATTTAAGTTCGGTATTCTTGATCAACACATGTACATGCTTCACCAAACGGGGTTCATCAGAACACTGCGGTTTGATCAAATATATAGCGGATCATGGAATTATTTGGGCATTATAACGGCTAAGTAAGGCCTTTTGTTCGGAAATTAATTAATCTCCGTTTGTATTGTTATGAAGCGTAATTGCTCCAAATCCATCGTTTTGATCAATGTGGAGACCCGAAAGTAACTACTTCGAGTCAACCACAAATCCCGAGATAACGTAGAGATCTGAAAGTAACTACTCTCAAATCAACTACGAACGATACTACGCTCGTGATGTATGGTGTAGGTATGCGAAAGTAGTTACGTTCATTTCCCCTACGAATCTTGATTTCCTCTACCCATCTTTTGTTCCGTAATGCCTTCTTCAACCCCGACTGCTCGGAGTGAGCGGTTGTGAAGCCGGGACAAAGAAGCGGTTTTGGTCTTTGGCTCCTCTCTTGTGTTGAAGAAGGGTTCCGCTTAGACAATGAAAACGGGTCTAAACCATGGGGACATCCTTATCGGGATGACTCCACGGATGGGAACAGGCGGCCATGACCCCAATCTCCGTTCGGTGGTACGAGTTTGTCTTTGCAGTAGATGGAGAAGATAATCCATCTGCTTCAATTCATTTGACTTTTTCCACGCGCACTTGCCATCTGTGATTGCTTTGTGCAAATGGAGAATTTGAAGAATGATGATGAGGCAGAGATGATAGTGCATGTACACTGCATGCGTATCTTCTCCTTTAGATTTTTGCCCCTCCTTGCCTAACGTACGTAGTTGTAGGCGATGAAAAGTAACCACCATTCTTAATTGGGGGAAGGAGATTGCATGCACAGATTGTGCTCGTGGATGGATGAGGAGAATCCCCCCTTTCCCCATTTTTTTGCTTTAGTATTATATACTAATTTGGGTGGGAAGTTAATTTGGTAACTGTCAATTAACCACCACCTTAACTTCCTTTTAATTTTAATTATGATGTTTTTTTAACCTTTTATGGCTTAATGGGCCAAAATTTAACCCATCAATTCAATCTCAATTTGGGCCTAATTAAATAAATGACATCAAGCCCAATTTTAATTTGAGAGATTTGTATTTGAATTTTCTTAAATTAACCAAATTTATTATTTCGGTTAATTTTCTTACCATTTCAAATAAAATCTTGATTTAATATAAATTTGTGAAATTTTGCCCGCAAACATATACAATATGTATCTTGCAATTTGTTCGGCTTCCATATGAAATTTGTGTATAAAATATCTACTTCATCGAATTTAATAATTAATTAGATTTGATTTGATTAATAGTTGGTTATGGAAAGATTGAAGAATAATTATGTCAGTTGGCTATTAATTATGTCAGTTTGATGAGTCAGTTTTTTTATTCGGATGAAGTACAAGATTAAGATATTATATATGGAGAATAAACCTATTGATCAAGTCCGATTGAGATATTATATATCAAAAACAAATCTATTAAGTATAAATTTGAGATTTGACACCATCAAATTCGAATTTGTTTTACATAGTTCATCCGTTCATTTTAGTAAAATTAACCAATTAATAAATGTTGCAGTTTTCACAATACTTTTTAAATTTAAATAAATTGTAAATTTGAATTATAATATTTATATAATATATAAATTTTATTTGAAATTTTATTTGAAAAAATATCGGGTAAGACCCGGGGTTATAACTAGTTTGGAAAGTGAAGTAAAGTATCTTAATACCAAGATTTACAAAAAATAGGATTTTCTCCATCAATTAAAACTATCTCAAATAGGAATGAACTTGGGGACTAGGCGGGACAGATAATGTATTCTCCATCCCCACCTCCTATCAGTCTTCCCATCCCCGCCTCATCCCTATGTAATCCTCGACGGGGAGCGGGGAAGGGAATACCCATTGAGTTTGAGTACGTTAATGGGACCTCATTTTTTTTAATTTAGGGTCTTATTTATTTTTAACATTCCTAAAAATTACTCCTCAAACTCTAATCAAAATTAAACTATATCTCTACTTTATAACATATATATATATATATTTCCCATATAAAACCAAAAATTTTAATGTTTTACGTATAGTTTTAGTACAATTAAATAGTTTTATAAGAATAATAAATTGATAATGCCAGGATCGAGCCTAAATGAGACGGATAGTATATTCTCCATCCCGCCCCATCCCCATCGATAAATTAAAATCCGATCTCCACTAAATCTGGAAATCCCCGTCCCATTAGGAACAGATCCCCACGAACTAGTCCTGGTGAGATAAATGATCATCCTTACTCTCAAGAAAAAAAGCACTACAAAAACAATGAAGATAATAGTATCACGATGAAGTTGGTTCAGACTAAAGATACGTTAATTAAAAAATTTAAAGAAAAGCCTACATTCTTCTACGTGCATTACGTGGTCATTTTTATGATGACATAAATGGATAATGCGCTAGCAACTTTTGGAAAGAGCAATTTAGTGCTTAAACCTAACTTTCCCGTAATTAGAAAAGTAAAAGGGTTACTTTTCATAACTAAAAAACTAAACCCTCTCATCAACTAATTACCGACAATTAACTAATTAACCTGTCATATTATACTAAGCGAGGGCATATAGTGCAAATAGCAGGATTGTTGGGTAATTGTTGTAATTAGGCGGGTGAGGGTTGTTAGCCGCTTGAATTTGTTGAGTTTGTTAAATAAGGGAGATGTAATTCTGTTCGGGTATCGATTGATGAATACAGATTTCTCCTTTCTATCTCTCTTCCCTATCCCTTTTCGTTCTCTCTTTTCCTCTCTCAATCTCCATTCCTCACAATTGGTATCAGAGCCGTCGAGCCTTGGCTATGGCGGAAGGGACTCGCTTGAAGACTTTGGAAGAAGGTCAGCGTAAAACAGATTCACAGATCTCTCGTATGGTGGTTGAAATTGAAAAATCCAACAAGCGATGGGAAGAACAGCAGTCAAGAATTGAAGAACAAAATCAGAAGTTTCAAGATTTCTTGAATGCTCAGAAGCTTAATGAGATCCAGATGAAAAGCATGTCGGCGATGCTCAGCAATATCAGTCGGGAGCTGATGCGCAGATTGGAGGAGGAGACGCCGCCGGTGGAGAATCCGAGGGTTGAAGTCGGAAATGGAGGGGTGAATTTAGAGCCAAATCCCAATTCCGATCGGCCTGGTGCAAATTCCATATCTCTGGAAAAGGAAGCGAGTCCAATGCTTGAGTTTCAGCGTGATTCAGACCGAAGCTCATCCTTGTCTTTGGGCTCTCAAGGTAATAATCGATTCCCTAAACTTGAATTTCCGGTTTTTGATGGCATGAATCCAAGAAGTTGGTCCAGAAAAGCTGAGAAATACTTTAGGATATTCGGGATAGTTGAGGCTGAGAAGGTTGAATTAGCGACCATGTACTTGACTGGAAGGGCTGATAATTGGGCACAGGGGTTTCTGTTGCAGAATAATGTGGTTTCTTGGTCAGAATTCAATGCTGCTTTGTGTGTTAGATTTGGTGAGAGACAGGGGGTCGAAGTTGTTGAGGAGTTTAATAAGTTGCTACAAACCGATGATGTTGAAGCTTATACCGAGAAGTTTGAGGAACTTAGAGCGAGTATGTTGTCATTCAATCCATCATTGTCTGAAGCATACTTTGTATCTAGTTATGTTAGCGGGTTGAAGGAGGAAATCAAGAACTTAGTTAAGCTGAGTAGGCCTAAGACTTTAGCTGAATCTTTTGAGCAAGCTAGGTTGCAATATGGTGCTGTGCAAGCTATTGTTAAGTTGAGCAGGAATTCAGTTAAGTCAAGTTCTTACCCTGTGAGCCAATACAGATTTTCTACTCAATTTCAGAAGCCTAGTTTCAAGAACACTGAGAGTCCATCACTGTTTCCTTCTAGGACTCCAATTCCAAACTCTCAAACTTCTAACCCAACCTCAAACACCAACAGTTTCAAGCCTAAAACCAGTGAACCACAAAGAACCCCAGGGCTGTGTTACAGATGTGGTGATAAGTACTTTCCAGGGCATAAATGCAAAGTCCAAACCCTGCATAGTTTGGTTTCTGTGGAGCAGGAGGAAGAGCATGAATATGTGGAGGAAGGAGTGTCTGTTGTGGATCAGAATGTTTCTGAGGTTGAAGGAGATGAGGAAATCTATGTACATGCTTTAACTGGAAGCTCGCCACTTAATACCATCAAAATCAGAGCTGAGATCAAGGGGAAACCTATTGTTGTGTTGGTAGACAGTGGGAGTACTCATAGTTTTGTGGATTCCAGAGTTGTTAAGGATGTTAGTTGTGAGATTCAGGAAGCTAGCATCATGGCTGTTGCTGTGGCCAATGGGAACAAAATGTTCAGTCATCAGGTGTGCAAGAAACTTCAGTGGCAGATGCAAGGTTACCCTTTCCAATTTGATATGAGAATAGTGACATTAGGTGGGTGTGATATGATATTGGGAGTAGATTGGTTGAGGGAGTACAGTCCACTTTCATTTGATTTCAAGGAGTTGAAACTATCTTTTGTGAAGGATGGTGATAGGATTGAGTTGACAAGCTTTAAGGAGCATGCTTCAGTGAGAATGATGAGTGCAATTAAGCTGGAGAAATGGCTTAAGAAGGGCCAACCACTTGTTGTAACTCAAATTGCTCATTGCTGTTCATTGGAACAGAAAACTGAAGTCATTCCTACTGAGATAACATCATTATTGGAAGAGTTTAGTGATGTATTTCAGGAGCCGGTGGGATTACCTCCTGTGAGAGGTCATGAACACTTAATTCAGCTCAAACCAGATGTTCAACCAGTTTGTTCGAAGCCCTACAGATATCCTTATTTTCAGAAGAATGAAATTGAGAAACAAGTGACTGAAATGCTGAGAAATGCTACTATTAGGCCTAGCTGTAGCCCATTTGCTTCTCCAACACTTCTGGTGAAAAAGAAAGATGGAAGTTGGAGGTTTTGCATAGATTACAGGCGACTTAATGACATTACAGTCAAGAACAAGTATCCCATTCCTCACATAGAGGAATTATTGGATGAATTACATGGATCAGTGGTATTTTCTAAGTTGGATCTTAGGTCTGGATATCACCAAGTGAGAATGGCAGAGGAAGACATTTACAAGACTGCTTTTAGAACCCACCATGGGCACTATGAATTCACTGTGATGCCCTTTGGTTTGACAAATGCACCTGCAACTTTTCAAGCCATGATGAATGAAGTGTTTGCTCAGTATCTGAGGAAGTTTGTATTAGTGTTTTTTGATGATATTCTGGTGTATAGTGCAAGCTTGAGTGATCATGTGGAACAGTTGAGAATGGTTCTTTCTTCTCTGAGGGAGCACAAGTTATTTGCTAAGAAATCCAAGTGTTCTTTTGCTCAGTCACAGGTTGAGTATTTGGGATATGTGATTTCACACAGGGGAGTAGAAACTGATAAGGAGAAAATTCAAGCTATGAGTTCTTGGCCTGTGCCAAGAAATGTGAAGGAATTAAGAGCATTTTTGGGACTCACTGGTTATTACAGACGTTTTGTACAGAATTATGGTGGGATAAGCAGGTCCTTAACTGAGTTGCTTAAGAAGGAAGGTTTTTTGTGGACTAAAGAGGCAGAGAAAGCTTTTGTTGAATTGAAGCACAAGATGTGTACAGCTCCTGTGTTGAGATTGCCTGATTTTGGAATACCTTTTGAGATTGAAACAGATGCTTGTGGCAGTGGTATAGGTGCTGTTTTGATGCAACAGGGACAACCACTAGCTTTTATTAGTCGAGCCTTACATGGACAACATCTGTTGTTATCTACTTATGAAAAGGAGCTTCTGGCTATTCTGTTGGCAGTGGAAAAGTGGCGCCATTACTTGGAACCAAATCATTTTTATATAAGGACAGATCATAAGGCATTGAAGTATCTGTTGGAGCAACAAATATCTACTCATTTCCAGAGGAAGGCAGTTAGAAGATTACTTGGTTTGTCTTATTCAATTGCTTATAAGAAGGGGAAGGAAAATGTTGTTGCTGATGCTTTGTCAAGGAGATTTGAGAGCAAGAATAGCAGCTGTGCAATAGCAGCTGAGATGGTGCCTGTGTGGATGACTCAAGTTTTGAGGAGCTATGAGGATGATGTGAAGGTGCAGGATTTAATAGCTAAAATTTCATTTAATGAAGATTCAGAATTCAAGTTGTGTAAAGGCATACTGAGATATAAGGGTAGGCTGTATATTGGTGCAACTGGAGATATAAGACAAAAGTTGCTGAGTGCTATGGATGAGGAGCCTTTAGGTGGTCATTCGGGTATGACAGCTACTTATAGAAGAGTTAAGAGTTTATTTTTCTGGCCAGGATTAAAGCTCTCAGTTGATCAATTTGTGAGAGAGTGTGATGTTTGTCAGAAGAATAAAGGAGAGAATGTGGCTTACCCTGGATTATTACAACCTCTACCTATACCTGCTCAGGCCTGGACACAGATTAGTATGGACTTCATTGAAGGTTTGCCTAAGTCTCAGGGGAAGTCAGTGATTCTGGTGGTGGTAGACAGACTCACAAAATATGCCCATTTTATTGCTTTGGCTCATCCATTTACAGCAGCTATAGTGGCTCAAGAGTTCATGAAGAACGTGTACAAATTACATGGAGCTCCTGAATGCATTGTATCTGACAGGGATAAAATATTCCTTAGCACTTTTTGGAAGGAATTATGGAAGAACATGGGAACTGCATTGCATTACAGCACGGCTTACCATCCTCAGAGTGATGGACAAACTGAGAGAGTGAATCAGTGTTTAGAGAATTATTTGAGATGTATGACATCTGACAGACCTTCTAAATGGGTTCAATGGTTGTTTCTGGCTGAGTGGTGGTACAATACTAGTGCTCATACATCTCTTGGTATGACTCCTTTCCAAGCTCTCTATGGTTTCATGCCTCCACGGTTAGGTATTGCAAATCCTGATGTGAGAACAGCTTCAATGGGTGAATTCTTAGAAGAAAAGCAGAGAATTCTGAATTTGTGCAAGCACAATTTGACAGCAGCTCAGGTGAGGATCAAGACTTATGCTGACAGACACAGAATTGAGAGAAGTTTTGAAGTAGGAGATTGGGCTTACTTAAAGTTACAGCCTTACAGGCAGGCTTCAGTAGCTCTGAGGAAGAATTTGAAACTGTCTGCTAAGTTCTATGGACCATATGAAGTAATTGAGAAGATTGGAGCTGTAGCATATAGACTCAAGTTGCCTTCATCTTCAAAGATACATGATGTGTTCCATGTATCTCAGTTGAAGAAGCGAATTGGACCAACTGTGGTTCCTATATCTGAGCCTCCTTTAGCAACAGATTGTGGCGAAATTTTGGTTGCTCCAGAGGGTATTTTGGACACAAGGTTGACTCATTTGGCTAGTGGGGATCCGGTGACAGAGTGGCTTGTTAAATGGCATAATTTGCCTGTGGAAGAGGCCACTTGGGAATCAGCTGGTCAAATCCTGCAGCAATTCCCTGATTTTTGTGGTTAGAAGTGTCCTTATTTGCTTGTATTGGTTGTTTTTGTCCTTCTGCTGTTTTTGTTGTATTGAAACTTTGAGGACAAAGTTTTAAAGGAGGGGGGTATTGTCATATTATACTAAGCGAGGGCATATAGTGCAAATAGCAGGATTGTTGGGTAATTGTTGTAATTAGGCGGGTGAGGGTTGTTAGCCGCTTGAGTTTGTTGAGTTTGTTAAATAAGGGAGATGTAATTCTGTTCGGGTATCGATTGATGAATACAGATTTCTCCTTTCTATCTCTCTTCCCTATCCCTTTTCGTTCTCTCTTTTCCTCTCTCAATCTCCATTCCTCACATAACCATCACTCTTTCATGTGCGACCTAGTCTTTTACCGTGTGTGTGTGTGGATGAGATGAGTTTTGGCCCTACTCTAATATCTTTACCCTTAATTACAAGGTTACAACGGTTTAATTGTGCAACTCGAAGAATTGATGGTTTTTTCACATTTTATTACGACAAACATGAGTTAATTACGCTCCCCATGTTAGTAATAACTCATTGCTCATCATGGTACGCAATGTTTTAATTTTTTTTATCCAAAAGGGAAGGCGTTAACCCTTTTTATTTATCATAAACGAAATTACATATTATAACTCATCCAGGAGTCTATCTACATGGAAGGAACAAGCCCCTCGGGCGGGAAATCAAATAACATATTCTCACTAAACTTTGCGAGTCAATTAGCAGCTTGATTAGCACTACGAGTCAAATGCTTCAGCTTCACAGTCCAGTCCTCGAGACGGATGAGCAATCTGCAGCTAGAAATATACTCCCACAGGTTCGTTGGAACAACATTGTCAGCGTTCATAGCCGAGACCACTTGCAACGCATCAAGCTCGACTTCGAGGTTCTCAACTCCCATCTGCCTAGCTAGCTAATTTCAGCCCCTGAAGCAACGCCACCAACTCAGCTTTGAGAGCACTCTTCCCTCGGCCTTTGATGCATGGTGTATATATCCTTTGATGCTACGCAATTAATGTTCTAGTGTGTATATAGTGTTTATAGCGCCTAATGCCCTAAAATAAGTTCAAAATAATAAAAATGTCCATAATTCTTTTTATTTGCATCAATGCCCAAAAGTAAAGACCAAATATTCATTTTAATTGCAAAATTGCCCCACTTCTCTGTATTTTTTGTTTTAATAACAAAATTAATTTTATTTAAAAATTATTCCATTATAAAATTAAATAAAAAATAATAACTAAATGTTCTTCTTCCATCTTCATCGACTGATCTAGTTGTTTGAAATTGAGATCTAGATGGTGACGGTAAAAACAAAACCCTATCCCGTCGCCAGAGCCCCTCCTGTTTCCACCCCGCCGACGACACTCTGACCACCACCACAACAACCACGAATTTGACACTCCGACTCTAACCCGTCTCCTTATAGTCCTGTCAAGGTCGAGACCAGCAGAAGCAATTTTACTCTCCTTTGGATCCCACAAGTATACACACTTGTCTTCCGATCCGGTCACAATATATGTTCCGTTTGTCACTGAGAAGGTCGATGTTATGCAGTACACGCTGTTCTCGTGGCACTGGTATAGCTTCAAGAATTTACCAGTAGCGTAGTTCCAGAGTCTCTGCACAACAGCAAGTTAAACAATCTAATGCAGATAAATTTTGAAGCGTGTAACCAATGGTCAATAAATACATGCCAATTTCAATGAGAATGGAGACAAATCCATAGTTAAACATGTACAAGACAACGGTTTAGTAAAAGAGCCTAAACAAGAATCTAATCCTAGTAATTCATATAACATTGAAGACTATAAAACTTACTGTCAGCTTTGCTAATGTCACCTTGTGGTGCCAAGTAGTTGATCTCAAAAGGCCATCATAATTAATTTCCCAGTAATCCGTATAACATCTGTATTGTGATTTTACTCCCTAAGATTTTCCTAAACCAAATCAGCAAGGATCACAATAAAATCACTACAGCAATCTAGTTCCCATATTCAATAGCATGTGGCGATCTTACACCACGATTGAATTCAATACAGAGCAAATTAGACACCAAAAAGGAATGAAGAACGCATCAATTTCACAAAAGGAATCACGCACCAGAATGTTATCCAAGGTGGCGACAAGGATGAACTTGCCATTGGGCATTGGGGGAGAACTTGGCGAAGGAAACGGCAGGGACCTTCTCATCAATCAGCACCTTGAGAATGGTGCCAGTGTCGGCCGCCCCAATCTTGCAAGTCCCGTCGTGGGAACCAGAGACAATGAGCGATCCGTCCTTGTTGAAGTGGACGGAGGTGACCAGCAAGGAATGGGCCTTGTCGATGACCAGGCGAGGTCGTCGGAGGCCGAGCAGATGTAGCGGGAGTCGGAGGACCAGGCGAGGTCGGAGTGGCCGGTCAGGCGGTGGGTGCGGGATTGTCACGTCGTTGCATGTTTCCGGGTTGCCGGGCAAGGCGGATGGTGCAAACGGTGAGGAAGAAGAAGAAACAATTTCTCTTTTCAATATATCTAAACAATTTCCACAAAAAAAAATTTTGTTATAACAAAAAATCCGAAAGGACACGCTTGCCATTTAATACAAAGAAGGGTAAATTTTTTTTTTCCAACTTATATTGGGGCACTTATGCAATTTCGCCGTGTATATATGCATGATGAATGTCATGCCAGCTATGGCATTAGAGGGACATGATTATCATACTTTCATGCTGTAATTAACGTTTTATAAACGATATAGTATGTAATCCAGAGAAAACATATCAAGCCCACATATTTTTATCGTTTACAATCTTTATATCATAGGTAAGGGATGAAGGGTCGTATATGATAACAAACATGAAATTCATGTTAAATTCATGTTTGGAAACTAATATATAGAGACCTTGTGAAAATAATCTTAAATTTGAAACTATTATTTAAAAGTTATATCTTTTTGTGAAATTCCAAATTCTTTTTCTAAAGTTAGATTCTATATCCAATGCCCTAATTAAAAAAAAAAAAAAAACTAGTCAATAGGAAGAACTGAAGAAGCATTATGAATTTAGACCATTACAATGAATTTGAACAACTTAATTACACAATATTTTATAAATTATTTAATTATATTTTGTTTGTATGTTTTATAAACCACACGACTACTAATTAGGGTTCATTTGGCCGGAATTGGATCACCAAACATTATGCCTTATAATATATTTTGTATTATAACTAATGAACTTTTTTTTTTTATCACGATCAATTATGTTGTTTAGCTAGGTAATTTTATTTTTACAAGGAGTAACTCTTTGAGGTAATATCTCGAGACAAACTCTTTGAGGTAATATATAAACGACCCTAATCCTTGTAAAAAATAATTAAATCAAATCAAATTAAAAAAAAAAACGGGTAGGTTCCACTTGCTCCATACTCCGTAGAAACCGTGTCGTGTATGCACGCGCCCTCTCCCCTCACACGGGCCGCACGTGGCACCTTACCCCTCTCGTATCTCGCCTTCCTCGCTTATATCTCTCTCCATCGTCCCACTTATCAGTTCTCAAACTTTCCTCTCAAATTCATCTCTCTTTTTTGAACACTCTTTTTCGCCTGCGCTCTTCTTGATCTTCTTCTACTATCTAGAAGCCAACAGTTGATTCGATGAGCTAGAAGTTCCTCTGGAGCAAATTTCCCCAGACATGGAGGGTGAGATCACTCCGGCGACGCTCGCCTACATGGGGCGCAACTTCAGCAACCTCGCCGTCACCGACGACTCATCCTCCGCCTTCAGCGACTGCAACAGCGACATCTCCGGCGAGTTCTCCACCGCCTCCGCCCACTCTCGCCAGCTCTGGCTCTCCTGCGCCGCCGGCGACGCCAATTCCGCCGACGAGCTCATCCGCCAGCTCGTCTCCGACCTCGATTCCCCCTCAATCGACGACCAGAAGCAAGCCGCCATGGAAATCCGCCTCCTCGCCAAGAACAAGCCGGAGAATCGCCTCAAGATCGCCAGATCCGGCGCCCTCGCTCCTCTGATCTCGCTCATCTCCTCATCAGATCTCCAGCTACAGGAATACGGAGTCACCGCGATCCTGAACCTCTCGCTCTGCGACGAGAACAAGGCGCTGATCGCCGATTGCGGAGCGATCAAGCCGCTGGTGAAGGCGCTCGGGACAGGGACGGTCACGGCGAAGGAGAACGCCGCCTGCGCGCTCCTCCGGCTATCGCAGATCGACGAGTACAAGGCCTTGATCGGACGGTCTGGAGCGATTCCGGCCTTGGTGAGCCTTCTGGAGGCCGGAAGCATCCGAGGCAAAAAGGACGCCTCCACAGCGCTCTACTCTCTCTGCTCGGCGAAGGAGAACAAATTGAGAGCCGTCAAGGCCGGGATCGTCAGGCCTTTGGTCGAATTGATGGCCGATTTCGGATCCGGCATGGTTGATAAGTCGGCGTACGTGCTAGGCTTGCTGATGTCGGTTGCGGAGGCGAGGTCGGCGACGGTGGCGGAAGGAGGAATTCCGGTGGTTGTTGAGCTTGTGGAGGTTGGATCTCAGAGGCAGAAGGAGATAGCGGCGGCGATTCTTTTGCAGATTTGCGAGGACAGCGTTTTGTATCGGAAGATGGTGGCTCGTGAAGGTGCGATTCCGGCGTTGGTAGCGCTTTCTCAGTCCGGCACCAGCCGTGCAAAGAAGAAGGTACAGGGGGGGAAATATCTGTTAGATTATTGTTTGGTTGTTGGGGAATTCTGACCAGAAACGGCAACTCTGCAGTTACAAAATTGAATATAATTTAAAATTGGTGTTTTAAAATAGGATTAGGAATTGATCAAGTCGGTCCATAGGATGGGATAGTGGTGGTGATTTGTGGGTTGACTTGGAGAATCACTATTTGTGAGGAGAGTGGAAGACAAGTCAGCTAAGAGTGATTTGATTATATCTTAAACATGCACTTATTGGCTAGGATTAGTGATCAGGCTCAGGCTTAGTTGTGCATTGTTTTTGTTGTCAGTTGTTAATTTTGGTGGGAATTTGACAGGCGGAAGCATTGATAGAGTTGCTGAGACAACCAAGATCCGGAAATGGCGCTGCAAGGGAGATTTGATGGTCCTGTTTCCGTACAAAGTACAGCCATGTTCGTTCTGCTCCACCGCCACCACGTCAGAGCTCTTCCTTTTTCAATTATTTTGAAATTCCGAGCCCAACATCGGTAGAAAAAAAAGGGGGAGAAAAGTGATGCGACTCAATGTTTTTGTGTGTCACAAAATTGAAATCTAAGTGTGATTAGAAGAAGATGTAAATTTGAATGCGAGAATGTAGATATCTTTGATGTGATTGGGGGTGTCTAAGAAAAGGTAGAAAAAAATGATGCATTTGATCAAATTTCAAATGAGTTACTTTCCAAGGTCAAGACCACATTCACCAAATATTAGCATCCTTGCTATCAATATTGTGGGTTAATCAGCACACTCTGGCAAGCTTACAATAAACTGCTTCATCTCTACACCTATATCACAACCTTAACTAGATCAATTCATAACAATTAGCAGCAACTTCAACTCACTCAAGGGGGTTCCCTCTTGGGGTCAAGAAGACGTTAGCAGCTTCAAATTGAACCGCCATCAAAAACATTTTAGAAGAGAAGACAGAAGTAGTTTCAACCAATTCATCTTGGAACATTAATGATCATCACACTTAAACAAGACATTGGGAGTATGCAACTATTCATTTGGGTACTTGTCAAAAGAAATATCAAGCCTTATATATATCTTCACATTCAGCCTAGATGGGTGACTATAGGAACCAAACTAGCTAGGCGTTGGCAGAAAAATGGATAGAACACAAGTAATCTTCATTTTCAACTAAGATCATGCAATATACGAAAATCATAACAAGTCATAACATAATGATTTCGTAGCTACACAGTTTGGTCATGCACTATTAAAATGGGAAACCAACAGATCTCTTGCAAGATTAGCAAAATGATGATAGCACTTCTATATATTTTACTAATCAACGGCTAAGCTATATGTTGTATTGATGGATATCCAACCATTTCAAATAAAGATCCTTGCTCGACATCCAACGTAGAACTCATTGATGTTGTTAATTTTCATGCTTCTAATGCCTAGCAACACAAGTGACGAAACACTGAATAATAATATGAACAAATGTCAATGCGTTGAATAAACTAATATCAAAGTAACAGAGATCACAGCAAAGAAGAACCTGAATCTGAAGCAGAGGAGTCATGTTACAGAGCTACCAAGAACAAGACAGATATTTAAATGTGAATGAAGCATCTTAAGACTATGCCCAACAAAGCACAATAACAGAAAACAACTCTAATTATATCTGTAACAAGCACATACAAAACAGTTAAACTCAAACCTCCTTCTCAGCCTCCTTGAGCTCATCGCATGCCTTCATCCACAAATCACCAAACTCACAATCCTTATAGGCCTCGAACCAAGGGCCGCCCAGGGTATAATGTATGGCTTTAGGGTAAGTGGTAGCATCCCCTTGCTGAACCTTATTGTGCCCAACAAGAAAGTTCCATACAAAGGGCACTGACCCAATCTCATTATCCTCCAGCCACTGAAACCTATGAAGATAAGCACCGGTTTGGGTGCTGACCACCTCAGGAGTGAGCGCCCTGTTCTTGGGGTGACCGCAATTGTAAAGCACCATCGATGACCAGTTCTTCCTCGGGTACACCGTCTGAACAGCCCCGTCCATCTTGGTGGTCTCTTTGGGGGCATAATCGTGCTGAACACACATGACTGCGTACTTATCATCAATAAGATCGACCAGCTCTTTGATATCAGCCATGTAGAGGAAGTCACAGTCTACAAACATGGCCCAGCCTTGGAAATTGGCCAAGTGAGGGGTCAGGAAGCGGCTGAAGGAGAACTCAGTGCTCTCCAATTTGCCCCTTTCGCGCCAGTACAGCCCCTTGGACCTCAATTCAGATTGCTTGATGGGATGAACTTCGATCGGGATCGAAGTTCGCTTCAAGAGCGAGCGCTTGCAGACCTCGTAGGCAAGATCCTCCGTCGGATCGTAGCCAATGTAGATCCTGAACGGCTTGGCAGCTAGGGTTTCATTTCCGTTGGCCATGGTTGATTGATCCGCTGAATCAGAAGCCTGGAAAGAGACACAAACAGATCGATTACTATTGAGGACAGGGAAAGGGAAAGAGAAAAGGCAAATGCGGAAGAAGAAAGCACCAGGAAGATCCACCGAAAAGGCGATGATGGCGTGTGAAGATAGTGACAGGGCAGAAGAAACACACCACCGGCCAAATTGTATAGTTCCATACAATTCAAACAGCAGAAAACCATAAAAACAAAGATTACAGAAGTAACAGAGCCACAAAACACAAACGAGTAAGCAGATTTCCATTGCAGGAGCAAACTGGAGCTTCAACATACAGAATTCTCAATTCTAATTTTATTATTATCATCATACAAACGTGGACATATAGACATAGACATATAGTTTCTCAGATCTTTCTTCTCTCCAGAATCACACAAAAACGAAAACACAGACAAACACATATACTAGCATAGCTTGAAATAGATAGGTAGGATTATGCCTGAGCCAGCTTCGAAGCCTCCAGATCGGCCGCTTTCTGGAGCAAATTATCCTGAACATTCTCTTCCAGAACCATCTGGATCGGGGACGAACCGAGGCCGTCGGCAATCGCAAGCATAATCTTGCGAATCTCAGATCGGAACTCGTCGCGATCGACGGTTCCGTTGTGGTCGCCGTCGAAGCCCTCGAAGATGGAATCGTAGAGCTTGGTGAGCTGCTCAGGCGCGATGGACTCGTCCATGCCGAAGTGCGTTTCGATCAGGCGCATCGATTCGAAGATCTTGCGGAGCTCGGATCTGGAGAGGACGCCATCGTTGTTGAGATCGAGCTTGGCGAAGTGGCCGTCTACGCTCTGCGTGAACTGGTCTTCATCCTCCACGAAGGATCGAACGGTGGTGCCATCGATGATTACTACTCCCATTTTCTTCGAGTTTTAATGAGATCTGGTGGATTTTTGCGATTGATCTGTGATTTGGGGGCGAGAAGATGAAGGTCGGTTTTATCGGGGAAAGAGGGCAAGTGGAAAGAGGAATTGATATTTTAGTACGGATGGATGAGACCGAGACAGATGAGGGATGTTCTTTCTTCGGTTCTTCCACGCTGAGTTTTTCAATATTTATAATGGGTTTTTCTATTGTGTGTCCTAAGGGCACATGTTAAGCATACCAAAAACAGAAACTAAAACCCTAAAATGAAAATAGTGAACCCGTCACAAAAGAAATTTAATAAACAAAATTAGAAAATTTACAAATTCTTTCTATTTCTAGGCTCTTATAGTGTGCCATAAGGGCACATTATAGAAAAATCGATTTATAATTCGTTATATTAGCAATTAATTACTCGTTAATCGTTATTAACCTTTTGTATTGAGAAAGAAGATGAGGAAATTTCCACATGTTTGTCTGGTAAGGTAAGCTAGTGCAAATGTCTATATCATCAACTATATGTAATTATAGAGTTTGAGGGGATGGTGCTTAGTGTACATTTGAAGATTATAAAACAAAATTTACGGAATAGTACAATTTCTTTTGATATAATGTATGTTAGGTGAAAAGGGTATTGTCTACAAAATTGAGCACGATTCTTTCGAATACCACTCTTAAAGTTTAGCCGTTTTTAGGCCCCGTTTGGTTTGATTCCATGAAATGAGAAATGAAAATCATAAATGAATGATTCCGGTATGATATTTGAATTTTTGGAATCGATTTCATTCGCAAGAATGACTCATTCCATGACTGCAGTTTAATTTGATTCTAGCCGAAGTTGACAGGTATCATTCATTCCAAGGATTATAATTATTCATCTTGAATCCTAAAACTCTGCAACCTTAAATTATAATTTCTAAAAGTCATAAACCATTAAATCATAATTAAGAACCCTGAATCTTAAGAATTTTAAACCATAATTATCATGAATGGTTCATTCCGACAACATACCAAACAACATCTCTCTGGAATAGCTCATTCTGATTTCTAATTTCATTATGATTCCTGATTCCAATCCGATTCCGCCAGTGTTACCAAACGGGGCCTTAGTGGATGTCCGAAAATTTCTTGAAGAAAATTGTATGGGTAGATCAGCAGATAGGAGTCAGGCACTCAATGTAAAGTTGGGCCGAAGTGATGGAATTTGGGCCTCTAAGAAAATTAAGTGCACGGCCTTTGTCTAGTGATGGACTTTGGGCCCAATTTTAAAAGCCCGAATCACTGTCGAAAATTTTGTGAAAATTTATATCGAAAAATTGGGCCTATAAGAAAACTTAAAAATCCCGAATCACTGTCGAAAATTTTGTATACACCATTCTTTTGCAGATCTTGGGATGGCATGCAAATGGCATTTTCCTGATCTGATTCGGGAGGCTGAAAATACCGTATACGACAAACTTATATAAAATGGTCCCCTAAGATGAATAATTGTTAGTATCATCTTCAGTTAAGCTTGTTTTTATGCAAAAATTTGATCATTAGGTGGTTAATTAGAATCTAGTTCCTGCATAGTTCAGAAAGCTGACAATCTATCTGTGCAACTTCTTTTTTGCAAAGGTTTACTCTCTGTTCATACTTCTGTTCTGCATTCAATCAATCTACCAAAAACGTACTTAATATGAATGCTGATTACCACAAGACAGATTAATCAATGCTTACATACGAAAAAAAAACTATGGTCAAAGGGTCTTTGCATGTGATTGTTGGTGTAGGCAGACATAGAAATGAATTGATTTCTATGTACTGTGGATTTGATTTCTTATCACCAAATCCAGCAATTTCGTGGTGCCCTATCTTTTATGCAAGCTCTTTCAAATACAAAAGGGATCAATTTTTGTGGTGACTCCAAATGCAAAATGACAATGCTACTAAATTCAATACATCCAACGCAACTCAGTTTGGCACTACTCCAAATGTTTCTCGTACCTTATACAATTTAAATACATGCCTCTTCGTTACGCGATAATGACCTTCTTCGGATACCGTTTTAGATGTTATAAATTCACCAAATTTGATAGTAACCTCTCTTGAACAGCATCTTTGTTCCTTCCATTAATGATATCTACTGATAAAGACGTATAATTCACACACATGTTGTATGTTGTACCACATTGGTGTAACAACATTTTTTTCAAAATTGAAAGCTTGGCGGGAAATATTAGCGTTTTCGTTGTTACGCAAGAATTCCATAAGCTTCATAGATCAAGAGCTTAAGGTTCTGTTCGGCATTTTTTTTTTAGCTAGCTAGAGGTCTTTTTTAGTGTTTCAGTTAAAAATCTACACTCTAGACAGCCCTAGATTATCAAAACGCTAGCTGAAAAATTACGTAAAAACTCCAGCTAGCTGAAACACTAGGTTTACCCAACTGAGCCTAAGAAACTTGGGCACCTCCTTAGAGCAACAGAAACAGAGAGTTCAGTACGATGAGCAGCAGGTAAAAATTAAAATAGAGGGTAAAAACTACAGTAAAAAATTCTCTTATGGGTAGCTGGTTAAAATTGTCAGATACAATCTACAGTAACTCTGTGCCTGTTTTTGACCACACAACAAAAGCTCATCTCTTTTTTTTTTCTTTTTTTTTTTCTCTCTCTTCACATTTGAATCTTGGACTTTCTTCCAACCCGTGTGTTTTGTTCCTTTCCTAATGAAAAAATAATAATTGAAAAATGTCAAAATACAGTCATGAGATGTGCTAAAAAGACAAAAATGCACATTAAATTTACTATCTTGCATGTTTGTATCTTTCAATTGTTACTAAAATATGCATTTGAAATTTTTGTAGGATGTGTAAATGTAAATGTCATGTCTACACTTTCTTGTTTCCTTGTCAAGCCCAATACATATAAGTAATTTAATTTTCTCTAGCTCTTTTATGTTTAATTAATGTGTGTTGACTGAGTGATGCCTTCTTTCACTAGCTAGTTAAATGAAGAAGGGTAAAATTGGTTGTCAAGTGGGCCTACCATTTAAGTCAAGCCAATGAGATTTTACAGTAACATTTTTTTTTAACTGTTTCACCATGTTGTTATCTTCTCAGAACCATTGCTTTTGCTGTTTTCATGAATCAGAGGGCAGCAGATTTTTTACTTTCCAACCCTGAAATAAATGAATCTTACTGATCTCATCTGTTTATCAAAGAAAAACCCAGAAATCACATTGTCATTTACTTGATTGAAAGTTTTGTTTATTGCATTCTGACAATGTGAATGCTAGCACAAAAAACGTTGAAGACACTTACAAATTCATCATTAAATTTGAACCCAACAAGAATGTCAATGAACAAAGTGTACGGAATGTGAAAAGATGCATTCTTTGCGCAAATTTTGGCATTACTAATATGATGTGACACTGATTACTGCATGCATTTTTTGCCCATGTTACAGAATCTCAGTGCCGACATGATAGTAATTATTAACACGGGTGTTTCTCTTGTACTAATGTTCAAAGGTTAAACAACTTGGTCCTTATCTTTAAAAAAGAGCCCATAAAAAGAAAAATGTAATTTGCACAAGTGTTATTCATTGTGGTATGGGCTTAAAAAAATGCTAATTTCATAACCAGTAAGCTGCAAAAAAAGCCCATCTTTTGCATATCACTTTGTTGTTGTATGGTTTAATTGGCAATAGGAATTGCTCCCTAATAATGGGGTATGGTCGTATGGACCAAGGACATACTCAAAAGTGAAATGGATTTGATTTGGTGCTGATAATTAGGCACTCTACATTGATGTGGCCCTCAAAAACAGACTGAGTTTGACATTTAATAAGAAGGGCCCCATTGTCAAAGGCAAAAGCCCCAAACATTCAAACAAATGAGAATCACATTCAACTTTACAAACTCATATTGACAGACCACTACCCAACACACAAATCAAAATCACAATCAACTCCTTCAAATGTAGGATTAAGAGACCCTAAAACAGGAACTATAGAATGTTGAGCCAAAAATTCTAAATGGAGCTAAAAATTTAGGATTTCAGCCTTCATTGTGCCTAGAGATGGAGCTAAAATCTCATCACATAGCCAAAAAAATACACTATTGGTACACTTGCACATTTTGCTCCTTTTGACATGTTCTTGATAGGACATTTCAGTGTGTAGTGACCAAACCAACATATATCTGATGAAGTTGGGAGTAATTTAGAGAAAAACTAGTCCATTGGCAGATTGTAGTTATATATCACTTTCATTGGACAGATCTTGATTCTTATCGACGCTGCCATTGTAGGAGAGTCTTCGCCTTTTGCTACTAATCGAAGAAGTAGCCGAGGAGCTTTGGAAGCTTCCAATGTGAGCTAGTTTGATTGGTGAAAGATTTGGAGAAGCTATCAACTTTAGAATCTTAGTCTGATTTCTCACTAGTTTTTGCATTATTAGGTAGCACATTGAAACATCATCCTGCATTAAGACAAGAATTGAAAGAAAGAGAAACAGAGAAAAATTAGATGCCACATCAATGCCTAATTATCATATATTTGGAAGTTGAAGACAAGGAAAGAAAACACTCACAATATCAAGAAATCTACTGCAAGGTAAGGCATTGATCTTTGAATACAATGCATTTCTTGTCAAACTTTCATCTAATGACATCAAAACGGCGGCCGAGGCTATCGAAGAAGGGTAATGATCCATCAAGCTGATGTCTGCATTGTGTGAAGAGTCATTAGCCTATTTGAACTAGATTATGATGCAAGATAATGCATTATTACTAGTATTCCAAACAAACCCTCAATTGCCATGATCAAGTTTAACCAAGAGGACTGATTGAAGATAGCATAAGTTGCTTTTATGCATACCCATTAGAAGAAATTACAATTTAATGCATAAACAAGCAAAATTAGTTGGAAGGAACACCATTGGGAGTTGAAGAAAGGGTATACCTTTAATGATGGCTAGTATTTGTTCAAGAATCCTAGTTAAAGTGATTCTTGGTGGAGGCCCACTGAAGAGCTTATTGATGAAGTATGGTAAAAAGGAAAAAGGAGTGATTGAACCCATCTTCCACTCCAATGTACTTAGAATTAAGAGCTCCATTCTTTGAATGGTTTTCACCTCAAACCTAAAGCTTCCAACTTGAAATGATGACAAGCCCACAAAACATGATTCTTGCAACTTTGCAGCCAATGATACACATCCCAGACACAGCAGTTCACTTGCCCATGCCTTTTCACTCTGCATCCAATTTTTTAACCTTTAAAAACCAACTTCTTCAACAGAACTCAAAATCTTGAAAATAGAGAAGAAGAACTCACATCCAAGGCTCTCAATGAAAGGAAGCGATCCAAGTAAGTGATTGCCAAATAAGCTGTTTCAAAATGGAATCCCAACTGAGATTTGACCTGCATTATGATTAACTTATCAAGTTAGGCACTTAGGATACACTAAAACAGTTAAGAATGGGGTAAAAAATTGAGTGACTTACATGGAGAATACAATTGATGGCATCAAGACGGACTAAATTTAAGAGCTTTGGCTCAAACAAGACAGAGTTAGGCTTCAAACCCATCTTCTCCCTCTGCAACATCAGCTCTACAAACTCATCATCTGAATCTGAGAAGCCATTGAAGGTAACAGAGCTTGCAAAACATGGGTCTTCTTCTTCTTCTTCTTCCTCCTCGAATTCATCTTCGTACAAGCAATTGATGCCTGATTCTTGGCAGAGGAGGCTAGAGATGGAGAGTGTAGTAGAGCTAGATGGGCTCTCCATTTTTGTGTTGTTCTTAGAGGTTTTGGGAAAGAGAAGGTGTGTAAAAAGAGAACATGGAAAGCAGTTTGGAGATGGTGGTGAGTAAAGGTGTTGTTATTTATGTTAACTGCTGAATTCACGTTTGAGAGAGAGAGAGAGAGAGAGAGAGAGAGAGAGAGAGAGAGAGAGAGAGAGAGAGAGAGAGAGAGAGAGAGAGAGAGAGAGAGAGAGAGAGAGAGAGAGAGAGAGAGGAAAGATGAGGGCGAGTTTGAAGGGATGAATGTATGAGCGCCTAATTTGTAGATATTGTGTCCAGAAATTGTGTTGTTTTTTAATTTTATTTTTGTAAATATAGTTTGCATTATTTTAAAAATCAGCAATTTAGAATGACAAGTTTCAATAGTGTCAGTCAGATTTTCTCCCACAACTTTACTACATACAGCTTCTGATTTTTTGAAGATTTGTTTTATTTATCCTTAGAGAAAAAATTGTATTACTACGTAGATGAGTATTTAAATTTTTTATAATAAGGTTTTTATTTTTATTTTCAGATTTTAGCTGCTAAAACCAACTTTTGGATCTATAAGAGGAGTACTAGCTACTAGTAGTATGTTTACCCTATATGAGCATTTTGACAAAGAAATGGAATTGATTTTGTTATGATAAGCTGTAAAAATGTGTCCTTTGTTCGTGGGTGTATGATTATTGGTGAGAAAAGGCTTTAGGTTTGGGCGCAAGAGGGTTAAAAAGTGGACACGTAGTAACTTTTACCGAACTGAACACAGGCTAATGGCGCCAAGAATTTTCCTTCACGCGCTGAAATGGAGCGACCAACAAGACCACAAACACTTGCATACGTTAGTAGTGTATCATATTGCGTATACACGATTATTTTTATTATCTAATTCAACATGTTTAGTACGTGTTAGAAAAACGAATCACTGTCCTCTGTTCATTATGGGCTAAAACGTAACAAATGAATTGATCAAAAAAGAAAACGTAACAAATGAAGTAGAGTTTTCAGTGAGTTTTAGACATCCTGTCACAACCTCTAAAGATAGTACTTAGAGATTAGCAGTTCGACTCTTATCCACGATACCCCCAACCAAAAAAAAGTACGTAGAGCTTACGCCTAAATCATGCGGTTGGAACAAGGTTACAAAGGTTGTATATGTATGAGCTTGTATGTTCTACAATCGAATGCCAATAACAAATTTGGATACAAATTACATGTAATATGAAGCTACTCCTACAAAACGAACTATAAATAGTGATAGCTAGATATATAATCAATGACTTATGTATGTATGTTATGGGCCGTCTAGTTTTAATGACTTGTCGTTCCATTTATTCAAATCTATCTAGCTATTCAATTTGACACAGTTGATCACCTCTGTAGTCAATACATGCAATAATGTGTACATCTGTGTGAAGTTAGGTTTTTCAAGCATGGATTTCTTCCGCTCATCCGTTCGATGTCCTTCCTAGTATGATCGTGCCATGGCTACATTGCGAAGATGTGAAGGGCCAGGTCGGATCGTCTTGCACACGTTTATATTGGAGGCTAATAAGCCCCTGGTGGACTAGCTTAAATTAGTTAGGTTTACATGTTTTCGATGGTCGAACTGCCTTATCGTAATAGTAGTTTTTTTTCTCTCTCACCATACACCTTGAATAACAAACCCCGAATATAATGCTTGATCTAGCTGATAAGATCCACAAATTATGTAAACCGGCTTGTATCTATCAGGTCGACCTAATGGGAAGAGGAATGATGAGACTTGAGGAACAAGATTTTTGTTTATATTTTGATGGAATAGTTCATTAATCAAGGATGTAAGAAGTCTAAACCTAGATTTATTACAAACTGACCTATCATATACGATTATTAAATAAAACCCGAAAACATCCACCCCTTTCTTTTAAAAAAAGAAGAAGTCTCCGTATCAATAATGTCGTCAACAAAGTACTACTCCGTATATATCATATATGTATTAGATCCATCAGTAAAAATGGATGTGTAACACTTTTGACATGTTTATATGCCGAGCATGTCAAAAAATACGTACGTACGATATATCAGCGTACGTAAACGTACGTTCCAAGGTTACATTCGATGATGCATTAATCCTTCAACAGCATAAGTACACACCTCACTCAATTACGATATGCATAGTCTTAATTAAGATAACGAAAGGCTACATCACACACCTTGAACTAATCTGTATTACAACATACAGTAATACAAAAATTACTTGCTACAAGAGGCGCCACATATAAATTATTACTTTCGAATATTCCTTACCACAAACTGAATAAACTCTGCACCGCTTCTCAACTCTTTCTATAAAAAAAAGACAATATTTTATACTTCTTTTTAACTTTGTAAGAACCACTTTTAAAATTTGTCTGAATGAGGTGACGCTGTTCAAATCTTTCGTGGTGGTCTCTCTTCACCGAATTCGCGATCCCATCCCCTGGATTTCTTCCGATCTCCTCTTCAAATTTCCCGATATTTAATGGCTGAATCCTGTTCCGTAATCAACTCGGTCTGCTCCTTGACTTTTCGCCGGCCGTTGACCCCAATTGTCGCAATCGATTCCTCCCTGTGTATGCTTTCTTCCTCACGCTTTCACAAGAACACATCCTCAAGCAATTCCATTCCGCTTTCCGCCTTCTTCTGACCGTTTCTGGTTCAGGATCCAGGATCATCCTCCTCCTAATGGCAAAGCGTAAGCTCCCTTTCTGTTACTCTGTTGTTTTAGGCTAATTTTTAGGGTTTCATTTCGCCAGGGATGCTGAATTGTTAGGGTTTGTGCAGGTAATTCGCAGCGGAAGAATGTGGCCGGAATGTTCGACAGTGACGACGCCGATCGTGTGAGTTCGTCGTCCACGATGATGAGGTCTGAGGCTCTGCCGATTGGGGGAACGGAGGAGGTTGATAAGGATTCTCTGTTGGATCAGGCTCTTGATGATTTGTATGAGAAGAGGTACATCCATCCAGCTTAATTTTGGAGGATTAGGCTTGAAATTGTCTACTCTTTCCATTCATTCTGTTGCTAATTATTGTTTCTCTTTTCAATTGGATTGTCTGAAGGGGCTCTACGAGAGAGAAGGCATTGGAGTCATTCATTGAGGCTTTCAGCAGCAGTTTACAGTACGAGTTTGTTGAAAACAAGTAAGAGCATTTTATGAAGTAATTCTCTCTTCCTGTACGTTTTTAGGGATAAGCAGTTTATGAAGTAACTAGAATCGGTGATGCATTAATACTTTTTTTAGTCATTATAGTTCATTGATTTGCACATGCATAAGCTCTTACTTAAATTGTCTTAAAAAGGCTCTTACTTGAGTTGTCTAGACTGAGATGTTCCCATTTCTGGGATATGCAGATTCTTAGTTTTTTCCCTCCCTTTTGGAAAGAAGCATGATTCCTTCTTCATCAGGCAAAAACTGAATTATTTAAGTCGGGCTGAATTAATGGCGTCTCGTAATGTTTTTTCTATACATGATCAACTGATGAAAGATTGAAACCGGGTACTGGGGTAGTGCTACTGTATTCCTGCGAAGGTCCATATGGTAGTGTTATATGTGCAAGGATTTTGTCATGGTAACTTTTTTCTATTGTTTGTTTGCAATTGTGTAGATTATAGCTCAGGATTCTTTCTGCAACTATGTAAATCGGGTTAATTCTTGCCGTTTCATCCCCAGGTGTGCTACATTGTTGAGTCTGTGTATAAATTCCATCAAGCGTGGCTCTACCAAAGAGATATCATTGGCATCTCGTGTCATTGGTAAGTATCGCCTATTTCACTAGCAAATTGACATTAACTTTTTCTGCATACAACATCTTATTTGTAGATTGTTGTTGCAGGGCTGTTGGCTCTCACGTCTGGCAGTGGGGATAATGCTCAAGAGATACTCAAAGAAGCAGTCACCCCAATATCTCAGGCTTTCAGGTCCCGATCAGAATCGTACAAGACCTCAGCAGTAAGATTTAACTAATTATATGCAGTGCTTCGTAAGTCCTTTCTGTCATTTGATTATAATTTTGGATTGCTTATTGCAGCTGCTTGAGTGTTTGGCTGTCATTACTTTTGTTGGAGGAAGTGATCCAGAGGAAACAGGAAGGTCAATGCAAATAATGTGGGAAGTTGTTAACCCTAAATTGAGTACTAATGTATGTACGCACGTTTTGTTAAGTTTGTACAATATTTTTGCCTGGTTTTTGGAGCTAAAGGATAACATTTCTGATAAAATGTCAGGTGGTGGCAAGCAAACCTTCTTCTGAAGTTATAGCAACCATGGTATCTTCTTGGGCTTTTCTCCTTACAACTGTTGATGAATGGAGTCTTGGACTGAAACAATGGCAAGAGTGAGTCAATGAATTAACTTTGTATTTGCAACTTGTTTTCTTTTTCATAAATCAGATGCTCTGAATCCTTCAACTGCTATTATATGTGTTTTTCAAATGCTTAATTATTGCTATTTTTTAACATAACAGAGAATATTTGTACTTTTCGTGCAGATCCATCGCTTATTTATCCAGTCTCTTGGACAAAGACGATAGAAATATACGCATTGCAGCAGGTGAAGCACTGGCGGTAGTATTTGAGATGGGGGATTTCGAGAGATTCTCAACCCAAGGCAACACTTCTGCAGATAACACTGATAAGGAATCCGGTAAACCGCGAGAAGGATATGTGCACTTGCAAGGTCTGAAGGGAAAAGTTCTGAATCAAGTAAAAGATCTTGCTGCTGAGGCAGGTGGAAAAGGTGCAGCTAAAAAGGAACTTAACAGCCAGAGGAATTTGTTTCGTGATGTTCTAGACTTCCTGGAGGTGCATTATCATCTTTTCTAACTACTTGCTCTTTATGCATTATATTACTCCAATTTTTCTTAAGATGGTTAATTGGTGGTGCTCTCAGGATGGATATTCCCCTGAATCCTCAATCAAGATTGGCGGAGAATCACTGACCGCCTCATCATGGTCACAATTGATACAGTTGAACTTTCTCAAGCATTTCCTAAGGGGGGGCTTTGTAAAGCACATGCAGGTTCAGTACCTAAACATGACTCCTTGATATTATTAATCTTGGATGCCTTTCCCTTTTGGGCAACTGATGGGTGTCTTTGTGTTTAACATAGGAAAATGAATTCCTTCATGAAGTGTTTGGATTCTCCCCCAAAGGGAAGCTTAACACAAGTGAGGAGGAACATGTGTCCAATAAGCTTGCCGAAAAGGTTTGATTTTGTACACCCCACTGGTTCATTTAGTAATGAGGTATGTTCTCATTGACTGAAACATGTGGGCTTTTATTATTGTAGAGGATGTACAAGTCACCAAATTCAGTCATGAACAAGGCCCGAACTCAACACCTGAACAAGCAGCGGATGTCACACCAGGTGAGTTTTGAAGTTTTGCTATGTATGTTAATCAACTTGATCTCTGCTGGTCCGGTGGCGAGCTAATCCGTTATCCTCTGCGTTGTTAACAGGATCGCAAGGCTGGACATTTTGCTGTTGGTTACGAAGAATAAGATTGAGATCCATCATTCTTTTAAGGAGCACCTCCCAAATTGACATGATTTTGTGATGTGGTGGAATATAAATTTGATTAGTTGTGTATCCAAAGGAAGACAAAACAATGTTGTTGTATATATGATTCATTACAACTCTGATACCCATTTGTTCAAATGGAGAAATAGGCGTGCAATTATTCTGGAGATCCATGTAAAATTATGATGAAATAATAAAGTTGTATTTGATTATGTACAGTTTTGGTACCTTTGCGTCTAATGGAGAAATACGTGTACAATTATTCTGGAGATCCATGCTGAGATTATAACATTTGGTTGTTGATTTGCTGGTATACCTTCAATGTAGTTATTCAGTGAATTTCTTTTTTTAATGCTCGTTAACCGCATGTATCAAAAGCTGGGTAGCTCAGTTGGTTTTTTTTTTTATCCAAAGGAGGGGTTAAACCCCAATTTATTAAACGAAAAGAAAATTACATGAGTGGCAAATTAAACAAAATAAACTCTCCTAGTCAATCTTGACTAAGCTTAGCCATAAAATCAGCTGCCTGATTAGCACTTCTAGCCACTTGATTGATCTTGATTTCCCAGAAAACCCCTTGGATCAGCTTCCTGCAATTGTTGATGATGGACCACAGATTGGTAGGCCTCACGTCTTCAGCCAGAGCCACCTTGGCAACCTCCAACGCATCAACTTCCACCAGCAACTTCTTGACGTTCATACATTTAGCAACTTCCAAGCCCTGCCAAAGACCCAGAAGCTCAGCCTTGAGCGGAGAATTTCCCTGAGCCTGCACAGCAAAAGCCTTGATAAATCTTCCCTCAGCGTCACGCAGTAGCCCCCCAGCAAACACTTTGTCTTCCCCATCTTTGTGTGAGCCATCCACATTCAGCTTAATCCAGCCCTCCTCCGGACGAGTCCAGTGAGATAGGGAGCTCGCCCTCACGCCCACAACATTATTACGCAGCGTCTCCAAATACTCCTTAGTACGCTGAATAACAAAGAGGTGTTTCTCACCGTGGACACCAGCCTGGCCTCCAAAAATCCTCTCGTTGCGCCATTTCCAGAGCCACCAGGCGCCATACGCAAAGGTGGTTGCCCAGCTCCCTTCCCCTTTGAGATTAAACTCGAGCCACTCCTTAAGAGAGCCACTGAAAAAAGAATTCTTCCTGCTGTCAATTAAGAGTTGGTTCCAAAGATCACGAGCCGCTGGGTAGTCTCTCAGGATATGCAGAACCGACTCCACCCCGTTGTTGCAATTTGAGCAGGCATCATCATCACATAAATTCCTTCTTCTAAGAACCTCATTACACATAATAGAGTTGTGACCTGCAAGCCATAAAAAAATTCTAACCCTTTCCGTAGCCTTGAGCTTCCATATGAACTTCCAGAGGCTGTTAACCACAAGGTCGAAGGTTCAACTCCTTCCTCTAGCGAGTTTTCTACTTTTTTATTCTTTTTTCAATCTCATATGGAAACTAGCAACCGCTAGTGTTTGTTTTGCTTTATACGGAGTATAAATTAAATCTGCCTAATGAGTAATGACAATACAATAATGGCCGTCACCATTACATATACTACTGGTGGACCCCCTTACTTCCACAGCATCTATCTATAATACAATAAAATACGAAAATTTTGGGCAATAAATGCTCTTCATTTTATACCTATACTAATGTTTTTATGCATATGAAAAATAGGCTCTTAGAATATATTTATGCATTAATATTGGCATAAATACGTAGGCAATAAGGGCGTCCGTTTGGGTTCTCGATAAAACTGCTGAACGAAATGGGCGATTTATGACCGGTGAAAATTAAACCAATATTAAACGTACGGTAACGGTGGAATTTATTTGGCCACCCTCCCACATTTATCCCACATTTGGCCTCCCGGCTCCCTCCCACATTCAGACATTCTTCTCAATCTCTCACCCCCCGCCCCTCTCTCTCTACTCCCTCTCTCGACCACACACTAAACCTAGATCTGGGACCTCGATCCCACCGGAACCCACACCGTCGGCCGCTTCCTTGCTCGGCTCGAGCCCTGCTCTCCCGGAGCCCGAGCGACGACCACCCCTGCCCTGGCAACCCGACCTCCGACTGAATCCCGATGCAACCCGGCCCAGCGGCGACGATCCCTTCTCTGGCCGACTTCGCCCGAGGCCCCGCTCTTGACAACCAACAACCCGACTCTGGCCCGACCACCCACCAACGCTCGAGCCTCACCCGACGCTAGAGCAGAGAGTGAAACCGGGAAACCGAAGCTCGGAGGCGGCCAACATCGCCCACGATTTGGAGGCCATGGCGTTCGATTCTGGGAGTTGCACAAAAAGACAGTATTTCTTATTGAATTCGAAACCCTAATTTAAAAAAAAAGGCTCTTCATGTCTTTCAATGTAAAGCATATGCAGGCATGTGTTAACCAATATCTGTTCGGCATATTTGGGGATGCATTTGTGGAAATGAGTCAAATCATCTCTGGTTGCTTTGGACAGAACTCCACGAAATTTGTTTGCTTTGCCTCTTTGGTTTACAAAGTGCAAACTGTGTACAATTGATTTCATTTGAACATAGTGGGGGTACACTGAAGCATTACACATCATAAATTTTTCTCTTATAGTTTCATTCTCCATTTCATTACAGGATGCTGACAAGAAAGGTCTTTCTCTGATTGGTGAAGAGGTTAAAAGCTTGGCGTAGAAAACCCAAGAGGACACTTTAAAACCAGAAGATTATGAGGTCATATTCGCACCCTTCACTGGCTACTAAATTAAGTACCTCTCTGTATATATATTCAGTAATTACAGACTTATAGACAAATTTATGTATTTATTTCCACTGCAGGGAGGAACATTTACATTGACAAATTTAGGAGGACCCTTTGGAATCAAGCAGTTATGTGCCATTGTTAATCCTCCTCAAGCTGCTATTCTGGCAATTGGGACCGGTAAGATACTGTTAAAGCCAATCTTCATAGGCTTCATTGGAGGTCTTATTTCAAAGTATTAACTAGAGGAAAAAAAATCCTTCCCTTTAGCAGTTTTTCGGAATCATGGTTGATTTATGGGCAATAGATCTTATCAAACTGATGTTTAAGGGTTTGTTTGGTACACTACCATTATTAATGGTACTACAAGTGTTACAAATCGATGCCATTATAAGAACTCTATAAGTAATAATGTGTGTCTTGCTAAACGGAAGCTAATGAGATTGATCCCACGGAAATTGATCTTTTCAGTTCTTTCCACTAGAAAACTTGGTTGACTTTGTTTTCTACAGATGGGCTATCCGTTTTTCTCAGCTTCGACAACTACCAGTTTTGGTGCCATATCTGCCTACTAACAATCCAATACTGAATGACACTACCTATGAGGTTTGTGATTGACTTATCTGCTTTCCAAATATTAGCTAATTTCTGCATCTTTCTCACGGTTCTACTTTTGCTCACTATCTTTATCCAGCTGGCTCTTGGAGCTGCTGCAACAAACCCAACTTACCACAAGGAGTTGTTGGCAGCTGTGAAATCATGGCACCGACTATTTATTCTCCTGTGTCCATCATCTCCATAATAGAGACTCAGCTAAAAACATCATCTATGACTGATGCTCTTAAAGAGGTTAGGCTGCATATCATATCTTTGTTTGTCACATCTAATGTACTCTTTTTAGAGAAATATCTTTTCATGAGATTGTGATTTATCAATCGCTGAATTAAAAAACAATCTCCAAGAGGACTGCAATTGAGGACTTATTTTGATCAGTTATGTTTGTTGTATGTAAATTGTTTCTGGTGAAGATTGTGATGATATATCAGCTATATGGATTGATGGTTGTATGAAGGGGTAAACAGGATTGTGACTTGGTTGTTTCAATGGTACATAATATCAAGGTTGCAGCGAAAATGATACATTTTTTATAGGCTTATAACGCATGTTAAGATGAGAGATTGTTACAAAGTTGTTGTCTCCATATCATCGAAATATATCAAGGGACAGTCATGGAACGTTAACATAATATCCTTCTAATTGCAGGCTGGAAGAGATCTAAAATACATTAGTCTAGCAATGAGTGGATGTTTTCCCGTAGGCACACTACTATTGTTGGTATGACCATACATCCTTTTTTTAATCTTCTATTGAGAACATTTCAGATAATATTAATATCACAAGTGAAGTGAGTAACTTTGATCTATTTGCAAATAACAGTGTGTGAATAGCCAAGGACTTGGCTTACAAGGGTGCTGGTGGGCTTTGGTTGCATTTCAATGGGTAAACATTCTAACTCGAGAAACAGATCAGAAATTATAATTGGTTTCTTCCCTTCCAACTCTCTTGAACTCCGAACTTCTCTTATCAGGCACTGTTCTTCTTGGCACTAACACGCATCCTTTCGCCTTACGACGTCCTGTTCTCTGAGGACATGGAGAGGTTTGGACTCGCCAAGCTAAAAGCTGCCTAGATAATATGCAAAGAAGAAAACGATATACCATGTTTCGAGCTCTCAGTACATGCTTTAGAGATGACACTCTTGGCCATTGAGGTATGAGAATTTATAGATGTTGTTTGAGCAGAAAAAGGGAGAGCTCAGTTTTGCCTTCAACTCTTTGATGCCTGAAATGAGGCTTAGAAGTATAAGATGCCTCCAACTTCCGGCGATGCAGCATTTGTTGTGTGCTTATTTTTCATAATTCAATGGACAGATAGTGTTGTAATTTGTAAGGAACTGTGGCAAATCCCACCTTATTTTTTGTCAGCAAATAAAAATAATATGTAATATGAAACCCAAGTGCAGTGCAAACATAAATTTAGTTACATGGTCTAACCCCATTCTTATTCTACAAGTGCTGTAAACGGGGAAAAAAAGGGCAAGCATCAACGTCATCAAGTCTAATGAACCAATAACCAATCATCTACAAGGTAGGGATGTTAATTTACAGCAACAATCTACAAGTGCAGTGAAGCTGAACATAGATTGGAAGTACTTCACAGAATGCAGACTGAAGCATTATGTAATTTCTTGACCTGTGCCACAAGAGAACTATCCACAAGATCATATTGACCGATCGTTATAAATACAATGTTTCAATAACATATTCGGGCATGACATTATTAAGAATTTGTATTTGAAACGGCATTTGGATTTGTTCTAGATATACACTTTCTTCCTACAAAAACTCTTCAAATTTATTTAATACAATTAGTATTCTAAATGTTCAAATTTGTTTCGATGTATCACCAAAAAAAACAAATATATATATATCACAAAATAAAAAAAGAGATATTCTGAAATTAGTCGTCTATTAAATATTGAAATTCACACATCCATAGTGCGTATACAAAAATCATCTAACACATGCAAATCAAATATTTTTTGAATAATATAGAAAATAATAAGTTTAAGATAAAGATTATTCTCTTACTACAATGTACATATATAAAATTTATTTCTAAAATTCTATATAAAAACAAATCTATTGGTGAAGTCCATATAATTGAGGTATTCTGAAACTTCTCATAATACAAATAACTTGAATGAAAAAACAACAATACGGGCCCGTGCTTCTCATGGGATTCACCATCAATTATTATATATAGTAGATACGGATACATATAACAATGTTTTTATAATATTACTTCAACCTATTTAATCACCTCTTTCAATAGTATTTATGTCGATTTTTTCATTCACACCTTAAGAATGAAAACGGTTATTAGTAATTGGTGGGCCCTGTGTATGAAATTGAATTGCCCATTTCATCCTAATCGATTGCACCTTAATAGCGTCGGCGTTACATTTTAGCTGCAGAATCAATAGGGTCACAATCAATACGATTACAGTTTACTTCCTCAATCTAATCCCAAGAACGTATTTCACAAATACCGCTCCATCTCCCTCGGCGACAAAATTCAATCCATAGAGGGCAGAGTCTATCCCTCCACCAAACTCAATCGGACTTCCCCAAGGCGCAAAATCTTCGTCTCAACACCAATCGACATTCGATTTCAATGGCGGTGCACTCATCGAGTTTCAGTCGCCGTCTTCGGCCTTCCCCTCCTTCCGATCCCCACGCGCCGCCTCCGGCCGAGGGCTTCGAAGCCGAGAATGGCGACAGTTCTTCATCTGCCCCCCCCCCCCCGCCGCCAACAAGGGCTTCCGACGAGAAAGAAACACCGCCGTGCTCCGATTTTGAAGAGGTAAGTTGCGATCCGAACTATCTGTTTCTAGGGTTTTAGTTGAGATAATGGCTCTGGAGTTTGGTGTTTAAGACTTTTAAAATTGATTTTCATGTGAAATTGCTTGCTATTATGCATATGTAGGGGTGTCAACGCCAAGTATCGGCCGCCGAGCATGCCCATCGGCCGAGGTGCCTACGGATCTGGTATTTTGGCTTTTTCCTTCTGTAATCCTTGCTAGGGTTTTTCTAATGTGTTTCTGTTGAGCTTATGTGAGCGATGTTTGCTTTTCGATTAAATTGAAGCTTGGTGTTGAACGCGGAGACGAATGAGATGGTGGCGATGAAGAAGATTGCCAATGCTTTCGACAATTACAGGGAAGCCAAGCGTACGCTTCCGGAGATTGAGCTTCTCCGCCATTTTGATCACGAGAATGTATGCACCTTTTGTTTTCTTTTCTTTGCTTTGTGTTTCCAGAGATCAACCTATTTCAAAATTAGGGAAATGTGTCGGTTCTGAGTTGTTTGATTGCAAGTTGTATGTGTGTTTTGATCTTCATCAGATTATTCGATCCAATCAAACCTTATCAGAGGAGCACAGTCAGGTAGTGGTAAGACATTGCAAAGGAAGCAACAACTTATGGACAAAGGAAGAGCTTTGAAGAGGCGGTTCTCGATCGGATGGACAAGATCATTGGCCGGTTAGACAAGATTCATCAAGATGTCAAAAAGCCGTCGCCCAACCTAATAGCTATATGGATGACCCTACATCTTCTCTAACGTTAGCTAGAGAGTACTGAGATATGAGATTACAACTGACAATAGTTGATCATCAAGATGTCATAAAGCGGCCAATTATTTCCTCAAGGTAAGAGCGCTTCGATTTCAGTGCCAAATTTCGTTACCCTGTTCTTGCGAATTCTGAATTCAACTTATCTGTTGCTTCTTCCTTATGCATGTAGAGCTTGGTGGGAAATGTTCGCGAGAGGAACGAGTTGCCGGACACTGCGAAGATAGTTGAGAGGAACGAGAAAGGAGGTCAAAGGAAGGATGAACTGAGGACCTCGGTGGCCGAGGGGTTGGCGGCGTCAGGCTACAACACCTCATTTGTTAGGCATAATCAAGCTCCAGGAGTAATCGTGATTGTGATTAGCCCTGACACAGAGGAAAAGAAGGTGAACCGGAAGGATTCAGCGAGGAGGACGAAAGTGTCCACTACGACTAAAGTCCTCTGACCGTAACAAGGTAAAAAACTCAATCAACGGAAGAACAGTTGATTATGCTGATTTGAAAAAGGAGTTAAAATCCTAATAATAATAAATTAAACTTGCAATATCTTAGTATGAATTTTATCCCATGAAAAAAAATGTGATGGTCTTCCTATTGATATTTCTGCAGATGGAGAGTGTTCAGGCATCTTCTGTAGCAAGAGAGGTGGATTTAACGTCAACACTAGAGCACCATGAAGTGAAAGAACTTGAAGAAAAGCTTCTGGTAACTTCAGCTGTTTTGAAAAAGGAGGTAAAATCATGACCATCATAAATCAAATTTTGCTTATCACTTTCAATAGAAAAAAAATGATCTAAACATTAGCTGAGCAATGAGCATATAGCTGAAATCTACTTATTTCATCAATTTGTCGTTGTCATAAGTATGGAATCAGTTTTGCGAATTTGGGTTATCTTTTTCCCAGGTGAAGCAATTGAATTATAATTTACATCACATGCTATTGCTGAATCAAGAGGGTTTATGTGTACCCATTTATTTGTTGTCCTTCGAATCATATGTTTTCCTTTCCCGGTACATTTTTGATATCTCTAGATCTCGATTTTGCGAGTTCGATTGTGGATTCGTGTTTTGAGATTTGGAAAGATTGCAGGTCGGTCTATGAGCGTGGAAGCTGTAAACAAGTATTTGGAGCAAAAGATCTTCCCGAAATCGGCGATAATCAATATAAGGTAACAAAAGTGATATCAAGTGGTTTTTGAATTTCTAATAACCGATCCAAAAAAAGGATCGTGTATTCATAAGATGATGAAACCCAGAAAAAGATTATGAATGTCCAGAAATTGTAAGACTTCTCTCTTGGCATGAATACTGTTTTGTGTTACTGCCCTGCTCTGGTATGGCTTGTGCATACAAAGGGAAAGAGATAATCTTTCTTCACTTATTTTTGTTTAGACTTTTCTTAATGTTGTTAGTTCATTGGATTCCAGCAATATTGTAACTGAATATATGGAATTCCTACAATATGGTGATTGCTGAGTTGAGGTGTGGTAAAAAAAGATTGAATCTTTACTCTATAGCTTCAACTGCAATCTGCTAATGGAATTGGCCATTAAGCTTTCACACTACCTTGATTATCACTAATTGAGCCACAAATCAGTTTTTGATTTCTTTTTCATGTAAGAAAGAAAATGTATCACATTCTTATTATCCCATTGCATTTTCAGGTGGGTGCTGACCAACCGGCCTTGAAGAAGATCAAGGTTTTGATCTCAGCTTTTATTGTCCATGCAAAAGAACAAAAAAGGGCATGCTAGCTCATGTAGCTAAGAAGTTGGGGCATCGTGTTCAATTAATCAACCTAGCTTGTGGTGTTGGACTTTGAAACAGTCACAAAGTGGTAGTTGATAAGCGATGTGTTTTTTTTTTTTTTTGAATCGGTGAGAATTAGAACACCTTCCAATTACGGAGGGCGTCCTAGAGCATCCTGACGGATGAGAACATGAAGTTCTGGAAGGTTACCAATAGCTTCTCCTGGGAGACTGTGGCCCATTTTAGCAATTTTGTCGGCCACAGTGTTGCAGAGCCTGCCCACATGAGAAAAACGATGTGTTATGTTTGGCAATAAGCTCTTTGTACGTACGTAGGAGTTTCAGCACTACGTTGGTTTTGTTTGTAGTTATCCGGGACACATTGGACTATATATGAGTTTTATACATGAAAATTGTACGACTAATATAGTGATTGAGTTTGAACACAATACAGACTTATAGCACATCTCAGTGATTGAATCTGGAAGGACAAAATTGCATAAATGAATAGATATATATGTTAAACATAAAAAAATGGTGTTAATTCTCGGCTTAAAAATTAATAATGTGGATAGATTTGGAATTTATAGCTATTCGAAAAACCTAGATATTACAATAATGAGTTATATATATTGCTAATTAAAGGAAAATAAATATACCATTAAATTCATTTATAACTAGCCTATTAGATAATTAAGAAATAAATTCATCTTTAACTCCTCCATTCTAATCGGACTATTCACATTTCTAAGAATGCTACATAATTTAACATAGATTAATTATTTTATATAATTAAATTTGAAAAATACATAACAATATAACCATAATGAAATTGAATAACTAATTTTGCAAATCCACAAGCGATTGATGTATTAAGATAAAGTAGTGTAGTCTTATCGACAACAAAAATTATAGACACAATGAAAGACGGGAGCAGTCTTCTTCCCAATCAATATCTTTGATTTCTTTCTAAAACAACAATCATTCTGCTGTAAACAAAGCCCGTGCATCGCACGGGCACTGACCCTAGTAGATTAAGACAATTCCAAAACACAGAATTTTTCTTATAAACCTCACTAAATTTGTACCATTAGCAAAAAATTGGCAGTCAAGCAACTTACAAACTCCCTTCTGTTTTTTTTATCTGTAATAGTATCAGCTGGCAAAAAACACTAATTCACCCAAGAAAACATTGCATTTTGAATCCCGTGTTGCAAAAAATATTACCTCAAGACAGCTAGTAGAACAACAAAGAAGTTGTGTGTAACCTTTATCTCTTGATTTTTCACATACTAAACCCAGCCATTTGCTTCCTCATAGCTTTATCCTTCCTATGGTGATTCAATCCTCCCCTTCTTCCTCCTCCTCGTCCTCTACCTCTTCCTCTTCCCCTATTCCCCCCTTCTCCCATCTCTGAACCCTCCTCTTGAGGTTGCTGTTGTTGACCTTCTTCCTGGCTACTCGCCTCCTCCATCTTCTTAACCGCTCCAAGCGGAAGATTCCCACCTCGTCCAAGCCCATGTATCATTTCCTTCTGAACCTGGTTCACCAAACTTGCTTCATTGTAGTTTGAAGCAGCGACAGATCCCTCTACCTTGTAGCTGTAGTTTTTACCGTCCTTCACAAAGAACTGAGGTTTCTTCCTAGAGCCCCATTTGGAGCTTGCACTTGGCGCTTGGCTCTCATTGTTTCTATGGGATGAAGTGGGCCCATTCGAACCCATTCTGTCTCTCGCCATTTCAGTTACTTCTGATCCAGACTCTACAACTGTCATACCCAAATCATCAAAAGAATCATCGTACTCGTCGTCATATTCAAATTGTGATGACAAGGCAGCAGTTTTCTCCGTGTGTTTTACATCCTTGAAATTGAGTGTATTTTGATCGGGTTGATCAGCTTTGGCCTTTCTAACAAATCTTCCAGCTGGGGCTAACGATGATGATGATGATGTTGATGATGATTGAGGAGGAGGCACTTCAGATGCCACGAGCTTTCCTTTACCTTTATCCTTCCTGGGCTCAGAAGTTGTCTTCTTTGGAGGTGGACGAATCTCCTCCATTGAAGGGTCTAGTCTCTGAAGATCTTCGTGAAGTGTTCCCTCCAGGATTCTCTGGATTACTTCTTCTGGGTTATGGTTGTAAACTTCAAGGCAGGCAGATAAGAAGCCTTTTCCATAATCAGGGAAGAGGTCTCTTATTTGACTGATCTTTGATTCCATCATGATTGCATCTTCATCCGTTTGAATATCATCCTTTCTCCCAGAGGTTGTACCACTTTGCAACTCTTTTGAAACTGACAGTATAGGGTGCCTCATCAAGCCAGACAGATAGTTATATTGCTCATCATCAATTGAAATCCATCCTGCATGAAAACAAACATTTATTGGCCAATACCAGCAAATTCTTTTAGCAACATACTCCTTCAATATTTTTTGTGAATTCCCATGAGCATTGAATTGCAGAGGAAAATAGAACTGAATAGGAATCAAAATCTGATTTGTCCTGATTAAAGTTTTCATTTTGAAAAGCAAATCACTTACCAGTACTTCGTAAGATGTCAATTCTGTCCATAACTTGGTAAATTTTGTCCATGTTTTGAAGATATGTAGCCCTGTAATGGTTCTCAAGATGAAACTGAGGAACCCCTGCTATTTCCTTGAAAGTCTGAACTAACACGTCAGCCCTTATGATAGGATCCTCCACAGTAGCTGGGAACATCTTCACAGAAACTGGAGGAAGGTTGTCGTTGAAGACTTCATCACTTAAGTAGCATGCATCAATTAACTTCCAGCCAAAATCAACAAGCCGCTTTGACAAAATCTTCACACATTTCGAAATGTCAGAAAGTGTAGAGGATGACGTTGTATGAGAGTCATTTGGTATAGCTGCAAGGATAATTTGAAGACCTTGTTGTAGCAATGGAAGCAATGAATCATGCAGCCTAGCTACAAAATTGATCAATTCCTCATTTCCTTGACTGCAAATGAAAACACAATCAGACCTCTGACATTTATATCTTCAGGACTTTTTCCGGGTTACATTTTAAAACACATATACATCTTGTTGAGAATGTTCTATTTAGGTTCTTAACTTTTGCAAGCAATCGTGTAATAAGAATGAAAGAAATAAGCTGCAAATTACCCGATTTCAACTGGAGAGGAAAAAAAGACAGCTGCAGGTTTGTAAGAAGTAAGAAAAGCATCCATGGACATAATGGCATCATTTACAAAATCCATCACCTAGTAGCAAGAAAAGTGTTAACAAAACAAGTGAGTCAAAAGTAGATAACACAGGGATCTTTCTCATCATGACTGTGTTGATGTCATGATTATGAGATGTCTTCCACAAGGGAAGTTTTCATGTTCTCCATATATAAAAATAAAAACTTTTTAGAGCCTACGCTGCATCAGAGAAAAACTACCAGGTAATAGTGAGGCATAAGAACCGATCAACAGAATTGCCGAACTACTAACCTCCAAGTACTCAACACATCTTTGGTTGGCCACATGTGCATCACAGCTACTAGTGGAAACTACAGCCTGCAGGGACAAGGTACCTAAACTTCAAATGCACTGTATATTATACCCTTGTCATTTGTGAGGGCTATTGCTATCATACCTCTAAAGATGAGCTGCACCGCTCATTCATAGTCTTCACAACACCAAGAAAATGAGACATCATGACACTAAGGTTGTCGTGAATTCCGGGTTGTGCTTTTATAGAATTTATAACCTAGTAAATGAAAAGAAATGACCACACAATTTATACAGAGAAACACAGAATAAAGTAAATGAGCAAGAGAATTCTGGGACAAGAAATTGGAAACTGTTCAGATTATGTTGAGTACTCAACTGATAAGATTCATGTCAAAAGGAGATGCATAAAAAAAAAAAAAAAAATATCCAGAACCAAGAAATCATCAGCTAGTCAGAACCGAGGTTATCATCGCAAAATTTTCAATAGAGAACAAGAACCATATTCTTATGAAATTGATGAAACAAGGACAGTAGAAACATAATAGAATGAGATGAGATAACAAGATCTGCTAAATACAATTACGGAAGTGAAAATGAAGTTCAGAATATACACATACTTACCAAATTTCGTATTAGATCCTCATTCTCGCGTCCATATATTGCACATATATCTAGTAATTTGGGCAAGTCAAGCAGTCCTCTTTCCTGCAGAAGGACTACATAAGGAATTAAAATAGGATATTAGTTAGAGCAGACAAGGTTTTAAAATTCTATGACAAATTTCGAACGTTTTCTTTTTTATATATTTGCTAACTTCAAAAAAATCAAAAAATTCATCTATCAGTTACTAATTGGTGAATTCAAAACACTATCAATGTGAGAAAGAGATATTAGTAAGGATAGCACAACCAAATTTCTCTGTTTTTTCCAATCAATAAATAAAAGGACAATCTTGGCTCTACAGATTAGAATATATGACTGGGTGTAGTACAAACCTTCATGATCTCTAAGGGTTAAGCTATCAGCAGATCGAGCACCAGGATCCCTGTGAGATGATCTGTAAAATATATGCACACACATAATCAAATATAGATTTGAAATGACTATGAATTGGGAAAGAAAAACACCTTAAGAAGATGAAAACATACATGCGATACAAAACCATGAAGACACGGCGACTTAATTCAAGTTCACCAACAATAACTCCAGCAACAATCTCCTTTGCTCCATGGTAAGGGAAATCATACCATCTGCTTCGATACTGCAGGTAGCTGTTGAGAAAATCATACAAGGAGGAGTCCTTGGCCACTGCTCATGAGATTAAAGCAAGCGTGTCATGATCATTAACCTTTGTGTGCTTGGACCAACTTCATGACCGATAAGCCATATTAGTATTTAAAAAAATATCCTTATGGCCAAAATGTTTTGCAATAGGCTTTGGGATCTTTAGATATAACAAATACTTCAGTATTCAAATTGGTCCTCTTTCCAATTGGAAGTCCCATTTATAAGTTTTTCGGTTTCTAAACCTAGAAACACCTGTTTCTACATTTGTTCTCTCTCTCTCTTCCCCTCTACCATCCTAGAACTCGTCCTCAGTACTCTTCCTCTCTGTGCTGGGCATTCATTATTCTCAACTCCACTGTTGTCACCAGGACCCTTCCCATCAGTACCATCTTAATCCAATCTCAATGTTAGGTCCATGGATCATCTCAAGTTCTTAACTCAATACTTTTTAACTTCTTGTATGTTTTCCCAGTTCAATAAAAGTGTTTAGAACTTTCATTTTGTAGAATAAAAAAGGGCCGGAACCAACTATCAACAGCATCTTGTTGACCCCAAATTCACCAAGTAACCAACAAAACATAAACCCAGCATAGAATGTAATCATTTGGGCAGGTTTAATTTCAACCAGGATTCATTATTCCTACATTAACGCCCTCCATTAAGCCTCAGAACTCAATTAGCCAAAAACATCAGTAGAATGTCATCCAACACCTTTATATCCTATCTAACATATAGAACAAATCCATCAGAAACAGATACACGCCTAAAACGATACATCCCATATTTTCCCAACAGAAAAGAAAAAACAATAACACAAAATTGAACTAAAAGAGTAACCAATGTATACCTTCATTCCAGAAATCCCTAGGTTTGAGCCTAAGCAACCGAGCCAACTCTCTATTAAGAAGATCAACCACCCTCTGAGACTCCACCGGGTCCAATCCGCCTTCATCCGCCCCCAATCCGGCTGCCACAGCCTCATCCTGCGGAAGGTAATTCACGAAATTGCCACTGTTGGAGACCCAATCGCCGTTGTCGGCCAATCGCACCCTGTTCCCGGAGGATACGCCGGAATCTCCGGCCTCCGGAGGCCCGGGCTGCTTGGAAAGCGATTGGCGAAGAGAAGTGGAAAGGGAGGGGTTTGAGTTGGGTTGTTTGGGGGCGTAATTGGGGGTTTTGGGGACGAATTTCTTCTGGCTTTTGCTAGAACCTCTGCCGAATTCAGGCCTGTAGTTTGAGCGGTTCGACATATTCGGATTCGATCGGACTTTTTTTCGTTGGGGGAGATTTGGACGAGGGCTCCAGGAAGGGATGATCGACAGTGGGCTTCAGAGAGAGGGAGAGCGGAAGGAAGGAAGAGGGTTTGGCCGATGCTCGTCAACTCATCAATCTAAACTTTCGTCTATTTACTTGCCGAAACATAACAACATAGTGAACATACGTAATTTTCTCATATTTTTGGGTCAAAAATCAAATTTTTGTTATGTAGTTTTCTTCTTTTTTTACGGTTTTACCTGTTGTTTGCGTCGAGAAGAAAATTGTATTAACGAATGGTTACTATACTCTCAAGTCTTAAGATTGGATAAAATTAAAGATTAATTTTTTATTTAAATTACATCTTCTTCTTTTTTTTCAAATGAGGCATTATAAGTTCTTGTGTTAATGATCATACACTTTATTTTATTTTTCTTGTGTTAACTTCAAATAACGTATTTCGACCAAAAAAAACTTCAAATAACGTATTCAACTATTCAAAGTAACGGTGAATTGAATCAAGGACTCAAAAAGGTCAACTTTATTTTTATCTCTTTGCCTTTTACACTTTTCAAGAAGAACTATTTTCTTCCCGATTTTTTTTTAAAGACATGTAGACATTTTCCATACACATTTTTTTGTTCGATTCGGTTAACAAATAAAAAAGTACAAATATATAGTCCCTCTTTATACAAAAGACTAGTTATATCCCGGGCAAGGCCCGGGGCTTGTGTCAAATAATACTTTGAATATGTTAATTTAAATGTTCATATAATTATTATAAATTAAATATATGATTTAGTTTAATCCGTTTATTTGTTTAATTTTAATGACATGAACTTATGAAAAGTAAATTCGAATTTAATGTTATGAACCTACTTTATGAAGCGATGCTTATCCTAGAACTTTTTTAATTAAAAAACGCAATATGTTAAGTTATATATAATATATGAGTACTATACCTTAACATCATATTTCTAACTTTAAAACTACATATATACAATTAATAAAATATAAATATACATTTTATTATTAAATTAAATAATTATAAATAACTTTTGTTTGTCGTCAAGTTGGTTAAAAAAGTGCTAGTGTCAAGTGAAAGTATAAAATAGTCGAGTCTCTTTACCAACTGGTCAACCTAAACTTGCAAGAAAACCATAATGATTTGGCTCAACTAACCTATAAAAATAACGATGTGAACCTATTCTCAATCCCGAACCAAATTGGCTGACCCGAGCCCAACTGAACTAAACTTGCAATGATCTTACCCGATTGACATATAAATTTCAAAACCCCAAACTGTACTCAATCTAAATTCAAGTGAATAACCTATTGAACCGACCCTATTAACGGATACATTGTCCATATTTAATATCCCAAAATGTATTCAATTCGAACTAAAACTGATCAACTCATCAAATTGATCTTATCAATAGCTTTATTCTTCATATAAAATAGTCAAAACTTGTATTCAATTCGAACTTTAAATGATCGATCAACCTACTGAACCTATCAAGCTAATAGCTTTATGATATTTGGTATATGGATACATTCAATAAACTATATACATATTATTTATGTGATTATTTATTCAAAAAATCAGGATAGAAGAATATGTACGTAAAAGATAACCAAAATGTTATTATCTATATAATTAAAGTCGAGACCTTTCCACGTTGATTATGGTCCCATTTCATATAATATTGATTATAAATCAATTACATCTTAACCATTATATATCTTTATTAATTTTACAATTAATTTTTTTTCATATGTCTTTATCTAATTAGCATATATTAATACATTAAAATAATATCTATATCCATAATCTATTAAAACAATATTCTATATCTATAAAATATCCAAATACTATGTATTTATACAATCTAGATTTATCTTTAAAAGCTGTCTTTATCTAATTATGATATATTAATATATCAAAATAATATCAAAATTTATAAACTATCCAAATAATATTTATCTATGCAATCTATCATAATCGTACTAATTAAGAAAATATTTAAATTTATCCTATAAAGAATATGTCAAAACAATATCTATATTTATAATCTATCCAAATAATATCTATCTATTTAATCTTTGAATACCATATTAGTTAATTTTGCATTATTATCTATATTGTCTATAGTATAAAGCGGGGACAAAGTCTCTATTAGGTTTGTTTGCTTAGGTTGACCGTCTCTATTAGGTAGCTTATTTTTTTTATTTGGTAAGATATATTACGTATAGGTAGCTTATCTTTTTTACTACGTATTTGCTAAGATATATTACGTCTAGATATGATGTATTTAATCGCAATATATTAAATCTTGTAAGTATAAATGGATAGGAAATTAGGATAAAAATAAGTTATTAAAAATAGGGTGGGTGGTTTATAAAAACGTAATGACAAAACTGCCCTTAACTGCTTCAGGTTTAGAAGTATATATTGATTAGCAATAAGTACAATTTTGTCTCCGTAATGTATTATTGGAGCATTCCTCTATGGGTTGGGATATACCCTTTGTGTAGTATACCCATTACCCAACATTTAAATCAATATCTATACTATATATTAAAGCCGGAGAATTTCGAGCCTCCACGTTAATTCTGGCCCCACTTCATTAACAATTTTTATATGTTTTATTTTTCTTATTTATCTAATCTTTAATTTTATCTTTTTTCTTACCCATCTAATATCTATCTTTGAAGGTATAATATTTGTCATTAAAATTTCCTTAATGATCTAATCTTTAATTTTATCCTTTTTCTATTAATCTAATATCAATCTTTAAAGCAATATGATCTATCTTTAAAATTTCCCTCTATGAAAGATACATATTAATTAACTTATCTTTTCAATTACCTTTTTAATCTATTTATGTACGAAATAGTTTAAACAAATCGAATTTAAAAAATAATTTTAAAACGGAAGCCCTTTTTTCTAAATAAATTATATTTTTATCTTTTATACTAAATCAATTTATATTTCTTAAATTTTACTTAATTATATATTAATATTATCATGTTCCTATTAAGTCGAATTTTTTCTCTCATAATTAAAAAATTAAAAAAATCATGTTATTTTAACTATGTAAGAAGTAATTAAACATTTTTGAATTTAAAATAATTTTAAAATAGAATCCCTCTATTATAATCAAATTATTATTCCTATATTTAATTTTAAATAAGTTTCTATTTACTACATTTTACTTAACTTATATATTACATTTTTCATAATAACTTATCTTATATCCTTCATAGTAAAACAACTGTTGATTAATATTTTTATTTATTTCAATATATAAAGTCATTAGAATCATGTTGGACTCATTTTATATTTCTAAATTTGATATTATATTTTAATTTTTTTAAATCAAATAACAATTCATAGTAATTATATCTCATACTAATAAGTTATAGTATTAAAATAAAAAATAAGATCAGGCCAAAATAATCAATTAAAACATCTTAGTTTATATTATATTGACTTATAATCTCTCAAAAATGTGATAATAGGGATAATGATATATATTAATCGTTAGAGATTAATTTTGAAGGATGAAAAAGTAAGTAAATTTTTATTTATATAAATTGTTCTATAATTAGAATATGTTTTATATTTTTATAATCTCATACGTGATAAATCTGATACTACTAATATGAAAAATAATCTTTTTTTGTTCAGAACAAAATAACATTTTCACATACCAAAATTTCCATTAAATGTTTTTACTTATTAATATATTATTTATAATTAATATAACTTTAAAATATGAAGCGTGAGTCATTGTCGTGCATGGCACGACGGGTACACCTAGTATATATATTATAAAAACCGACCGTTTTCGAGCCACCACGTTGATTCTGGCCCCACCACATATTTGATAAAAAAAACTAATTTTATCACTTTATTACTTGATTTACTTAAATAAATCTATCATTTTTAAGCTTAATTTATTTTCTATATTTAGATTATACACCATGTTTTTTTACCTATTATATTTAACTTTTTTTCTATCTTGATAAAAGACTTTATTTTCAAATTCCTACCAAACAAAGACTTTATTTGCAAATTACGAAGACAAACATCGAACTAATTTTGATCCCAAAACAAAGAAAGACTAGGGTTTTTGATTAAAATAATAATAAGTTAATAACTATACGAGTAACTCTAGCACATAACTAGCAGATGACCCGTACCTTGTACGGGGGTGTTATTTAATTATTTATTGTCTTGTATATGAATTTACTATAACAATTACAAATATTATCATATGTATACTTTGTTTTAAAACGACACTTATGTTTTGGATTATAAAATGACATAATTCTCGTATATCATCATATATAGAAATAAATTTTATTTATATATTTACTTTTCATACATATATAAACATATATTTAAATAATTGAGGAAAAATGACATAAGATAAGATGCATTATCACATTTTATTAACAATTAATTCAAATCTTCTGGCATTTAAATAAAATTATGTAAACTAACTTATATAATAAAATCAATAAGTTAGATCAAAATTCAGAAAAATATTTTAATATTAAAGATATAGATAATATTTAGTAAGTTAAATAGAAAACCAAATTATCTCAGATTTATGTTATTGGTTTTTTTTGAAAAAATAATTAAATAATAAATATATAAATATGTAATGAAATATGCTAACGAATTATTATCTTAAATAAGAAATCTATCTTTTTTTTCCAAAGCGTAATGAGTATGCAATATTAGAGATATATATATGGTAAAGATAACATCTACTTTTTTATTGATATTTTATAATCATATGATAATAAAAATTTATTTAATATATTATTTTAGTAGAATGAATATTTTTCTTAAATATAGTGGTAGATCGAGTTTGCTACCATTGATGATTTAAAAAATATCATAATAAAATTACGAAAAATAAATTTATAGTTAATATGATATTTAATTAAATGGGTAAAATATTATGTTTATGATTTATAGATTATGAAGAAAAAAGTATTTTTTTAAATAAAAGGTTTATGATACATCTATGTATTAAATAAACGTGTATAATGATAAGATAGAGATTTATATATTTGGATAGAATTATTAATTAAACAACTCAAATTCTAAGATAGACCTAATATCTTAAATAAATATGTATAACATTATGATAAAATTAAGATTTAATAAGATAGACTTTTAAATAAGGGGGTGATGTGGCGCAATATGGAGGCAGAATTTGCTTCCGCTTTAGTATATAGTAATAGATTTCAAATAACTATTAAATTAATATTATCAATAGCCTCATGTCATCAATCGAATATTAATTTGATCAACAACACATAATTTCCATTACGTGATCACTCAAAGTTATCAATATCAATATCAGTATAACTACCATAAATTAATTATCAATCAATTATATTTTATCAATTATATATCGTTATCTAATTACCATAAATTAATATATCAAAATAATATCTATATCCATAATCTATCAAAATAATATCCTATATTTATAAACTATCAAAATGATATCTATATCCATTTTATCTATACAATCTAATGTATTTTGAAAATATGATTTGTTAGAACATCAGTATTATATTCATTTGTGTAAGGTTTGAAAAGCAAATATGATCTATTGGGATATCGATATTATATTTACTATATTTTGTATTTTAGCTGCTTTATAAGACTAATCAAGTATGGATATTAGAAGAAATTTATAAACAAGAAAATAGACTAACATCAAAATTTATATGACAAAAACAAGTTAATTCGAATTAAATATAATAGTACTATCATGTTGTATTTTATTAATAAGTGGAATTAAATATGCATAAATTTAATAATATAATGTATTCAAAATAATTTTAATATTTAAGACATAGTCGTACATGGTACGATGGGGTAAGTATGAGTGAACCTCATCTATCTTTAATTTTATTTTCCTTAAATAGGCCACCATGATAATTTTGAAATTTGGAAGTTTCATAATATTTATTCTATTATTTGTTCCTATAGAATCAATGGGCCATTATATTCTATTTTTCATATTTGAATAAAACAATTCGAATTCATATAACTAAAATTTATTTAATTAATTTTGTAATTCATAAAAATTTAAAATTTATATAAAAAACTTTTATCCTCACCCCACCTTATATTTTTAATTTTTTTTTAAAACCGTTTCTATTAATTTTTCCTAAATTTTTCTATACCAATTATTTCCTAAATTCAACATATTATGATCTTTGAAATATATTATATTTTAATAACAATATATTGGTCTATTCATACATATAGAAGCAAAATATTATGATTAAAATAACTACGTGCTTAATTTGGGTATATCAAGTTGGTGCTTTGCATACTACAATATTACTTTTTTACCCATATAATTTAACTTTCACATTTACCAACTCAACTTTACACATTTTCTTAATAATCGTGAAAATCGTCCTTTTAGACGAACAAATAGGGACGGAGGGAGTAAAATATAAGGGAAGATAAATTGCATAATAATATATTTTAGCGCCTATAAAATATAAGTACGTGATTTGCATAATAATATACTCTCAATCAATCATTTAACAATTAAAAAAATCTAATATTAGATAAAACCAAATTATGTTAAAACTTTTATTATACATTTCATATTAATATTCTATTTATTATATAACGAATAATAAATTTAAAAATACAAGTCGTGCGTGGCACGACGACGGGTACAACTAGTTAGTTTAAACATACATTAAAAGGTAGGTTTACAAAAAAAACTCTCATGTCATGTAGTAGTGGTATATTTATATGTATCTCTTCGATCATGGGCATTAAAAATATGGAGAAAACCTATTATAAAAATCAACATCAAATCCATTGTATGCAATAGGTGCGTACATCCACATTTCGTCTGAGCTCAATAGCTGCAAAAAAGTGTCATAATTTAATCACAATTAGCATAAAATTAAGTTACCACATTAATCAACAGGCTGTTAATTTGATGATGGGTTTTTACCTTGATTTGCAACTGCAAGAATTTGACGTAATGGACAGCCTCTTCCAGCATTGTACTAATATCAACCTGCCATTTAATTCACAAACTTCAAATGATTAACATCAGCATAACTAAATTCCAAGATTCAATTAGCATGCTTAGCTTAAATTAATTAAATACCTTAGTTCCGTTGGGAACAAGGGTTTGTAGGATTCTCAGTCTCTCATTGATCTTCTCCCTCCTTCTCTGCTTTTACCAAAACACAAGCTTAATAAAACCGCACAAGCTCATAGTTAATGTTAATTAAATAATCAGATTAGAAGCTTAAACCAAGTTAATTACCCTGGCATAGAGGCTCTGAGGATCAGTGGCAGCTCCTCTGCTAGCCCTTGTCTTCTTGACCACTTCCTCATAATCATTCGATTCGTCATCCGACCCATCCCGACTCGAATTCTGTACATTAACAGAATCACAAATGGTTTCTTCCTCAGCAAGAAACACATCATCCTTCTTCTTCTTCCTTGGCTGCATTTTCCTCTTACTCTTCTCTGCCTACAAATATCTAACACGGATCGAAACTCAGAATTAATTCGTCAAAGACTCGAAATTTAAGTATGAATTCATCAAATGCTTACATTTTTGGAAGCACGAGCTTTCTTCTTAGGCAGAGGAGCTTCGACGTGATCACTAAGTTTCCTCTTTTTGTGTTCATCTGGACCGTCCATCTTGTCTAGATCGGTTTCTGGCCGTTGGATCATTATGGTATGATCATCAGAACCTTGGTGTTGGGAACCCTATCCCACATCGGGATTCCTAAGCTAAACAGCCTACCATATAAGTACATGGGTTACTCCTCCTATTGCCAATTGGTTTTAGGATGGAACCCCATGGGCTTATGTGGTCAGGCCCATTCGCGCATATGCGCACGACGGTCGCCTCCTCCGTCATCATCTCTCCGGTATCGGGCCCACCGGATTCCGACATGGTATCAGAGCCTTGTTCATTCATGGGTCTCCTGAGTTTGATCGGGTCTGGGCCAGGTTGTCCCCACCCGTTGTTGTCTTGTCTTGTCTTGTCAAGTGCCAACTGGGCCAGGCCAGTTGCCACTTGAGGGGGCGTGTTGGGAACCCTATCCCACATCGGAATTCATAATCTAAACCGCCTACCATATAAGTACATGGGTTACTCCTCCTATTGCCAATTGGTTTTAGGATGGAACCCCATGGGCTTATGTGGTCAGGCCCATTCGCGCATGTGCGCACGACGGTCCCCCCCTCCGTCATCATCTCTCCGGTATCGGGCCCACCGGATTCCGACATGGTATCAGAGCCTTGTTCGTTCATGGGTCTTGATCGGGTTTCGGGCCAGGTTGTCCCCCCCGTTGTTGTCTTGTCTTGTCAAGTGCCAACTGGGCCAGGCCAGTTGCCACTTGAGGGGGTGTGTTGGGAACCCTATCCCACATCGGGATTCCTAAGCTAAACAGCCTACCATATAAGTACATGGGTTACTCCTCCTATTGCCAATTGGTTTTAGGATGGAACCCCATGGGCTTATGTGGTCAGACCCATTCGCGCATGTGCGCACGACGGTCCCCCCCTCCGTCATCATCTCTCCGGTATCGGGCCCACCGGATTCCGACACTTGGCTCATTAACAAGCCATTTTCCATCAAAAATTGATCACATTGTGACAAAGAAGATACATGATCATCGGTGTTGATAAATTGTGTAAGATGATTGAGCGAGTTTACGATCTCGGTTCTGCCATTACCACAACCACTAAGATCAGTACTATTACTATCAGATTGTGGAAAGTGATTCGAATTCGGTGCGAGAATAGTGTCTTCAAGATGATCTGCTGGGAACTTTGAATTGTGGGCAAGCAGTTGTGTAAGATCAAGATCGGCGTCGAACGAGAAGATTTTGTAAAGGGATTCCCATTCTTCATCAAGAAAGCAAGCTCCTCCTCCTCCTCCCATGGCTTCCATTTAGGGTTTAGAGGAAGTAATTAAAAGGAGGAATGAAGGTTTGGTGGAGTTGCTAAATGTTAAGCAAAGTTGGTTGTTGTGTGGAAAGAGCACAAGTTTGAGGATGGGTATTTATAGTGTGTGCCAATATTGGAGATTTGACATTTTGAGTTGCATGATATTGGTGTATAATACTAGTTAAAAAGTTATTTGGAATTGGATTAATGTTATTGTTTAATTTTATATGATGGTGATCCCTAATGATTGGAGGCTTGCAAGAAGTTGTAAATCGACTTGTGGGTATAGAATATTAGTTTAAATACAAGCATGTATGTCACACATTCAACTTTTATCGGTGTCAATTTGCAGAAGACTTTGGACAAATTATTTATATTCAGATGTATTGATGTTAGGTAATTACATTCTCAATGGACTTTATTTTACTTTATTTCATTTTAAAAAATGATGTGGACCAATTAGAAAAAAAGGACAATGAAAATGGACCATGTGAAGGGACCAGAAGATCTGCGTTGCTCTTCGGAAGGGGCGACTCAAAGGGAACTTTTAAGTCTCAATCGTACGTCTTCGGACGTCTAGTTAAACGGTTAAACCTTTAAAGGTAGTAGTACTCAAAGATTATTGGTTCGACTTTCATTGGGTAGTGCCGTTGACAAAAAAAAATTAAACTAATAGGTATTTATTAGAACAATTGGACTAGCCGTATTAAGATAGCAAAAGATAAGAGTTATGCAATTAGCATAGGTAATCTCATCCAAATAATGAAAGTATTAGATTCAACCGAAAAAAAAGTAATGAAAGTATTAGAGAATTAATGTCAAAATTTTTAGCTTAAGAATAGACAATACTATTACTACGTATTACTCTAACAAGAATCTCTATAAAAACTTATAAGATCCTTAAAAAAACAAAATAATAGTAGTATATGCTATCTACCATTCTACCAAAGTCTCAAACGGTTAATAAATAGTTATGGGATTTTTCTACAGGGCACATTATAAGAGGCTAATAATACAAATATTTATAAATCTTACGTTTTTGGTTTTTTATTTTTTTTGGGTTCACTATTTTCTTTTTCTACCATGTGCCCTATTGTATCCCTTAGGCATGAAAAACGGATAATCATATATGTAATCCACTAATACCTGAGATTCTTTTATTTTTTTCTACCAACAATTACAGAAACCATCAAATTAAATTTCATCCGTAATTGTGGGATGTAAAATTAATGTAAAAGTTCAAATTGCTTGTTTAACTTGTTTGAAGAAAGATATTTTTGAGGAGAAAGCGATGTTTTGTGTATTACTCCGTATTAAATACGTATAAAAAGTATAAATAAATGCTCGAATCTCGAGAAAGATGAATGAAAAGCTTTGGATGAAAAGACCCCAAGAAAAAAGAATAAGGCCTCAAATTGGGGGCTGGTTACACACGTTCATGCCCATCAACTCTTTCATTTTTGTTCATTTATATAACTACCAAATAGATCCATCTAGCTAGGATATTTATATTTTCATATATCTTACTAGCGAATAACTTACAAATTTATGTCTTATATTATTGAAATATTTTTAAGAAAGTTGAGGATAATCTAGAATATATTGTTCTTTCGCTTAAAAACAGGTAATTGATCTTGAAATATATTGATCAAGTAGGCAGAAGCTGTTTCAAATTTTAAAACATTAAAGATTCTCAACTTGTAAATCAATGTTCCATTCGACATTGGACTTCTTCAATCGATTGTTTATTTACCGATATATTGAAAAAAAAAAACGATTTTCTGTATATTTTTCATCAAATTCATGCATATAACTATATAAGTACATGCATGTACATACCTTAAATACGTATATACGAAAAACAATGTGCGTGCATATATGTGAGGAATTGGCTAGGGTTTAATTAAGGACTTGACCCCTTCAAAGTATATTACGGAGTACTATAATTTTTGTCATGTTTTTGGTTAGTTGCATGTGCAAAGATGATCTGATTATGGTTTAGGATCATAAAGTACATGTATATCATCGAATGATTAGTTTGTTAATTCAAAAGGAAACAAGTAAAGCACAACAAAATCTTAATCATTGCTAGCATTACTTAACATGAACTCTAAGCACTGATCAACTAATTACTTACAAATATATTCACGGTTTTTCTATTATATGCCCTAACTAAGGATATATTATAAACATATTAAACAATAAAACTAAATATTAAAGAGAAAATAGTAAATCCGTCACAAAAAAAGATTAAAAGATCCCAAATTTTTTAGATTTTCCATCTACTCACATATATTGCTGTCCATGAGAGCCTAACCGATAACCTCTGGGTATTACCATTTGAGGTTTAATCGTTTGACTAGATGTCCGAAGACACACCCGTATAATTGTTTTTAAAAGGATATGATCATGTGAGATATATTATGCATGTACATATTAATGCGCTATTAAGCACCCATTTAAAGTTAAATTAATGTATATATAATAAGAGAAGATAATAGCCTCAAATTATTTTTCCCATTTTAACTGAATTCATTTTTTATGACTGGATATCGTTTTCTTTTCTTGTTCTTGTTAATTAATTGGGCCAGGTTTTTTTGGAAATATTATCTTAAAACCCTGGCCTAGTTATCTGACGGGGACGCTAGGGCTTAATGAAAAGTTCGTGCATAAACTAATCATGAAAGTACATAAATACTGTACATAAGAAGACCAAGACAAAAAAAAAAAAAAAAAAAGTCACAGATGTAAATATATAGTACTCCGTATATCTTAATTAGAAGCATAATATCCACAGGAGATTAAAGCCAAGCTGTACGTGATAGAAATAGAAACAACTGTATAATATTACACATATAAGAAGATTAAACGTATGGACTACAAGCATCCAAATATGCCCTTTTGATTACTTGAACCAAGCCACGAACACGAGCCTGTGATATAATCTTGAATTGATTAATTAAAATTAAAATCCTAATGGCGTATAGAATAATTATATCAAATTCCTTTTTATTGACATGGATTAATGTAAGTTGAGTAGGCCCATGGAATTTGCAAGGGTCCTTGCACGATGAATCTAAGACATTTTAACGTATATGAGCGGTGTTACTCCTTCCAACCGTTTTGTTTGATTTTCCCATTTGCTACTTTGCACAAGAATTTAAGTGAAAGTTAAAATTGAGTAATTTGAATGATTGAGGAATGATAATATGGTAAAAAAAAAAGAGAGAGAAAAAGAGAAAAAAACTTAGTAATTTATCTATACTATTATAGTATAAAGCTGAGTCAATGACTTCATGAAAATTTGCGCCACTTGTCATTTCTATAATAAAATAATTAGACGGACTCTCCTTTATACAAATTAGGTAGTTAGATCTCATATAATCTTATCTTGTAAAATTACTTAAAAATCACCAAAAATTATGAATTATCCCGAAAATTATAAATTATCCCTTATCAAGAATTACTGGTAATTTACTGATAAATACTATTATTTAATAAAATGTGCTATTTATCGTGAAGTAATTTTTGAACAAATCCAACTTATTTATATTATGAGTTGATTTACTATTGGTAAAAAAACAATAATCACAATACGAAGATAAATATATATGATCCTATAATTTTAACGTCATCATTGACGCTGCATATCTATATTAAAATTGGGTTTATAATCACATTACCCGTACATGGTAACGGGGGTTAAACTAGTTTAAAAGATTTGATAAGGGTAATATAATAAAACGAGATGTGAGGGATAAAAAACTGTAAACTGAATGATTTGATAAGGATAATATAGTAAAAATATAAGAAAGAGAGATAAAAAAGTAAGTAATTTAGAGTATTTAGTGAGGGTACTATGGTAAATTAAACTATCCTAAAATAGAAAGACTAAGAAACGAGAAGAACAAAGGGGGTGACTAGAATGGGAAAAAGAGAGTGGGACAGAGGGAGTAGTTTTTAAGTGCACTCCGGATAATGACAAGACAAACCAAATCTTCTGTCTCGGGACACGTCCCACTTCCGTATCCCCGGGTTCTAACTGGTCTATTTATAATTAAAGGAAATAAAAAATTCTAAATTTTAGATAAAATTAAGTGTGTAGACCAATCAGAATTTAAGGGATACGAGATGGGTAAGTGAGACAAAAGATTCTCGTTGATGACAAGACTCCAATTTAAACTTACGGTTTGGATATTGGGTAAATTAGATATATTAGGTTATTAATCAATATATATATATAATTGTAAGCCTAGAGTAGTTAAATACAATTTTATCATTTAGATTTTATAAAACCTCGAGGATTAGTCTAGTGGAGCAATTAGTCTAATGGGTTCAAGTTCATTCTCCCACTAGTCTTATTAATTATTGAGCCTTTCCTGTCCTTTGATAGAGGAGACATCATTCACTCATCCTATATTTGTCAAACAAACAAAAAATTATAAATCATCTACAATGTTTTAATATCCAACTTCACACTCATGATAAACGTAATACATAGCTAAAATCGGTTGGTGATAAGACAACGAATCTTATAATTGTGTATATGTTAGTACACCAAGTTCGTACGTAGTGTACAAGTCTGTGCCCCTTCAATAAATCCTTCTTAAACGTCGTTCATCCTTCAAGACCTGCAAAACAATGGAGAAGAGGGCGAGAGTCCCCTTAATCCACCTCCGATACTTAAGTCAGAAAGGTCAATGTCGAACCGTGTTCAGGTAAAGCGATGTATGTTAAAAACGTAACTGCGCATGGCGATGACATGTGTATTTTTAATGGAATAATGAAGGCTAGGGTTCGAGATACCCTCTAGGGCCGATCGGTTTCGTTGTATATATTTGGGCCCAAGTAAGTCGATTACTTGCTGCCTAATCCATTCGAGAATCTATCATTTATTTATGATAGAATCTTCCACCATAATATAGAATAACTACCTTAATATATAAATACATGATATTAACTTGGCAAATAAAGCATATGCTTAATTAAAAAGATATACTGACTATAAATGAGATAATAAAAGATATTGCTACCTAATTAATTGTGAAATTTATCCGTCCACAATATATTACACCAAATTATTTCCAACTTTTCGTTTACAATTCTTATTAATTCGCACACACCATCGTATGTGATCGAGAATGGCTTGCTCGGCCCGGTTCAATTGTCACTTGACATCACAACATACCTCCATTATGTTGAATCATCGCATCTTAAGGCTAACAAAAGTTACCTTACGTATATCAACACATTAATGGTTACAACAAACCTTCTTGTTTTTTAGTTTATGCCCTAAGAATTGAGCTGCAAAAATGCATAAATTATGATCGAGGGTGATGTTTTTGAAGATTATAGAGACAGAAAAGGGAATAAAAATCCATGTCGGTTGCCGTCCTTGTTAACATAACAATTTATTTAATTTCCGTAGCCGGCTTTTGGCGTTGCACGATTGGGTCAGTTCTGCATTCTAAGAGCTGTCAAACAAATATATATGTACTTCTTTTTCTTTTGAATATGTTATTAATTTAATATCAAACCGACATTACGAAAAACAAAAACTATTTATCAAACTACCAAACTCACCTTGAAAATCATTTCCTACCTAAGCATCAATGATTAATCTGGTTATATATAGTCTTGACTCGTGTCATCATCCATACTTTCTTTTGTTCACACTTTAAAACTTGCTCAGCTTAAATTAACAACGTACACTATTTTAATCTATACAGTTTAATCCTAAATAGTAATAATTAAGCATTTTGTTTGAATTGGGTTAGTAAATCAACATGGTTGATTTTCCTATAAGATGAGGTTTAAATTGAACTAGTCGTGGGTTGGGTTCGGTTCAGTTCAAATCGGAAATCCAAACCGGGAAAAATCGACGGTTTTAGAAATCGAACCATAGTAAATGGTGCTTCTCGATTTCGGTTCACCATTTTAAACAAACCGTGAGGCGGTTTTTTTTTTTCGGTTCACATTTTTTTTGAATAAATAATTATTGGATCCGAACCGTGATCGCAATTCGGGTCCAATGCATATCTTCAAGCCGGAACTATAATCGTCTTGATACCGAAGAAAATCGGGACCAAATCAAAACCGAAGCAGGACTAGACTGGACTGGAAAACACGAATATTTATCTTTTTATTTATTTATATATCTTGATATAGTGGCATCGAGGTGGTACTGGTAGAGTGGTTGTGGTAGGCATTTGGCGTGTACGTACTTGCTACTTAGTAAATTTTGTTTAAACGTCACTTTAAACAAAAACATAATATGTACGTACAAATCCATTACAACAATGTAGCGTACGTATGGTGCATAAGTATATTTCTATATATTCAAACCGGCCTCTTAAAATTTTAAATTATTATAACATACTCTTCAGTCAAAACTCCCTCATCATGCACAAGCTTGATAATCTTAATTAATCATGCAGTTTAGCTAATCACTTTGGTGATTGAGACTTGAGACAGTTTAGTTAATCACTTAACTGAAGTATATTAATGCGTAATCTATATATTCTTATAATAATTCGATAACTTTCATGCTTAATCTATTCTTATGTAAATTATGGCTGGCCATGGCCAAACTAATATAAGACCATGGTCATGGGTTGGCCGGGCAATTAATTTGTCTTATTTAAGTGTGTTGATTGGCTGTTTTTATCAGTACTAGCTCTAACAAGCTAAAATTAGGCTACCTATAAGTTATAAGGATAGTCTAAATCATCGCGACGGATGATCTTGAAAAAAATTAAAAAGTGAGAGTTGTTGACTCAACAAATACCTCGACTGGGTTACAGACAATCAGAAAATGAAAAAGACGAAGAGAGCACAGGAATGGCTGCATTGGGACTTTGTAGATCGACGTGTCTTCTTGTTAGGAAATCAGCAACAACATTAGATTCCCTGAAAGAATGATAAAATACAACACTAGGGATAATAGAAATAAAATTTCTTATGTCAGGCTATGATTGAATGTAATTCCCACAGGACTTTCTGGAGTCGTTTTGATGAATTAATCACAATAAGATTATTTCCTTCAATTATGAGATTTTGAATTTGAAAACAATCAATACTTGGAAGAGAATGAAGTAAAGAGGAAACTTCTGCCTGGACTATTGTCATAGAAGGTAGTTGTTGACATCCAATTCATCGAATAAATCCGTTGTGATCCCGTAGAGTAAAACCTGCATGAGTTGTTCCAGTTTTAAGTTTAGACGCGTCAAAATTCAATTTGGACCATTGAGGAGGAGGTTTTTTCTAGAACGTGTGATTTTTCCTCTTAGGCTTATTTGGTCTTTGTTTTGAAGTAGTATTACAACTACCCCATTCTAAACTCTAAAGTACCTGAGAAAGCTAAGTTAGATGGAAGTTTCTTAGGTTTAATTCTTCCTAGATCAAATTTTTTTGCATTCCTATGCGCCCAAACGAACTACTATAGGAAACAAAGGGGTGTAGTGTACTGGTTGTTTAAGTGTGTGTTGATTGTTGAACGTATACATCATCGATTTATATTCAATCGTCAAGAAGAGTTGTTTTATGCATGTTTGCTAGAAAAGTGTTGGGAATAAAACGCTCCCTTGAAACTACTTAACCCTTTTTATTTTATTTTTATTTTTTTTGATTAGGTAAGAATTAGGTAGACCACCTTTAAGGTGGACGACCTAGCGCGTCCCTTAGGACGAGAGCCTTAAGCTCTTGATCATCTAAAATTTGTTCGGTAGGAAAGTCGTGACCCATTTTAGCGATTTTATCAGCCACGATGTTGGAATTCCTACCAACATGATGAATTCTGACCGATTCGAAGCATTGGAGTGACCTCCTAATGTCCGCAATCAGTAAGTTCATTTCCCAGGGGTAACTCGTAGTCCGGTTGGTGGCATTGATCACACTCACATTGTCCCCTTCAAATACCACTTTTCTTAAACCTAGTTGTCTTGCTGCTATTATGCCTTCTCTAAGTGCAAGAGTTTCTGCTTTTAGGATCGAAATTTGCCCAAATTTCTTTACTCCTATTTCAATTATTTTTCCTTGACAATCTCTCATTACAAAGCTTGAAGTAGTTTCACCTGAGCTGATTTTTAGATCCATCAAAATTGATTTTGTAGCTGTCATCCCGGGGTCATTCCCATTCCCGCCTTAACTTGGTTTTTCTTTGGTTTCTTTTCATTGCAGGTACATCTACATCCTCTTCGTCTTCTTTCCAGTGCTTTGTCGTTTTCCATAACTGAATTTGATGTTTGATATATATTTCTAAGTTGTTTATAAAATCATTTGGCTCTTGTTGGAATGCTAGTTTGTTTCTTTGTGTCCATATGGCCCACCATATTACTGCAAGCTCCGTGAATTGTTGGATTTCTAGTTTTTGTCTTAATTCGTACAATATTTGTCTTGGAGATTTATTAGTGGCGTCGTATCTCATAAGTTCTTGTTTTGTTACCTTGTTTATTGTTCCAGCGATGTCTTGTGTGTGGGGGCAGGTTATTAGGAGATGTGCTGTACTTTCTAAATTACAATTACACATTAGGCAATCTGGGGTTACGGGAACGTGTTGCTGGATGAGTCTTTGTTTTGTGGGTAGCCCATTCATGTCGATTTTCCATAGGAAACTTTTAACTTTGGGGAAAGTATCTATATTTTAACCCTTTTTATTATTAATAAAACACTTCATTGAGGAGCCGGATAGTGTCGTCCCTCCTTTGACAAATAAAAAAGAAGCATGTTGGGAATATTAGTGGACATTAACTTCATGCATCTCGAAACCGCCGCCTTGAAGTCTCAGATCCGAAACCTCCTGATATACCCATAAGTGCTCAACTAGTGAGCTAATACGCGAAGCATTTATATTCTAGAATTAGAAAATGAATTATGATTTGATACTTAAAATAACGGTTAAAAATACTACAAACGTTCTTAATATCGCCCATCTAATTTTGTCAAAACAAATATACATCATATTTAGGATATATACATTATACAAGTCACATTAATTATTTTTATATGGTAAAAATTGATGCACAAATAAACATAAAAAATTAATGCATGTACACTTAGTTTTAATGTATACTTTGATAAATCTCATACAATTCAATTACTTATGTTGTAGTAGATATGCAAAGGCTTGGGCTCAAAAAAAAGATATGCAAAGGCTTTGCCCTCCATACATCGATCCATATTGCACGCATCCTTGGAAGAAAATCTTCTAAATATAAGATAACAAGTAGTACTTGTTTTACTTTTAACCTGTTACATCAAAAAATACATTTTAAACTGTTACATCAAAAATTGTTACATCAAAAAATTACATTTTAAACTGTTCCAAGAAACGTATCATTGAGCTCAAAAAAGAAAAAGAAACGTATCATTTCATTTTTTAGACGGATCACCAGCGATAAATGGGCCATTATGTGTAGTCGGCTTACATTTAAAAATAGGCCCATGAATTGAAAAAATAAAACAACAACAGAATTTGAACCAATTTCATAGGCTAGGCCCAGCCCATGACTAAAAAAGCCTTCAACAAATTGCCTTGTTATTATCATTTTCAGATTTCAAAACTATAATTTGTTTTTGAAATTAGATTTTGATCTGATAAGATTTGATTAGGCTATGAGACCTGAGTACTAACCACTTTAAGAAAAAAGGGCAAAACCGTCGCCCTGAAGATTCGAACTTGTGACCTCATTAGACCCGAGGCTACTGAGCCGATACACCATGCGCAAAAAATATCCGTGTGAGGATAAGGGATTTGAACCCGACTTTGAGATTAGTTGATATAACGGTGGTATTGGCTTTTGTTTAAGCCATCTAATGCTTACGTAGGCTAATAAACATGGAATTTTGTGTTTTAATGCTAAACAAAGAAGGAAGATGTACGGCCTTCAGACATCTAGTCAATGGTTAAGCCTTTACTCCTTTAGAATAGTATCTAGAAGTCATCGATTCGACTCCCTTTCACCCAAACAAAAAAGAACCGAAGATGTACATACATATATAACGCATATACACGTGCCACTATCTTATTTGCTTACGTTTATCAAACTTTGTGTAGTTTTGTGTATGTTTGCCTTAAAGGGAAAAGAAGTCAAAGTTTTAAATAAACAGGCACATATAAAAAAGTGTCATTGCTTTCAAATTCATACTCTTCTTAAAGAGTGGACAAGGTTGACTTCTTTTTGATGCACTATACCACAGTTGATTAGGGAGTTTCATTAATCGCTAATCCATTGAATCTAATGTGCAAATCCGTGATGTTAATTTTAAACTATTTGTATACATAACGAAGAAAGTGTATAATATGACGGATGCATGTGATTAGGTGAGGGATTATACGAACTTAGCTATTAATCAACCCACCATTTAATAATTAACCAGCCATGTTATGTGATTCTTACAAAATAATTCAAAATCAATCTCAATCGTAGGGCACAAAATGTCAAATTAAGTGTGTATGCAAGCAATGACTTCACCTAGGATTCTGGCTTTGAGATATCTTGCCTACGAGAAAAACACTTGTTTTGCGCTTTTTTATATATCTTGAATGAGCAATCAAGAATCAAAGTATGAGATACCAAGTAATTGTCACATACACAACGTCGTACGTTAATAATAGAGTAGAATAAAAACACTTGCTTTGTGCTTTTTATATGCCAAAATTGAGATTTTTATATAAAAAAATAGTGAAAATTAAAATGAATATTGTCTTGAAATATGAAAATGAAGGTAAATTTTGTACCAAATAAGTTAGAAATTAAATAAATTTAATCTTATAGAAAAATCCAACCTACCAGAAATTTAATTCTTGAATTTGCCCCTACCTTTCAAACCTGCCGATTGCCGAATTTGCAATTGTTGAATTCTTATCTCCAATAGATAACCTTCAAAGTTATATCCATATAAATAAGTTGATCCAAAGCACATAAAAAATAATAATAATAAATTAGAATAAAAACTATAAGTGCTTCTATTATTAATTCCACTACCACCTACTTCACACTAGCATGTGTATGAAGTGAATTAGGTTACATATATATGTGAATCAACGTACTTTTTTTTTATCATACACAATATTGATAATTCGATACTGATAAAAAAATATCTCACATTATACGCAAGCAAACTAAAGTAGTGAGTAACCCACCAAAAGCTACTTTGACTTGAGATGGAACTTATAATATAGTATAAATGTACTATAATCTTTGTGATCGATGAACAAACTCGTTACTCTAAAACGTGTAAACGGAGTAATTACTATACATACTCGTTGACGTTGACTTTACAGAGTTTTAATATATGCAACCACCCAATTAGGGCCAACCGTCCAGAACAACATGAAGAACAACTGTTGGTCCACGTGGCACAACCTAGGCCAAATGGGTTGAAAGTTTGGAAGGTGGGGTACCACGTGGCACCGACCCATGGTGCCTTTTTTGGGGCTTTCTGGTGGGTTCTAGCTAGCTTATAGTTGTGTGTTGCATTTTGGAGAGGAGATTAAGATCGATGTGTCACGAAGAGACCGAAACATGATATGCTAATACAAAAGCTGATAATTTGCATACGAGTGATATAATACAATGTGTACACTTGTCAAAACAAACCGACCAGTTTCATTTTTCAGCACACTACAAAGGTAAAAAGGAGAAGTAAACAAAAGGACATAGGAGAAATTTAGGAGCCATTAGTGTTTTTACTAGCCGGATAGAAGAGGAGTTGAAATTCAGGGTTTTTTACCCACCCTTCTAAAAATCTCTTTTAATCTCCATGTAGAACCCTTGTACATGCGTTAGACGATCCTCGTGTGCCTAGACTCTTAACCTGTCTAGGTGTCTGTTTCAGTCGTCTAGGCATTCGTATAAACCACTTAGATGCTAGACGACATTTCTCCGTCCAATGACTGCCTAACGTTTGTTTACAATACTACCTTATCTACGTTTTATACGATTCCGGCCCTAATGACGGACATTTTTGATAGTGAACTGTTGTTAAATGGGACCCTTACCGTCCATGAAAGAAAAAGCATTATACACGTCACACGTGTGACAATTACATCACTTTCATTCTATTTACATATCGACCCCCTTCTTTACTCGAAATTTCTTGGGAGTGCAAGAATAATCGTCAACTTCTAGTAGTCCAGTTCTCTTACAAACGTCATTTCATTTGCTTTCCTTTGGCAGTATATACTAGCCACTATGGGCTTTACAATACGGATTCACATTCGTACGTTGTTGTTGTTATAGCCAGTAATTCCACTCAATTGTCCGTGTTGAGTCGAGTTAGGCAGGATGGAAGTACACAATTGTTTTCCGTTCACCTAATCATATTCTAACACATCAAAATGTGGCGTGGCGCCTATGCACATAAGACGTAATTATTTACTGTATTATTAACAGGGAAGTTCCAGAATAAGACCAAATCCACCAGCAAGTTGATTATCATTCATCACTGGAAATCAAATCTAGCAGCTAAACCAACTAATGTAGACAATACAGCAGGTGCACTGAACATAAGCTGCTCACTGACTCATCACTCTAAATTACCTAAACACCCTTCACTGACCCTACAATATTACCAAACAGCCACCGACTCCTCAGTACGTACAGCGGCGAAAGGCGGTCGATTTTGACGGTACAAGTACAAGAAAAAGTCTCCTCCGGAGAATAGTAGCCTTGGCCAAGTCCCCCCTTGACCGACTTGGCCCCCCATAGACATTAAATACAATTAATTAAAAATATTAATAGTAATATTGGATTACCAATAACACACCACTAGAACTAGTGGCAGTGGAAGTGGTGTGTCAGCTACCTTCCTACCCACTTGTCACGTAATTTCCCCTCTTTCTCTTTCTCACCCTTTATATAACCCCCTCAAACCGCCCCTTTCTCTTCACCACTCTTCCCTCCCTTCTGCCTTTCTCTCTCTATAACCAACCAACCAAATTCCCCAAACTACCCCTCTCCGATCAACCAATTAACCGCCATGGCCCTCGAAGCGCCGCCGTTGCTTAATTCCGTCGCCGCCGCCGACGAGTCCTCGACCTCCCACTGGGTCAAGAAGAAGCGCTCCCGCCGCCCCTCCCCCCGCCGCGACCCCACCGAGGAGGAGTCCCTCGCGCTCTGCCTCATCATGCTCGCCAGAGGCGGTGCCGGCGCCGGCGCCGGAGAATCATCCCCTCCGCCGGAAAATCAAGAAGCTCCGAAACCGAGCTACACGTGCAGCGTCTGCCACAAGTCCTTCGGATCCTACCAGGCCCTCGGCGGCCACAAGGCCAGCCACCGCCAGCAGAACTCCGCCGCCGCCGACGGGGACAGGAAGCTTGCCTCCCCCTCCGTCGCCGATGTCGGAAAGGGGCACGAGTGCTCGATCTGTCACAAGCGGTTTTCCACCGGCCAGGCCCTCGGCGGACACAAGCGCTGCCACTATGAAGGCGTCATCGGAGCTCCCAAGCTCGCGACGGCGCCCGCCACGAGCTCGTCGGAGGGAGTCGGGTCCACGGTCACTCACCGGGGATTCGACCTCAATATTCCGGCGGTCTCCGGCGTTGACTTTTGTGGGGAGTTTGAAGAGGTTCAGAGCCCGCATCCGCTCAAGAAGCCCCGTTTCCTGTTTGAGAACTGAGCTTAAAGAAGGAATTGGTTGATTTAGTGGGATTTATTTGATTAGTTGCTTGATTTGGATTGTAATTGTCCAGGAGGAGTTGCTCAGATCGATGTTGGTTAGTGACAATTTTGGATTTGGATGTGTAAATATCTATTATTGATGATAAGAATTTTCTACAGTGAATTAATATTCCTCTCTGTTTTTGCACCCTATTCATTTCTCTGGTGAATAAATTGTCAAACCCTCGATGTAGGAAGTAATTAAAGAAAGTCAAACTAAGGCCAAAGTGGTTGGAATTTTAAGGGTAAGGATTGAATTGCTGTCACATTTGTGCGGTGGGGATTATAATATGATGATGCAACTTCTTGGTTGTTTCATCAAGTTGTCCTTTTCTAAGTCTACTTTGTTTTATTTGGTAATCCATGGCTCACTGTAATCACATGGATGCACCCTTTACACATTTGCCGGTTTTCAATAATTTAATAGGAGAATAGACATATATGATATGAACTGATTGTTAACCATATAAGCATGATTAAGAATGTGCAAAATGTGAGGGACATTAACAATTACCGGTGGATAATTTGACTTCTTAGGAAATTGTGGGATGATTTACTAATCTGACAAGATAAATTAATTACAGTAAGATTCGGTGATCTTATCTGATCCAATTTGTTGCCGCCCCAGAAGTAAGGAGAAGGACACGTGGCAGTGTGAAGACAGCGTGGACAGCACCGCCCTCTCCAGGCATATGCTTTTGTCTTCTACAACGTGGGCTTCTACCTTTCTCACGTCTCAACTCTTTTAACGGTATGTTAGTTGCTCTACATATTTGTATGAATTATGATAATGATCAAGCACTTAGTAGTACCTTTGCTTAAGAGACTTTTGTCTATGATCAAGTGATTCAAGTGTAGCCTCTTGCTATGGTACAATTCATGTTTAAATTGATCATGATATAAAATCTTGAGTCAAAAATAGTTGAACTTCAACGGATCAAGAAAAGTGGATAATATGTTTGTTAGATTTAACCACTTCGTATATAAAGTTAGAATGCACCATTTTGCACCAAATTTTAGACAAGTGACTAAGGTTTCAATTTTTTATAAAAACGGGCTCATTACAACATTGACCTTTCAAAAAAACTTGTCACAAAAGAAAGAAAAAACGCTCTCTTTTGATAGAAAGAAAAAACGCTCTGAACTTGTGTTTTCTGATGATGGATACCACCCCTGCGGTGGTTGGTGGTGGTCCGCCACCACCCCCGTCGTCTAGTGTGCAAGCCCCGGTTGTTCCCCCTGTTCAGGCTCGTACGTGGAAAGAGATTGTGAAGAATGACGCCGGTTACCAGAGACCTAAGCTTGCCCCGGAATTCTTGGATGGGAAGATGAAGGTCAGGTACCGGGGAGGAAAAGGAAGTGACCCGATTATCACGGTCGATGATGAGGTGCTGAAGGTTCTTGCGAGTGCTTGGAAATCTTCGTTGATCGTGAAGGTCTTGGGGACTTTCGTGCCGTTTCATGTCATGGATAAGAAATTGCGCGAAATATGGAATCCTTCGGGAAGAATCATGTTGGCTGACCTCCCCAACAATTACTATGTCGTTAGATTTGAGAAGGATCAGGATTATATGACGGCGGTGACTGGGGGGCCATGGATGGTGTTTGGTCATTACTTGATCACCAAGACTTGGTCGCCGGAGTTTGATCCTGAGTCCGATGTGATTGCGTCTTCGCCAGCTTGGATTAGAATTGCAAAGCTTCCTTTGGTATACTATGAAGAAGAGTTCCTCACTAGAGTGGCTGCTACCATCGGGAACCCTATCAAAGTCGACACGAGGACGCTGTACTCCAACAGATGCCGGTTTGCAAAGGTTTGTGTTGAGATGGATTTGACTTGTCCCCTTCCAGGCACAGTGGAGATTAATGGTAGAAGGTTCAACCTGGAATATGAAGGGTTGCACCTGATATGTTTTAACTGTGAAGTTTATGGCCATCTAATGGCCAAGTGTCCTAAAACGCCAGTGGTGGTGGCGCCGGTGGATGGAGGTCAGGATAAGGATGCTGAAGCGGAGAAGAATGGTGCAGTGGTCGTGGCGCGGGACACTGATATGGTTGAAGAGGATCTGGCTTCACGCCACGGCCCGTGGATGGAGGTTCAGAGGCGGAAAAAAAATAACGATAAGGGGAAGAACAAGGTGGTTGCCGGCAATAGTGCTAGCGCCGGCGACGGTAAAGGGAAACAGAATTCCGGCGGTCAGCAGAAGCAAAAGCAAAAAGAAGTTAATGGTGTGAACGTTGCTAGTGGTGGAAGTTCCGAGAGCAATCATGGGCGCAGTAATTCGAAGGTGCAAATCCCGAGTCAAACGGTCGGGACTATTACCCAGTCCGCTGGGACGGTGGAACATCGGTTTACGTCAAAGAAGAGGTTGGAAGTAGGGCAGACATCGGTGTTTGGGTCGAAGAAAAATAACAGGAAAAACAAAACTATTAAAAAAGCCCAAAAGGCCTTGGTTGTGGTTGGGCCGAAAGCTGGTGATGATAGGGGTTCTACTAAGAGGCCCAGGAACCATGAGGGCCCAATTTCTTTCAACCCAAAAACCAATCCCCCTTCAGGAAGTCAGAACGCGGAGATAGGGCTTGGAAATGAAGTTCCGCCGGCGCAGGAGGTGCCTGCAGTGCGTGGTCCGACGCAAATTCAGGAGCCGGAAGGGAGGCTTGAGGAAGATAATGAGACGCTCGCGGGGCTTCGGAGCCAAATCATGGCGGTTGAGAACGCCACGGGTGACGCCAACGAGATTTCTGAGAAAGATGATATGCAGGAAGATGAGTTGGTGGCGTCGGAGGAAGTCTCATCCTAATTGTCGGTCCCCTCCTTGTCGTTTCCTGATGGAGTGCTTAATTTGGAACTGTAGAGGTGCTGGTAGCAAGGGTTTCTGCCGGGCTGTTCGATATTTGCTTAGACAACATAAGGTTGATGTGTTGGTGATTGTGGAGCCAAAGATTTCCGGGAATAGAGCGGAGCATGCGTGTAGACGGCTCGATTTCTCTAATTCCGTGCGGATCGAGGCGGTTGGTTTTGCGGGTGGCATCTGGCTGTTTTGGAATGAGCATACAAATGACATCCAAGTGATCCGTTTATATGCTCGTTTCATGCACGTCAGGGTTCGACTTCAAGGTAAAGTCTTCGATCTAATTTTAGTTTATGCACCTCCTAATGATTCTGATAGGGCTGTGTTTTGGCAGGATTTGCAGGATTGTTCGATGAATATTCAGGGACCGATGTTTGTGGGTGGTGATTTCAATTGTGTTCTGCATTCTTGGGAGAGTTCAGGAACAGTTGAACCGCTGTCTGAGGACACTGATGTTTTCAAAGACTGGGTCGACTCGGGGGGCTTCTTGGATATGGGTTTCTCGGGGCCGTCGTTCACTTGGTCTACGGGGAAGACGCCTAGGACTTACAAGGCGCGTCGTCTGGATAGGGTGTTCTTGAATGTGGATGCTCGGTTAGCGTGGCCTAATGCGGAGGTTCGTCACCTCCCGTTTATCTGTTCTGATCATGCCCCGCTGCTGCTTTCTGTGAGTCTGGAGGTGGGCGTTAATGTTAGGAGGCGTCCGTTTAGGTTTGAAGCGGCATGGACCACTCATGCCGCTTTCCAACCTTTGGTGGAAAGTCAGTGGGATGGTAGGATTCCCACGCCGCAGGCTCTTACGTCGCTCAGGGATGTCCTGCTCAATTGGAATGTGGAGGTGTTTGGCAATATTCATATCCGGAAGCGGGATCTTTTGAAAAGGCTGGCCGGGATTCAGCGGGCTTGTGGTACGCGGGCCAATCAGTTCTTGATTGACTTGGATTATAAGTTGAGGCAGGAGTTGAACAGTGTTCTAGAGCAGGAAGAGATTCTCTGGTGGCAGAAGTCCCGGGAAAATTGGCTTGTTGCTGGGGATCGGAACACGTCTTTCTTCCATATTTCCACAGTTGTCAGGAGAAGACGCAACCGTATTGATGGGCTGGTTGATGATGGTGGTCAGTTGATTACTTGTAAGGAGGATGTGGAGCGGCTTGCCCTGAACTATTTCAAGTCGCTTTTTGCCTGGCCGATTGGGAGTAGGGATACCCAGGATATCGGCTCGGGATGCTTTCCTCAAATATCGTCGGATCAGTGGGACCTTCTAGTGAGACCTACTTCTGATGTTGAGATCGACATGGCTGTGAAGCAGATGGGTGGTACGAAGGCCCCTGGCTTGGATGGTTTCCAGCCACTCTTCTTCCAGAAGTGTTGGAAGGCGGTTGGGCCGTCGGTCAGAGGTTTTGTCCATGATTTTTTCAGAACCGGAAAGTTGCTTGAAGGAGTGAACGAGACGCTGATTGTGCTGCTTGCCAAAGTTGCTAAACCGGAGAGGATTGGTCAATTCAGGCCGATTAGCTTGTGTAATGTGATCTACAAAGTTATCTCGAAGGTTTTGGTGAATCGCATGCGGCCGGTGTTGTGCTCGATTATTGGACCCACACAAGGGAGTTTTCTCCCGGGGAGAATGATCTCGGATAACATCGTTCTTGTGCAAGAGGTGGTGCATTCGATGCGTAAGAAGAAAGGAAGGAAAGGTTGGATGATTTTGAAGATCGACCTTGAAAAGGCGTATGATCGGATCGACTGGGATTTCATTGTGGATTCGGTTCGGGAGGCTGGTTTCCCTGGGAGGTGGGCGGAGTGGATCCTTGAGTGTATCTCTACTACTTCGACTAGGCTGCTTTGGAACGGCGAAATCACTGAGAGCTTTAAACCGGCTCGTGGGATTAGGCAAGGTGATCCAATTTCTCCATACTTGTTCATCTTGTGTATGGAGCGGTTGAGTCACATGATCCTTGAGGCTGTTCATGTGGGGGATTGGAGGCCTGCGAAGTTAACGAGGAGTGGGCCTGAGGTCTCTCATGTGTTTTTCGCGGATGACGTGGTCCTTGTCGCGGAAGCTTCGGTTCAACAGATTCGTGTTATCAATGAGCTTTTGGCGAAGTTTTGTAGGGCGTCGGGGCAAAAGGTCAATGCTTCTAAGTCTAAGCTCTTTGTTTCTCCGAATGTTGATGCGAGTACGCTGGAAGGTCTGCGTAGAGAAGCGGATTTTGAAGTGACGGCTGATCTGGGTTGCTACTTGGGGATGCCGATTCTTCATTCTCGGGTCACTAAGGATACTTTTGGCTCGCTGTTGGATAAGATCAATGGGCGGCTGTCGTCTTGGAAAGGCAAGTATTTGAGCATGGCTGGAAGGGTGATTCTTGCCCGGTCTGTTTTGAACTCCATCCCAGTTTTTACCATGGCTACGGTCTCCATTCCGAATGAGCTGTGTGACAAAATTGATTTGGTTGTTCGGAATTTCGTTTGGGGGCATGACTCCAATCAGCGCAAGATGCACCTCGTGGCCTGGGATAAGATTTGTAAGCCAAGAAAGATCGGGGGGCTGGGTGTTCGGCCGATTAAATCGATGAACCTTGCGGTGATCGGGAAGCTGTGTTGGAGGTTTTTGCACGATGATGTGAGTCTTTGGTGCAGAGTTTTGAAAGCGAAGTATGTGCGTCAGGAGGGTATGATCACGGGGGGGTCTTCGTACATCTGGCAGAGCATGAGAAAGGGGTTCGATCAAGTCATCAACGTTGGCATCAAGTGGATTGTTCGGGACGGTAGATCGGTCTCGTTTTGGAAGGAGGTTTGGCTCGGTGAATCTGCGTTACTTGATGAGGCGGTGGGGTTGGTTGATCCGATTATGCTGTAGCGGACTGTGAGGGAGTATTGGAGCGACGAGGACGGCTGGAAGTGGTCGGAGCTTGAAGGGCTGTTGCCGATGAAAGTGGTGATGTTGCTGGCTGCGGTCCGGTTAGTGCAGGGCTCGGAGGACACGCTGTTGTGGAAGCCTAGTGCCGATGGCAACTACTCGGTGGCTTCGGCGTATGGGCTGATTCACAAGTCTGAGAGTACTGCCTCGGTTGACGGTGTTATTTTCAAGTGCACTTGGAAGATTAAAGCGCAGGAAAGGGTGCGGCTGTTCATTTGGATGGCCCTCAATGGCGGGGTTCTGACGAATGCTGAGCGTAGGAGATGGCACCTGACGGATGATGACGCTTGCCAGCTTTGTTCTAGGGAAGTGGAAACTCTTGCCCATTTGTTTAGGGATTGTACTAAAGTCAAGCGCTTTTGGCGTAAATTCAATCTGCCTAATGATGTGCCTGATTTTTTTGGGTGTCCTTTTGCGGCTTGGATTCGGACGAATGTCATGTCTAAGTACAAGCTCTCGGATGGGACGGAGTGGAATGCGGTCTTTTGCAACGCCCTTTGGTGGACTTGGCGTTGGAGGAACGAGGCTGTTTTCGGGACGCCGAAGGAGATGCTGGATCCGGTCGGTTTCGTCGTGAGCATGGCCAAGGATTACAACAAGGTGTGGGCGGCTAGGAGTTTGAATGCTGGAAGCGGGACTAAAGAGAGTGTGCTGGTTTCCTGGTGCAAGCCGGCTGAAGGGCAGATGAAGATTAATACCGATGGTGCCGTTAACAGTGATGGTCAGGCCACGGCTGCCGGAGTCGCCAGGGATGTCAACGGTGGCTGGATGGGAGGATTTGTGCATCACATTGGTTTGTGCTCGGTTCCGATGGCGGAGCTTTGGGGCATCCGAAATGGCCTTGAGTTTGCTTGGAAGAAAGGGTTTCGTGATGTTTGGGTTGAGTCCGACTTGGCGCTCGCAGTCCAACTTGCTCTGAATCCGCCCAACTCGTCTCATCCTCTTTACAGCCTGGCGTTCGATTGCAAGGCTTTCTGACACGGAATTGGTCGGTCCGTGTTACTCATGTCTTCAGGGAAGCGAACGCCGTCGCCGACTCCCTTGCTCGTTTTGCCTTTTCCTTTCCGCTTGGTTTTCATGTTATTTCTGAGCCTCCATCTGAAACTTGTACGTTTTTGTTGGAGAACTCTGAGGGCCGGACTTTCTCTCGTCTCACGAGGGCTTAGTCCGTCCCTCCGCTAGGGCCTCGCCCTTCCTTTGATCAAAAAAAAAAAAGGTTTCAATTTTACATATATGTGGGTATGTATTAGACTTGGTAGAAACAATTCTCGAGAGAACGGGGCTTCTTTTACCGACCAAGTTGAGTCTTTTATATATGAACTAAAGCTTCAAATAAACCGAGTCTTTTATGAGCTACTTAAGCTAGTGCATTTTTGGACCTAGTCTCTGTAGAATCAATTTGGGTGTTCTTTGCCACAGTTTGGCACTCGATGAAAAAAGTGTGAATAACCAATTAGATGGAAAGATACAATAAATGCCTTCCAAGCACAACACAAACTATGCTTGCATTATATTGCATACATCTCACACCCTAATTATCAATTAAAAGAAGTTTAATAGGAAGACACGTTGTTTGTCTTAAGTAATTACCGTACTAAACAATTATAAACTGGTGGTCCATTTGCAAAAGTCGGCATTCTAGACTGGCAACACATGATTCACACATTCATCATCATTTTAATCTCAAAAAATCAAGCTTAATTAACAAGACTATCATTCGACGCAACGCATTATAAGTATTTGTAATGTCATTACGTTTTATATTTTCAGTACAATGACATTAGCTATAAAAAGATTATACTATTGTCTAGATGAGTACGTGTTTTTTAATTTACTTCACAATTTGACAAATATTACATGATTAGACTTTGTATACCAAGAACAAATAGTAACATAATTAATTTGTGGCCGGCCAGATGGATTAAAGCAAAGCAGGTGGGAGAATAGTTGGCTTGGAAACAAAACCTGCCAGGTCAAGTCAACTGGAAAAATTAGGTTAGGAAAGATATGAATTGCTATGGTTAGATAATAATTGGAGTAACTAGGATATTTTTATTGCAAAATTCGTAAATCAACAAGTTTTATTTTATCTAAATTCAGAATTTTCTTTAGAACATTTATGTCTTGATGCATATCCTGAGATAAAAAGACTAAGGGTCTACTCGGTAAAACTAGCTAAAGCTGAATTAAGAGCTGGATTCAACTTAGTTCAGCTTTGTTAAGCTTAGGGGGGACAACTTTACATTTCAAGCTTAATTCAGCTAGACAAGTTCCAGCTACAATGATCCACCGAACACCAAAAATACTTTATTTTTTTTAAAAAAAGTTAAGTTTCAACAAGCTCCTTTAAGCTTCGTTAAGCTTTACACTGAACGGACCCTAAATTGATATTCCCGTTACAACAAGCTTTACGGTTACTTAGCCCTTACGACTTGACGACGTAGTGGCCGGTTAGAGGCATGATAAATGTTGAGATGTCTCGTGTTTGATTTTTACCTCCGTCCTTTCACTTAGATGAAAAACCAAGTCTCATCATATTCCTCATGCCACTGGGTCGAGTCAAATCGGTTCGTGAGAAATTGCGAGTATGACAAAGTATTCCACTTTATTTGGAATTTGAAAATTGAGGTCATCACAATGTAAAGAGCACGTACGTTCAAATGAGGTTTCAATTCATAATAAACCATATGACGAAAATCAGCATAATTTCACATAATAAAATTGTTTCCCATGTTTTATTTATCATATGGATAGTTTTGTGTAAGATTGCTTATTTATCATATGGATAGGTTGTTTGTGTGATTTACCCTTCAATTTAGCCAATTGTTTTTTGTTAGACTCAAATCACTCAATTTAGCCAATTAAATCATCACGTATTTGTTTTGTTCTTGGAAGTGGGCCGATAATCCGATATGATCGTAATCACAACCGTGATAAAAGGCCCCAACAAATACAAGTGAAGGCAAATCATGATGGATCGGAATCCGGACCATTAATCTTGATCCATATGATTCTTGTAATGACTTTGCCTTTTAAATACTTAGGCTTATTTATAACGATTTATCTATTATGTATTCTATGGTCACAATATAAAACTCTAATATTAGAAATACTAGCGGTACCCGTCGTGCCATGCATGACTAATACTCACGTAGTCAAATTTTAATTTTAATTTTTATAAATAGGATATTAATGAGTGCACATATAGTGAAAATTTGAACATATCAAAATATTATTTTTTCCTAGACAAAAAAGAGATTGTTTTTCATATTTATATGAATACACATATTAAATTATAAAAATATAAGATCATATATTAGTTATAGAATAATTTAGTAAATAAAATTCATTACTTTTTCATCCTCTGACATTTGTCTCTAATGATTAATATATATATATATATATATCATTATCCCTATTATCACAATTTTGAGGCATTATCTTATAACTTACTATGATATAAATAAGATGTTTTAATTGATTTATACTTTAATCCCATTAATATGAGATATAGTTACAATGAATTGCTATTTAAATAAAATATATAAATATATAATGTAAACTTTTAGAAATATAAAATGGGTCTAATATAATTATAATGGCTTTTTATATATTGAAATAAATAAAATATATTAATTAACAGTTATTTTGTTACGAAAGATAAAAGATAAGTTATTATAAACATGATAATATATAAGTTAAGTAAAAGATAATAAATACAAGTTGATTTAACATCAAAGATAAAAGTAATAATTTAATTAGAATAACAGGGCTTCCATTTGTAAATTCAAAATTTTAAACTTACTTCTTACATAAAGAGATTAAAAAGACAATTAAAAACACAACTGATATATCAAAAGGGATAGAATATCTTTTCAAAATTCAAAATTTTCAAAATATCTTTTGCAAAACTTTGTAATAAAGAATGTAATTAGATTAAAATTGACTAAAATGAAAAAAAAATATTGTTTAAATATGATAGATAAAAATAAGTTATTATGAACTTGATAAAATATAAATTAAGTAAAAGTTAATACATATAAATTGATTTAATATGAAAGATAAAAATAATTATTTATGTAGAAAAAGGTTTTTCATTTTAAAATTATTTTTTAAATTCGATTTTCTAAAGATAATTCTTATTGAAATAGATTAAAAAGGCAATTAAAAAGATAAGTGATATATCAAAAAGGATAGATTATCTTACCAAAATCAGAAAAGCTTTAACATATCTTCTACATATATAGATAATAGTGAATTTGATTTGATAAGATTATTTAAAATAACATGAATACAAATCTACTATAATATAATACAGTATAAAGCGGAACCCAAGTCTTTGTTAAAATTTGCGCCACGTCATCAACCCTGAATAAAATAATGATTTTATTTTTTGCATTGATTTGCAAAAAATAACTTGTATATCTTCTTGATATCTTATCCGATTTCCTTATGTATAGTTAATATCTTACTCAATTATACGGAGTATATCCTTATACGAATAAGGAAATTCAAGTGATTTTCTTTTATATTCTTTACAATTTTTTCTTATTAATTAGTATACATTTTTGTCATTATTGAATCTTGAAGAATAGTGAAAAAATTTCACATGTGTCAATAGTATACTCATTAATAATATAAATTTGAAAATTTGAATAGAACTATTTTAGAATTAAAATTGTATGAATAAAAGTACATATATAGGTCGATATGTTCGGACTTTGGTCTATCGGATTTGGATTATAAGTTCCCGAGTTAAAAGCGTATATCGAAATTCGATCTCAAATCGGTTAATTCGGTTTTATATTTACATTACCCGTACATGGTACGGGATTTGTACTAGTTAATTGTTTAAATATGAGGTGAGACCAGAATTAACGTGGATGCTTGAAAAGTCTCGACTTTAATATATAGTATAGATTTTATCAAAATTCTTATTTTTGATTTTTTTTACATATATGGATAAAAAAAGTCAGTAAAAGATAACATAAATTTTTTTTTATCAAAATTGATATGGGTAATTAATTTATGAAACTATGTTTTTACTTTTGGATATTATATTATGACTTTTCAGATTAGTCTAGTAGATTTAATTAATAATATGTACTTTTTGAGAGGATACTTCGTATTTTGTGCGTAATGTTGGATGTGATTTTTTAGATCGTATACATATAAAGTTTTATATAAATCTTTAATGTATAAGGAAATTGATCAATTTTTGGCACGTACTATTATTGTAGTAGGATAGATATTTTGTAATGTTTAAATTTATGTGAGATCTTATACGTATTTAAATCTTTAATGTTGGATGTGATATTTTGTAGGATAGATATCTTGTAGTAGGATAAAAAAGTCTCGTTCTTGTACGTATTCTGTAATATTATAGTTTTTGAACAAATGTTTGGAAAAAGATAAATTTTAGAGATTTTTGTAAAAGTGTGACATAAATCATAAACTTAATGCATATTGGGTATTTTTTATAGAAAAAAGTTAAAGATAAAATAAAATTATTTAAGAAAAATAAAATTAAAGATAGATAGTATGCAATAAAATTAAAGATAGATATTAAGGCTTTAAAGATTAAATTTAAGATTAGATAATAAAGGAAAATAAAAGATATAAAGTTGTGATTATCTATTTGAGTTATTAAAAAAATTAAAATCAAGCGGGGCTAGAATCAACGTGGTGGCTCGAAAACGGTCGGCTTTTATAATATATATTGATTTGGTAAATCTTAAATATGTTATTTTTAAATATTTTTTTTATGACGAGTTCACTATTCTCTTTTTAGGGTTTACTCTTTTTTTTTTGGAAAAAGTTAATGTGATTAGATTAGATAAGGAATTTACATCTCAAAAAGCTCCAACAAGAAGCATAGTTTCAAAAATGGAGAGAGCAACTACAGAAGATGAATTAAATCTCAAGAATGCTTCTCCAAGAGTCAAGGTCGGGCATGTTCTTTGTCCAATTTGCATGGGCTTGCTGCTTCATGGCCTGGATAATCATCTGACTACATTCAGCAACAGTAATGGCATGGTTTTGGTATATAATGCTATTTCGGGCTTTCCAAGTGTAGTAGACTAATTGCGTGATTGTGCTGCTGCGCAGCTGATAGGCAAGCGAGTTTCTACGCCTCCCATCAGAAAGCCAATCAAGCCCCAAAGTTAGATCCGGGAAGATGATGGATATCCCTAACCAATTATGGACAGCTCGGAGGACGGAATTGGTGTAAGAATAGTTGTTCCACAAGTGGTCTTTAGATTCAGTCTCAGTGGTCTTCAGATTCAGTCTTTAGGGTTTATTTTCCATATTTAGTACGCTTATAATGTGTCCTTAAGAGCACACAATAGAAAAACTGTATTTACTTTGATTAAAAAAATTGTATTTACAACATTATTCCATATAATTCTCTAATTATAAAATTGGTTCAACTTATCTCTTATTACATAAGGAGTACATTCTTTTCAACCGGGAGAATATGCAAAGCGTAATGCTATCGATATATTAGACCCATCAATCTAAAATGCAAAGATATGAACAAATTGGTTATAAAAACATTTGTCCAATGGTCCCAAAAGGCTCTAATTGAGTCCATAGCATGATGCATGCGAATCTTTGATATACAAATCATTAGAACATATGCCATGGGAAAGCCAACATTATTATTTATTAGTCAACACTAGCTAGCTTTAAATTATTATTATTATTTAAAATATATATTTTCAATTAATGTCCATATATATAACATATACAAACCATAGTGTGTATACAAGTAAGAAAACAATCGCGGAAATACTACAACGTGCAAGAGTTAATAGTGCATGTGTATACAAGTACTAGGTTACAAAACTATAATAAATCTAAACCTAGTATTACAAAGCCACACTTTATAAAACCTTAGACAAACCGTACATACAACAAAAATATCTTTCTAAGCATCATATCTCAATATTGCTCACTTGTGTAGCTAAGCTCATCTAAGATATCTTCACAATTTGAATGATGAAGCTCATTATCCATAGGATGAGAAATTAGTGAGCTCATGTCATTCCATGATTCTACTCTCTCCCTCGTCAAACAACGATTCACCCAACTCCGTTGGGATCAAACTATGATAATTTTTACCAACATTGTTATCGTCGTCCATCATGCCACCTAATTGTGGCATGACATGCCTTATAGAACCACCACCATTATGCGAGGAGCCTGTCACGAAACATGGACCACCAACATTTTTTGTCGTGTGAATGAAGCTAGTCCATGCATTGATCGCCAATTGGTGGTCGTTCATTTGCTGATCACGACGATTATTGGTAAATATAGCGGAAAGGCTGTTGCTACTACTATTGTTATTATTGCTCGTATGTGGCTCATAGTCCCGAGCATCCATCTGTGTTCTTGTGGGGTTGACAAAGCTTATAAGCATAGGAGCATGCTCGCCAAAATCACTAGTATTCTCAGGGTTCTTCAACGGTTGAATTTGATGCAGTTGGGAATTAGGAGGCCAACTATTCGAAATGAGATGACCATCGGTGATGGTGAAAGTGTTCTCTAGGGGATTGCGACGGTCATTGCAACCTACCATAGAGGAGCCATGGCGCGACTTCCTCTGACCGCTAACAAACCTCCTCTTCATCTTCGTGTTCCAATAGTTCTTGATATCATTGTCCGTTCTTCCGGGAAGTTTCTCCGCTATAATAGACCACCTACACTCGTATATATATGCACGTACACATAACTCAATCAACCTAAAATTAGGGCATACGTTATACGTATATACCTAATATATAGCTAACTAATTCAGCCCTATGCATAGACGAATCCATGCAATTGCCTAAATCAACAGCAACATCAATTTGCATGCATTAGATGCCTTTGCTAATGATTAACATATTAACACAAAAGTAACCAATCAACAAGATTAGAGATTCACCTGCTTCCAATGGTAAAGTAAAGATCGGAAATGATTTTATCTTCCTCATCAGAGAACTTGCCACGCTTGATGTTTGGGTGCAAATAGTTCAACCATCTCAGTCTACAACTTTTCCCACATCGATTTAGCCCTATTTTTATCTTATAATAGTGAGCGAATCAAGTAATTAATGGTATCTAATTAGAGAGTGATTAACAATATTATACTGACCTATCTTCTGAGGTAAGGCAATCCAATTGGTGACGTGGCCGTGCTTAGCCACGTAAGACTTGAGGATGGCGTCTTCCTCGGTTGACCATGTGCCCTTCTTCACCGTTTCTTTGTCACAACAAGGTGTTCTTCCCATGACAATTTTACGTACTACTCTTATTCTTAGTATGATACTTGATCTTAATTAATTTCTTAGCTAATTCAATGGCCGATCGAATAAGGATCTTATGTATATAAAGTATGTTGACGAATTAGTTGTGGGTCAATCACTTTCTCTCTTCCTTTTCTAGACAGGTTTATTCGGATGAGAAAAGATCTTTATATAGCTAATTGCTCCCGTGCATGTTCAATTGCTCTATTTCTCCTACTTATGTACTATAATATAGACCGAATTGGAAGAAATTAAATAAGATACACTTGTGACGTATTGGTTATTCTGTTGGTTAGATAAGACTTTCAGGTAGTACCTGTTAGACTAATATTATCCAAGATATTATTGTTAGGTTGTTGAGCTTATGTAGCGTATTCAAACTCAAATATTGTACTAGGGTTTGTACTAGGGTTTCCTTAAGAAGTGTTGTATGCTACTATAAATACATTCACTATCTCTCAATAAAGATTACACAAATATTCTACCACTTCTTTCCTTATATGGTATCAGCCTAATTTACGATCCTCCAAACCTCTCCTTCGTTCAACCTATTCGATCCTCACCATGGCTGCCGATGGCACCCTCACCCTCCGAAATCCTCTTAACCCTAACGAGCCCTTCATCTTCGTCAACCTCCCGAGTTTCATCAAGCTTACGCCTACCAACTACATCGGTTGGAAAAGCCAACTTGAGGCCACTCTTGAGGGACTTGATCTCTTCAAGTATGTCGACGGATCCTTTCCCTGCCCTCAAGCAACGGTTGTCACTAACAACGTCGTTGGACCGAACCCTCTCTATGTATCCTGGCGTCGTCAGGACAAATTGCTGCTTGGTGCCGTCCTAGGTACTCTCTCTCCGGCGGTCCACGCCTTGGTCTCCAGGCCTAAGACGACGATGGATGTCTGGAACCTCCTCAAGACGACGTTTGCAAGCACGTCTAGGGGCCACATCCAGCAGGTCAAGTACAAAATCAGCCACGCTACGAAGGGTACTCGTACCATCCACGAGTACATGAATGTGATGCGGGAGTCCGCTGACCTCCTGGCGTCCCTTGGTGCACCACTCTCGGCTGAGGACTTCACCGACTACATCCTCAAAGGCTTAGACGACACCTATCAATCCTATGTTGACGGTGTTAACATGAGGGATACTGCTATATCCTTCGAAGAGCTCCATGAGAAGTTGATTGTGCAGGAACTTCGTCTTCAGAAGGCTGCTAAAACCGACGGTGCTATTACTGCTCTTGCGGCACAGTCCAAGTTTGCGAAGAACAAAGGTAAGTCTCCCAATACTCAGTCGAATTGGCAACAATCCGGCTCTCTACTTCCTCTTCCTCCTTCTTCCCAAAAGAACCAGAATTGGAACCACAACCTTCGCCCACAACAGCCGCCTAACTCTACCAATCAGCCCCGCCCCTTCAAAGGGCGTTGTCAATGGTGCAAAACCGTCGGCCATGTTATGTCCCAATGCCATGACCTTAAACGTCAGCATCCTACCCTGGTCCTCCCTGACTCTAGTCGGTTACCTGCCAACAACAATCCTCCCCAAGTGAACTATGCCAACACTCATCCCACCCCTAACCAATGGCTCATGGATAGCGGTGCCTCACACCATGTCACCAACGACCTTAACGCCTTAGCCAACCACTATCCTTACTCGGGTCCGGATGAAATTGTTGTCGGAAATGGTTCCAGTTTAAACATTGAAAATCAAGGTGTGCTCTCACTTTCTTACAAAAACAACTCGTTCTCTCTTTCAAACACTTTACACGTTCCATCAATCTCTCAAAATATTCTTTCGGTTTCGCAATTTACAAAGCAAACTAACTTGGGTGTCTTGTTTTTGCCTCACTATTTTCATGTACAGGACCTACGAACATGGGCAACCGTGCTTGAAGGGCCGTGCGTTGATGGCGTCTACTACTGGCCTAAGACGTCTTGTTCTGCTTTTTCTACGAGTCTTCAGTCTTCAAGTCTTTTGCATCATCAACTTGGCCATCCGTCATCAGAGAAATTTAGTTTAATTTCGTCAAAATTTCCCTTTTCTAGGACTAGAATTTCATTTAAGCAGGCTGATTGTAAGTCTTGTCAGACAAACAAAAGTCATAAGCTTCCGTTTGCTCGTTCTTCGCTTGTTTCAACTGCACCGTTAGAAATAATATTCTCTGATGTTTGGTCATCCCCTGTTCCTTCTGTTGATGGTTATCGTTACTATGTTATCTTTGTTGATCATTTTACTCGTTACTCATGGTTGTTTTTACTTAAACGTAAGTTTGAAGTGGCTATCATTTTTCCACAATTTCGTGCCTTAGTAGAGAATTATTTCAAGCATAAAATCAAAATTTTGTATTCAGATAATGGTGGCGAATTTATTGGACTTAAAACGTTTCTAAGCAACCATGGTATCTCTCACTTCACCTCTCCACCGCACACTCCTGAGCACAACGGGATTTCCGAGCGTAAACACCGACATGTTGTTGAAACTGGTTTATCTTTACTCAGCTATTCGAGTGTGCCTCTTCGGTTTTGGTCTTTTGCGCTAAAACATGCTATTTTTCTAATCAATCGTCTCCCTTCCAAATCATTACAAAATGAGTCTCCTTACTTTCGTTTACTTCACTCACAGCCTGCTTATCACAAATTAAAGAGCTTTGGTTGTTTATGTTTTCCGTGGTTAAGACCCTATAACAAACATAAGCTTGAGTCGAAGTCCAAACCATGTGTTTTTCTCGGGTATAGCCTCACTCAACATGCGTTTTATTGCCTGGAACCAAAGTCCGATCGTGTCTATGTGTCTAGGCATGTCAATTTTCTGGAAAATGAGTTCCCCTTTGCCACTACTGAACCGTCACCCTCAACCCTACCTGACGAGCTACATGGGTCGGAATGGGGTTCAATTTCCGTCCCAGTGGTCTCGGCTCCTAGCCCAACTGTTTCACCCATACGCCCGACCGAGTCCATAGGCGTTGCATGGGGTTCAATTGCTTCTCCTATGGCTCGTGGACCCCCTCCTTCTTCGGTGCCTTGCGTGCCAAGTCATACCATCACTCATCCTTGCCCTAATCCTAATATACCGACTTTGCCAGCCAACACCAATCTGCCCATCCGTATCTCCTCAAATTCAGCGTCAAATCCGTCCAACAACCTTGAGCCTATCCGATCTTCCCCTCAACAAACTCCCCTTATTTCTCCAACTGGCCATATCTCTCCAGTTCTCACCTCAAATCCGCCAAACTCATCGTTACCCGTATCTTCCTTCAATTCCTCTACATCCGCTGATCACTCAACCTCCACGTCCTTGCCAAATTTTACGCCTATTTCCTTGCATATTGACCTCCCTCCTATATCTCCCATATCCTCATCTGTTGAACCTGAAACCGCGCCTCCCGTCTGTTCTGTCCCTCTTGCTCTACCGAGCTCAAACCCTAACCCTAATCCAACAACCTCAACTACCCAAAACTCAACTCCGGATTCCTCTCCTCTGCCTAATCCTCAACCCGCACCTAATCCTCAACCCGCACCGGAAGGTGTTGTCACCCGGTCCAAAAATAACATCTACAAGCCCAACCCCAAATACGTCTCTTTTACCAAGCTCAATCCCACCGAACCAAAAACTATAACCCAAGCCCTACAGGATCCGGATTGGCGTCGGGCTATGGAGGCTGAGTATGGAGCACTGCGTAACAATCAAACTTGGGACCTAGTTCCGTCCAGTTCAGCTAAAAACATCGTTGGTTGTAAATGGGTCTATCAGATTAAATATCTGCCTGACGGGTCCATTGATCGGTTCAAGGCTCGGCTAGTTGCGAAGGGCTTTCATAAGCGAGAGGGGTATGACTACTCTGAAACATTTAGTCCGGTGGTCAAGCCTGTTACAGTTCGGGTTGTTCTTTCGCTCGCAGTGAATCATGGCTGGTCTCTACGTCAACTTGACGTCAATAATGCTTTCCTACAAGGGACCTTGACTGAAGAGGTATTCATGCATCAACCGCCGGGGTTTCTGGATAATGCACGCCCTGATCATGTTTGTCGTCTTCGTAAAGCAATCTATGGCCTCAAACAGGCGCCTAGGGCGTGGTACAATGAGCTCAAGACCTACTTATTGCAACTTGGTTTTCGGAATGCAGGGTCTGATGCGAGCCTGTTCGTTTACCAACATACCGGTGTTACTCTCTTCTTGCTTGTGTATGTTGATGCTATTATCGTCACCGGTACTCATTCGGCTTCCATTAATCGGTTAATTCAGTGTCTTGCCAACAGGTTCTCTATTAAAGATCTCGGTACTCTCTCATGCTTCCTTGGTGTTGAGGTTATTCCATGCAATGGCAATCTCTTCTTATCTCAGCGGAAGTATATTCTAGACACCTTACAGAAAGCAGGCATGGAAGACACGAAACCAGTGTCCACACCTATGGCGTCTCTCACTCTTAGCAAGCACATGGGTGATCCCTTACCCACACCAATTGACTATCGGATGATTGTTGGGAGTTTACAGTATCTCTGTTTGACATGTCCAGACGTGGCCTTTGCGGTCAACAAGTTGTCTCAGTTCATGCAACAACCAACGACTGAGCATTGGGCTGCGTTGAAACGGTTACTCAGGTATCTTCATGGAACCATTCATCTTGGCATTACTATATCTGCGCACTCGGCTCCGACTCTGCATGGCTATTCTGATGCGGATTGGGCGGGTGACCGGGACGATTATGTCTCCACTTCTGGCTATGTTCTGTATTATGGTCGCACCCCTATTGCTTGGAGTTCACGCAAGCAGAAATCAGTAGCTCGTTCTTCAACCGAGGCTGAGTTCAAAGCTCTGGCGGACGCAGCTTCGGAGCTCTTGTGGGTTCAAGCATTGCTCAGTGAGCTTGGCGTGGCTCTTTCTTCCCAGCCTGTATTGTTTTGTGATAACCAGGGCGCCTATTATTTGAGTTCAAATCCTGTATTTCACACTCGTATGAAGCATGTGGCGCTCGCATTTCATTTTGTCCGAGAAAAGGTCCGCAATGGTACGTTTCGGGTGTCTCACGTCTCCACACATGAGCAGCTCGCTGATGCCCTCACCAAGCCACTCCTACAGTCTAAGTTCCAAGATCTAGTTCGCAAGCTCGGACTTTCCCGGTTCGGTCGTCCGGCTTGAGGGGGCATGTTAGACTAATATTATCCAAGATATTATTGTTAGGTTGTTGAGCTTATGTAGCGTATTCAAATTCAAATATTATACTAGGGTTTGTACTAGGGTTTCCTTAAGAAGTGTTGTATGCTACTATAAATACATTCACTATCTCTCAATAAAGATTACACAAATATTCTACTACTTCTTTCCTTATAGTACCCTGAGGTCGCCGTTTCGAGACTCAGGGCAATGGTTGTCCTTTTTGTTGTTTGTCCAATTAGCTTTATGATGATACCAAAATAATGACCTTTAAACTACTTCTAAGTGCTTGCTTGGTTTAATGGAGGAAGTATAATTCATGAAATTAATTTATGTGAATTAATTTCCTACAACTTTTACTTTATATGAATTTTAAAAATTTGTTTAGTTAAAAATCTATTTTCTAAAAATTATGTCTTTTCCTTAGTAATTTAACTCCTATAAAATACTAGCATATGAATCGAGGAATCCATGAAACTTAAAAATCTTCAACCAAACACTAAAACACTATATACAATAGACCCAAAAATCCACGCCCCTTGAGGGCTCGGAGAGTGCCGCCTCTCCTTCGACCAAAAAAAAAAAAAATAGACCCAAAAGTCCTCGAGTTTCAAGTGTTGATTAATGGACAATTGAGCGGACAATCTATTGAATTTTTATATCACCACTCACCACCTTCCTCTCAAACTCGTTGAGTTGTGATTATCATTGATTTTGAAAGAACCTTATTTCCATTCGCGTTCATTGTTTGCTCCTAGAGTCAAAAGCTTTTGTTTTCATAGAAAGAAAAGGAAATCAAACTCTTCAAACTGTCAACTCCAATTTCTCCCAATCACTTGAAGAAAAAACAGCTTTCATTCTTGCGTCCTAGTGGATGGTTGGCATGTAAATTGTCATGTAGTTCGTTTCCTATGGGATGTAATTGTTCAAAGTTTTCTAGCTTGATTGCTATCTCCGATTTTCTTTATTCACAAATCCTAATTGGTATCTTTTTGTACTATACTACTGTATTACTGTTGTATCTCTCTAGCCCTACTTCACCTTCCTCACCACGTAATCCTAAAGGTGTTTCAAGATTTCAAGAAATTGGGGTCAAATTAAACTTCCAACATTTCACATTAGATTTGGATAGAGAGTGATGATTAGATCTCAGCCACAACTTTTAGCGCCCATAGTTCTTGATCACTACTACCGCTCCATCTCTTATCTCTCTTTTTTCTTTTTAATAAGGAAAAAAAGTCAACATACGAACAAGTTGGTAGATTGAGAGGCGAAACAAATTGCTTTTTCATCTCAGTTTCAATTTTATTGAATACCGAACTTTATTACTGCCTCAGCACGTAATTTCAGTATTATCTAAATGGCATGCCGGGTTCGCATTGTGTTAAATGACATGCTTTTTTCGGTTATTTTTTAAGTGTTTTGTAATCACTATCATTAGGTTCAAAGTTCTTGTTAAATGCCATGCAAGTATTTTTTGCCTTAATTATGTAGTTTTGAGACATATTTTGTTGCTAAGGACTTAAGCGAAATAGTACTATCTTTTCACGGTTACAATAAGATGTTCGTGGTGGTGTGTGGCCGACGTTTGAACCAATGAAATGCTGCAAACATAAATTCTGAATGTGAATATATGTATCAATGCCTTATTGTTTTTCCTCATAAAAGTACAAGACCGTTGCAATGAGAGTAGGGCGCAATCGGATTAGGGTGCAGTGACTGTCATATGAGCTAATAAGCTGGAAAGACTTGACCTTTAGGCTACTTGTTTAGTTAGTTACACCCATAAAATGGGTCTTATGTTAGACCGTTGCAACAAAGTTGATGAATTCGTGATTTTAACTTTGCTTCGGATTCAAAGTGGTCCAACTTGATCATCACATTAGTGACATGAGGCCCAATCATTTATAAATCACGGCCCAAATAGAACAAACCCATGCATACCTGATTGGGCCTCATGTTAGTAGTGTTACATAGATATACTTTATGAAATTTGACAAAAAAAAAAAGATATACTTTATGAAATATGAAGGTACACTTACATGATCTACTAATCCATCACTTTCGAATCAAAGACAAATGCCTATCGCCATCAAAAGATGTACGAATCGATCTATGTAGGCAATAAGAATTGCTTTGGTAAGATAAAAGAGATCTAGAGGATAAGAGAGAATTGATGTACTGATTGTTGAAGACACATGCCATCCCAACAATGGAGATCGAGTCATGAAGAACTCAAGAATATAAAGTGGACTTAATAGTTGCAAGAGTGGGGCATCTGGCTTGAACTTTTTTGTGTTATTCTATTTAACTTTCATTGGTCAATATAAGTTTTTATTCTTGTAATATGTAAATAACAAAATGTCAGTAGGCAAAGCATGACCCTAGCATTCAAAGTTATTTAGGTTATTATTCTTCTTTAGTTTTAATTTTAAACTTCTAGTCATTTTTTTTAATCTTAAAATGTCTTATAAACTAGATAACAAAATTTTAGCATCATAATAAATCAGGGATCACAAAATGTCCAAATTTAAACCCTAAAATCGATATTAGTTGTTTGTAACAACAAAGAACTTTCATATCACGAGCATATTTAAATAGAAAGCTAGGAAGAGTTCCAAGGCCGGACACACTCGAATGTTGGACTTAGGAGCTTTTCGAAGGGACAGGGGGCGGCCGAAGAAACGTTGGATGGATAGCGTTAAGCAGGATATCAGTTTGTTAGGAATTACAGTAGACCTGGCGCAATGCAGAGACAGGTGGAGGGAGAAGATCAAGGTGGCCGACGGTTAGCTTTCTGGTGGAGTCGTTTTGTGCAAGGTGGCCTTGCGCGTGCTTGTTTCTTGTTTAGGTGCTTGGATTCTTGTGCCGGCTTTCGGTTTTTTGTCGGCTTGTTAGCTAGCCTTTTCCTTTGTTGAGGTTTTTTAGGCGTCACCTAGCTTTCTTTTGCGTTGGTTGTTTGGATTACTTTGGTTTTATCGGGCGTATTTTCATCCAGGTCTGGAATACCCCATTTTGACCTCCCCAGATCCTGCGCTTTACGGGATACCCTGGGTAAAATATTGTTGTTGTTGTACTATGAGAGAAACTATCACAAAACTTTTATTTTAGTGTGAGGGAGCATCTTGTTGATGGTTTGATGGAAGCCAAATCCAACGGCTGGCAGAGCTGCCAAAAGCAGCCGCGGAAACACGGAGCCACTCTTGCCCAAACTCTGGAACCCCCTAACCTTTCCTAAACCTAACCATGGTTAGTTTGTAACCCAACCTCAGCCTCGTCTTTATATATCCGCTCAACTCCCCCATTCTCCGCCTTTCTTCTCCCTCCTCCTCCCTTTCCTTCTCCCAAAAGCTTCAGAGATGAGCTGCAATGGCTGCCGTGTTCTCCGTAAGAGATGCGGCGAAGACTGCATTCTCAGATCCTCCTTAAACTGGATCCAAAGCCCCGAGTCTCAGGCCAACGCCACGATCTTCGTCGCCAAATTCTTCGGCCGAGCCGATCTCATGTCCTTCATCTCCGCCGTTTCCGACCACCAGCGCTCTGGTACTTCTCTCGCTTCGAACTAAACCGAATTCTGTTCAGATTCCGTTACGGCTCCGTTAATTCCTAACTCTGCTTTTTTGTTTCAAAATTTCTGGTTTAGCTCTGTTCGAATCGCTGCTTTTCGAGGCTTGTGGACGAACGGTGAATCCGGTGAGCGGAGCTATAGGCCTTCTCTGCTCCGGTAACTGGAAATTGTGCCAAGACGCCGTCGAGGTCGTGCTCGCCGGCGGCGTTCTCCGGCCGCTTCATCCCGAGTTTCTCACTCGTATGCTCTCTTCTCCGTTCTCCGACGCCGATCGCTCGAAGTCGGCAGCGATTGAGAGCGGTATGGTGGATTTCCAGCCCTCCGATCTGTCGCTTTCGCCGGTGAAACCGAAGAAAAGGAAAAGGAGAGAAACGACGCCGTTTGAGTCTGAAGTGTCTGAGGGAAGCTTTGAGGACGGCGAAAATGGAGCAGGACGGAAACCGAAGCTTCTTAACCTTTTCGTTTGAGCTAATTGGAAAGAGAATGGCTGAGCGCTGCCGGAGCTTAGCTCCGGCGGATTTTGGAAGTGTATTTGAGAAGTTTTAGATAGACATAGGAATGGAAATGGATCGGGTTATGGGTGGATGAGCCATTTCCATCATCCGATCCATGAAAAAAATACTCCACCCGATCCATCCACCATCCATAAAAATCATCATCCACATCCACCCCGTCCATCATCCATTGGGTAATCGGGTGGGTCTGGTCTCCGCGAAACCTGTTAAGATTCTAAGCTAAATTTTTAATTTCACGTAATTATCATGTATAAACTATATAAAACTTACTAATTTGTAAGGTCTAATACAAATCAACAAAACTAATAGTCTAGTATAAAACAAAAGTGCAATATATGATTCAAATTGCAAGATAAAAAATGTGTAAATTGAAATAAATTCTCAAATTCAAAAGAAGTATGCATTCGGGTTAAATGGGTCGGATGGATGAACGGGTCATGGATCGGGTGACGGTTCGGATGGCTCTCCACCCAAACCCGACCCATCAACACACCCACACACCCACCCACCCGCATTTCATCCACTTTTCTTCGGGTTTTCGTCCATATATTCGGGTCGGGTGATCGGGTAAATCGGACACCCATATATAATTTCCATCTCTAGATAGAAACTAGCAGATGACCCGTACTTTGTACGGGGGTGTTATTTATTTATTTATTGATTTGTATACGAATTTACTATATAACTACAAATATTATTATATGTATACTTTGTTTTAAAATGGCGCTTATTTTTTGGATTATAAAATGGCATAATTCTTGTATATCATCGTATATATAAATAAATTTTATTTATATATTTACTTTTTATACATATATAAGCATATATTTAAATAATTGAGGAAAAATGACATAAGATAAGATGCATTATCACATTTTATTAACAATTAATACAAATCTTTTGGAATTTAAATAAAATTATGTAAACCAAATTATATAATAAAATCAATAAGTTAAATAAAAACTCGGATTAATATATTATAATATTAAAGATAAAGATAATATTTAGTAAGTTAAATAGAAAACCAAATTATCTCGTATATATGTTATTTGTTTTTTTGAAAAAATAATTAAATAATAAATACATAAATATGTAATGAAATATGTTAACGAATTATTATCTTAATTAAGAAATCTATCTTTTTTTCTAAAGCGTAATCAATATGCAATATTAGTGATATATGTATATATATATATATGGTAAAGATAACATCTACTTTTTTTATTGATATTTTAATATGATATGACAGTAAATATTTATTTAATATATTATAATATTAGAATGAATATTTTTCTTAAATCTAGTGGTAGTAGAATTTGCTACCATTGATGATTTAAAAAATATCATAGCAAAATTACGAAATATAATTTAAATTTAATATGATATTTGATTAAATGGGTAAAATATTATGATTATGATTTATCGATTATGACAAAATAAATATTCTTTTAAATAAAAGGTTAATAATAGATCTATATATTAATTAAAGGTGTATAATGATAAGATAGAGATTTATATATTTGGATAGAATTATCAATTAAACAACTCAATTTCTAATATAGAACTAATATCTTAGTTAAGTATGTATAAGATTATAATAAAATCAAGATTTAAAAGATAGATTTTTAAATAAGGGGGGTGATGTGGCGCAATATGGTGGCAGAATTTGCTTCCACTTTAGTATATAGTAATAGATGTAAGAAAGAGGGGAAATATTTAACTTTTTTTTTCCCTTTTTCTAATTAACAGACAAGTTTTGGTGTGAAATAAGAGTAGGCAGGGAATAGGCGTGGGTTTTGCCTGTGATATTTTTGGAGTTTTTTCATGCATGAACCTGAACCACCACATATGTGAAGTTGCGTGTTTCTGTTTCCATTCTGTTGTATACTTGTTTCTGCAAATTCGTGCCAGTAAACCGAGAGTCACTAGCAAAATTTGACTTAAATAGCTCGGAAAAAAAAATAAAAAAGTCATGTGTAAGATTAAATGGGTAAAATATTATGATTATGATTTATCGATTATGATAAAATAAATATTCTTTTAAATAAAAGGTTAATAATAGATCTATATATTAATTAAAGGTGTATAATGATAAGATAGAGATTTATATATTTGGATAGAATTATCAATTAAACAACTCAATTTCTAATATAGAACTAATATCTTAGTTAAGTATGTATAAGATTATAATAAAATCAAGATTTAAAAGATAGATTTTTAAATAAGGGGGGTGATGTGGCGCAATATGGTGGCAGAATTTGCTTCCGCTTTAGTATATAGTAATAGATAGATGTAAGAAAGAGGGGAAATATTTAACTTTTTTTTTCCCTTTTTCTAATTAACAGACAAGTTTTGGTGTGAAATAAGAGTAGGCAGGGAATAGGCGTGGGTTTTGCCTGAGATATTTTTGGAGTTTTTTCATGCATGAACCTGAACCACCACATATGTGAAGTTGCGTGTTTCTGTTTCCATTCTGTTGTATACTTGTTTCTGCAAATTCGTGCCAGTAAACAGAGAGTCACTAGCAAAATTTGACTTAAATAGCTCGAAAAAAAAAATAAAAAAGTCATGTGTGTTGAGAGTGGGATTTGAACCCACGCCCTTTCGGACCAGAACCTTAATCTGGCGCCTTAGACCAACTCGGCCATCTCAACCATGATGTCCATTAGAGCCTCACTTCATTTATTATACCCAGTTATCAAGCGTCAACTGTGCTTATCATAATTTTCTTAGAACGATTATGCCAAGTCTGACCTTCTTTTTTATACCAAGTTCCAACACAAGTAGACACAGCACGGTGGTGTCCACGTCAACTTCCTCTAATGGGAAGTGACGTCCACGTCATCATAAATATTCTCCATTCCTCTTGCATTGCATGTATCGGCCTTTGGTGCTAAATGACGTCGACGATTATGAAATTCATTGCATTCCAGAGATATGGAAACAGATGGAGGGGGGTTTATGCTGCGTCTCGCCGCATATTGTAGGTGGGTCCCAGTTAGCACCATGGAGGGATCACATGAAATCGAAGAAAGACGAGCAAACCTCCAAGATTTAATGAAATGCCAGATTGGACCACCCACACAAATTAACAAGACCTTCACTTTAATTTATTACTCCATCCGTTTCAATAAACATGTCGTTTTAGCCATTTGCACATATATTAAGGAAGCTATTAAATAGACTATTATACCCTTAATTATTACCTCACTTTTTTACTTTATTGAAAACCACTACTAATAAACTGTTAATGATTATAAGGGTAAATCTGTAAAGTAAATGCTAAAAAATGTAAGATGACATGTATTTTGAAACAAAATCTTAGAGCTAAAACGACATGTTTATTGAAACGGAGAGAGAACTTTACTTTTAAACTTTGCATTAGTCATAATTTATACTCCGTACCAATAATGGGTATTGACTCATTGAGTGTTGACCGAATACCATTGAACCCCCGCCCGGATTTGTTCGAATAGTGTTGTGATTTGCGAAAATTGGGTTTAAGTAACTAGCCTCTTAATATGGTGAGATAGAAGACACCAACACAAGACTGAAGAGTCCTCTTTCTTGCTTACCCCTCTAAAAAAACTCCTCATTCCGTCTAACAGTAAGATCTATATAGAAGAAGCAGGTTGGGGTTAGATTCGGGTTGGATGCATAATATTGTCCAGTGGACACCGACGTGTTATGGGTTGGGGTTGTGCTAATGAGCGTACTTTTGTAATTTATATATTTCCCTAATCAAGCCATCTTTATTTTGAAGATGGGCCAAGCTAGGCAGAGTTGTTTCATGCCTACTTATAACCAATAAAATACTTATTTTGTCATGTGTTTCTAAGATAATCTTTGTCAATAGCATCTCTAGCATCCCACTTTTTCTCCATTTTTCCCTTTTTTCTCTCTGCCACATCATCCAAGCATCCCATATCATTTTACCATTTTTATCAATAGCATCTCTAGCACTTCAAAATTTACTTTGTTTTCCTTTATATTTAATTATAAATATTACTTCTTCATTTTATATTAAATTTTTACTTTATTTAATTTATATACATAACTTGTACTTTTAATCACCAAAATACTCAAATATAGTAATTTACATATTTTTTATTTCTTATATTGTAAATATAAATTAATGATTAATGATTCAAAGTCACAATTATAAATTTTCTTATATTGTAAAATAAATTTCATTTCACAAATGTCAAACAATATAATGTCAACAAAAAGTACCATAAGAAAAAAAAAAATTTTGGAGGTAAATATACCCAAAATATACAAATGTTTTTGAAATAAGTCAAATATAGTCAAAATGGATATCCACATGTAGTATAAAAAAAAATCTAGAGTTATGAAAAAAATATTTTTTTATTTAATTAAGTGTATGCACACAAAATTACATTTTATTAATACTAGTTACCCAATTATTCATACCCAAAAAATTAACCTTTACCGATACCCAATTATATTTTGACACGTGTAAGAGGAATCTCATTACTTGAAGGCTAACACCGAATCATCGATACCATGTGATGCTGCTCCAATTGGAATTGAAATACTATTAAATAGTAGCATCGGTGCTACTAAAGGGCACCGATAAAGGTGCTCTAAGAAAGCCGTGAAACTTATAGCTTGTGATGCATAGCTAGGAGTCTAGGACCTATAAACAGACCTTCCCTGTGTACGTATCCGAGTCAAGGAGCCGGGAATATATTTGGCGGTCTGCTTTGTGCCTCCAATTTGTACAAAGAAACGCCATCCACGACTATACAAAGGTACTTTAAAAGTTAAAAAAGAAGCCAAACACGACTATACAAAGGTCAAAGGAGGAAGGAGGTGCAGTGAACTTGGCAACAATCAGTGCTGTGCAAATTTGAAACGCCATCCACTCAAAAAGATACGGAGTACTCCCTCCGACCCAAAATATATGTCCATCTTTCTAATCGGGCGTCCCGAAATTATTGTCCACTTTTATATTCTTTCCATTTTCATCCATATTTTTCCCTACTTTTTCACACTTTAATCACAACACAATCATTCATCCTACCTATATTTACCAACTTCTTCTACCCAACTAATCTCTCTCCATCTATCTAATCAACAAATTCATTACACTTAAACAATACATAAGTGAAAAAAAAAACACAAAATTAAAACAAAATTTTTGCACCAAAATTTTTCTTTTTTTTTTTTAATAAAATGAAACCCGATTTTGTGCATTTTGGACATTTTTTTTTGTGCTTCAATTGTACTGCCATGGCTGCTTGCTTCTTTGTGTCCGATAAATGGACCTCCATGCATGTGGACTTCAATTGTGGGAAGATGAATTATGGGCTGACCCATTTGCCCATCTCTTCAAAAGATAACCCTAGCTCTCTTCACAAGACAAAGGCAACCCTAGCTCTCTTCATTTTGGTGGTGTGCCGTTTCACTCTCATTTCTGAAAACTCTCTTCACTCTCATTTCTCTCTCAATAACCCTAGCTCTCTTCACAAGACAATCCTAGCTCTCTTCTCGATCTAGATCCAACCTTGTTTCTTGGTTTGTTGTTGCTTTGGTTGCTCGATTCTCACTTGGATTTGAGGTTTTGATTCTTCACTGAGCTTGTTTTCTCCTTTTAGGTTCGTATTTGTTACTCCTCTGGTTTCCCCTTCCTGATTTCTGAGCTTGCATGCCGATTCTCAATTGGTTTTCGTTTGGTTGCTCCATTGTCACTTGATTTTGGTCTCCTTTCGCCTCTGTTTCATGAATCTCGCTCTGGTTTCCACTTGATTTTGTTTGGTTGCTCTCGTTTCTTGGTTTGATTGGCCTCATTGTTGGCTGGATCTTGTTTGTGGCCCTCGTTTTTTGCTTGATTTTTCTTTTAAACTTGGTATCTCGTTGTTGGCTTTGGTTTGTGGTTGGATCTGGTTTGTGGCTCTTGTATTTTTTGCTGGATCTGTGTTCATTGGCCTCGTTTTTGCTGGATCTGTGTTCATTGGCCTCGTTTTTGTTGGATTTGTGTTTGTGGTGCTTCACTCTCTCCGTTCTTGCTTCGTTTTTACTCTTATTTCGTTAAAACTGCCAACTTGTTGTTGGTCTTTGTTGCTTGGTTAAAAATCATGCATGTTCTGACTTCGGATCCTTGATCTGAAATTGTTGCATGTTGGCTTTGGTGTTTTGGTTCCCACTTCTGCTCTCTTGTTGTTGCATGTTCTCTTCTTGAGAAGATGGATCCATCTGAGTCTCCCCGGTGAGTCTCTAAACTTGCTTGATTGTTGCATGTTGCTTCTTTGGTTCTCATTTGTGGTCTTTCTCACTTTGTCTGACTTTGTGGATTTGGATGATGCATGTTTCGGTGGCTTTGGTTCTGCATGTGTGGGTGGCTGATGCATCTCTTCTCCCCTGTTGCATCTCTTTTGTGTGGTAAGTTGTTGTACACTAAAGAACTTGATCTCTTTTGTTGCATTTTGTTTTTGTTTTTCCATTTATGCTTGTTTTTGTTGGGGATGACTAATGCATGCATAGATGGGAATGCAAGCAAAAAAAAATGCCCTTGAATTGAGGCCGAAAATATTCCCCTAAACTGAATAACTTCATATCTGAGGTTCTCATTTGTGGTCTTTCTCACTTTATCTGCCTTTGCTTACTATTGATGCATCTGCCCTTGGTTTTTGTGATTGCATGTGTTGTGTGGTTGCTTGGTTTCCACTGGATGGATCCTTGTTGTATCATCTCTGGTTGCTTGTTACATCACTCCACACCTATGGTAAGTTATGCTAACCAAATGAATCTCTTTTTTTTTTTGTAAAGTTTGCTACCCTTATGTGCTAAGTTATGATAACCATTGTTGTGTGCTATCCTTTCTTGCAGGTTCAGTCCTCTGTCACAGTCCACACATTGAGCTTGATCCAGATGAAATATTTGCCAATGACAGCCCCCTATCATATGAATCTGATTGTGGCCCTGGATGCTCTGAACCTGAATGTGACTGGGGTGAATATTGTGTTGGAGTTCACTCCTTCAGTCAGTGGCGTTTAAGACCAGAGGAAGAGAGGCCAAGAAAGAAAACTGAGACTTCAAAAAAATCCCCTACATCTGAATTGCCTGTTGATGATGAAGAGAGCTGTGGGTTGTCTGATTTGGATGATGCAAAGTTTGCCCCTGATTCTCTTGAATGAGAATTTGCCCTTGATTCTCTTGATGGAGAATTTGCCCCTGATTCTGAGGATGATACTAGCTAAGTCCCCTGAATTCAAGCTATATTATCTTCCTTTTGTGTGTGCTCTTGCATGTTCATTGCATTTTTTGCTTGTTCTTACTTACACGCTGCTTACTGAACCTGTTCATATCTGCTTCCTTGCTTCTGTTTGCTTCTGTTTGAGCATGCTTCCGTTTGCCCCTGTTTGCTTCTGTTTGAGCATGCTTGTGATTGCTTCTGTTTGCTCTGTTTGATCCTGTTTGAGCATGCCTGTGTTTGCTTCTGTTTGTCTCTGTTTGCTTTTGTTTGCATTTTTTTTCTTTTTATCAATGATGCAACCTCCTTAGCTGAGATGCTTGATCTAATATGGATCACTCCCAAAGTCATTGTTTTGGAAGCCAGCCTTTTTAAAGGCTTTGGCACGCCACTCAAGCTGTCATAGGCTGTGGCTGAACCTTTGTCAATGATGCAAGGGGAATTTCTGAGATTAGTTTTTTTTTTCATCCTTTTCATTCATGCTTCTTTTTCACTGATTTGGGATTGTTTTCAATCTGTTTGGAACCTCTTTTGAATCTGTTTGCAACCTGTTTTGAATTTGTTAGTCAATCTGTTTTGAATCATCTTAACTTGATGTTTCATTGCATTTGTACCTTCCCAAAATACTTACATGTTCTTTTACCTTCCCAAAATACTTACATATACTTTTACCTTCCCAAAATACCTACATGTACATTCAATTGCTTGCACATGTCTTTTCAGTACACAAAAACTTTTCAAAAACTGCCTTCATGCTTTCCCCTACATGAAATCTTATTCTTCAAAAGGATCCTCCTGACTTTCATGCACTTGACTAGCTTGTTGAGTGTTGTCTTCATGAACCTGTTCTTCTTGCACTTGACTAGCTTGAGTGTTGTCTTCATGAACCTATTCTTGTTGCAATCCATTTCTGTTTGCTTCAACTGCATCCCATGCTTGCTGCACTGGCCATAGTGGTGCTTGTACTTGTGTTGGTAGATTCCCCTGAGCTTCTAGTCTTTTTTTGTTGACATGTGGAATCTCATAGTCATTGCCTCCCCTCACCTTCATGACTTCATTCATTACATACTGAAGTGTCATCCATACATTGCTTAGGGTCTTAGGATCTAACTCATTGAATGCCTCATGTACTGCTTCTAACATTCCATCAATATCCTTAGGCATTTTTTATGCATCAAAGATTGAATAGACCTAAAAAACCCTAGGTCTAAAATGTTTAGGTCAGGGCTGTTTGGTGGCTGTTGGATTAGAATAAATGTGAACCCATCTTGCTTGTACACCTTTTGCCATTCTGCATCTTCCTGACCTATGTGTGCCTTTGCATTATCTTGTTGAATGAAAATTACCTTGTGATCTGCCCCTTCTTGTGGCCACTTTGCCTTTATTGCTGGTACTATTTGTTCTATGAGCATGCTTCTTGTGACTTTTTGTTTGATAGATTCAACAAGCTTAGTGACCATTGTCCCCTTGCTTCTATTTTTAGAATTCCTCTTTGTTACTTCCTTGTATGTGAATGGGAAAATCCCAATCTTCCCATCAAATGTGCACTGCCCCCCTACATCAAACCTAGGCCTAGCCACTGCTGTAGTGAACATGACTTTAGGAATAAACTTGCTTGAACTAGCTGACCTGTGCTTCCCTCTCTCATTCTGTGCTAGATATACACGCTGACTTTTTTTACTTAAATTGAACCATTTTTCATCAATGTGCACGAAATCATACATTGGATAATATTGTGACTTTGTGGTTGGTGTGGCTCCATTCAGTAGGCTTAGAATCCACTCCAATCTTGTAATTTTGTTTGCATCTTTCAGACCTGGCTTGAGAGCATTTGTGTGTGGTCTTATTATGCCCCTTTTCAATAGCCTGTGTGTAGAACTCTTTGACATGTCTAGCTTGCATGCCAAATCTCTAATGCATGTTCTGTCCCCCATGCTAAGTGCTGAGATTCTTGCAATGTTTACTTTTGTCCTCTTTCTGCCTACATTATGATGCTTTGTGCACACATTGGGCAGTTGCCCTGACTGAGCTTGTTGTGTTGCCATGTTCCATATCCTTGCTGCAGTTCTTGTTGAAATATTGAACTCTGTTGCAACTTGTTGCATTGCTCCCCTCATTAAACGTCCCTTTCTTGGTATCTGATGCAGTTTCATAAGAATTTGAAACTTCTTCTCACTGCTGAGCTTCGACCTAGTGTGCTGGTGATGTGAACTTGGTGCTGTTTGCCCTTCGTTTTCCTCTGGATGCTGTAGCCCCTCATCTTCTTCCATTTCCCCTGCTGGTTGATTGAGATCAAAGCTGTAAAGTATCTGAACTGGTGGGTCTGCATCTTCTGGAGGTGCCTCATTTAGGTCAAACACTGAAGCCATGAAGTTGAAGTTGTGATGCAGTCAGGAATATTCTCTGTTTTCACTTTGATTTTGGATTTTTTATCAAGTCAAATTATATTCTCTGAACTTGTAAGCAATTTAATGTGTTGTGTGGGCTCTTTAATAGAGCTGAGTGGTGTATTTATTGGTGATCCGTATGAATTGAATGAGCTATTCCTATTGGTCCCCTCAAACTGAATGCTGGGTTGTGATTGGTTCAAAACAGATCTGGTGGATTGCTTATTTTGTGCTTTATGCTTTTCTCATTTTTTTTGGTTTTACCTGCTTGCTTTTATCCTTTTTTTGTTTTGCAAAGTTGCTTTTCTCTCTCCACTGATACAGCCCAAAACTGCCTAAATTACAGTGCACTTTCAAAATGTGGACAATAATATTGGGACAGAGGGAGTAGTTTAGAAAAGATAGAAGACTAACAAATAACTCCCCTTGTGGAAGTAGGAATGTGCTCCCCGTATTGGAAATCAAATGTGAAGCCACCCACCACATAAGTACATGGGTTACTCCCCCTATTACCAATTGGTTTTAGGGTGGAATCTCATGTGCTTATGTGTCGGGTTTACCGCGCATATGCGCACAAACCGGACGTGTGTACCTCCCACGTCATATATGGCCCACCGAGATTTAACATGGTATCAGAGCCTATTCGGTCTGGGTCCGACTATCCTGGTCTAATGGGCTGGCCGGCCTTAAAGCATGAGTCGTCAAGCGCAACTGGCATATTGCGGGGCCAGGCAGTTGCACTTGAGGGGGCATGTGGAAGTAGGAATGTGCTTCCCACATTGGAAATCAAATGTGAAACCACCCACCACATAAGTAAGTACATGGGCTACTCCCCCTATTGCCAATTGGTTTTAGGGTGGAACCTCACGTGCATGAACCGACGTGTGTACCCCCACGTCATATATGGCCCACCGAGATTTAACACCCCTATAACTAAAATGTTTTTTTGGCCTTAAAAATTATATTTTGTTTCAGTTTACTTTCTAGTTAACTTTTATTAGCATATCAAACTATCATCATTCGAGTAAGACCTCGTCGCCACACATATATAAAAGTTCTTCTTTCCTGTGTAAACTATTTCCCTTCATTTTCCAGAGTAAAAAACACATTAACCCATTACCTTACGAGCAACTTGGTGGTGATACTCTTTTCAGCTGTGATAAGTGTCCTCTCAGGCTACAGACTTCCACCTGTATTAGTTATAAAATGTGAGGAGTATATAGAAGAAGAATATTCGTCCTTGAAAATAAAAAAAATCTTTTGTTAAGTACGTCTTCATCTGTATAACTTTTATTCAGTTCCTGTGGATTAGGCCTTTTGCAGTGTTACCTGAAAGGCAGCCAAAGCTGATATGAAGCCCTTGCATTCATTAAGCAGTTTATGTTCTCTGGTAGCTATGCTGACTACCTCATCCAAGAAGGAGTTTATTTTCTCAACCTGTTCATGAAGTAAAATTTTCAGGCGAAAAAGTTTTGCACTTTTGTTTTGGCGAGATTAAGTTCAGGGCAATCATATAAAATTAGCTGTTTGTTTGTACTAAAGTTAATCTAGCTCTTAAGAAGGTATTTAACAAAGCCCATATGTATTGAATTTATTTTGTTCTTATACTCCAGAAGATCATGTCAGAATATTACCTCTGGCATCAATGAGCATATTGAGGATGCCATTGCTTGCAACACATCAACAGCAGAGCATATAGCACCCTTTAACTTCAGAATATCTGCCTATTGACCAATAAGACGGAACAAAATCAAGCCATGGACAAAGAATTAGCTGCCATTTGACAAAAGTCGTATGCCTACCGTGGCACCACAAACAAATGGAAGCTGGACAGTGCTGGCTCTGAAGGATTCAGTAACACGTAAAAGGGAACTAACATAATCTTTTTCCATGGCAGCCCATTTCTCCAAATAAATCATCTATAATAGTTTGGAAAGGTGTTAGTACAGCATATCAAGGAAACTGTTACAACATGGAAAAAAGAAAGCAGGTGAATTATCATGCATTGAGCATGTATTAGATGTCACTATGGATTTCAAGTTTTATACCACTAAGGCAATAGGTAACTAGGACCACTACAAGGCCCAATATCAGCAGAAGACAATAGAACAGTCAAGTAATTTACATCTGAATGACAATGCATTATAGTCCAAATCACCAATCCATTTAACACGGTTGAAAAACAATGCTTGAAAAAAAACAGAGTAGCCAACAATAAATGTTTCACAGCCTGCTAGTGATACATAATAATGATATATGGTCTTATGGATTCAGAAAAAGGGATACATGCTATGCTGATAGAGAAAGAATTGTTTAGTCAGAAAGTTTAGTCCAAAAATTTACGCATTGCTTATCATCAGTAAAATAACTCAACAAACATTTAAACATTAAAAGGATCACAATTCACAACCAACTTAAAATGACTTCAGAAAAAAGATTGAGCAAACTGACTCACTGTTAATCATGCAGAAGAAGTTGGCAACAAATTAAGAAACCAGGATCATTGAGCCTTACTTGTTCCTTGAGAATGGATAAAAGCTTCAGTTTCAGCCGCAGACGTGTTAGTTCCATTCTCCCGGTATTGATAGACAAGCGCAGATCTGAGATCGCTTTCCATGTGTTATAAAGGTTTCTCTAGCATAAACAAAAAGATTCACTCATTCAGACATAGATCCCTGAAATCTCAAAACTATTGAAGTTGAGCTTCCAGCAAGCTGCAGTAAGTCATACCTCTGCATTAAGCCTTTGAAAAGACAAAGTGGCTTCCAATCTAGAATTGGCAAAGCACCACTGCAAATGTCGATTGTTTAGCAGCCGAAGAGAGTGCGCATCAGTGATCTTACTCTGCCCCAGTTTCACCTTCCGAACATCAGCAGCAAAACACACAAGTGAGGGTACACTGCTAGTATTTCTTCCAGATGTGGCTGCCATTCCATTTCTTGCTCTGGTAGGACTAGCCATTGCCCTTGATAGAGAAGGCTTCTCTAATGGCAAAGGTTTACTATTCAGCCTGCTAGGTGACGCTGGCCTCAGGCCGCCTCGTAACGGAGACAAACCCCTACTTGTAAGGTTTACTTGTGGAGATGATGACCTTGTCGCTTTTAGTGAACTGCTTCTACATAAACGGTTCTTTGTCAACTCCCAAACCCTAGCCGGAACGATTACACCATGAGATCCAGCTTGAATTTGCGACAAATTTCCATCATCTTTCGAGCCAGAATTGCTTTCAGAGCAAATACTCTCGGTATCAGAGGACAAACTCAGTAAATTAGCACTCACGTCATTCCTATCACCATTCAACAAAGCAGAATTGCTCATAACATCTTGCAATTTGTCAGTTCTATCAGCGAGCGAGGGTTTCAGAGACCTAACCACGTTCCCGGATCTACCAATCATATGAACCAATTTCTTCCTATCACTGCCTAAATCGACACTCTTACTCAGCGCCTTGACGGTACTCACCTGTCCAGATCTCCCCGGCCATGGACGTTGCTCCGACGACCTAGAATTCTCCCGGACTTCTCCGCCTCTCGGAGTCGTCGCCGCCGAACTTGCGCTCCTCTCCGCCGCTGCTTTCACGGAATTCTTCACCAGAGCAGTCTTCGTCTTGCCAATCGGCGTCGATAACGACTCGCCTTGGAAGGAAAGAGACAAACCTCGCTTGGAAGACACCAATACCTTCGCCGCCGAGGAAATATGCGCTCCATTCGCAGATTTGGCGGCCGTTGGCGTGGCCGGACGCCTCCGTTCCGCCGATTGCGATCGTAAGCTCCGAAAGGGAGTCGTCGGCGCCGGTTTTGCAGATCCGGTTGACACGGTTCTGGACGCAATCGGCGACGGACTTCTCCGGGAAGACAGATGCGAAGAATTTGTTGCGGAGGAAGGGGAGAAAGAAGGCGAAGCTGACCTGTAACGAGAGGACACCTCTCGTGTGGTTGATTTCAGATGCCGATGAGCCGACACATTGTTATCGATCTCCGACGACCTGTTAGGGTTTTTCCAAAGCCTTCCTTCCACCGAATTTGTGCTCAGATTTGGCGTTGTGGAGACCGCTGCCATCATGATCGGTTACGCAGATGCCGATTTCAACGAATTGCAAAGTTTAGAGGAGAAAGAAAGAGGAGACGGTGGTTGTGATCGGAGAAATTCATCGAGATCTGAGTGCGAAAGTCTGCGTTTGTTCAAGAGAGAAGAAGTGATGGGTGACTGGAAACCTTCCCGGGAAAATTTTAAATGCGAAGTTAGAAATCGGAAAAGGGCAGAAAGGTTATTGAAGGCAAAAAAAAATCCTAACCGTTTTAGCAGAAGGTGTATAAAATACGCGCGAGAGTAGACGAGTGGAGGCCACTCGCTGGCTCAAAAAGTTATTTGAAAAAGATTGTCATTTTTAATATTTTATTATACCAAAAAATCTGTATTTTGCCTTCGGACATCAAATCCAACCGCGCGTTATTTTTTTGATAATATCATATTATCATCGATTTTTCTACAATAACGTACTAAAATTAGAAAGATTTGATAAATCTTAAAATCTGGGATTTTTAAAATTTTTTTTTAACGGATTCACTATTTCCTCTAGGGTTTAGTTTCCTTCTTTAATATGCTTATAGTGTGCCTTTAGGGCACACAATAGAAAAACCGTATTATCATTTCGAACTCCACTAATGACGGCTTATGTTTTCTTTTTAAAATTGGTTAGTTCTTAGAGAATGTCTCTTTACGTACCTCTGTATTTACCCTTTATTTTACAGTCACCTCATCATTAATTTGAATAGAACAATTGTTACAGTCAATAACAAATTATTCTTTTTTATTTATTTATATAGAAAAGTATGTGATATATTGTACTAAACATGATTGATAGTGTGGTCGAAAATATTAGGTAGTCAAGTAAATCGATATGAGAAAACATACTAAACAAACAAGAAATCAATACAAGTTTCTTAAGAGGTTAAAACTTGAGAATGCCAATCAAATATCCTTTTTTTTGGTTGAGTGCCAATCAAATATCCTAGTGTCTAGGATGGTTAATTTCTTTGATTTTCAGCGTTTCCTTGATATTAAACAACGACATTGGCATGTGGGTGTTGATTAGATATAACAACGTTACTTGAAGAGATTTAAAATTATGAAATAAACATGAGGTGTTACTTTTGGTTGTGAGATTGTTAAATAAAAACTAATTAGGTGAAAGTTCATTCAATGAATAAGAAGCATACCATTGAAGAAACATAAACTAAAATTACGGCATGTGTCTCTTTCGATCAACAGCCGTGTCTTATTAAAGAATACAAGATTTTTCATTCCAATTAAGCATCATGTTTTTCACGACCATATATGATGTATATAAAGTATAAAGTATGCAAATCGGTACCTAGTTCATGTCATTGTGACAAATTTCAAATTTGGAGTTGAACTCAAAGTTTCTACCAAAAAAAAAATGTTGAACTCAAAGTTAAATTATACAAGAACGTACATACTGTATGTACTCAATAAGCATGTGTAGTTTGGTATAAACATGTAACGGTTTCCAAATTTAATTAGGCGGGTATCTAGACCTATTCGCATTCGACTAATTCGATTAACGGGTCTTAAAACATCGTGCACTATTTAGGTTTTAATTTGGTGACCTCTGGATATTACCTGCAACTCCTAGCTACTTAATCAGTTGATCTATCCGGTCTTAAGTATGCGGCATTGAAAGCTCGATCCCAATAGATGAATATATAGTTCCACATTTCACATAGTATGGTAGGTAGGAGAAGAGGTGCAATGGCCAAATCATAAGAATCAACATTCGAAGGAATCATAATTGCCATTGTTGCAAGTAACCCTTCTTTTCAATTAGTTCATAAGCAAATATCAGATGCCTGTTTGTGTAGGCTTGCATGTACACGTACCAATAAAATTTGTTTGCTTGCTTAATTTGCTTTGGATGAATCCGGTTACAAAAAGGCAATCACAGATTCACAGGTAAGATCTTTTATGTGGAAGGGAAGAAGTGTCAATATCAACACTTGATTTAGATAGAAATGGTCACACAAATGTGTGACAGGACCACAGTTTTATTAATAATGTTCACGCCTTTCTTGTTTGTTGCAAGTAACGTGATATTGCTACAACAACAACAAACTTATCTTCATTAAAAATTAGTTAGAATTATGTATCAGTTTTTATATGTTCGTTTTCTACGATTAAACAAGACCAAATCCACCTACCTTATGCATGGCGCATCAGCTCGGTAGCCTAAGGCCTCATGTAGGTATATCATGAGGTCACAGGTTCGAGTCTAAATCTTAGTTGATAAAAAAAAAACCACCTACCTTCTTCTTGTATCCTTAGTGAATATAGGTGCAACATAACATTAAGGTTGTGTTTGGATCGCATATACTCCCTCCGTCCCATTTGGTTTGTCCAAATAGTATGGTCGGCACGGTAATTAATAAAAAGTTGAAAAGTGATAAAGTTGATGAGAGCGGTGGATAATTGGGGGTAATATATAAGATTGAATGAGGGTAGTTTTGTAATTTTATAGGAAAAAGTGATAAAGGTGATGAAAAAGTTGGGTATTGGAGGTAATATATGAGAGTGAATAAGGGTAAAAGGGTAAAAACATATAGATAAAAATGGAAATATTTGAAAGATGGACAAAGCTAATGGGATGCTTAAAACGGAAATATGGACAAACCAAGTGGGACAGAGGGAGTACATTATAATGCCTCACCGTTTATCATGCGTTATAGTGTACGTAGAAGGTGGAGTTAATCAAGGCAAGCCCGCTTTTACCATATTTGTGGACCTTGTGGTGGTTAAAGGTATACAAAAAAAAGCATTCCTTAGGAAACACTTTACTTGAATGCTCACCAATGTAAGAGCTAACTAGGGACCTAGGCGTTTTATCCTCAACTGGACAAAAACATCCTTGTGAATAAAGGCATCCTCACATTTCACTTTTCAACTTCCTAAAAATGTGAATTCACAACACTTTGGAGTAGAAATCTTAGGTGGGTATCATGTCATCGAAACAACGGCAATGTCAAATCAATCACATTTTTCTTGTTCAGTGAATACCATAATATACCACTTAACAAAGCCAAGATACATGATCATAGCATAAGATACATAAACATCAAGGATGAAGCACACTATAAGTCAAGTAGAGCGGTTCACTCGTGTTATTACAAGGACATTTGAATGTCTTTATTCGCTTCGAGACTAGGAGTCAAGGGTGGCTGAGATATCTAGGGTTACCGGGCGGTGAAAGCCTCTGAATATAAGGTATGGGAGGAGTTCCATCACTTCCATGTGGAACATGGTCAGGTGGTTTATTCAGCCTTGGATTTGGATCAACCGGTTTATAATCGTCCAGATTCATCGCACTTTCATGCCTATCCGCCTGGAGTTTATCAAAGCTTGTGTCAGTTTTCGACTAGCTCTAAGAAGGAAGAGTGTAATGTAGTTGATTACCTTTAGCATCCTTTCAACTGGGCTTGAAGAAGCTTTGTTGTCATTTGTGCCGATGGCCCCTACATTGTTCAATTTCTTAAGGCGTAGAGTATGCAACTTGCTTAGTGATAGCATATTTACATTTACTAGAATCAGTCAGTCCATACCCGATCCGGATTAAATATGGGCGGATCGGGCCGGGCCTGGCCCGCAGGGCCTGAACTCTTGTCCAAGCCCGCCCTTATTTGCGAGCGGGGCGTTTTTGACAGGTCTAGATACAAGTTAATTTGAGACTGTCATGTGACTCATTCTTTTGTGAAAGATTGTTTCACAAATTATATACAGTGAGATAACAAAGTGCTGATAATTTGCTATGTTTAGTTGTCTAACTACTATTATGATCTCCTTCGAAATCATTCATAATAGGATCAAATGCCATATATATAACAATGAAGTGTACGTGTAAAAGCTAATAGCACAAATTCGTTATATATCCAAGAACATGATGTTGCAACCATCTATTAGCTTGCTTTGCTCCACATCACAATTCTAAACAATTCTAGGCATATCAAATTATCAAACCACGTAGGGTAAATAGTTCTAGGCATTAAACCACGTACTTAGAGTACAAATGAGACATGGGGGTAACAAATGAAAATTGTAGCTGTTTTCTTTGATAGAGGGAATGAGGGATAGCATATGGTATATATGCTATATATTAAAGGGCGTTGTCTTGACTAGAAGTACAGTGTAAATGCTGCATTTTATTTTCCAATAGAGTTGAGGCACAAATGAAAGCAGGATGCTAAAAATATGGGTTGCTATCCAAAACACAAGAAGGCAAAACTAAAATTCGTGCCAAATCCAATTGTAACACTTACCGGGTACAAAGGTGATGTCAATCACTACTAACAAGATGCAAAACCAAGCCACGTTCATCATATCAACACGATTAGTTTCAACGTGAATTTTCATTGCTTAAGAGATGTTACACAGAACCTTTTAAGTACAAGGCTGGAGCCAAAATTGACCCATAGAGATGAGTAGCATATCCCATAAAATCAGCCTATGCATTATTCTATCTCAATATAATTAAGCAACGGTAATATTTTAGTTAGCTAATTGGGAAGATTAGGATTAATTAGCTTATTAAATATACATATGATATTTCATTATCCGTATGAAATGGCAATCGACCTCTATGTGTTTGGTATGTGGAGAGCGGTGGATGGACTATCACAACACAGCTTTATGGGCTGAGCATGAGAGGCAACAAGATCAGCCAACACTCCTTTTAGCCATTTGAGCTGATCACATGTTGGAAGTCATGGCTTGGCACTTGGCTTCGACGGATGAGCGGGACATTGTGGTTTGCTTTTTCATCTTCCATGAAATCGGTGATGAGTCGAGAAAGATGACCCAACCCGAGAACGATCGACGGGATAGAGGGCAGTTGGTTCAATTAGAATCAGAATCGCAACACGGTTAGTTTCAACGTGAATTTTCATTCTGAATCGCACCACCCATTGAGTTGAAGTTCATGGTGCTTACTCTTCTTTCTGGTGTTGTCCCATCACAGGGAATGGACCTGAAGTACATGCGGGAATGATCTCAAATATCCATATGCGGCCCCTATACTTGTGACCAATAATCAATTAGACCCTTCAACTTTGAAAATGTTGGATTGAACCCTTAAACTTGACATTCTCATTCAATCAAACTCTTGATCACTGACCTGTATAAAAAAATTGTATACGTATGGTGTATACTACACATATTCCACATCTCAACCAAAAAAAAAAAACTACACATATTCCACATCACTCTTTTAATACATAGAAAAAAGAAAAATTTGAAAGAAAAAAACTTAAAAGAATGGAGATATACCACATCACTCAATTTGATTGGATGACATGTAATTGACTTATTTTTTATTGATTAAAACTTTTATTGTAGATCCTACATATATAAAAAAATTTATATATATAATTTAGATTTGATTTTTTCCAGATATATATTAAATAATAATTATTATTATTATAAGATAAATAAATTATTGATAAAAATAATTATTCAATAATTATACAAAAATTATAATCCTATAAATATTTGTTTGATTACAAGAATATATTATAACAAAAATAATATATCATTAAAATAAACTGTATAAAAAGTAAATTAAATAAAACAATATTAAGATTTTATAATATAAAACTATTCTTTTGAATAACTTATAAAAAAATTAAAGTGAATTTTTTTTAAAATCAAAATCGTGTTTTCAAGGCACGGGACCATACTGGTGTGTATATACCACGAAAAAATTTTGGTCGGTGCCATAGCATCAAATCGAATTCGGTAAATAATTATAATTATAGAGATTTTCCTTTTTCAGAAAAATAGATAATACTAATAAAATTTATAAATTATTCTCTAGATAGAATTGGCTAAATATAAATTGACGAGTGCTAGTGTACCAACAAAAATTATTCTAGCATAATTAATATGTCAAATATGTAATGATATATGGATATATTGCTACGCGTGCATCAAGTGGGGATTATATCATACTAAGGCCTTATAAATACACAACCAATTGATTCGACCAAAAAAAAAAGTATACACAGCCAATTGAGCCTCTGCTTTAATTTTCTCCAACAATTCAATCCACAAAAACCAATCAGTAGCTCGATCTCCTCTTCGATCTAGCACGTACAGATGGGGTACAATAAACTCGAATTGACGGTCATCTCGGCTCGGGACCTAAAGAAGGCGAACCTGGACGTGTACGCGGTGGTTTCGCTCACCGGCGACCCGAGATATCGATATAGACACAAGACCCCGTCCACAAAGACGGCGGCTGCAGCCCTAATTGGAACTCAAAGGTGGCATTCATAGTGGACGAGGTGAAGTTGGCGGGCATGAGGGTGGCCTTCGATCTCAAGCACAAGCGTACTTTCTTGTGGGACAAGAAAGTGGGCCGAGTCGGAGTCCTGATCAATGACTTGCTCCACAAGAAAGGTCAGACGAGCAACGACGACTCCAGTTTTAGTTACCAGGTTCAAGCCCCATCCGGGGAGAGTCAAGGCCAACTTGAATTCTCGGTTAAGCTATCTGATTCCGATTCCGATTCCAATGCCAAATCGACTCCGCCACCGCCTCCACCACCGGTTGTCGATCCTGATCCGCAGCCTGAGCAGACCTCGTGGGTGTTGACTTATCGACGTCATCGTCATGAACATGTTCATCATAAGCGTCATCGATCATGGTGATGGCAGTCGCCTTTGGAGGGTCTAGGGTTTACTTTGAAACTCGTTGGGGAGTCGTTGCCATGGTTTAGTTTTGATGTGTTTTGTTGATGTAGGTAGTGTCACACGTATAATATAGAGTTGGGTAGGCTCGATCAAGTGTTTGGTGTAGGTAGTGTCACACGTGTAAGTTAGAGTGTGTAGGTGTCCCGCGTTATAAAGAGTTCCGAGTCACCCGTATAATTTAGTCTTGTACATTTCCACTATATAATACAAAGTCACTTTTGTAATATTGTGTTTTTGTGTCGGTCGGGTTTTAGTGGATGTACAAGAGTCCTGGGAGGGGTCGATTTCCCAACAGTGGTATCAGAGCCAAGGTTGGTGAGTGTCGTTGTTGGAGATACGGGTAGAACTCGTTGGTGGAAGGATCTCGTGTTGGCATGCGGATGGCCAACTTGTTGAGGATGTGTTCGAGATCTCGCTCTTTGGTGGGAAGATTGACTTCACGTTGTGGCAGAGTTGGTTTGAGACATATTGGTGTCATGAATGTGAGAGGTACCGGTCAAGTGGGTATGGTGACCAAGATAGAGTGAAGGGTCACATGCAAGTGAGATGTCCGCGCTTGAGGGAGGACCTAAAGGAGACGAGAGAGGTCCTTGCGGAAGAGTGTTGGTGACCGGCACACCAATGTGGTACGTGTTGTTGGTGAGGATGATGTTGTGAGAATGAAGATTGGTTTTGGCAACGAGTTGAGCGGTTGCCGAGATTGTGTGGTTGATGGATGCCACCTCGACGCGTGTGTGTGAAGATCAAGCGTATATGACACCTTGAGGAGAGATGAAGAGCTTGGTCACCGCAACTTAAATAATGGAGAGAAGTTGACGGTTGTAGGTACTGCAAACGAGAAAGAGGTTTGATGACGGTACACGCCACTCTTCATGACGTGAGTGGAGCAAGGTGTTCGAGAGAGGAGGTGCTTGATCACATGGTGGCGGGAGACCGAGAAGCGTACGTAGTTACGTTTGATGGAGGTATTTGGAAATATTAATTAAGGGAGGAATTGTTAAGAGTAATTAGTATTTCCAAATACTAATGGGCTAGATTGAAGACCCAAAACTAATTGGGTAGTGAGATTGAAAGTGCAAGAAGGAAAAAGAGAGATCTAGAAACTACAAGAAATGTGTGATGAGATTTTGTAAGGATAGATCTAGAACTTTTAGGAAGTAAGGGTGGTATAAGTAATTCTAGAGAATTCTAGGATATGCTTAATAAATATCTACTTAGGAGGAAGTGAAAGTTGGTGGTGTTAGCCAACTTTCTCTAGCTATATATATGTAGTGGTGTAGCTCATTTTAGAGCATCACTCTAGTTAGAGTGATCAAGTGTGGGTATGATAGATCGAGCAATGTGTTGGGTAGGCTCGATCGAGTGTCGGTGTAGGTAGAGTCACGCGTGTAAGTTAGAGTGTGTAGGTGTCCCACAATATAAAGAGTCCCGAGTCACCCGTATAAATGAGTCTTGTACATTTCCACTATATAATACAAAGTCACCTTTGTAATATTGTGTCTTTGTCTCGATCGGGTTTGGGTGGGTGTACAAGAGTCCTTAGAGGGGTCGATTTCCCAACCGATGTAACTAATTTCCCGTGTCTGTTTCAATAATTTAGGAATATGTACACTTTTGTGTTAATGTATAGACTATTAAGTCGAAACATTATATTATACTATTAATTCCTACAAATTAAGCGTCAAGCTCAAACTTCACGAATTCTCTGATAAAAAAACTCGAAGCCAAAGTGAGCATGGCCGCATGGGGGCACTCATATGTAGGTTAAAGGGTGAGTAGGTTGGAATTGGTACGTAAGAGTCTTTCTCTTGCCCAAAAAAGTCATAAAGATCGATGTTACGTTGACATGTTCAGAAGCCAATCTTGGGTGTGGAGCAACTTAAGCACATGCACAAAGGTGTGACCATATAAAAAATAAACCCTAATTAAGTGTGATTGGCCTTTTTTCCACCATTGAAAGACTATGTCGAACTATATATCCATCCCATAGTCTTCTCCCATCGTTCCATTGATCTCTAAAGTCTATCACTTTGGAGTAGTAGCTAGTAGTCCTTCCATCACCATTTGGATTTATTTATTTTGTCTCGAAAGAAATACATCATAAATGTGTTATTAAGTGCATAAATGTCCAAGACTAAATTGGGTAGTGTACTCCATTCTCGGCTCCTCTACCACTGCTACATAGCTCGAGCACGCCTCTTCCATGTCTTATTAATTAGCGCTTAGTTGCTACTTGCTAGTGTACAAGTAAATTTGTATTTTTTTGACATTAAATGCTTGAATTGAATTTATCATTTAAATTAGATTATATTCAATCTAATATGTTATTATTATTAATTCATGGTAGTATATATATTATCTTACTAAATTTATTTTTGATCATTTTGTAACTATTTAATAAAAATGGTTATTGTTAATATAATACGGAGTATGTTATAACAATTAACTATACACTATGTTTTATTTCATTAAATTCATTTCCAATGTTACTATTATTAAATGAACATTATCATTATTAAATGTAACATGTTATTGTTATTGTTAAGTACGTAATATATATTTAATATATTATCTTATAGAAAACATTTCTGATTAAATAATGTAGCCTAAAAATGAATGATTTTATTAGATTGTTTTATAATCCTTTATAATCTTATTATTAGTTTAGACTGTATATGTTATTGAAATACATTATACTTATCTGTATTGTAATTTTTTATTATGACAATGAATTCCACAATAATGATTTAAATTTAGATTTTGATTAAAAATTTAAATATTATAATATAAAAAATCCAAAGATTCTTTTCACAATTTCACTATTAAATTAATTTTTGGATAATCATCATAATAATATTACGCCAATTATTTCAACCAAAAAATAATAAAAAAATATCACTACAATTATTTAAATATGGAATATATTGTTCGAATATAAATTAAACACTAACCACACCCATAAAAAACCACAAAATCTATACTATATATTAAAGCCGGAGAATTTCGAGCCTCCACGTTAATTCTGGCCCCACCACATGTTAAATCCATTATAAATCAATTATCTATTCTCATATGTATCTATCTATTTACCATATATTGACATATCAGAATAACATCTATATCCATAATCTATCAAAATAAGTTTTTGATATCTATTAGAATAATATCAAAAAAATTAACACAATTAACACAATGAACAACAATATTGATTGAACACAATTAATGACCGAAAAAACATTATTCTATCATACAATTCCCACATTATTCTATATCTCACGATGAATCAAAAATTATACTGTCTAGGACGTTTATTTAATATCTAGCACGTTTTCACAATTAATTTTTTGATTAAATATATAATGCATCTATCTATTTGGCACGTTATTAAAATGCATCTATCAAAATAACCCATACGTTATTCTTAATTATCTATTAGCATGTTATTATCAATTATCTATTAGCACGTTATTCTATAACCCCATACGTTATTCTTATTTTTTTACTAATAACAAAATGCATCTATTTATTTACCATATATTGATATATCAGAATAATATGTATATCCATAATCTATTAAAATAATATCATATATCTATATTGATATATCAGAATAATATATATATCTATAATCTACCAAAACAATATCCTATATCTAAAAACTATCCAAAATTTATCTATCTATACAATCTAGGTTCATCCTAAGTGTCTATAAATATTAACACATGAATCAATTTTAACACAATCACATAAAAATCACATAAAGACACAAAGAGGTGCGTCTCCCGACCCTTGGCTCCGACCTTGACCGTTTTCTTCTTTACTGCCCTACTGCTGGACGTAATTACGGTAGGTAGCTTCGCGTAATTGATCTCTTTTGAACTTCAATGTGATCAAACTTAACTCTAGACTTCTACCAAAAAAAAAACTTAACTCTAGACAATAAACTGACGTACGTAGTGTAATAATCAAATTAATCTTCTTATTCCTACTTTCTGTACTCCTTGGATTCATCTTCTTATACGTTATACATCTTCTAAATTTTTTTTATTATATATGAAATCAATTTATTATATTTTTGTTATTATGTATGAAATCAATTTATTATATTTTTGTGATCTATGAATTTTTTTTAAAAAATATCACAGGTATTTCAATGGTAAACTTCGTTAGTGAAATTACAAAATTGAAACTGAATTTGATAACAACTCACAACATTATTTTTCTATGAATTTTAAAATTTTTACATATTCTAAAATAATTTTTTGGTAGAGGATATGCTTTTTCTAGCCGAATGCTTTTTTTTCCCTGCAAAATTCGGTAGGCCGTCTAAACCTTCAACTCACAACATGACAGCAATTTCATCCGTGGAATTCTAAAGCCCAACAGATCCAACCATACTAAATCAAATACAGACTAACAGATCGTGTCTCGTATTGGTTGTTCAATAATCCTTTAGCACCAAACAACCTTTTGTTAAGTTTCCAAAATCAAAAATTGTCACGTTTGACTTTGTCGATGAGATGAGTTTGCTAAGTACCTTAAATATTCTCCCAAATATATATAGTTAGCACCAAACACTCTTCTTTGTCAAACCCAGTTCGAACCTACTAAGACGGAAGCCAGAAAAATGAAATTAAGTACGGGAAAGGAAGAACGTTGAATGAGGGTTTACAATATGTAAAATGTAAAGTTTTTTTTTTTTTTCACCAAGTGTAAAACGTAAAGTTAGTAGAGGGAGCTTGAAAAACACAAAAGTTTATTTCTCATAAATATAAAAAATTAAATCAAGGTTGAGAAGGGTTTCGTATCAAAAACAATTCCAAATGTAAATCTTCTAATATATAAATGATTGAATAACATATTCAACATAAAAAAAATTCATTAACATACGTTCGTCTACACAATAATACATAAACGGTCAAAAACCCGTACAGGGTACGGGTCTAAAACTAGTAGTTCCTAAAAACCGCTCCCGCAGCAACACTGAGAATAGATGCATGGTGTGCTTCTTATTCTTCTGCCATCATTTTTATATGCGGTGAGAAACGGCCCAGATCAGACGATGTTTATCGGTCCCACGAAATTCAATTATCCAAAACTTTAGCATCAAACAAACAAAGTGCAATGCATGCATGAGTATAGGCACCCTCGCAATACAAGAGTTGCAATGGACAGATCAGAATATTTGAAATATCACCAGCAGACAAGCAATGCCTTCGCAGTTGAGCAACATAGTTCATCATTTGTCAAATGTAACCAACATTATCAATTGCAATGTCCCAAAATCGACCGAAATAAGTCAAATAACAGTACATTCAATAACCTAATCTATATTCTTCTTCTCAAGACTATCAAAAAACACTCCATCACAAGCTTCAAACACCTCTCCCCATGTCCATCGGCTTAATTCTTCAATCCATCAGCGATACTGGTACAAAAAAGAACAAAAACACATAAACAGAGTCAACACATTGAATGATGCAACCATCAAAATCTTTCAATTCAGATTTAAGCCAAGTGGAACAGACAATCAGGCCACAACAGCAACATCAATACAGCATAGTAGCATACGAAGAAACAAAGAGCACGTCAAATCACAGAGGAATCGAAATGGAAAGAGCAAAGACCTTGATGAAGCCGATCTCCTTGGCGTTGCTACGGAAGCACTGCCTGCAACAATTGAGCCCGTACTTGCGGATCATTCCGTGAGAGTTTCCGCATACTCGGCTGTCAAATCGAACATTTTCCAGATCCAATGAAATTTCAAATTCAATTTTCAATTCTCGAAACTATGAAGGAGTGAGGAGGAAGAAGAAGGCAATGGGAGAACGTACCAGGTGCGAGAGCCAGGGCCATAGCTCTTGGGGTGCGAATTCCAGACGTTTAAGTGTCCCATTTTCCCTTTCCGACGGCGATCGAAGAGTTCTCGAGATTGCGCCTTCAAAACCCTAGCGGGATCGCCAGAATTTATATGTGCTTGGAATGATTCTTGTCAAAGCCGCCAACGGCTTCCTCTCTAAACGCGTCGTTTTTGTTTTTATCGAACTTTGGGTTGAACGGGATGGATTCGGACTCCAACCGGGGCGATTCGGTTTCGGGTCAATATAAATTGAGTTGGGTTGGGTTTAACGGGTTAAAAATATTTAACAAAATTTGAGTAATTATTATATAATATCATAATTTAATATTATATTCTTAATAATGAAAATTTATATTATATATATAATAATGTTCAATGTAAATGATGTTTTGTTTGTAAAGCAATGTTTTAAACCGATTGTCACGGGCTGCTTTTCAACTCAATAATTTAAACCATTGATCCAAGTTAAGGGCCCGTTTGGTTCCATTCCTATGGAATGAGGAATGGGAATGGGAATGACTCATTCCAAATTTTGTGTTTGGTTAGAGAAAAAACTGGAATCAGTTTCATTCCATGGATTGGGCCATTTCAAACCCAAAGAACAAATGCATTCCATCAAAAAACCTAGGGTATCACTCATTCCACAAGTTCATCTCCCTCCCACTACAAGCATATTATTATTATATTTTATTATGTATATTATATTTTATTACTAAAAAATATATAAATTTTGTTATTATATTATTTTATATTATTATATTATTAAAATATAAAAATATTATTTAGTTATTATATTACATATTTAATTTTTAAAATATATAATAATAATTTGTTATTATATTATTTTATTATTAATTTTTATTAATTTATATTTTATTACTAAAATATAAAAAGAATATTTTGTTATTATATTATATTATTATATTATTAGAAATATATATTTATTGTTTATATTTTATTTTATTATATAAAAATATAAAAAAATATTTTATTATATATATTATATTTTATTACTAAAATATATAAAAACAATATTTTGTTATTATATTATATTAAATTGTATTAGTTTATTTTATTTTCTTTTATTATTAAAATATATAGTATTTTATTATTTATATTATATTTTATTATTAACAATAACTAAAGTATATAGGTATTTATAAAAAATGAAATATGTTTCAAAAATAAGGTATATAACTATTAATAAAAACAAAATGGCTAGGAATGGTTCATTCCGAAAGCATACCAAACACCTAGTTCAAGGAATGGCTCATTCCGATTCCTCATTCCATTTCGATTCCAGAAGACATACCAAACAGGGCCTAAAGCTCTAAAATACGTACTTTGAATGGACTAGATCAGGTTTTGATAGATCTAATGACAAACCTGCCTTTGATGCCAAACATGGCCCTTGGCTACGAATATCGGTCTATCGCGAAGCTTGGAAACAGGTTTATATGAACTACCTCGACCAAATATCAAAAAGAATAGTACACTAAAAACTTAGTTTTTTAATGTATACAAGGGAATGGAAATATGAAAACCGAACACAAAACCCCAACATACTCATGTATTCTACAAAACTTAGGGTGTGTTCGGTAAATAAGTCAAGATACTAATAAGTTAAATGATATTGATACTAATACTGATTTCAAGTACCGATAAGTTAAATGATACTGATGCTGAAAGTGGGTGTTCGGTAGGAAAATTTGCTGATTAGTTGTTTTTTCAGGAAATAAGTTATAGCTTATTATTTTTTTAGGTGGTTATAAGTAACAGAGTACTTATTTGGACAAATGAGTACCTGTAATTTTAAATTGTCGAACACCTACTTATAAGTATCATTTAACTTATTTTAACAAATAAGCTACTTATTTTATGTTTGCCGAACGCATCCTTATAGTCTCATTGTGTTTTACTATCATATATTAACTAGTTTTTACCGACTAATTATTAGCTGATTTTGATTTTGACTTATACAAAATAAATATATTCTTTTGAATATTATTTCCGACTAGCTATTAGCCATGTGTACCATCATATAATTAAGATCAATTTATTAGTTAATTTTCATTGTTTTGTAATAACAATTTGAATTGTTAAATACACATATACATTGGACCTTTTTTAATCCTTCTTCAAGCTAGGCTGAAATAAGAGCATACGCTAAAACCAAGCAAATGAATCCTTACTCTAAAACTTGTCGATTAAGCCCTTTCCTATAACTCCCTCACAAGTCACAGCACATTAACCATAATAACGTGTCCCATCCTCAACTGCCACATATCTTGTTAGATTCCCATGGGCCGAAAGAACGGGAGCGTGTTAGATTTATTATAACGTCTTTATATATAAGGTCAGGGTCCACATTCTAACCCAAAAATTGAAGTCGATGGGTAGAATTTCGTACTCCCTTATCTATATATTAGTGGGTATTTTGCCCATTTACTCGGTGTGGAACTTTGTTCTCCAACACATCTATTATCAATGATCTTAGTATCTTACCCCACTAAAACTCATTTTAATCACGATTTATTACCAAAATAAGTATAGAACGCACAATCATTAGTACACTCAACAATGGATTTTAAGTGGCTCAGTAAAGTCCTCTTTCAATCTCAATCATCAACATTTCTTATTGCTCTCTGAAGTTTAAGTTTTTTTTATTTAAGGCCCTAACCTTTGCAATTTTCACCTCATTGATCCCTAAAGTTTAGATTGTTCTATTTAGGTCTCTAAACTATGAAATGTAGGTACACAAGACATACACTTACTGAAAGCTTTACATTCATTCAAACGCAAAAGAGGTAACATATATCATATAGTTTTTGCTAGCCTAACTTCATTCTAGAGAGGCCCAATATGAGAGGGAAGAGGAAGCACATCTCACTCTCACAAGAAGGACACAAAGACATAGAAACCGCGATGCTTAAACCAATTCAGCTGATGACTATTGGTTTAGTTCTAGGCGGCTAGCTCACTTGTATTCTCTTCTTTTATTGCAACTTGCAAGGCACACCATCAACACACAAAGGCCAAACATGGTACATTCATATGAAACCGGGGAATTCAAGTATTCGTTCAAGCTTGTGGTTTTCTGCTCATTTGAAAAGGAGTGCCTATACAATGCGCGAATCTTGCCCAATGAAGGATGTTGGAGAAGGGTTTGTTCTTGGCCCTTCCTGAGAATTGCGATAGCCCTCTCTCCGATTTCTTCAGCATTTCCCACATTATGTGCACGTCTTCATATTCACAAGCCTTTACCTCTTGGTGTAGTACTAATAATCCTGCATATGCCCCATTTAAATGGTTGATCTAACATTATTGATTGAAAAGAACTGGTCAATGAGAGAGTACAATAACAAGATCCAGCTTAGTCCCCACGTACTCGGCGGGGTCTAAAGGCCTAAATGTACACACCCTTATCTCGGACGCGTTGAGGGGACCTTTCCGAGAGGCCCAAGAAAAACAAAAACAAAAGCAAACAACTAAGAAAAAGACATTGTCATTTGGGTTATGATTTACTCCAATAGAACAAAGCATATACAATGAAACCACTACCTAATTAAAGTATACTTTATAGAATTGGGAAATGAAAGACAAAGGGAGCTACAAGCCAAGAAATAAGATATAATTAAATAAGGCCAAGGGAAAAGAACATATCAAATATGTGCACCAAAATATGCACTACTATACTATTCAAGACTTTTAAATACACAAGTAGCGAAGGGAGGGGATTGAACCGACAGTAGGAAGTGAACGTGATGACACTAACTAAGCCAAATGCCAATGCAATGAAGTCGAGGTGAAAGTGACATTTCAACTCTCACATAATGGGATTTGAAATACAAAGAGCGACTGATCAACAACATGAATATGTAGTACACTTGGCAGCCACAAACTTCAGCCCAATGTTACCCGTCAAATTAGCTAGGGATGATATAATACCAACATCTACCGACTTCAGCTCTACCTAAGTTTTTTTTATAAGTTTTTGAAGGATAGATACTTCCAACTTAGCATTTGAGATATTATTGATTTATACACAAAAGATCCAACCAAACTCAAACGCTTGTCTTCAGGATCTACCTAGATTTTCTTCCATGATATCAATCGGTCGATAATTTGATATGGGTTTTAAATTAATTCTTAGAAAAATTGAAGGATTCATTTTATGCATTTGGTTTAGTACTCCATGTCACATGACCCAAGACGGAAACGAAAATGACACAAACATATGAGATATTTTTACGAAGCATCTGTTCGCCAACCTTGTGCATATGCAAGTTGTCAATATCCGACACGAAATGAAAACATAAAACGCTGTCCTATTACATCGGGTAAAGATACAAACAAATAAGAGAAACAGAAAATCATCAGACGAACAAAATCTTGCAAAAGAGACGATAATGGAACTATAGAAGCTTCAAAGGAGGGTTCATGAACTAATTACCCGTTTTGCGGAATTGGAAACGAGAGGCGACACCGGAGCAAAGCCTTTGCAAGGGAAGTATCATCTTCTGCCACCACTCCATCGCCTATCGCCGGCTACCTTGATATATAGTAAATTCCTCAACAACGTGGTCTCTCTCTTGCCCTTTATCTCTAAAACTTCTAAGCAAATTTATACCCCATAAGTTAATGGACTCACCAACCGATTGTATAGTAATGCTACTGTTTTCTTTTCGTTTTTTTTTTATGGTTTGAATACTATAATAGTTCGGTTACAGTTTAGTTGACCTTCGATATAAAATAATAGGTTGGATTTTACACGAGTATATATATGTCCAATTAATAAAATGTGATATCGTATGTGATTAAAAAAAGAACAGTGACCAAAAAACCTCAACAGAAATAACTATCTCTATTTTCCAACAGAAATACCATGCATCTCATCAAAATTTGTGAAATGATGTTTCAATCTCATCAAACATTTGTCATCGAAGGTAGACTTTTTGTCATGAATAAAGATAAAAGTTTTTCTAACAAGGAAATAAGTTAAGACCTTAATTTTAAAAACAAATCATAATTTCCATCCTATATTTTTGTTAATTTTTTTATGATGTGTTTATACTTTCATTATGAGGGTTTAAATTTCTAAATATGAATTCTCACTCTACGATTGCTTCATCAGGACATATGATAGAGAAACCGATAAAATAAATGTATAGTTTATATTTAAATTGCCAATTTTTTTGGTCAAAAAACCTGCCAATTTTTTACGTCGACTATGATTTACTACATATGATTTTTGGTTTTGATGTTTCAACATGGTTTTCTACCCCGAAGATAATTTATAGATATCTGGTATACACAAATTGTAACTATGCGATTTTTTAAATCAATTACCACAATAAAGTAAAAACAATTTAACAAAAGCACTCAATCAATACCTCAATTGAAATTTGCCCATTCCATTTTGGCTACAATTATTACCATTTCTTTCTCATCAATGATGTTTTCGTCGGCTTAACAGAGAAAACCGAAACGTGGCATAGAAGAATGAGGTTGTTAGTTAATTCATAATTTCGAATTCGGTGGAGATATTTTTCTGTCACTCCAGTTTCTTAATTACTCTCTTTTGTTTTTTGAGATTGAATAATGCAATAATTAACTTAACATGTGAAAAAACCCGGTTGGTGAATCAACTCTGGTAAGAAAAAATCACCCTGCACAAAAGTCAAAATTGGGTCCTGAATCCTAATGCTTGTCGTTTTTTTTTTGATCGAACTAATGCTTGTCGTTACATACACTAATTAATGTCGTTGTCAAGCCAAAATAAAACCATTTTCCTTAATTAATTCCAATTATCTATCAAAGCACAAATCTTGGAAGGATCTGCTGAATATAAATTTTCCTCTTTTGCCATTTAATGATCAAAGCAGAGCAATGAACAAATGGGCATGGTTCATGTTTTCTTTACCCAAGTTAGTAAGTGTTCTTTTTTTACCCCCAAAGGAGTATTATAATTTCCATTATCCAAAGATCAATCAGTACAAGAATGAACAAAATTCAAACAGCTGAAACGGAAAAAGAATTTGATGTTGAAGGTAAACTAATAAGCTCGATCAGTCGTTCGGCGCGCGTTGAGGAGATCAGCACCACCCTGGATCAAACAAAGCTCAGGTGCTGATTAAAAGAACAGTTCTAAGAGTATGAACAAAGCAACAGATTGCACTTACTTGGAACAAACCATAGATCTGAGTTGCAAGATTGTCCCAGTAAGTATATATTTTGGTTAGAAAGTTAATGGCTGTTCGCGCTCGCTCTCGCGTAAGAGTAAATTCAGAATTGACCATATTATAGGAGTGCTGAACTCAAACATTTGGATCCTATGCATCCACTTTCTGTAGGCTTGCCATGTATGTCAAATAAATGGTCCACAAGTATGCAAATGAGCTATTCATCAAAGGCTGTCACCAAAATTTTAACCATGTGTTAGGCAAAAATTCAAGAGTCCAAAGATTTAGATCACAAGAAAACAATATGTAGTGTACCTGCAGATGGACGGGAACAAACGTGAAGGTAACAAAGTCACAAAGTGGCCAAAACAAAACGCCACTTTTCAGAGTAGGAATAAGGTCTCTTTTCAACCTCGCCATGATTTGGTATTGGTTCTCACCTGGGTTCGCAGGAAACCTTAAGCAATCGGAAACCCAACGGATACGAATCTTTTATGGATCTAAATGGATACCTTGAAGGCTTGCATTGTAAGAGAAGAAAACGCTGTTGATACAAGGTCCAAAGACGGTTTGTCCCATGAAGATTTTGGCGCACGTCGAATATAAGTTAGTGCCAGGCAGAATCCTGGACAGAAAGTTAAACCAGTAATGCTGAGCCGGTCCCATGATCAGCAGCCCGTACGAAGACATACGCATCATCCGGATCAGATCCACTGAGCCGCCCTCAGGCGGCATTGTAATGTACTAAGGCATCAAAGACAAAAGCCGAGCAATGAACTTAGTAGGTTGAGCATCAAACCGACAAAACCCAAAAGTGAATTGTCTCGGTTCCAGATTGATAAAAGGCTGTCCTTCAGGGAAATTCGAACAACCGAAACCGAAATTTGGGAAATTTTGAAAATCGAATGCAATTAGAGCAAGACAATAGAAGATGAAGTTCAAGATTGAAGTGTACCTGAGCAGTGAGATCGGAAATGGTGAAAATGATGGAGGTGGAGACGCCTTTAGTGATAACGGGATTAGAGTGAAGCTTGGCCAAATACCAACCGAGGAATCCGGTTTTCGAAGCATTCGAAGACGAAGGAGGAGGAGGGGAGGAGGAAGAAGAGCAATAGCGAGAGTAAAGGGAAGAAGGCAGGCTTTTGAAATCGGTTGTTCTCTTGAGCAACGAAGCAATGTGAGTGAAGGCTCTCGTTTGATGAGTTCGGGCTGCAATAATCGGAGCTCCGATGCAGATCTTCCAGATGTTCGATTCCAATCCGCCAAATTGCTTTTGCCCTGTGGAGGAAGAAGAAGAAGAAGAAGTGTTTACAAGCCTCGTTGTTTCGTGGGAAATGTCGGTTCTGTGGAGATCGGGATTGTTCTGCCCGATGGCGGTGTTTTCGAGCTTTGTTTCGTCGGAAATGGCGGTTTTAAGGGGATCGTTTTTCATGGCTGGAGGTTTAATTTTGGATTTTGAATGGAGGCAGAGTTGGGGGGTTTTTATAGTTAGTCGTTAGGCGATGGTTTTGCGGGAAAATTCAGGATTCCTAGGATCTGTAGAAGCTCAGTCAAATGGACAGATTTTAAATAGAAACCGTCTGTTTATATTTTTTTTCACCCCGCCTATTTGGTCTGCTATGTTTTTTCCCCTACAAGCACATAGGCCGATTTTGTTGGAATGTTAACATGTGAGATTTTTGACAGAAATTGTCCAAGTATTATAGTACATGCTAGACGAAATCGAACGTAACACTTCGTTCTCGGTAAGAATCATGTTCGTCAAATTTGATTCAAGTGTCGTCATAGATCATCATTTCGAATGAGAATATGAGATTTTAAATGATTCTCAATGGGTTATGGAGAAAAATTGTGGCACAAGGTTGCAACTAAAGTTATCGCCCTCAATATCGATCTTCCAAGGATAACTCCGTGTTTCCAATGAAGATTTATCGCCCCCAATCACAAGCTATATGGCTCATTAGAGTGCCTAGTAGAATGAAGTACAGGTTTTTTCTAAAGCCTCCATGAACAACAGTTTTAACTTTGATTGATCTCATTTCTTGTCACATAGATACGTAGATTGAATCGATTATTCATCTCAAAATTCTATGGTCAGACAATTCCATGAACATTTGCAGGTGATGGCTCAAGGCTTTTGGCATCCAAAAACCTGGACAATGGTGTACCCATGATCCATGGTTTAGGCAACATCAAACATGCAAACATTACACAACAACATGAAATGAATCATTGAATCCATGCCTACAAAACCAGGAACCTCTTAAAATCACTCGTGTGCCTTCATTTATCATTGCCCAGAACAGAGCCCATCAACATTCTATATGCAGGCAACTATGAACAAACTCATACATATACCCAATAATATGAGGGCGTATATATAGCATCCCCCCGTTACATAGCAATCAGTTCATTAATGTGCAAGCAAGACAGAGTAACATGACAAACATCCAAGCAAGAGATAACACAACATACACTGATTAGAGAGCTCCAAGTAAGGCAATATAGAGGTTTTTTATATAACAAAGGGGTTTCAAGGATAACTCGCCTTACACCGAATAATTTTCATTTTTTAAGGTGAGGGAAGCAAGCATAGACATCAGCTTTTGGGTGCTTCGCCTCAGCATGCTCCCTGCATTTGACCTCCGATGTTGTGCATATAAGTGTCTGCATGCACACCTTGCACTGCAATCACAGAAAATCAAGCATCAGAACAAACCAAATACGTGTAGTAAACCACAAGTAAAAGGTCCATCCGGGGTATTTGAGGTTCATGAGAATGTGTAGTTCAATTTCGACCTCTACTACGTGCGTTGTTTAACAGATTTGATAGCCGATAATGATTGTTCAAGGTGGATCATAGTGCATTCAGTTCATGTTGTTTAATCCACACCTCAGATGAATTGAGATCATGAAGAATCGTTTGAGAAACGGTTACAAAAAGGAACGCACGGAAGAACATAAGAGTGGCAGAGCTTAAAACAGAACAATCTCACTCAACGTTCTCTCCTATTTCACAAAGATGATCATGTTTCACAAATATAAGCAACTTCAAGCACTAGTTCATAAAATCAAACCTAACTCCTTTCACTTTTTTGCTAGTCTTCCACAGCTAAAGTGACAGACTTTCACATCCAAGATTGATAGTGATTCGATGCCAGATCAAGGACGGAAAAGGCATATTACATACTCTCAAGACCTAATTACAATTAAGTAACAATAAACTCTAACCTGAAGATGATAAACATCAAGTGAGAATGAGTCCAACTTTAGGCTAAACTTACAGCCGTTCCAATAAGCAGAATTAGGCAAAATTGAGAGGGAAGTGATATGAGCAAGTAAAAGGTTCAAAATTGCGAGAAAAACGAGGCGATCTATTAGAATTATACAGCATAAAGAGGGGGAAACCTGTATATTCATGGCTTTCTTGTTGGCTTCGAGCTGACTACCTGATCAATCGACGAAAACCAAGCAAAACTTTGGAGAAGAGACCTTTGGAGCCCTTGCTCTTCTCCAGGTTTTTCTATTAGACGTCTGGGTGGCCCGATACAAGGCCGGTGGGGTTCCAACCTAAAACCAATTGGCTGTAGGAGGAGTAGCCCACCGTCTTATATATTAGGCAATTTTGTTCCCAACTTTCGATGTGGGATAGTTTTGTATCCCAACATATTAGACGTGTGGGTGGCCCGATACAAGGCCGGTGGGGTTCCAACCTAAAACCAATTGGCAATAGGAGGAGTAGCCCACCGTCTTATATACCAGGCAATTTTGTGCCCAACTTCCAATGTGGGATAAGTTTTGTATCCCAACACGCCCCCTCAAGTGCAACTGGACCGTCCCAGTTGACACTTGAAGAAACAGGCCCAGACCGCCCACTCTGATACCATATTAGACGTGTGGGTGGCCCGATACAAGGCCGGTGGGGTTCCAACCTAAAACCAATTCGCGGGCCATCTTCGATTTCTGAGCATTGCCTCCCCCATTGTCACCAACAGAGGTCTCTTTTGCCTGACGCCGGAGAGAGAATGAAGGTTGAACTTCAATGGAAGAAGGGAAACAGGAAAAGACGGAGACAAGGCTCGATGCCTCGATCGATTAGACGGACAACGCGCTCTATTTTATTACGGTTAAATTTCACAAAAACACCTCTAAATTGAGAATATTTTCAAAAAACCACCCGTACAAAGCGAAATTGCACAAAAACCCCCAAATAAAACCTCAAAACTTTCCATATACAATTAAACCTCTATAAATTAATAAGGTTAGGACCGGAGTATTTTATTATTTTATAGAGATATTAATTCATCGATAAATTAATATTTATTAATTTATAGAGATTTTAGTGATAGAAATATTTTCAATTAAATAATACCATTTATTGTCATTGGAGCAAAAATAATACCAAGTACCAACTACAAAAATCATAAAAGTATAGCCAAACTATTAACATATTTACTAAAAATACAATATGGACAATTTCCAACCAAATTTTGGATTATTGGTATTATTGTACATTCATTATACAATAATTATTAATTTATTATTTGATTAGGACCTTATATTTCTATAGTGGTTTTTTGAAAGATTTATTATCTTATTATCATATCGAATATCATTAAATTTTACACTAGTCCAAGTCGGGAACAGAGAAAAATATTAATTTATCGTGTTTATTAATTTATCGAGTATTATTTTATGGAGGTTCTAATATACAATCAATGCATAAGTGCCGATTATTTTTATCATTCCGAGGTGTACAGGGCCGATAATTTTTCTCAGACTAATCTTCCGTACACCACAAGCCATTACGAAACTTTCCCAACACAATCTTATAAATAGATGGACATAGCTCACCAACCCCTCTGTTCGAGGCGGCTTGGATCACTCACGCCTCCTTCAAACAGTTAATTGATTCGCATTGGGACCGTGGGGCTGATACTCCTGCGGCGTTGAAATCGATTCGCGATGTGCTGGTCAAGTGGAACCGGGAGGTGTTTGGCAACATTCACATTAAGAAGAAGGCCCTCTTGGATCGGTTGCAGGTAATCCAGGATTCTCTCGCCGTAGGTGTGAACCAGGATCTGATTGATGCGGAGTACGCTCTGCAGGCTGAGTTGGGTACAGTGCTTGAGCAGGAGGAGCTGCTTTGGTGCCAAAAATCCCGCGAGAACTGGCTTTTAGCGGGCGATCGCAATACCTCGTTTTTTCATATCTCAACAGTGGCTAGAAGAAGAAGGAACCGGATCGAGCAGTTACAGAATGATGCGGGCATTGTGGTTACAGAGCAGGCTGAAGTTGAGAAGCTCGCCATTGATTTCTTCAAAGAGCTGTACTCGCTGCCAGCTAATGAGAACATCGTTGATGATAGCTTAGGAGGTCAGTTTCCGGATATTCCAGGGGACCTTTGGCGGGGTTTGATGGAGCCAATCAGTGGCAAGGAGGTGGACGTTGCTATTAAACAAATGGGGGGTCTCAAGGCCCCGGGGCCCGATGGGTTCCAGCCCCTCTTTTACCACCACTGTTGGAGCTCGGTTGGCCCGTCCTTGCGTTCTTTCGTCTTGGATTTTTTCAGATCTGGCAAACTTCAGTCGGAAGTTAACGACACACTCATTGTGCTTCTTGCTAAGGTGGCTAAACCGGAGAAAATTGGGCAGTTCAGGCCAATTAGCTTATGTAATGTGAGCTATAAGACCATTACGAAAGTGATGGTGAACCGAATGCGCCCTATCCTTGACAAAATCATCGGGCCCATGCAGGGGAGTTTCCTCCCGGGGAGGCTCATCTCAGATAACGTCGTTCTGGTTCAGGAAATCGTTCACTCTATGCGTAGGAAAAGTGCCCGTAAGGGCTGGATGTTGCTGAAGATTGATCTTGAAAAGGCTTACGATAGGCTTAGGTGGGACTTCATTGTCAACTCGATCAGGAAGGCTGGTTTCCCGGATGTCTGGGCTACTTGGGTGGCTGAGTGTATCTCGTCTTCAACGACTAGTGTCTTGTGGAATGGTGAGAAAACTCCAGGCTTCAAACCGACTCGCGGTATCAGGCAAGGCGACCCTTTCTCGCCATACCTATTTATTTGATGTATGGAGCGATTGAGTCACATGATCCTCGAGGCGGTTAACAATGGAGTTTGGACCCCTGCAAAGTTGACGAGGAGCGGTCCCGACATCTCTCACGTGTTCTTTGCCGACGATGTGATCCTTGTTGCAGAGGCCTCGGGGGCGCAAATGAGGACTATTAACGGGATTTTGGACACCTTCTGCAAAGCGTCTGGCCAACGGATCAACATCAGTAAATCCAAGTTGTTTGTGTCTGAGAACGTGGACAGCCCTACGTTAGACGAGATTCGGCAGGAATGTGGCTTTGAGGTGACGACCGATCTTGGTAGTTATCTTGGCATGCCCATCCTTCACAAGAAAGTTTCGGCTGACCTTTTCAGGCCTTTGGTGGATAGGTTAGTAATCGTCTATCGGCGTGGAAATGCAAGTACCTCAGCCTTGCCGGGAGGATCACCTTGGCCCGCTCGGTTCTTTGCTCTATTCCGGTTTATACGATGTAAACTATAATTATCCCCAAGGAGATTTGCGACCAAATTGACATGAAGGTTCGTAATTTCATTTGGGGTCATGAAGAGGGCACTCGTAAGATGCACCTTGTGGCTTGGGATGATGTGTGCAAGCCCAAGTCAGCTGGAGGGCTCGGCATCCGGCCTATGAAGGAGATGAACTTGGCGGTCTTGGGCAAACTCAACTGGAGGTTCTTGCATGACGAGGAGAGTCTTTGGGTTCGGGTTCTCAATGCTAAGTACCGTAGAGAGTCGGGCTATATCCAACATGCGACCTCCTATGTCTGGAAAGGGATACGTAAAGGAGCGGCTGAAGTTGTTGCTCTTGGTAGTAAGTGGCTCGTGAGAGGCGGGAGTGGAGTTAAGTTTTGGCAGGACACTTGGCTTGGCAACTACAAGCTGATTGATGAGGCGGTCTTGGATGTGCCGGAGGTTTGGATGAACGCTACTGTTAGGGACTTTTGGAGCGACGAAGTGGGTTGGGCTTGGGATTGTTTTGCTGGTTTTCTCCCTGCTCAAATCCTCTTGGAGATCGCGGCTGTCCAGCTCCATGTGGACCCGATGCAAACGGATATGCTGAGTTGGAAATTCAGCCCCGACGGCTCCTACTCGGTCTCTTCGGCCTTCAGTTGTATTATCCAACCAGCGCTGGGGTTTTGGGCGGATAATGGTTTGTTTGAGATGGTGTGGAAGCTTCAAGTCCAGGAGCATATTCATTCGTTCTTGTGGTTGGTGGTTCGGGGGTGCGATCCTTACAAATTGCGAAAGGATGCGCCGCCACATCGCTAGTTCAGATGTCTGCCCGATGTGCAAGGGAAGTCCTAAGTCCCTTTCTCACTTATTTCGTGATTGCCCTCTGGTTGCTGGTGATTGGAATGGCTTGAACATTCCGCTGGCCTGTAAAACTGATTTTTTCAATTTACCTTTTGCAGCTTGGATACGTGCGAACGTTCTCAGCAAGGCGAAGGGCTATGACGGGGTGGCGTGGTCGGCGGTGTTTGCCACGGCGTTATGGTGGACTTGGCGCAGGCGAAACGGTGCTGTCTTCGGGAGCCCTATTCATTGCAGCAACGGACCGGAGTTTGTGTTGGCAAGGGCGAAGGATTACAAGGATTGCTGGGCTCGGCGTAGTGCGGCGTGGTGCGCTTCTCAAAGAAGAACCAAGCAGGTGGCTTGGACCAGACCGGGCGATGGAGTGGTTAAGATCAACATTAATGCGGCAGTCGACATTCACGGGCGTGCTGCAGCGGGAGGTGCTGTGCGTGATAGCGCAGGCTGCTGGCTGGGTGGCTTCGTTTTCAACATTGGAGTCTGCAGCCCGGTTATGGCCGAGCTTTGGGGGCTGCGCAAGGGCCTTGAACTAGCCTGGGATAAAGGTTTTCGTAATGTTTGCTTGGAGTCGGATTCAGCCTTGGCGGTGGGCTTGATCCACAGTCTCACTCGTGGGACACACCCCCTCTTCAGCCTGGCGTCTGATTGCCACGGCTTCCTCACGCGGGATTGGAACATCCACGTGAACCATGTCTTCAGGGAAGCGAACTTTGTCGCCGACTCCCTTGCTAAACTTGCTTTTTCATTTCCGTTTGGTTTCCATTCCTTGTCTGAGCCGCCTGTGGCTTCGCTTTCTTTTATTTCGGACGATATCGGGGGTCGGGCTTTCCCCCGTGCTATCACTTGTGAGCCCGCCTCTTCCTAATTAAGCTTTGCTTTTTCCGACCAAAAAAAAGCTCACCAACCCCTCTAGTTACCCCTCTAGTCCTCTACACTTGCTAAACCTACAAGTCCAACTCACACCAACATCAATCCTGTTAGGGTTGCAATTGTGCTTCTCACATCGAGAATTGGTGGGAAACCAAGCTCGCTTATAAGTACATGGGTTACTCCTCCTATTGCCAATTGGTTTTGGGATGGAACCCCATGGGCGTGTGAGTTGGGCTTGGCAATTGGGCCTGTCTCCCCTCTAACAAGTGGTATCAGAGCCTGCGTGCTCTAGTTTGTGTGTTTGTGTCAAACAGGTTTCGAGATGGAAAAACAACTTCAGGAACTCGGTGTCTCTAACTCCAAGCCCCCGTTGCTGCTCCCGGGGCAATACAATCAATGGCAAACTGCTATGTCCGATTGGATCAAGGGAAAGAACTTCCAATCCTGGTTGGCTATCGAACTAGGAGACCTTGAAGTTGATGCGGACAAGAAAGCTAATCCCAGACTCATGGGACCAGATGATTTCAAAGCAATGGAAGCCAACTTCCTTGCTAAGACCTTCATCTCTTGTGGTGTCACCAAGGAGGACAAGAACAAGATTGGCAATCTGAAGAATGCCAAGGCGATGTGGGAAGCTCTAAGTGACATCTACAATGGTACTACTGAGATGAAGGATGATCTGATCCTTGCTACCCAGAAGGAATTCCTCACTTTCAAAATGAGGGATGGGGAATCTGTATCCTCCTATCAGTCTAGATTTACTACTCTTGATACTAAAATGCTTAGTCTAGGTCTTAATGAAGAAAAAATTTCGACCAATACTAAAGTTAGAGTGTTAATCAATGGACTTACTGGTGATTGGGAACATAGTCGTCTAACCTTCCATGAAAATGATAAGAACAAATCTCTTAAACTGCATGAGTTCTTTGCTAAGCTAACCAAATATGAAATTGAAAGAAATTGTATCAGGGAAGGAAAGGAGACGCCTAAGTCCCTAGCTCTCAAACTTGAGAAGGCTATTGGGTACATCGTCGAGGAAGGAGAGGAGGACACTGTTGATCCTGATGATCAAACTGCTATCTTCACTAGAGCCATGAGAAGGCTTTGGAACAAGGGGAAGTTTCCAGGTGGTCGCCCCAACAATTCTGGTGGACGCCGTGGGAACAATGATGAAGCTAGAGACATCAAGGACGTCACCTGCTATCGGTGTCGTGATAAGGGCCATTATGCTAAGTCCTGCCCTAAAGGACCAGAAGGAGAAAGGTCCAACAAGCTGAAGAACAAGGAAAGAGCTTTTGCTGCATGCTGGGGATCAGATGCAGAAGAGGAAGAAGAAGAAGAGCACCACACGTGCAAAATGGCTATTGCTACGCCAGAATCTTCTTCATCTGAGGTACTTGAATCTGAGTTTCTCGATTCTTTGAAAGATCTCTCTAAGGAAAGTTTGATTAGAATGATCACTGAATTGCATAATGATACTATTGAGGCTCAGATAGCATTCACTAAGGCTAATGACATGTGCAATGAACTGAAAGAATCTCTTGAAAGTGCTTCTGAAAAATCTGTTGATTCTTGTAAACATTGTCCGGAACTTGAAATTAAGATTCTCAACATGACTTCCACCATTAATGAGCTAAATGATGAAATTGTTGCTTTGAATACTGAAAAAGGTGTTTTGTTGACTAAACTTGATATTGCTAAGGGTAAACAGGAAGTTGTTGATGTAGGTCCTACCTTTGTTCCCCAGAGATTCGGGATAGGTTACACAGGAGACAAAGAGAAGGATGGGGCTCATAAGAACTTTGATGCTGCTGATTTATATGAACAGAGGGGTAGGGAATTACAGAGTCTTAAGGATAGGAACTTGCACTTGACCAAAAGAATTCAGGTTTTAGAGCAAGGTGAGGAGAAAAACCCGAGTGAGGACTCTGAGTGGTATGTAGGGAAACCAGCCCACAAAATGTTCATAAAACAATCTAAGGGAAGTGAGCCTAAGGACCTCAACAAGGATAGGATCAATGAGAGAAGAATCCAGAAACCTCACCCTAAGCATCACATGGGAGCCTACTTTATGACTTGTTGGTACTGTGGTGATGGAGGACATAGAAAAGCTGACTGTGAAAAGAGAAAGTCCCAAGCTGAGAAGAGTGAGAATAGGACCGATGAAGCTAGTACCTCTCAGGAAGCTCCTAGGAACAGACCTGCTAGGAATAGAGCTCCTAGGAACAATGGACCTAGGAACAATAGAACTAGAAACAATGGACCTAGGAACAACCCTCGTAGAGCCCCTAGGAATTTTCAGCGTGCTAACCAAGGTCCACCTAGGATCAAGAAACTTGCTTCTCAAAATGCATGCAATGTTGTGAATCTGCTTGATTTTTATGAAGCTAGTCCTGAGGAACAAAGAAAGTATCAGTATCTTGCTCGACCTAGTCAAGCGAAGCTTGTCTGGGTCGTTAAGGACTAATCTTTTAAATGCAGGGTGTTGTGAGTGAGGAGAACAGGTGGTACTTTGATAGTGGATGTTCGTGCCACATGACCGGTAATCGAAACAACCTCAACTCACTGAACACAAGTGCTAAAGGAGCTGTGTCCTTTGGCAACAAGAATGAAGCCAAAATCTTATGGACTGGCGCAGTAAGGATCAATGACAGTGTACAAGTGCAGGATGTAAAGCTTGTGAATGATCTTGGATTCAACCTACTTAGCATTGCTCAAATCTGTGATCAAGGAGACAATGAAGTGATTTTCTCATCCAAGGAGTGTCTGGTTAAAGACAGGAAGAATGGAGAAGTGGTACTTAAAGGTAATAGTTTCAACAATGTTTACATTCTTGATCCTTCTTTCAAGAAGGATGTTGTGAGCACATCACGTCCCTCTGGCACAAGCGTGTTGGACACGCGAGCTCTCACCTTTTGTTCAAGCTTTTCAAACAGGACCTAGTAACCGGATTACCATGTGTTCAACAAGACCAGGGATCAATCTGTAATGCTTGCGTTACAGGGAAACAATCCCGTAGTTCCTTCAAGTCGAAGAATGTTGTGAGCACATCACGTCCCCTGGAATTGCTCCATATGGACTTATGTGGACCAATGAGGGTGGCTAGTCATTCCGGGAGTCGATATATCTTTGTTATTATTGATGACTTTTCTAGGTACACTTGGACCATCTTTCTCAAGAACAAGAGCGAGGCGTTCTAAGAGTTTGAAGTACTTGTCAAACAGCTGGAGGTTCGCGTGGGACAGAAGCTTGGTGCTATCCGGTCGGATCATGGGACGGAGTTTGAGAACGCTTCATTCCTACGTTTTTGTAGGACCAATGGAGTTTCTCATAACTTCTCCGCCCCTCACACGCCTCAACAAAATGGAGTGGTAGAGCGTAAGAACAGGACCCTGGAAGACATGTCCAGGACCATGCTGATTGATAGTGGACTTCCACAAGTCTATTGGGCCGAAGCCGTCAACACGGCTTGCTATATCCTTAATAGGGCTATGATTCGTCCAATTCTTTTGAAAACTTCTTATGAATTGCTCAGGGGAAGAAAACCCAATATTGCACACTTGCGAGTCTTTGGTTGCAGGTGCTTTGTACATAATAATGGCAAGGATGCTCTCGGGAAGTTTGATCCCAGGAGTGATGAGGCCATCTTTATAGGATATGCACTAGATAGCAAGGCGTACAGGGTTTTCAACAAGAAAACAAGGAAGATGAAGGAAAGTATACACGTGGTCTTTGATGAAAAGACTATGGCTGGAAACCATCACACCTCATCTCTTGATCCCGCGGTGCATCTTCAGCAGGATGATTCAGAAGAAGAAGATGAAGGACCAAGGCGGACAGGTGGAAGTGGAGGAAGCTCAAATGTCAATAATTCCACAGAGTCCAATGGTGATCCTCCAAATAACGATGATGGTGCATCAGATGCATCTATGCCATCACTGGAGGGAGATCCTGTGTACGATGAAGGTCCTGAAGATGGTGTTTCCTCTGATCCCACTCCCACCAACGTTGAAAGTGATCCACAAGCTGAGGGGGAACAAGGAGGAGGTACATCAACAGAAGGATCAATTCAAGTCAAGAATTATCAACAGCGTGCTGCTCACCCACTTGATAATCTTCTAACTCCATTAGAGAAGGAAGGTGTAAGTACTCGGTCCCAACTTTGTAGTTTCTTTGCATACCATGCGTTTATCTCTTTTGTAGAGCCCAAGACGATCCATGAAGCTCTTCGTGATCCGGATTGGGTTGTGGCAATGCAAGACGAGTTAAACCAGTTTGTAAGGAACAAGGTGTGGGAACTAGTACCGAGACCAAAGCACAAGAAGGCAATTGGAACCAGATGGGTTTTCCGGAACAAACTTGATGACGGTGGAGTTGTAGTGAGGAACAAGGCGCGACTGGTTGCCAAAGGTTATAACCAACAGGAAGGGATCGAGTACGACGAGACCTATGCTCCTGTTGCCAGGATCGAGGCAATCCGTTTGCTAATTTCTTTTGCAGCTCACAAAGGCTTCAAACTGTTCCAAATGGATGTGAAGACGGCGTTCTTAAATGGGATCCTTCAAGAAGAAGTGTATGTGGAGCAACCTCCTGGATTTGAAGATGTTGATTGTCCTGACCATGTGTACAGGTTAGACAAGGCGTTGTATGGGCTCAAGCAACCTCCCAGGGCTTGGTATGATAGGCTCACCCAGTTCCTATTGTCTAATGGGTATAGACGTGGTGCAATCGACAAAACGTTGTTCCTCCTGGAACAACGCGGTGAGATTCTGGTAGTACAAGTGTATGTTGATGATATTGTGATTGGTTCCACTAACCCAGCTCTTGTAGAAAAATTCAAAACTCTTATGAGTAGTGAGTTCGACATGAGTATGATAGGGGAACTATCATTTTTTCTTGGTCTTCAATTTTCGCAGGAAAAGGAGGGAACAAGGATTCATCAACAGAAATATATCAAGGAGATGCTTAAAAAATATGGCATGGACAACACGAAACCTATTGATACACCTATTTCCACTAACACTCGTTTGGATGCAGATGAAGGTGGGATCAATGTTGATCAAAAGACGTATCGAGAAATGATTGGTTCCTTGTTATATCTAACAGCCAGTCGGCCAGATATTGTGTTTAGTCCTTGTCTATGTGCCAGGTTTCAAGCAAATTCCTAGGAGTCTCATCTCAAGGAGGTGAAAAGGATCTTTCGATATCTGAAGGGATCTACCAATCTATGTCTCTGGTACCCCAGGATCTTCGAGTTTGACCTTCTCGCATACACAGATGCTGATTATACTGGGCACATTGTGGATCGAAAGAGTACATCGGGGATGGCGCAATTCATAGGACCGAGGCAGAGTATGTCGCGGCTGTAGCGTGTTGTTCCCAGGTACTTTGGCTAAGACAGCAATTGGTGGATTATGGTATGTCTCTTGGAACTACTAGCATTCGTTGTGATAACACTAGTGCAATAGACATCTCCAAAAACCCGGTTCATCATTCTCATACCAAACATATTGAGATTCGCCATCATTTTTTACGAGATAATGTTGATAACGGTTTGGTTAAGTTGGATCATTGCAGGACCGAAAACCAAGTGGCAGACATTTTCACCAAGGCATTGGACAGAAACCCCTTTGAGCATCTGAGGATACTCTTAGGCATGATCACCATGAACTATACAAGTCCCGGTCCTCTATTCCCCCAGTGCTTGGCTAGAATAATTCTTTGATCCAGGGGGAACAACACATATAAGTGATAAGTTTTCTTGATTCTGAGTGTTCATGATGATTTGCTTCTTTGGTGCGTCCGCTTTCACTTATGAGACATAATAATTTAAAGCATGAAAACCTCTTTCTTTGATCCCAAAATGACTAACTTGATCTTGTTATCCCATGTTATAAGCCGAAATGATAGTTAGTCATGAGACCGTCCTAAGCCTTGATCCAGGTAAACGTTTCCTATGAACTTAATTTCTTTGATACCTCTTCTTTATGGGATTTACTTATTTGTACCAATTTACTGACCTTGCTTGTGTGTGGCATAGTTGTTTTGGGATCAGTCAGGAAGGATCAGTAAGGTGGCCGATATGAGGATCAGTGAGAAATTGATGAGGATCAGTGGCAACGGTCAAAATTGGAGGAATTGCTTGGTACCGTTGGAAATTGAAAGAAACGGCTAGAAAAGAGCCGTTTGGGAGCTTTTAATGCGTCTCGGGTTTTGAATTTCGGACGAGACAGGGAGCCGTTGGTGAACTCTGTGGCCGTTGGGATCAATCTGTGGTTGGCCGAGATTTTTGAAGCCGTTGAGGTAAATTTCTATCCATATCTATCCATATCCTAACCCTTCCATAAATACTTGCCCAAATCCTCCCGAAAATCTCTTCACCCAAATCTTGCTAAGATCTTGCCATAACCAACTCTCTCGCCCTCTATAAACTCTCAAAGCTTCAACCTTTCCACAATCTCCCAAAACCCTAATTGTCTTCCCTCATTCTCAACTCTTCCAAAAAACCAAATCCATGGCCTCCCAAACCAAAGATGAACAGATAGCCTTCCTCCAGGCTCAAATTGCTGCTCTCTCTGCTCAAAAAGAGAGCGAATCCAAGTCGGGAAGGGCTACGGAAGCCCTGCCCATGACCTCTCTGGATTCCGTCGGCGACGGAATCCAGAGAGGTCATGGGCAGGGACAGGAAGGCGGCGGAACAGGAAGCCAACAGCCCCAACAGGGATCAGGCCAAGGTCCCGGCTGCGGAAGAGCAAAATCCAGAGGAAGAGGAGGAAGAAGAGGTTCCTCTGAAGCGAAAGACTCCTAAAAGGGGTCGAAAGGAGCTTGATCCGGATGTGGTGATAGTATCACCACCAGAGTCTCAAACAGGGGAATCCACCCCTAAGAAGCCCAGGAAAACAAAGCCGCTCCCTCCGACTCCGGCCTCCAGTGGTCGCCATACAAGGAGCAAAGCCAAATTGACGGCGGAGGACAAAGGCAAGTCCTTGGCTATAATTCCCGAAGCCCCCGCCGAAACCCACACTAAGCTTGATGAAGATCCCAAGGATAGCGGTGTTGAGGACCGCAAGATCGTTGCTCCCCTAATTGTCAATGAGGAGCTGCTCAAGGAGAATGATCTTGAGGAGTTATGGACCCTCATCAAATTCCAAGGCTTGGAGGGGCTCAGCACTGAAAAGGTACTTGTTGATCCCGATCTTGTCCGCTCCTTCTACTCCACCTTCTCTGCTGCCTCTACTCCGTTCTGTGTGATGGGCTCTGCACAGATCGGGAACAAGACTCTGGCTCTCACCAGTGCAGAGATTGAAGGCTGGCTCCAGCTCCCATCTGGAGGTATTGGTGTGCTCCCTGCTACCAGCACCTGGCCGGATGGCAAAGAAGAGATTCTGGAGAGAGTTTTTGGCAACTCTGAGGCCAAGCTTGCCACCGCTGAAATGTCTCTCCCAATCCGCATCGCCCATCAGTATCTGACAAAGGTGTTGGTCCCCCGCCAGGAGAAGAGGAACAATCCAACCATCGCTGACATCGTCTTGCTGGATCAGTTCCTGAGAAAGGAGAAGATAGACCTCCCCAAGCTCATTCTGCTACATATGCATAAGTGCTCCGGCAAGACCCACTCCTTACCATACCCAGGGATCGTGAAGAGGATCCTCCAGGAGAAGGGCCTTTACCAGCCCAAAGAGGAGGTGAGCTTTGGTTTTCCCTTAGCCAAGCACAACATTGTGCGGATGGCTCACATTGACAACCCTGACCCCAAGAATCTCAAATCTGCTGTGAAGGGGTCGGGATCAGTAAAGGGAAAGGAGCTCGGGCTAATACTTGCTGAGCTGACAAGAGTAAGGGAGCTTCTGGAATATCAGGTTGCTGTGCTCACTCATAGGGACCAACAGAGAGACGGGGCTGCTCCGCATGAAGAAGATACAGCTGATTCCCCGTCCAAGTCTTGAGTGATCCCCTCCACCCACCCTAGCCCATTATGATCCCTGTTTTGAGTGTTTTCTTTTGATGTTTTTTTATGTTTCTTATTATGACTGTCTCTGATCCCACTTTTTGTTTGCTCCCTGGCTATGTAATCCAAATTTATAAGTAATGAATGAACTTTCTTGGTTTCTGTTTACTTATGTGCTTAAGTGTTAAAATGTTCTATAAGGATCAAATTGAATTATTTGATGATGCCAAAAGGGGGAAGTTAGGAAAATTGCAGAGATGCGTCTGGTTCTTGGTACAGAAGGATCATCCATATGCTAAGGGGGAACTATGCTACTGGTAAGTAGGTTCGGCGAAGATCCTACTCAAGGGGAACTCTTGTACTTGTTGTTTGTCCATTCAATTTATGTTAAATTTTCCCAAGTGTTTGTCATCATCAAAAAGGGGGAAATTGTTGGGATGGTCTTGATCCCAATAATAGATCCCGTAAGGTTTTGATGATGATACAACACTTCAGAAAGATTTAATGTTGCTTGCTAGTGTTTCAGGATCATTCTAGGAGATATGAGCAAAGGAACACAAGCAGGAACAATCGTCATAAGGTGCCAAGGAAACAGAGTTAACGCTGAGACGCGGAGATTCCAGAGTGCACAAGCAAGGGATCAACGCGGAAGCAGGATACTATATTTGGCAAGAGTACCAACGCGCGAGCGCCTGCGAGGGATCTTACTATCTTTGGAAAGACGCGTTGATGGATGACGATTAAGGAGAGAATCAGATCTTTGGCTTGAAGATAATTCTCTTGTTAGGATAATATTGTTAGGAGAGATATTCTGTTTCTCTTAATAGGATTATTCTAGGGTAAATCCCGAGATATATTATAGGATAGAATCGGTTTCTAGCCTTTAGTATATATAGGGGTTTATGTACTTGCATTTGTTACGAATGCTGAGAGAGTCAATTGCTGAGTGTGATTGAGAGAAAGAACACACGAAGTACTCTAGGTCAAGTTGTGTACGAGAGCTAGAGGTGTGGGTCAAGTCTGTTGAGTCGAGTTACAAGTGTGTCCGACGCTGAGGGATCTAGATCTGGGTAGAAGGTTTTGTGTAGACCTTAAGATCAAGGATTCGCGTTTGTAAGTTCATGCTTGGTAATAACAAAAGGCTGGCTTGATTTAATCGCTTTGTGTGAACTATAATCTGTTTGAACTGCTTTCATATTCCGCTGCCCGGTTTGTTGATCCCTCTGGAGGATCAACATCCGTATACTAACACACGTAGATCCTACAAATCCCTAGCCATGTCGACCCAACAAGCATGGCACTCGGCCACCGACAACGTCGAATACACGATCCGCCTAACAACGAAGGCGCCAATGCCTTCACTCCCCACCGTCGTCCAACCATGCAAGCTGCTCGTAGCCAACTTCGGCGCCGACTCCGAGCCCTTCGAGATCCTCTGCTTCCACCCTCACATGGCCGACGCCTCGCTCTCCGAGTCCGACTACTACCACTTCCACCACCAACAGCTCACAACCGCCCTCACCCGCAAATTCCCCTTCCTCCTACGAGGCTGCGCCGAGACCGTCTCCGCCCATGTCACGGGCCTCCTCCGCTCGGCCAACGCCTCGCACCAATGCCACAGGGGGCGAGCTCTCGCCCGTCCACATGGTTGATGTCCAACTCCAGCCTTTGCCGGTCGTCTCGCGGGTTAAGCCCGCCACCAAGGAGTCCGTTCATGAGTTGGTTCTTGGTAAAGAGAGCGCGGTGGACGAGTCTTTTGAGGGCGTAGATTGTGCCATTTGCACCGAAGAGATCGAGACCCGACGTAGCTCCCTTTCCATGCCTTGCTCGCACGTCTTTCACCAGCTTTGCCTTGTTCGGTGGCTCCACACTAAACATATTTGCCCTCTTTGCCGCTATGAGTTGCCTTACAAAGATTGATTGTTCGGTGACCCTTTTTGGTATATGTAAATGTATAGTGTTTCTTCAGCTTCAAATATGTCTAAGCAATCCGACGTGATGATCTAGGTTTTCCTTTCAACTAAAAGGTAGCCTAATTTTGGCTTGTTCGAGCTAGTAGCTCTGCAATCAAAAAAAAATATGTCTAATCAATCTGGATAGACAGGTCTTGTCAACTCTTTTATGGTAGAATTTGTTTTTAACTCTTTTAAAACTTGCATTAGAAGCCACTATCAATGACAATGACCACTGATCATTGCTGGTCACATTTGCTATTAATATCAAGTTAACAACTAGCAACTTTATTTCTTTCTAGAACAGCATACCACTTCAAACTTCATTTCACATTGGGAAATCTGGAATCAAAATGGAAGTAGAAAGGCAAAAAGTTGAATCAAAACATACCTAACTGATCTTTTTTGAGCTTAATATCTAGCATTCAGAAATGGGAAATTCTGTCTCAATTGAATAATGTCCCTACATTCTGATAAAATCTACTTGACCTACTACCTTCACTAATTCTTCTACTGCCTCTTCTTGTTTCTCTCTGTCTGCCCACGTTTCCATTCAAAGGTTCCTCCAAAATGGTGGACAGCCCTGCATAAAAAGGGGCCAAACACACAAATTATTACCAAATACAAGAAACCAACAACTCACATTATTAAAAAAATTCAAAACCAACCTGAAATGTAGTTCCTCTCTAGCTTTGCAACTCTGCTATCATCTTCACACTCATTTTCACTGTCCACATCATAAACTTTCCTCACAGAAGACTTCACCTCAGCACTTCTGAAAAGCCAAGTAGCCTCCATTTGCTTGCTGATCATCTGTGCAGCATAATGCGGTATCTTCACGTACTTATCCGGTTTCAGCTTCATACAACAATTCACAAACATCACACAATCCAAAAAGCTCTCCCTAGCCAACCCTTTCATATCATAAGCCTGTGATCTCCTCCATAAACTCTTACCATGAGAGTTAACCGGTTTGTTCAGGCAAAGAGCTCTTGTTGTGTCACGAATCACTCCATCTAAGTCTCTCATCAACAAATGACACTGAGCTCTATTGCTATAAAGCACAACTCTTTCCTTCCTCATCTTCAAAGGACACAACTCCAATCCTTCAGAATACTTGACCAATGCTTCCTCAATCTCCCCTGACCAAAATGAGTCATTCCCTTGCTTCTTGACCAAGTCAACCGCCGCCTTTCGCTCCTCAATCTTTTCTCTAGACATCATCTTCTCTTGCCTTCTTCTGTCCAAGAAAGTCAATACCTGCTCCAATGCTTCTTCAGCCTTCTTGCTAATCTTTGAGTTGAACTTTTTATGGTCAGAGACAATTATATTAATGATCGCCTCGCCTACATTTGATCTTTCTCCAAGGCCTTTTAACTCTATCAAATCAGAGAGAGGCGAAATCGCTTTATCAAAGACTTTTGGTCTTGTTTGTGGTTCTTTGAGAAGTAAAAGCAGACAATCAATTCCAATATACTGCCAATCATCAGATGATCTAGAGAGATTAGTTAAACTCTCTATAACATCACTTACCTCTGAAATCCTTCTTCTGCCTAGCTTACTGTAACAAAGAATCCTAATCAAGCCGAATCCAGCCGGAGATATGACGTTCACTAATCCACCCCACATCCCACACAAATCCTTCAAAAATCCCTGCCTACTACAAATGAGATCTACACATCTCCTTTTGTAGGCAAAGCAATTCAAAAGATAAAGTGACCAACATTGAAGTTGGCTTGCCCATTCCTCAGCTTTCTTGTTTTCCATTTCTTTCCCACCAACTCCTCTTGTGAGAAGATCACAATGATAGTTTATCCTCCTCCTTCTATCTTTAACTGCCACAAACAAGTTGTACACAGCATCAAGACAACAACTGGACAAATCCATAGCTAGCTTAACTACCTCATCCTCGTATTCCGCTAAGGCTTCAAAGGTGGTTTCGTAGCTTGCTATATGACCGAGCGCTCTAACCGCCACCCGTTGCTCAACCCAACTGATTTTCCCTCTCAAAAGCTCCATAAGCGGGAAAAGAACACCGCCTTCGACAGCTCTTTGGGCAAACTCCGGTTTGTTCATGGTGTATGAGCCTATGACATGAGCTGCATAGTAAGGAATGTATATGTTTTGGTCTCTAAGAAGCCAGCCTCTATCTTTGACTCCTTTTGTTATGAGACTTGCCATGCACTCGAAAACGCCGAGAGAAGGGAACTCGGGATCGTCTGGGTATTTCATGGCTAGGTTCCATATCCCACTGAGCACATTGACATGATCATGGGTTTTGGATAGGGGAAAGTCATGGAGGAAGAGGGAGATTTTGGCTCTTCTGATGGAGGATTTGGGCTCCTTTAAAATGCAGAAGAAGCAAGGAGATTTAGTGCATGTTGTGTTTGTACATTGGCTGATGCTAGTGCTTGTGGTGCTGGTGGGACTCATATGGAAATCCATGTCTGAGTAGAAAGGATTCATAATTAGGGTTTTCAGGTGGTAATGGGATATAATATAAAGATCTGAAATAGAAGTGGAAAGTTAGGCAGAGGATTTTGTATCGTAGTGGCACAAAGAACATTTCTTTTCAATGGTAAAGAAGTTGCAGCCCTGAAGCATGTAATTTTTTTAAGTAGGAGGTGCCTTTTTGAACAGGGCTAATCCTAGTTTAGAAATTAATTAGTGGCTTAGTGGGCTAATTATTATTTAGCGGGTACATCAGCACACAAAGTTGGACTAATGTGGTACGTAACTAAGCATGCAAGGACGCTGAGAAACCGGACTTGTGCCAGAACACTAATTTTGGCTGCCCCTTTTTCATCTTAATCAGAAATGATATTGCATAAGACATACTGAACATTTGAGGTAAAAATTGAAGAATGTATGGAGTTCAGAATGTTCAGCTAGTTTCTATACATGTTGTGTGATTTTGAACTTCTCTATGGTATAAGAGAGCTTGAATTTCAATGCTCTAATCATACTGTCTGGAATCTGTTTCCTTAACTTTTCATTTGTCAAAAGGCCTAATGCCCTCTCTACTAGCTAAAAGCAAGTTTAAAGTAACCTATATTGGCATGTTTTTCAACTTACTGAAGACTAACAATTCCAACTTATATTAACGTCTAGTTTTTGTATTGGTTTGCAGTAAAAACAAATCTACATTCTGTACTTGTGCTATGTTGCAAATTGCACATGAGATATTAAAGAAACCCAGAAAAGGAAAACTGAGAATCATTAAACATTTAAACAAGTGTGCTGATTAAGTGGATTAAGGGACCACAGTATGGGATTAAGGATGTGGAGAAGTGGTCCCTTCATCTGTGTATGCAAATAACACAAGCAAACTTACTCAAAAGTGAGGAGATTCCCACCAAATATGCAGCTATTACATGAATGTACCATATAAGTAATATAACACAGGCCGAAAAGCATGCTTTGCCTACTTGTTAATTCATCATCATTCCTTAGAGAGATCCACTGTTAAAGGCCATAGTTGTACTTGTATCTTAAAGGAGTGGTCCTCATGCTTCTTTTACGCGAAGGATACTGTATTTTGGTTGGTATAGAGGTGTGTGCATAGGACTGCTTTCTTATACGGCCGCGTGGAAGCTAACTCGTATCGGTTTTATAACATACTATCATGATTTGAAGATCTTATCTGGGAATCAATCATTCTAGAGAGCACCAGCCTACTACAAAACATAGGTTTGTTCTTTGATGTTTCCTCAATTGCTCTCATATTCATCCCCTAGCTGAGTTTTTTTTCTAGTTCTGTCTCCTTTCAACTTTCTATGGTGAATGCATCGTATCTGTCATATTATAACCTGTAATCGTACAATCGCTATTCTACTGACAATAGGGTTAGGCTCCGTTCGGCATGTTTTTAAAGCTAGCTGGAGCCTTTTTTTTAGGGTTTTCAGCTAAAAATTCACACTCTAGGGAAGGGTAGATTCTTAAAACGCTAGCTGAAAAGTTATGAAAAAACTGAAGCTAGCTGAAAAGCTAGATATGCCGAATAGAGCCTAAGAATCATGGTTAAACATTAACTCAGATTTGTTGTATTGAAGATTTTTCATAGGGCCTGTTTTTATTTTCCAATGGTAGTTTCTAAATGCAGGATTCACTCATATCTTATACCTAAGGACATATGCTAGATGATTAATCTTACAAAACATGACCCATATCCCCATCTGGGAAGTTTAAAGCACCATGATCTTGAATGTGAGTTACCAAGACATTAGGATGTGATTGGTGCAAAGACATGACATACCAGTGTGATGAAAACCAGGTTTCAAGATTGATAATTTACCTGCAGTTAGAAACTTAGAAGTTAGAACTCAGAAGCAAGAATGGCATGATGTTGTTTCAGGAATTGGGCTGGGCCTGAGAGACTGTAAAACATGAGCCCATAGAAGACATCAAAAGCCCAACTGACAGTAAAATCCAAAATGGGTTTTCTCTGTTGGCAATCCTCTGGATAGAAGCCCACACAACGGTCAAGCATCTTTCTTTAATTTTAATTTTTTCTGTAGGAATATGCAGTAATAATATAAAAAGCAAAGGCATTGTAGCTTTTTGACTCTGACCACTTTAACTTTTAAATCTGAATTGGCGTGGTCGGGTAAAGAGACCACGAGCATACAAGAGTAAATGGAAAGTAAAAGCATTACACATGGGCAAAAAAGAAAAGGTTCCTTTGCCATATCCTTATCAGTTTACTCTTCATTCTTCATGCATATATAGCAAATCTGCAAATGGCAAATGAATCTTGTGGGAGTTCACTCATCCACATGTTCTTTTTGTGTAGCCAAAACTTTTCCAGTAGGATAATGGCTGGCTTATACAGAAAGCATGTCTGCAAAATCATCTTTCACAAAATTTGAGCTTGCTTTTTGTCACAGTGTAAATGAACAAACTGGTACATTATGTGTGTGAAAGTTCTCAAGAAGTTAATGTCACACAGTTCAATTTTTTTTGCTACCCTGTAAGACCCACCAGATTGCAAGAACATGGAAGGAGAAGAAGGGTGCAAAAATGGAAAACAACTGTGAACATGAAGGCAATGAATGCAGAAACATGAGTTAGACAGATGAAATATGATTGGTGTGTGCAAATCAGAATGGGGGCTCGCTCAATAAATGAGCCAACCTAATGAATACCTCATTGATCAGTAGCTTTCAGTGGCCACTCATTAGAATGGGGTGATCAAGATTCAGAAAACAATCACACATGCATTTCAAAGATAACTTACAATTTCAAAGGCATTCTGTTGCTGAATGCCTCCACAAAGATAATAGAAGTTCAACCAAAAGACGATAGATCTCTTCGGTTTCAAAAATTACACAAGACACGAGATAATTCCTTCTACACCTATGCAGGGAAGGTTAACTAAAAAAACTGTTAGAAATGTGAAAACTGAAAAAGTGAAACCTTCCCTTTTGTGAATCACTATGCTCTATTTACATAATTCCAGTAAGACTAGGATCCAATGGCATGGGCAATCCCTGATGAGAAAAAGATGACTAAAAACGAAATTTCCCAGCAGAAACTACTTAAATTACTAAGCTACTCAGCTAACCTGTGTAATAATGCAATTGCCCATATCCTCAAACGTGCATATCATCCATTTGCCAAGTCAAGTTGTTCAGTTTGTAAGCAGCTGCCTTAGCTGCAACACTCTTCACCCGTCCACCCTGAGAAAGCTCGCGTGGATCACCACCAGGGCCGTATCTCAACTCAGCAGGCGGGATGAAGCAGTCCATTGAGAGACCCGGGACATTAAAGGCGACTTCCTCGATAGTCCATGCTTCTTCCATCCTCGTCTTAGTGTGGCTCATTGCTGTTTCCCCAAACCTAAATAGGGTCACAACTGAACGGCCTGAGTGAGCAATCATGATGCCTTCAACAGGGCGGTAGTCGTCTAAATAAGAGTTTATCGTGGTTTCCCAGTACACCGCGTCTCCTCCGTTTGTCTGGATTCGGGTCAGATGGGAATCCTCTAGTACCACGAGGAAACCTGTTTTCTGGCTGAAATAGCCGAATAGAACATGCCTTATGATTTCAGCTGGACCTTCACTTCTGGCCTTTAGCGTCTGTGGGTCAGCACAGAGCTTGAGAATGAAACAATCCTCTCCATTGATGTTTTTTTCTCCAATGCATCTTGCATTTGTAAACATACTTGCAGTTGTCTTTGGGTCAAGTCCCTGGAGCACAAAGATAAGAGAAGTACAGCTCAATTATAAGCACCCAACAATGTCCAAATCTCACGAAACTGGATTTCGCTAGATCTGGTTCCATTTCTGTCACTTCAACACCTCTAATCTTCAGTCCAACACTACGATAAAACTAAAAGAAAACCAGACAGTGAAGATTTAAACTGCAAACAAGTTTACCTGAAGCACACGACGTAAGGGCCTAACCGGGCCTTTGGCAGCATGCGCGCCAAGCCAAGGAGTGTGCCTCCAAACAAGCTTCCCATTAGACCCAGCATGGACTTTGCTACCACCAAGTGCAAGCTCAACATACCACATGTCAGGGTTCATCTGCCATAGCACAAACCCACCGGACTCTGCAGCCTTGGAGGAGCTCCGGTTCTTTATGACCTTGTCGGGTGTTTCAACATCAGAAGCCAGCATCTTCAGCTTCCCCATTGCATAAGCATTGTGGATAGTGCTCTGGAGCCTTGTCCCTCCACATGCAGCCATGTACTGCTGCAATATGTACTGGGCAGACGACGTTTCCTGCATTCGGTTTTCACCCATTAGGCGAGATCCAGATATGAATACAACTCAACTCAACACACTTATCAGTTAACATAAGCACTTGGCAAATCTTCATTAATGTAATGTTGACATACAGAAATTGCATAATTGCCAGTTGGAAAGAATAAATCAATGGCTCTAAGAACTTAAGAAGGTGACATGCAGAGACTTCAATCAAGTCAACTAGAAACCGAATTCAACAGGCATCACCCCCTAAACCCCACAATGGGAATGGAATCATCTTGCATTGAACAAGAAATTGAGTCCCTAAAGCTAAAACTTGTGCTTAACAACAAGTGCACACAATAAACACCCACTAGCTTCCATTTGAAGCAATAGACAACTGAACTGACTCTCAACCACCACCATACTCAACAACAAACAACCTAAAACAGTAAAACCCTTTTCCGAGCAGAACCTGAAAAAATTAAATAAAATAAAAAAAGAAATTAGAGAAAGGAAGAGAGGGGGGCTAACAATGGGAGTGTCCTTGATACTGAGATGAGGCAGCGGATCGTTGGCGCTAACGTGCACGGGAGCAAGCGGCGCACCCAAGACACCGAGCAAAAGCCTGAGATCGGAGCGCCTACAAGCGGCGGAAGAAGAGGCGGAGGAAACGGACGGATTCCGCTTCATCCAGTGGGCCCAGCCGCCTCCCCCGCCCTCCGGCCCGGACTCGCCGGAGCCGCCTTGCTCCGGCCCCTCCCTGAGCGGCGAGAGGGCCTCCGGCGGCCTCAAACTCCCCGATCTGGCTATCAGGACCTCGGGGATCGCGACCTGGTGGCTTTTCCGGCGCCGGATCAGCGACGTCATCGGAGAGCGGCTCCTCGCCGGACTCGCCGACCTGGACCGGGATTTCCCCGGCGAAAGGCCCCGGACGACCTCGTCTTTCAGAGATGAGAAGAACCCTTGCTTTCGCTCCATGGCTAGAAAGTGAGAAAGAAGAGTCCAAAGAGGGATTTGAAAAAAATGGAAGTGGTTTGGAGCGAGGATGAGAGATTGCTAAAACGACATGGCAGTGGCTTCTGAGTTCTGAGCAGGTTTTGATGTTTGATTTTTGTTTTGGAAGGGGGGAGCGAAAGCGACGGCGGAGAGAGAGAAATATCAGACCAGATAGACCCGGACCCGACCCGACCCGACCCGAAAATCGCTCGAAGATGAAGAGAAAGAAGTGAATTGACTAATTGAGAGCTGAGCAGAAGAAGTGAAAGGTTGAAGAAGACGATAGAGTTGAGGAGATTGAAGTAGGGGTTTTCAGGGAATGCCGTTTTCGAGAAGGAACGTGAATTTCCTTTTTTTTTTTAATAAATATAAAGAGCCTTGTGGGTTTTTATTTTACTCCCTTCGTCCCTATATGTATGTCCATAAAGCACATTTTCGCGTAAATTAAGAAAATGTGTAAGAGGTATTTGGTGGAGTAATATGAATGGTTGAAATGAAGAAAGTGAAGATGGGTTAATTTTTCGCACATTTTCGCATAAAGCACTTTTTTTTAATTTTTTTGAATAAACATATTGGTGAGTTGGGTGTGAGCGGAAAGGAAAGGGGAGACAGAGGATTGGTGGGAAAGGAAAAGCAGAGAACCAGAAACCCAACTGAGAAAGGGGGGTAAAGACGACGTCGTTTTGTGGTCTATGGTTTGAAAGGTTATGGGGGCTGGGTAGTATCCGGGGCTAAATTTGGCTAAACGATGTAATGTGAATAACGCGGCTCTGCATGTGGGTCGTGCTATTTACAGATAAGGAAGGGAATCTAATTTTCTTTTTTTTCTCTCTCGATGGAATTTGATTTGATTTGATTTGTCCGGAAATGTATAAAATCCTAAAGTATTTGTATGTGATGAGTGCAGTCTTTGTGCAAGTGTTTCAAACTAACCGCTCTTCTTGAATCTTAGACTATACCACATGAAGATCGAGAGTGATGTTAAGTTCGGCTACGGGTAGTCGAAGGTGTTCATGTTGACGGCATTTCAGCTACATCGTCATCAACACCATCGACGTTGTGGAGAATACTGTTAGCTAGTATTAGTTGTTTTTAGTTAAAAGCCTGCGTGCTTTATTAGCTAGCTAGTTAGTTGTGTAGAGTATAAAACAAGACAGCTGTATTTCATTTTAGTCAGTTGAGAATATTCCAGAAACAGTTCATTTACTCTCTCTCAAATGGCGATCACCTAGTTCTACCAATTCCTTCCAATTCTCTCTTCCACAATTCGATTCTCAACTTTTGATATGGTATAAGAGCCTCGAACTTTCAGTTCGGCTTGACTGATCTTCTTTTTCCTGCAATTGCTGAGCTAATTGAGCCGGTTGCGAGCGATTTGCTCCAATAGCCAGATTCCGCGAATTCTTGTTGAGGAATTTGTTTTCAGTACAATTCATTCAAACTGAAGATCCTTAGCTCACACGATTTTGATTCTTCAACTCAAATGTCTCGTCAAAGGCGTATGGCTGACGATCTAGAGGATACAGCTGCGAGTGGTGGATTGACAAAGGCTGCTTCTCAAACAGCAAGTAACTACTCGGATCCTCTATTCCTGTCTAATTCCGATCATCCAGGGAATGCTATTGTGGTTCTTCGCTTTAATGGAACCAATTTTCAGAGTTGGAGCAAGTCAATTAAGATAGCTCTAGGTTCTAAGATGAAGTTAGGTTTTATTACTGGTGGAACTCGAAAGCCTGATGATGATCATGAAGATTATCAGCGCTGGAAAAGGTGTGACTATATGGTGCTTAGCTGGATTTTGAATTCGATGACCAGTGAAATTGTAGAGCATTTTGTTTATGCTCAATCCTCTAAGGAACTATGGGATGAAATTGTTGAAAGATTTGAGGAATCTAGTGCTCCTTTACTCTATCAGTTGTAGAAAGAGCTTAGCCAGATTAGGCAAGACAATCTCTGTGTTGCAACTTACTACAGCAAGCTTAAGAAGGTTTGGGAAGAAATTTTGATGGTTGAAGGAGTTCCAGTTTGTTCATGTGGAGCTCTTGAAAAGTGCACTTGTGTTCTGCTTAAGAGGATGCATGCATGAACGAGAGACAACTACAAAGATTATGCAGTTTCTCATGGGATTATCAGATGCATATGAGACTACTAGGAGCTCTATCCTAGCTATGGATCCTTTGCCAACACTTAATAAGGTGTTTCAGATGGTGCAAAGAGTAGAGAAACAGAAAGAGATCACAGGTTCTTTGAATCCTGAAAGGAATGCTTTGGCAGTCAATCGACAAGGCAACAGGAACTTCAGTAACTATCCCAGGAATAATGGCAATTCAAGCAATTATTCTGGAAATGGTCAGCCTCCTAATAACAACAGAAATGCAGGAAATGGTTTTTCAGGACCTGGTTATGGCAATAAGGATTTTGGAGGAAATCAGAATTATTCCAAGAGAGATTCAGTTAATGGCAAGAGGCCACGAGATGATAGAATGTGTGATCATTGTCATGAAAGAGGTCATGTTCATGAGTCTTGCTTCAAACTTGTTGGTTATCCTGATTGGTGGAAGGGGCCAAAAGAGCAAGCTATAGATAGAATGGCAGCTAATGTCAAGCAAAAGGAAGTTATGGATAACTCTCCTCTTGACATTAGGCATGCTGAAAAGCCTGATGCAACACTTGTGAATGCTGTTTTTGCTGAAGTTCTTAAGATGATGAAAGGCAATCCTCATGGTGAAGGTACATCTGCAGGTGGTCCATATGGTTCCATCAATTTTGTAGGTAACTTGAGTACCTTATTACATGTCAATAATACTAGTCATCTTGATCAAACCTGGATAGTTGATTCAGGTGCTACAGATCATATTTCTTTTAATCGAGAGTTATTTTCTGAATTGCAACCTTTAGCCAAACCAATATTGATTGGTTTACCAGATGGTTCAGTTCAACAGGTTGAGTTTGTTGGTACAGTTTTGTTGACTCCTACTCTAAAGCTGAGAGATGTTTTATATCTTTCATCTTTTAGACATAATTTGCTCTCAATTCCTAAGCTGCTGGCAATACAGAATATGGTATTTGTCTTCTTTGCTCATGAGTTTGTTCTACAGGACCATTCAACTAAGGCAGTGCTTGCAAAAGGTTATAAAGAAAGGGGATTATACAGGCTTCAAATTGATGGAGACAAGTCAGTTCCTGGATCTTTTGTGGATGTTTCACACTTGTTAAATAGTTTGTCTGCTTCTAATAAAGAGTTTAAAACTCATTCTGTTTGTAAAGTGCATGATGATATTGAGTTGATGCACTCTCGTTTAGGACATGCTTCTATTTCTAAGCTGAGACACATGGCTGATTGTGGTTGTTCTCATGCTACTGCTTTTGATTGTACTGCTTGTGCTATGTCCAAGCATCATAAGTTACCCTTTTCTCACAGTACTTCTTATGCTAAAACCTTGTTTGAATTGGTGAATATGGATTTGTGGGGTCCTTATAAGTCTCCTTCTTTGTGTGGAGCTCGTTATTTTCTTACTATACTTGATGATCATTCCAGAAATACATGGACTTTCTGTTAAATAGCAAAGAACAAGTTGGGAGAATTTTTGTTGATTTTGTTGCTTATGTTGAGAACCAGTTTAAGACTACTATTAAGGTTCTTAGAACAGATAATGGCACTGAATTTGTCAATTCCTTTATGAGGGAATTTCTTGCTAAGAAAGGTATTGTTCATGAGAGATCAGCTCCTGGTGTTCTTGAGCAGAATGGGCGTGTTGAACGCAAGCATAGACATCTAGTTGAAACTGCTAGAGCAATGAGATTACATGCTTCCTTACCTATTCATTTTTGGGGAGAGTGTATTCTTGCAGCCACACACTTGATTAATCTTCTTCCTTCTTCTGTTCTGCGTTGGAGAACTCCAATTGAAGTATTGCATCATAAGCCTCCTACTTATGATCATCTCAGAGTTATAGGTTGTCACTGTTTTGCTCTTATTCCCAAGTCTCATCGATCTAAGTTTGATGCTACTTCTCAAGAGTGTGTTTTGCTGGGATATCCACCAGGCCAAAAGGCTTATAAGGTTTATCATCTAGCTTCTAAGAAAATTCATGTTGCTAGACATGTTATTTTTAGAGAGCATGTTTTTCCTTTTCACAAGCTCTCTGTTGCACCTGTTGCTTCTTCTGTTCCAGCATTTGTTCCTTTCCAACAGAATGATGATGATGATGAGATACCTGTGACAGTACCAGTGATACAGTCCTCTCCTTCTCATGTTGATTCTTCTCCTGGACTCAAATCTCCTTCACCTTTTGTTCTTGATTCTCCATCTGTCAGTGAGCTTCCATCTTCTATTCTAGGGCATGATCCTATTATGTCTAGTGATACAGTAGGTTTTTCTCCATCTATATCACCTTCTCTTCCTTCTGATATACAGAATACCAGACCTGCTCGAGCTATTAAACCTCCAGCTCATCTCAAAGATTTTGTTTGTTCTAATTTGCCTAAAAGGACTACTTCCAGAACATCTCTTTCTCAAGTGTTTACAGCTCAAGATTTGCAGCATTATTCAGCTGATTTTGTGCATTCTTTCTTTAATGTTCTGTCTATCACTGAGCCTACCTCTTACAAGCAAGCTGCTCAAGATCCTGCTTGGGTTGAAGCTATGCAAAAGGAGCTTCATGCTTTAGAAATTAATGATACATGGGAGCTTACTTATCAATTCCTCCAGGTAAGCATACTATAGGCTCTAAATGGGTTTACAGAGTTAAGTATAAGCCCACTGGTGAAGTTGATAGACTTAAAGCTCGATTGGTAGCTAAAGGCTTTACTCAAGTCAAAGATAAAGACTACAAGGCCACTTTTTCTCCAGTTGCAAAATTCTCTACTGTTAGAGTTCTCCTTGCTTTAGCTGCAGCCAAATCTTGGCCTTTCCATCAACTGGATATAAACAATGCATTTTTGCATGGTTTTCTTGATGAAGAGGTCTATATGCAACCTCCTTTAGGCTATTCTGTTGCACATCCCGGTCAGGTCTGTCGTCTCAAAAGGTCTTTATATGGACTCAAACATGTTAGTAGACAATGGAACATAGAGCTTACTAAGCATCTTGTGTCTCTTGGATTTGTACAGTCTAAGAATGATTATTCCTTATTCATTAGGAAGAGTGCTACTACCATCACTGTAGCCCTCACTTATGTTGATGATTTGTTGATTTCTGGTGATGATCCTTCCTTCATTGCCTTTACTAAGGCTTCTCTGGATAAGGCCTTTACTATCAAGGACATTGGTCTTGCTAGATACTTCCTTGGCATGGAAATTTCAAGATCTTCCTCTGGAATTTTGCTGAATCAAAGGAAATATGTTGTTGATTTGCTCACTGATGCAAACATGATTAATTGTAAGTCCTCTGCTTTTCCTATGCAAAGAGGTTTGCATTTATCTCCTGATATTGGTACTCCCCTTGAAGATCCAGAATCTTATAGGCGTCTGGTTGGTAAGCTATTATATCTTACATTGACCAGGCCTGATATTGCTTATACTGTGCAACAGCTAAGTCAGTTTCTTGCTACTCCTCGAGAACCTCATATGCAGGCAGCTTTGTATCTCTTAAGATATCGCAAGGGTTCTCTTCATCATGCCTTGTTCTATCCTTCTAATTCTGCGCTAAAGCTTGTTGCTTACAGTGATGCTGGCTGGGGTAGTTGTCCATTTTCTAGACGCTCCCTTACTGGTTATTGTATCTTTCTGGGTGATTCCTTTAGTGTCATGGAAGACTAAGAAGCAGAAAACCATCTCTAAGTCTAGCACAGAGAGTGAGTATAGAAGCATGTCAGCCACATCTAGTGAGATTGTTTGGCTAGCAGGTTTATTGACAGATCTTGGTGTACAAGTTCTAGTACCTATACCTCTTTGTTGTGATAACAAGGCAGCACAACACCTTGCAGCTAGTCCAGTTTTTCACGAGAGAACTAAGCATTTGGACCTTGATTGTCACTTTGTTAGGGATATGGTGACCAAAGGTTTTCTGGCTACCACTCATGTGCCTTCTCATTTGCAGTTAGCTGATTTGATGACTAAGCCCTTAGGGGCACACCAACATTCTTTTCTTTCCCGCAAGCTAGGACTTGTTTCTGATGCCCCAAGTCTAGCTTGAGGGGGGGATGTGGAGAATACTGTTAGCTAGTATTAGTTGTTTTTAGTTAAAAGCCTGCGTGCTTTATTAGCTAGCTAGTTAGTTGTGTGGAGTATAAAACAAGACAGCTGTATTTCATTTTAGTCAGTTGAGAATATTCCAGAAACAGTTCATTTGCTCTCTCTCAAATGGCGATCACCTAGTTCTACCAATTCCTTCCAATTCTCTCTTCCACAATTCGATTCTCAACTTTTGATAGACGCATTGAGTCCCCTGCTCTGCATGGTTTTTTTTGTCTAATTTCATTTCAATCACCTTATGCAACCAAATATCGAACCTCCCACTTAATGGCGTTTTTTTTTTCTAGAATTTCAACTTCAACACATGTCCGCGCATTAGCGAACACAGACTAAATGACAATTTTATTATCGATAACACCATATATGTTATTGCATCTAGGAGATTATCCATAGCGGAAGTTATGATTTTTCTTCAAAGATTCGTGACAAGAAAATTACACCATATTTTTCGAGAGGACAAACCCCATCCACATTCCAACCGATCGACCAACCATCAATGATCTCAGAGATCTCATCCGGCTAGATGTCACATAATGAACAGTGTTGAGTCTATTTTTCTAATTCCTTAATTTCCTTATTAGCATAGTTATGTGGTGTGATCCATTTTGTAGGTGAAATTTGGATGAGATGTCTTTAAAGTAGGTGCATGCTTGTGTTTTGGGCAATTTGATCAAGTTGGGTGTCCATGGTTTTGTATTTTCGGTTTGAGAATTAAAATCTTTGGATAAACATATACACTTAGCTTTACCTTTTATGCAAATAGTATATGTTTTCTACAAAGAAGGTTATGTACTATAGGCAACCGTAAATGATAAGATAAATATAGTAAATGAACACCAAATCATTCAGACAAGGGGAAAGTGATTTTGGCTTGTAAGGAAGAATTAAATGACCAATTTGTGGTATCATGATTTGAGCATCACATACATGGTGCTGTTGATTACGAGTACAAAAAAAATGGGTATTATTTTTTATGGTAAAATATATATAGTATGATCTATACTATATAGTACTTGATAAAAAGAATGGACCTAATTAAGTGGAATGGTCTTCTTCTTGCCAGCAACAATGGCCACACCTTTTCAGCGCCATACCAATGTCGTCTTCTTAGTTGATATATGGTATGATGATCATGATATTAGGCTTTTAGATGAAAGTTTTTTTTTTCTAATAAGTTAAGGATTAGGGTCTACAACATCAACTAGAAATGAGAACTGGTTAGATCTGAGAAAAAGGGCAAACCATCGCTCCGGAAATTCGAAGCTTATGAACTGAACCATGACGTCTCAACAACCGAGCGGATGCGCCTTGCGCTTTAGATCAAAGTTTTATTGTTTCATTTATAGTATTTGTTTGCCAAAAAAGGAGGAAAAGAAGGGAAAAAAGTTATTAGTTTGGGCCTAGTGTGAATTGTATCATGGTGTATCAGGCTGTCGTTGAAAACCAATTGCACTAAATTCATGCATATATTCTCCAAATCCAAGATCTTATATGGATGAAGACCAAGATTTCTTCTAACTTCATCACTTTCTTCTAGCTATAGCTCCATGTTCACAAATGAAGATTGAAGTTTGAATTAAAATTAGAAACAAAGCAAAACATGTAAACATGGCTAGCGCATAGGGTATCAAAATAAACTATAAGCTAGTCTAAAAGACTCTTAAGTCTAGCTACGCAAACATCCCATGTTATCCTGATTTCCAAGGCTCTGTTTTTACTAAACAAAACTATAGAGAGCTAATGATTTAGACTTGGGTAATTATAGATTTCAGATCCACCTTAGGTTGTTTAAATAGTTCTTTTGTTCTTATTCCTTTGTATTTTATATGAAGTAATTTTTAAAAAAAAATTATCTATAGGAAAAGTAACGAAAAGTTAGCTAGAATAAGAAACGAAGATTTTGGATGCATGAAAAAATGGCGCAAATCTTTTCAAACCTTAATAGGAAAAGTTAGCTGGAATAAAAATCTTGCAAGATAGCAATAATTTAAACTGAAATGTTGAAATGTTGTGTTGTTCTAGTTTCAATCTGAAATTTAAACTTCTCATGTGTATGTGTGGGTGTTGTTGGGTGTGATCAATAATTTAACTTCTTGTCAAGGTTGGTCAACTCTGATTTATTGGTTAAGTAAGAGGTTTAAATTTTGAATAAACATTACTTTATACACCATAAATATTCAACCTAGGGTGTGCATTATATATTGGACCCACTTAATGGGTTGGGTTTGGTGTATCCTAGCTTTATCATACTTTGACTACGGAGCTTAATCCTTATCATCACTAATACTCCTACTAATCAAACAATCTGCATGTTCATTTTTTTTTTCTAAAGTATACAAATAAAAATGCAATTCCGAGCTAGAACACACATATGGAAATGTTAGGGAAAAAGCAAGAAAATAAGAATGTGTGGAAATTGTAAGAAAAATACAAAGACAAAACGGGGCCCGTTGAAGCCCAAGAGGGCCCAATTGAGGCGCAAATCACGGCACCATCGTCCACCTTCAACCACCATACCTAGACCCGGCAAAATCTGACCCGACCCGAAAAACCGACCCGACCCGCCCGAAATTGTCTGGGTCATAACCCGGAAAAGTAAACCCGAAACCCGATTTTACCCGAACCCGATGACCCGGGAAATTTCTGGGTCAAACCCGTTTGGTTTTGGTTAACCCATTGGGTCGAGCGAAAAACGGGAATGGTGAAAAAAATTCACACATTGTTGGGTTCGATTGTAATGATTTGTCTTCCTCTCGTCATTAGCCGAACTCAAATCCAATTGATTGATTAAAAGATGATTCTTTATAAAGAAAATCAACTCGAGTAATTGATTTTGAACATGAAATATACCAATTGATTAAAGATGTACTAAGTTAGTGTCTCTTAAATTGATGTATACTTCTCAAGGTTTGAATGTTTTTTTGCTTTGTTGAACTAGAATCTAAGTTCTGAATTGATTTGTAAAGTTGTTCTAGGTTACATAATGTTTATAGTTTTATCAAAGTTAAAATATGTAAATGATGAGAAATATTATACTTTTAAAATATGTAAATTACAAGCTTCTTCTTCTAGTATGATATATGCATACAAGAACTCTAGGATTTAAGTTTTCATACAAATTACTTTTTATCTAATGTGTTTGTTTTTTTTTCTTCATAATCAATTTTGAATTTCTAGGATTTGAGCTTTAAGGTTAATCATTTCTTATTGAAATTCTTTTAGAAAACACCATGAATGTGAAATTGAAACTTGTTTTTGTTGTCTTTGTGTTACTCATCCCACTTAGTCTAGCACATGATTGATTACAAAAATCTTGTTAAAATAGGTAGATATGACGTTATGATTAATAATTTGTAATAGTGAGTACAAAGACGAAGTGTAACTCTTGTAAAATCTAAATCCTTACATATAGGTGTCAATTAAATTATATTAACTTTATAAGTAAATAAGAGAGTTATAAATTAATATCAACAAAAAAAATAATAGATAAATTTGAAAAATTAGGTTCTTTAACCCGTTGGGTTGACCCGAACCCGCAACAAACCCGTAGTGACCCGACCCGTTTGGACCCGTTAAAATTATGACCCGAAATGACCCGACCTGGTGTTTGACCCGAACCCGATTACCGAAACCCGAACCCGACCCGCCCGACCCGATTGACAGGTCTAACCATACCACATACTCTTATTCTTGTTCACCTTCAACATCCAAATGGAAATTGTGAAGTCACAATCATTGACTCGGGTTGATTACTTTTCAAGAAACCCAAGTCATATGTATGTAGTAACTCCATCCCTTTCACTCAAATTGTAATCATTTTTTGTAAAATTTGTTTTAGGACATTTTATTTTCGACCAGCATAGTCGTTATAGTAGGATCTAAATAGTCACAGACGTCATCACTTGTTGATTAGATCGTCTAAATGTGACTGTTCTTTTAGGAATTTTGAATTTGAGTGAATTTTTTGAAATGTAAATGAAAACCATTTGAACTCGTATAAAAACTACTCCCTCCGTCCCTTTATGTTTGTCCATCTTTCCGTTTTCGTCGTCCCGGAATGTTTGTCCACAATTCTATTATTTCCATTTATATCACTACTTTTTACACTTTTACCCTTATACATTCTACTTTTTACTTACTTTTCTTCTCCATTTCTCTCTCCATCCAATCATCTCCATCAAATACATTACAAATAAACTCTCATAAACCCAAAAATAAACAATATTGCAATAATTTTTTTTAATATTCATACTTATTGAATTTTTTCCATTAAGAAAACACCCATTTAAGGTATATTTGGATTAATTTTTTTGAGCTAAATTTCTCAACCTCTCTTTTGTTCAATTTTTTAATCTTAACCCATCTTCACCTTCTTCATTTCAACCACTCATATTTCTCCACCAAACACCTCTTACACATTTTCTTAATTTACACAAAATTCTACTTTATGGACATACATATAGGGACGGAGGGAGTATAATTTAGCGGCTTTACTTTTACCTTATTCTTAAAAGTAATAGGTTGGGAAGAAAACTAACTTATTTTTCTAATGCCTTTAAGATTGATTAATCATATATAGGTATGGGCATAGCCGCATAGGAGATACTTAGTCTATATTATAATAACTAGGGGGGAGATTTAAACTCAAAATTTAATTATCTAATTATCACATACATTGTGGCCTATTAGCTAGGCTAGTGAAACTTGAGCTTAAAGAAAAATCTTTCTTATAAAAATAAAATAGAAATAAGGTTTTTTTACCCCGGGCATTGGCGTGATGGGTAGAAGTGTGGTGGGGGGATTTTTGAGGGTTGTCTTCGTGACAGTTTCTTTCATCCCTCTGTTGACGCATACTACCGGACCGATCCCCACGCTCCCGCTACCGTTGTGCCTCGCGATTTAAACCCTCTACTAGGCCCAGGGCAGGGTTCGGTAGGGACGCCCGGGTTGAGCGGTATCAACTTTTGGTTTTCAATTATAATGAAAAACTTGTGATTTTTTTTTTTGTCGATAAAAAAACCCCGTAAGGATAGGCAATTATTTGACTTTATGAGATATTAACTAATTTCTAAAGCCTTTCATTGTTTACAACATTTGAACATGCCTCAGTTTGCTAATATGACTAACACATTTTTTTGTAGAATGGAATCATAAAAGTCCAATTATAAGCTAAGTTGATGTATTCTATAGTGGTCGAGTTTTTGTATAGCTTTGACCGTACCACCACTTGCAAAGTTGCAAGGATATATAGCATAATATGAAGCATATGGCCATATGTTTATATTGTTAATGATTGCTGATTTATAATAAGTATATGATCATATAAATAGATGCGTGTAGATGCATTTACATGTGAAGAATTAAGTGCTAATACTAATTTGGCCAGCAAGTCAAATACGGAAATAAATCAAGTACTTTGATCCGTATAATTTTGATACAAGTTGGCTTTGAACATGATTTAAGCACGTAGCCACATTCATCCAAAACCCTAATCCAAATGATTAGATTACAATAACCAACTTTTGGGCAACTAAATTCCAAATCAAAACAAGCTATCATGTAACAGACCTAATTGTCATACATATATGGCACCGTATATAAAAGAGCAAAAAAAAAAAAGGAAGAAAAAAGGGCAGAATTGTTGTCAGCCATCGGAATTAAGAATTTTTTTTCTAAAAAAAAAAGAGTGGCAAAAAGATAATGCTTGAAAATACTCCACACATTGGAATTTGTATTCAATTTAATCGAAAAAGACATCTCGAGTTAAGCCCAATTAGCCACTATAATAACCATTTTGATCAGGTGCATTGGGAATTAGATATATGTATACTGTACTATGTTTTATCTTGTAATGGCTGTCGTTATCTAATACTAAGAATTTATTTTATTCGTGGTAATATTTTGAACAAATACAATTAAAGCTGCTAAAACTGAAATTTGGTCATATGTGTGCGTATGGACCTTATTATTTATCTCAACTTACACCTAAGTATCCCTATCGTGATTGAAAACTGTTTTGGACCTTATTATTGTTTACATTAGGTATAGAACAAATACAAGTGTTAAAGCCATTTTTGTTAAAATGTAAATGGCCATTGTTTGATGGGTATGTTTGTGACTTAAAAGACTAAGAAAAAGTTGTGGGATCGATCGAAAGGAGGGTTGAAGATATAAAGCTGAGGAAGAGTTGTTCGAAGAATGAGACATTACATCTTTTCAGAATTATTTGCTTTCATCTACTTGAAAACTACCTAGTAACTACATTGTGTTCCATCAAGTTGCTTGATCAATTGGCTCAAAAAAAAAAAAAAAAAAAGTTGCTTGATCAAGTCTCATTTTCGTCTAGTAACGTGGGCTAGGAGCAGATCATTTGGGCCATTGATATGGCAAGTTTGGGCCGATGTAGAACAGTGGGCCCAACTCAGCCCATTTCATTTTCATTGGCCCAGGGGAGGAAAGAAGTATGTTATCCAACAACAACAACGACTACAAAAGTGAAAAATGGTGAAAATAGAAAGTGCTTTGGACCAAGGGAGTCAAGGGACCAAGAGCGACCGTAAACCCTAACGATATCACTATGGAGTCAACATAAATCAATCAATTGCCCAAGAAAGTGTAGCGCTGAGATCTGTTTGAGTCGCACATTATAATGTCATGTTTTGTATTATAACGCATGATTCAAAATTGTTTAATGATGTAAGGAGTCGGACTACTCTCCCATTTGATTACTATTTAATCTATTTTTCTAATTAATAAAATGCTCCATTAATAAGCCGGAGAGTCCCGTCTCTCCTTCGACCAAATACAATATAGAGTGATGTAATATCAACTTGTAATTTCTGTTATATTGCTAAATGTGTAAGCACGTGACTTGTGCGTGTTACATAAGAAATCAAACTTAGCAGCTCATATATAAGGAGCTTGTAACAGAAATTCTATATACAATTACACACAATCATTTCCCCTTTCTCTCTTGTTCTCGATCCTTCTTCAGTATGGTATCAGAGCTCGCAGGGAAGAACGAGTGAGTTTTCTTGATTTCTGTCTGATCAATCGAGCAGATCAAGCTAGATCCAGCTAGTTTTTGATAGATCATGCCAGAAACAGGAGCGAATGAAGTTCAAAACAATGCAACAGGAAATCAAGCGCAAGCACTCAGCCAATTGGCACAATTCAGTGGTTTATCGCAACAGGATCCATTGAATCTGTCCAATTCAGATGCACCTGGAGCTTCATTGACGACAACACCTTTTGATGGAGGAAATTTTGTCACATGGAGCAAGCAGGTGAAGCTAGCGCTTGGATCTAAGATGAAAGTCGGTTTCATCAATGGCAAGCTTAAGCGACCGAGTGAGGATTGTGGAGATCTAGCACGTTGGGAGAGGTGTAATCAGATGGTGACGTCGTGGATCTTAAATTCTATGACAGCAGAACTTGCGAATTCCTTCATTTTCACAACCTCAGCTCACAATCTCTGGTGCGAGCAGGGCTGGGCACCGGTCTATATATTCACTTATGCGGCTTTCTTGATTGGGGCTTTTTCGCAAGGATGTCTGGGAAGCTGGTCAGGACCGGACCGGGACCGGACCGGACCGGGACCGGACCGGACCGGGACCGGGAAAATGAAAATCTGTGGACCGGGGACCGGACCGGGAAAATCCGGTCCGGTCCGGTCCCGGTCCCGGTCCGGTCCGGTTCTGGACCGGATAGGACCGGAAACTTATTTTTTTTTTAAAAATATTTTTTTTATATAAAAAAATTATAATATAGTTAAAGAAATCATATATGATTAATGGAAAATATATTATTAATAAGCATATAATATAAATATGAAAATTAAATATTAAAAATAAATTATATAACATTAAAATTAATATAATTTTTATTTAAATTTATTTTTTATTTTTTTTTTAAAAAAAATCCGGTCCGGACCGGACCGGACCGGGACCGGGAACCTCTAATATACTGGACCGGGGACCGGACCGGAAACCTCCAGGTCCGGTCCAAAAATCCGGTCCGGACCGGATTTTGTACAGCCCTAGGTGCGAGATCACAGAACGATATAGTCAGAGTACAGCTCCCTTAGTGTATCAATTGAAGCAAGAGTTGATGAAGATTACACAGGGAGATCTGTCTGTAACTTCATATTACAACAAATTGAAGAGGTGCTGGGCGGAAATTGACAGCATGAATGGAATTCCAAATTGTGCTTGTGGTTTCTTAGCTAAATGCTCTTGTAACATCATGTCAAAGTTTCGAGATCTGGAAGAGGAGAACAAGTTGATGCACTTCCTCATCAATCTCAATAGCAGCTTTGATCCGGTGAAGAGTAGTATCCTCTCACAAGATCCTCTTCCTAGCTTAAACCGTGCTTATTATCTGGTGACACAATTTGAAAAGCAGAAACAGCTTTCACAAGCTATTGCTGAGCCAGCAACTTTTATGGTGCAACCTAATGATAATAGGAGCAGGAATTCAGGCGGTTCAGGAAGTAAAGGAGGAGAATCTTCTTCAAAGAAGGATTCTAAGAAATCAAAAGATGATAAGAGGCATTGCAGTCATTACAACAAGGATGGACATCTTGCTGAAGGTTGCTTTGAGCTTGTAGGTTATCCAGATTGGTACAAAGGCAAGAGAGTGCAATCAGATCAAAGGATGGCTAATCAAGCTGGTAGGGAGACACCTCTGGATGAGCAGGAAGGTGAAACTTCTGGAGGAAGGCAGACTAGCTTTGATCCGGACATGATTCAAGCACTTTGTCAGGAGATGATGAAAGCTTTCAAAGGCAAAATAGTGATGCAAGGAGGAGCTTCTGCAAACTTTGCAGGTAATTCTCATGCTCACAATGCTTTGATTTGTTCAAATAAATTTGAATGGATACTGGATTCTGGTGCCACTGACCATATGACACCTCATCTTGATTGTTTGATTAATGTTAAACAATTGAATGAGCCCATTTTGGTGCGTTTGCCTGATGGAGCTGTCATGAGAGTTACTCAGTATGGTTCAGTGGAATTACAGCCAGGATTTGTGATTTTCAGAGTGCTTCATGTGCCTCAGTTTCAGTACAATCTGTTGTCAGTTAGTAAGCTTGTTGCTCAGAGAGGATTGCTAGCTATGTTTGATAAGAATGCTTGTCACTTACAGGACCTTCAGAGTAAGTCTGTTGTGGCTGTTGGAAAGGAGATTGGAGGTCTTTACAAGCTACAAGGTTCAGGTTTACAGCATTCCAGTATCAACAATACTAGTTGTTCTTTTCTTGCAAATAAAGCATGCTTAGACTTGCACAACAGACTTGGTCATATCTGTTATTCGAGGTTGAAATATGTACCAGGTTGTAAACCAAATTTGCATTCTCAGTTTTTGTGTGATACTTGCAAACTTGCTAAGTTTCATAGGTTACCTTTTCCTATGAGTGAGTCTAGAGCTGTCAATGCTTTTGATTTACTTCATATGGATCTGTGGGGGCCTTTTCATGTTGCCAATATAAATGGAGAAAAATATTTCTTCACAATTGTTGATGATATGAGTAGATCTACTTGGACTTTTTTGTTGCATGATAAGACACAAGTCTTTGCTACTGTCAAGAGTTTCTTTGCCATGATTAGAACTCAGTTTGGCAGACTTCCAAAAGGCATTAGATCTGATAATGGTTCAGAATTAATGAATGCTTCTTGCAGACAGTATTTTGCTGATCTAGGTGTAGTACACCAACGTTCCATGCCATATAGACCACAACAAAATGGCATAGTGGAACGCAAGCATAGACATTTGCTTGAGACAGCTAGAGCATTGAGAATTCATGCAAATCTTCCTAAGAAATTTTGGGGAGAATGCATACTGTCTGCTACTTATCTGATCAATAAAATGCCTCTGGCTAGCATTGCATGGAAAGCGCCTTTTGAATTACTTTTCAAGAAGGTACCAACCTATGAGAATTTAAAGACAATAGGTTGTCTATGCTATGCTGCAGCTATTAGAAGAGGTAAAGATAAATTTGATCCAAGGGGTAGGAGGAGTGTTTTGCTTGGCTATCCACCCAATCAAAAGGGATATAAGCTCTATGATTTGGAGACCAAAGAAGTGTTCTTAAGCAGGGATGTTTTGTTTTATGAGACAGAATTCCCTTTTAGAGCAGAGGTCTAGTCCAAACCAGTAGTGCAGGATAGTCATCAAGGTATACTTCCAGAATTGCCTCAGATTGCAAAGGATGGTATAGAAATCTTGTTGCCTGTTGATGTTGATGCTACAGCACAAGATAATGTTGTTCCTCCAGTGGAGAATGTTGATGAGCCTAGTATAAGAAGATCTACCAAGGAAAGGCATGCACCTTCTTGGAGTTCAGATTATGTTATGTCAGTTAAACGTGATTGTGTTCATCACCAAGCAGAATACTCAGCTTTCATGAGTCAGGTTATGGCTACATTGGAACCAAGTTCTTATGGTAAAGCCAAGGGCATACCAGAATGGGAAGAAGCTATGTCCAAAGAGTTGAGAGCTCTAGAAGAAAATGGAACTTGGACTCTCACTCAATTACCTACAGGACAAAAAGCTATTGGTTCCAAGTGGGTGTTTAAAGTCAAATATAAACCAGATGGCACTATAGACAGGTATAAAGCTCGTTTAGTTGTCAAGGGGTATAATCAGAAATTAGGAAAAGACTATAAGCATACTTTTAGTCCTGTTGCTAAGCTACCTACAGTGAGGGTAGTTATAGCTATGGCAGTTGCTAAGCAGTGGCCTTTATATCAACTAGATGTCAACAATGCATTCCTTCATGGATACATTGATGAAGACATCTATATGGTTCCACCAGAAGGCTATTTTAAGGCTGGAAAGGATCAAGTGTGTAAGCTTGTCAGGTCTCTTTATGGCTTGAAACAAGCATCCAGGCAATGGAATCAAGAATTGACACAGTTCTTGCTTACTCTGGGATACACACAGTCTTGCCATGATTATTCCTTGTTTGTGAAGGTCAAGGGAGAGTCTTTTACAGCCTTATTAGTTTATGTGGATGATGTGCTCTTAACAGGGAATGATGATTTGGAAATCAAACGTGTGAAACTTGCTCTGGATAAGCAGTTCACTATTAAAGATCTAGGGACAGCCAAATATTTTCTTGGAATGGAGATTTTCAGGAATGAGCATGGTGCCTATCTTAGTCAGAAAAAGTATATTTTGGATATACTCATAGATACTAAGATGTTGGAGGCTAAGGCTGCTAATTTTCCTTTGCCAACAAGGCTTAAACTCAAGGCAGATGAGGGTATTTTGCTTGCAGCACCTGATCAATTCAGAAGATTGATAGGCAGGTTGTTGTATTTGTCTCTTACAAGACCTGACTTATCTTATGCAGTGTAGCATTTATCTCAATTTGTCTCTAATCCTAGGGAGCCACACATGCAAGCAACTTTACATGTCCTTAGATACTTGAAAGGGACAATGAGCAAGGGTTTATTTTACCCGGTTCAACCAGATTTACAGCTTACAGGTTTTTCAGATTCAGATTGGGGGTCATGTCTTATGACAAGAACATCTTTGACAGGGTATTGCGTGTTCTTAGGCCATTCTTTAGTTTCATGGAAAACTAAGAAGCAATCCACAGTGTCACGTTCATCTGCAGAATCTGAATACAGAAGCATGGCTGCTACTACAGCTGAAATTGTTTGGTTGACATTTTTGCTCAAAGATCTTCATCTTGAGATCCCTTTACCTATCACACTCTTTTGTGATAATAAAGCAGCACAACAGATAGCTGCTAATCCTTGTTTTCATGAGCGCATTAAGCATTTGGAGATTGATTTGCATTTCACACGGCAGAAAATTCAATCTGGGCTTTTGCAAACAACTTATATACATACTTCACAGCAGCTTGCTGACATTATGACCAAGGCTCTGGGTCATCAACCACATGAGTATATGTGTACCAAATTGGGATTAACAGAAATTCCAACTTGAGGGGGGAATATAGAGTGATGTAATATCAACTTGTAATTTCTGTTATATTGCTAAATGTGTAAACACGTGACTTGTGCGTGTTACATAAGAAATCAAACTTAGCGGCTCATATATAAGGAGCTTGTAACAGAAATTCTATATACAATTACACACAATCATTTCCCCTTTCTCTCTTGTTCTCGATCCTTCTTCAATATACAACATGCCCTTAGTCTAGGCCAGGACACGCAAATTTGAATCAATCAACTTTATATACAGCTACAAAAGAAAGTAGAAGATGTTATTGCAAAAATTCCAACTCAAGGCTAGTGATTTCGAACAAAATGTGATCTATAAGTATAACACCATGTTCATTTAGAGACACTAATCTTATCTTATAACATAACAAGGAACAAGTAGACAAGAGAAATTAAGAAGGTGGGTCCGGTGTAAGCTTGCATAGGGACGAGAGAAACCGCTTAGAACAGACTTCTATGAAACCCACCTGATCATACACAGCTAGCCTGTACGTTATCTGCCCATGCACAGACTTGGGAGTATTTACTACTATCCCTAATTCCTATGTCTTCAATTTCTTTTCCTCTTCTTCTACATAAGTGGTTGTTAGTTGTCCTTCACTACTCATGATATGTACACTATTAATAAACATTAATACTCCATCCGTCCCTAAATATTTGTAGGGTTGTTTCAAGTTCTATCCATCTTGAACCAAAAAGGACAAAATCGATTCAAACTAAAATAATTCGATTCGGTTTTCAGTTCACCTTAAACGAAAATTTGGTTTTTAATTGTTTTCGGTTTAGTTTTTATTGGTTAGGATCGGTTTTAAACCGACACTCCACCCTAGGCCTTCCCTGTACCAGAGGCATGAAAATAAATACTCCTTGGTTATATCGTTTGTAAGAAAAAAGGAGAAACAATAGTCCTTCCCATAAGAATAAATACTATATACATTATTGCTCCTGTTTTTGCCACTACTCTTCCTCTCCTTAAATAAATGTACGTCCATCTTCATCTTCAAGACCTGTGCATTTGTTGGTAAAAAAAACACAGAGAAAACACACAAGGGAAAAGAAAATGAAGGCTGTGTTTGCAACTCTGCTATTCTTGTCACTTATCCTCACATCCACCATGGCTTCTCCAAGTAAGTTTCTCTTTTGAAAGCAAGTATTTAAGTTTGCATAATTGCATGTATATATGTTATAGTCACAAAACTAAGCCACACAAAACTAATCAATACAAAAAAAAAAAAAAAAAAGGCATGAATGCAGGGGGTTTTTGTGGATCAAAGTGTGAAAGTAGGTGTGCAAAGGCAGGGATGAAAGACAGGTGCTTGAAGTTCTGTGGAGTATGCTGTAAGGAGTGCAAGTGTGTGCCTTCTGGAACCTTTGGCAACAAACATGAGTGCCCTTGTTACCGTGACAAGCTTAACTCTAAGGGTAAGCCCAAGTGCCCTTAATTAGGTGACAACTCTGTTATAGTGTTATGCATGTACTAGCTAGCTAGTATCAAGTGTTTTGTGTGTTGTAATAAGCATGAAGATTGGGCTTTTAGCCCAAGTTTGTGTGTTTTGAGTGTATATTGTAGTAGCAAGCCTACAACTGGGATTTGAGCGTGTTGATGTATTACTAAATTTGGTCAGTATCTTGAAATAAAGAGTAAGGGTTTGTTATTGGACGCATTACATCCAGGTCTGGAGTGCCCCCATCTGATCCCCTACATCATGTGGATGCACGATTCACTGGGTAAATGTTGTTGTTGTCGTTGTTAGCTTTTTGAAGCATGCATTCTTGGAACATGTTGAACCCAGGTGTGCTGAAAACTCAATATGATTATGAACTAACATTGGACTAACTAAATTGACATATAAGCCATTGCAAAAGCACAGACTGAACTGAATTTTTTAATTGAATGAGTACATGCCAATCTGTAATAGGATTCAGTAATTGCCAATGCATCCCTTCAATGGCAATGAGTTGGATTAATCAACTCAGATTCTGAATGTAGTATTATTATTATTCACAATGAATAAGGAGAATGTGCAAAAGTGAGTTAGTGTACAAGAGGGCATCTGATGATACAACAATACAACTTCCAAAAAGGCAAAAACCAACTATAACCATGACCCAAATCAGAAGCAAAAACTGGCCTACGAAGTGATCAATTTTCTCACTTTGTGAATCAGCCTCCTGCAAATTGGACAAACCCTGCTTTCCCCTTCAATAATCCTGCAAGAACAAAAAAACTTAGCCTTAAAAAACTCCACCAGACAAACTTGAATGATCTTGTAAGAGTATAAAATTCCAGTTTTCATACCTCTGTGCACAATCATAGCAAGTGGCACAATGCCCACAAGGAACAAAGAAGCAATTCCGAGCCTCATCATAGCATATAACACAAATCTTCCCATCATACAACTCGTCCGATGACCCGTTTGACGATCCCGTCTCTGGATCCTCATCACCCGTCCCGTATGTGAGTCGAACCAGCTTTTCGGGCATTAGAGGATCACTTTCGCTTTCCGGAACTTCAACTCTTCTAGGCACAAATAACTCATGTGTTGTTGCACTATTGTTAAACTCCTCTGTATCGTCTTCACCATTGCACGCGCCAAGGTACCTTAATATCACAACAATGATGATCAAGAGTATTCCTAAGATCGCGACATATGTCATGATTCTCGTCGCAAATGAGAGCTCAATCTGCCATCCACCAAAGTCTGCCTGCACATCAAGTGTGACAAATGCACAAAATTAGTACTTTTTCCTTGTTCTATTGAGTTTGTTTCTTAGACTAGCAAGGCAAAGGATGTACATTGTTTGGTGTAGTGAGGATGACGAATCTAGTTCTCGCGAAAACGAGGTTCAGTTTGCAAGAACCGCTCATGGTAGAGCACACACTAGTTGCATTGGCAGTGTCATACATCATGGACGACACGTTCGCATTCATTGTCATGACGACACTCCTAGGATTCGTGTTCACGACGCTTACATAGTACCTGTCGTCCTCTAGTATATAATAATCGGCTTGTTCACCTGGAAATTTCATTTCTATAATGTGTTATGGTAGAGTAGAAATCTATATATACAAATCTCAGCTAGCTATGATTATAACATCAGTACTGACCACCAAGCTGTTTGCTGGAAGAAATGTTCTCATAAGAAGCACTTGAACTAGGAGACACTGTCTCAAAATCTTGTTCACCTGCAGAAATTTAAAAAGCTAATGAATTGAAGGTTATTGGTACAAGACTTATGTCAGTATGAATGAGTGAAACCTTTGATAATTGCTATTTGAAGATTGTCCAAGCTAGATTTAGGAGCTTCCCATTTCAGGTGAATCCTAGAGCCCTTGTTCAGCCAGAGAGAAAAGCCCTGATCCAACAAAATACCGAAAAGCAAATCCAGTTTATAGACCCAGATATCAAATGGGGAGAACGGTTTGAAAAAACTTAATAGGACTTGAGAAAAGTAGCTCTCACCTGATGACTATAAGATCCAATGATCATATACTTGGCGACGGACCAATTCGTCGTCAAGCTGAGATGTGGCCTTTGATCAAATCCATAGATGAAGACCCCTTTCTTAGCTTCCTCTTTGACTTGAATCTGTTTGACAAAAATGGGGCTAGCTTTCATCAGCCTAGAGGAGCTAGGCCCAAGAACCATTTGGTAACTTCCATAGTAGCCATATTGTAGGCTTATTGAAACTGCAATAATTTCAACCATCCAAAAAGAGAGGATTAAACACAAGAAAATGAGGGTGTGAACAAAAAAAAAAAGGTAAGGGGAAAGGATTACATGCCACAAATCCAAAGAGCGAGCGGAGCAAGAATACGAGTCCACGATTCGTTCCATCGGTACGAGTAAGTGGCGGTTGAGAACCCGGGTCGGAACATGTTTGATCTGAGCTTTTAGTAGGAAGAGAAAGAGATTGAAGATTGAATGATTCAAATGGAGGAAACACATTTTTGTGTTGTTGGAAAGAGTGGACTAGTAGATGAGTTTGAAGTTGAATATTTGGCTGATTTTTGAATGGCAAGTTTTTAGACCGTTAGGTATGATCATGTGGAACTCTTGGGAATTTGCAAGTGTAGTTGTTTTACAGGGTTTTTGAGATGGTTAGCATTGAATTTGATTGCACCCATATAATAATAATATTGAATGGATTAGTAACTGAAAATATGATGACCATTGAGGCATTGACCCATAAAAAAATGATTTAATGTAAGCATTAATTTGTTGAATAATATGTTTTCTTCTAGGTTAGTATGTGCTAGACATTGTTAATTCTTTTTTATACACATCATAAGGAAGCATTGATGCAGAAATCCAACAAGGGCGAGAGCTGAGATATACAAAGAAAATGTGAGAAATGCACTGAAAATGAGAGTGGGCAAAGAAAATGTCAGAGACTCAATGCAACCATGAACAAGGTATCTTTCTCGTAAAATGTCCCTTGTTTTTGTTCTCATCAATTTGGAACTCTTCTTTGTGCGTGTGTTTTAATCCAAGATTTTGTCCCCATTTTCTGTCATAGTGTGGGCTATTTTTAACTTTACTAGGGGAAGAAATTATTTTCGAAGAGGAAGGAAGAAAATATTGTCAGCAATGAGAATGATAGTACAAACTCTTGTAAGTGAATTTTTATCATGAATGTAAGAGAATACTATCATTTTATTTTGGTTTAAAGTCGATCACCATAATTCCATGAAATTTTAACAAGCTAGTGTGAAAACAGCCTTTAGTCATACGGTTCACCTATGTATCTTCACTATGAGTAAGGAAATTTGTGCTCAACAAGGCTCAGGAATATGGTGACGCCTGGAATATTGCCAAGAAAATCAAGGGCGGAACCAGCAAAACCGAGGTCTTGGTGGCAACCTCCAACTGCGGGTTTCGTCAAAGTCAACACGGATGGTTCAAGGAATAGCAATGAGCTCACAACGGCTGCGGGCGTTATCGATATCCGGGATTCGAACGGTTCTCGGTGTTGCGGGTTTGTCCACAATATCGGCCATTGTTCCGTGCCGATGGCGGAACTTTGGGGCATCTTGGACGGACTCGAACTTGCTTGGTCTCGGGGGCACAAGAATGTTGCTTTCGAAACTGACTCCAACCTTGCTGTCGCCTTGATCCACAGGGGCGTCTCCACTTCACACCCCCTCTCTGGTCTTGTGTCCAAAAAATGCCGGAGCCTTATTTAGGGGTGGGCATAATCCGGTCCGGACCGGATTTTTGGACCGGGACCGGACCGGGAGGTTCCCGGTCCGGTCCCCGGTCCACGAAAATGGGAGTTCCCGGTCCCGGTCCGGACCGGGAATTTAAAAAAAAAAAATTTAATATGAATTGTGTTAATTTTAATACAATATAGTTAATTTTTAATATTTAAGCTTTATATTTATATTATATACTTAATAATATTTTGTTTTTCATTAATTATATGTGATTTCTTTAATTATATTATAATTTTTTATATATAAAAAGTATATTTTATTTTTAAAAAAATATTTTTTTTTAAAATGGGAGTTCCCGGTCCAATCCGGTCCTATCCGGTCCAGGACCGGACCGGGACCGGGACCGGGACCGGACCGGACCGGATTTTCCCGGTCCGGTCCCCGGTCCACAACTTTTCAAGTTCCCGGTCCCGGTCCGGTCCGGTCCGGTCCTGGACCGGTGCCCAGCCCTAGCCTTATTAGTCGGCCTTAGGAGGTCCGACTCTACCACGTCTTCAGGGAAGCGAACATGGTCGCCGACTCCCTCACAAAACTTGCCTTTGATTTTCCTATTGGGGTGCATTCGCTTTTCCTATTGGGGGTGATTTTCCTATCGTTCATACTTTGTTTGACGATGTCGCGGGGCGGGCCATCCTGCGCATCCGGAACTCCTTTGGGCCTTCGTAATTAATTTGGGGCTTCCCCTTTTTCCGATAAAAAAAATGAGTAAGGGAAATTGTATGAAACTATGAAAGTAAACTAAACTAACATACATGACTCAAAACTATTGAAATAATTAAATGAGAATTATATCATTGTCCCTTAGTTACAAGCCATTAACTTCGCCATGTACTACCATAGCCAAATTAAGTGACTCCATCATTTATAGTTCTAAATAACTTGATAATGTACTAATGTAATAACCATTTAGGCAATATGATGGGTAAATATTGACAATTCTAACCTAAGTAACTCCATCATTTATAGGAGAAGAACTCATAAACAACTCCATGATGTCATACTCATGGCACACCATACGACGACGATGATGGTCCCTTTGCCCACCAATATCTTACATCACATATACTTAGCCTGATATTGACAAAACCCGTTTCATAGGCTTGTTCACCACCGTCTTCGTTTGCGTTTCCTCTAGCTAGGTTCAAGTCATCGAGGTCGGGTACGTATGCATATGTCTACAAGTGTATATGTGTCCTTCATTCCCGGTTTCCGCTTGCCATTTCTAGAGTGTGACATCTCCATCTATGACTTGATGCATCATACTTCCATATATATAATCTATTTCCATCTAGGAACTTGAATTGCTTTTAGATCTTGACTAATAAATTCGATCAAACGAAGAACTTGTGAGATTAAAGAGTGGAAGTTAACATGGGAAGGGTGAAGCTCCAAATCAAGAAGATTGAGAACATAACGAATCGACAGGTTACCTTCTCCAAGAGAAGGAACGGGTTAATCAAGAAGGCTTATGAGCTCTCGGTTCTTTGCGATGTTGATCTCGCTCTTATCATGTTTTCTCCTTCTGGAAGGCTTAGTGTCTTCTCTAGTAAAAAGAGGTTTGTTACTCAATCTTATACCAAATTAACCAATATTAGGTTGATTTTGGTAGTGTATTCTTCTTTCCCCCCCTTTTTCTCAATGAGCTTAGGCGATTATCGACTAATTAAATTGATGAGTAATCTTAATTCAGTGTTGAAGATGTCATTGGAAGATATCTCAGGCTTCCAGAGAATGAGAGGGGAAGGTAAGTGAACTAATGATTCAATTAATCTAAATCTAGATTATCTACAACTAATGATTCAACTAATTGATGCCTTCTGTTGTTGTACATGTTCAACTCCCATCCAACTATCCTTACATAAAGACTGCACAATCAAGAGGTATAATATAATGCCTCTTTAAAAATTTCATTAATCGGTCATTAGTGATCCAAGATCCGGTTCATGATTATATATGCAACTAAGTGTGAATCACAGGTTCTTGAGAAAGTCTTGGGTAGGGCAAAGGGTCTTGAAGAAAATCATCCTTTTTTAGCAGAAAGGTTTAATATACTGTTTTTCTTATTTCTTTATGGAGTTTATAATTATTGAATACCTACATACTTAATTTAGTGCCTAACTTGCTAATTTTTCTAATTTTGTTGCATATTTTTGTAATTTTGATAAACTCAAGCAACCCAGCTGGTTTTGTTGATGCTCAGATTGAGGTATATTATAGCCCTCAAATTTTTTGTTATGTATTGTATGTTGTTATAATTATAATTTAATTAACTGATGGATTGAATTATTGGGTGATATATAAAATGCAGGAAGTTCAGCATGAGATTATGAGGTGCAAGTCCATAATGAAAGAAATGGAACAAAGGCTGAGGTGGGTTTTTTTAATTTAATTTCAATCCATAGTAACATTAATTTAATTTAATTTAATTTCTTGGGTTCAAGCTTAACTATAATAATAAATAAAAATGTAGGATTTATGAAGGTGAGATCACAACGCTATGTGAGGCCGAAAACCATGAATGCTTCCTCATGGAAGCTTTGGAACGTGTTCGTATACGCAAGGTATAATATGTTTATGACTTAATTAGCTGTCTAGCATGTTTTTTTTTGGAGTAATTTAGCCAAAATTATCTTGTCTTATTAACATTTTGGATTTAGGAAATTATATAATATATATAGTCTCACATGCTAAAATGTACACGCAAATTCAGCCAAAAAAAATGTACATGCAAATTATGCAAACGTATTGTACAATATGTATATAAAATTTCCCATAATGTGATACAATTTTCTTGAACAGAAAATATTGGACTACAGTTGTCAAGATGCTCCACAGGCAAGTAGATAGTAGTGGGATATATTGTATATATATAGTATGTGTAATTCTTGATGGGTTAGTTAATTAAATGATTAATCAGCTAATTAATCATTGATTTGTGGTATATAGGTAGAATATTGGTGTCCTGAAAATGGAAATATAAGCAGCCTCATAGCAGCAAATAATGGTGGCAACCCAATGTTAGAATGGCAGAGAGAACCCCAGCAACAGCTTCAAATCCTCAATTTCATGGGCTCCAATATCATTTTCCACCCAAGGTACAAATTAAATGTACATACATATATGCATTAATTAAGTGTGATGTTAATCTCCGGTTTTACAGATTGTATCAATTCATTTTGCAATACATTAACAGAGTAATATATGATTATATGGACCCTAGCTAACACAAGTTTTTAAAAACGTTACGTAAGTTTAATTCCAACCATTAAATTTAGGATCGGATTAACTTACGTAGATGGAAAGAAATCGAATCAGTCTACTTTAATGTTATGATACGCTTCAATGGAAAAATTCATATATTCTATATCAATTCCCATATAAGAATAGGTGTGTGTCGATTATAACGAAGGTACGTTTTCATTTTATTTGTCTTGTATAAGGATAAGTTTCAAAACGTCGTCGAAATCATTCGCTATACATACATACGTACGTACGTAGTTAATATACATATCACGCCATCAAAATAGATTGGTTAGATTCATTTCTTTTCCGTTCGTGGTTTGCGTTAATTATAGCCAAATGGGCCTTAATTAGTTTGAGTGTTTTAGATGCTTTGAACTTTAGCATGGAGTAAAAGATATGTTGGGTGATATATGTACATGAGATTGATGGGCATGTAGGGACGAAGCACATAGCATGGCTGAGATGGCAGCATCAAATTCCTCAGCTCATGGCGACGGCGCAGACAGGTGGTGCAAGCATAGCCCAACTGCCAGCTGTGTCGACGAAATGAACGGCGGCTCCGGCCACCAAGTCCCCCATTTTGGGCTTCTTCCTCCACCGCTTCAAGGCGTCAACCTCTCTCCCACCCCCTGGCCTACTTCTTCTAATGACTTCTACTCTGCAGGTAACAATAAAGTTAGTTTTTTGTCAACTATCATGAAAGTTTAATCGTAGACCTTTATATACTACCTACAGAACTTTTTTTTTTTTGGTTGACTACCTAGAGAATACTAATTAATTAACCTAGTTTAATTCTTATGGTTATACACTTATGCTACGGTTTTATCAATCAATTAAATACAAAGTTATGTTTACAACCTCTCATCCCACAATCAAACTTGCTAGATCGATCACCTAGCTAGCTAACAAGTGCTAAAATTAAGAACAGAAATTGTGAATTTTAAATGGATCTATTATATCTTTTTTTTTATAATTTAACGTTCAAATTAAATATTCTAACAATGTATCGTCACATTAAATATAGAAAAACCGTTAAAACATATACGGTAAATAATAGCCAAGCTCCACTTATAAGGAAATATTTTAATATAATATTGGTTAATTGATTTTTACATTATTATGACACACTATAAGTTGGTAATATTAAAAAAAAACAGTAAATCTTAATTCAAAATTTTTAAAATATTTTTGTGATGGATTCACTATTTACTCGAATTTAATTCCTCATTTAGTATGTTTATAATAATGTGCTCTTAGTACACACAATTCCAAAACCTTTAATTTATACGGAGTAGCAAATTTTGGATGTGTAATGCAATGTTTGTGTGAATTTTGACGGGGACAGGGAACGGTGGCAATTTTCCTGCGACACAGGCCGCCGACGGACCGGCACTGCTCGAGCTCTTTCTATCTCAGTTTACGCCATGATCCACCCACCACCACTTTATTAGTTATATATATAGCTAGTACGTACGTAGTATATACTACACAAATTACTTTATTCACTTTTTTTTAGTGGTTAATTAGTATTATATTTTTAGTTTTGATGAGAAATGATAATTAATCAAATGCTAGCTTTAATACATATACGTATCGTTATAGTTGATCAAGCTAAGTGCATTACAATGGACCAATGGTGATCTCGATGCTAGACCTTTCCATGATAAAACTGTACGACGTTTTCGACCGTTTGTCAATTGTCATGATTTATTGTAAAGTTCTAAAACATGCATAGGTCCTAGCTTGTTTTGCAATTGACTGATAAGACCACTATTATATTTCAATGGGTTATTAGATTACATTCACAAAGATATGAGAAGGTCCATCTTCTCGTTAGTTTAATTTGAAGGCCAACCAAACAATTAGCTTCTTGATCTGGATGATCTACAACAAATGCATCTGTGGAAAAGTTTCATCAGAGGTGACAATTTAAAGTTACCGGCTCGACCAATATTCGGTTAATTCAACCAATATTCAGCCCCTTTAGAACGCGCCTCACGCGCGTTCTTTCTTTCCCCTCAAACCCTCGCCTGCCCTTTCCAGCCGCTCCCAGCTTCGCCGCCGCCGTCGGGGCTCCTCTCCGATGGGCAGGGCCAAAACCCACGCTAAATCCAAAAAGATCTCCGTCATCCTCTCCCCTGAGCCCTCCACCCCATGTCCCGTGAAGCCCCATCCTTCTCCTTCGTCCTCGAGCTCTCCCTTCGACTCGGTTCCGGATGAATCGTTTTTGAGCGTCAACTCTCGTCTGGGGAAAGCAGCCATTAATGGTGCTGCTTCTTCGCCTCTTCCACCCCCTGTCGCCCCCTCCTTTCCTCCCCGGTCGGTTCCTAATGCGATTCTTCCTCCTTCCCCTTCTCTGGCCCAGCCGCCCCTGCCCTCTAACCCTTCCTCCGCTGCTGATTCTCGCCCCCCTGTCCCGTCTCCCTCCGCCCCGCCTTCTTCTTCCTCTCCTCCCATTGCAACCCCTTTGCCCCCTTCGTCATACGCTGAGGCCGTTTCGGGCTCTCCCTCTCGCAAATCTAATCTCGCCCTCCACTTTGTTGAGGGAATCCAGGATGGGGTTATCCCTTTCACGGACGAGGATGTCGCTGATCAAATCGACAAATGGAATTTGACCCTTGTTGGGGCTCCTATGGGTGCTCGGTTCCCCTTCAAGACTCTAGAGCGCTTCATTCAGGCTCAATGGACTGGGATTGTCTTTCCTAAGCTCATTCTAAATAGCAATGGCCTATTCATTTTCCGATTCTCCAAGGAACAGGACCTTATTTCTGTTCTTGAAAGAGGGCCTTGGATGTTGCCTGGTTCGAAACCTCTTATTCTTAAGCGATGGCATGTCGGTATGCCGTTGGACCTCACCTGTCTTGAATCGGTTCCAATCTGGGTTACCCTTCCTAATCTTGATGTTCGGTTTTGGTCGGACCATATGCTGAGTAGGATTGGCTCCGCTTTGGGCAAACCCATCCAAATGGACAAGCCAACAGCCTATGAGGATCGTGCTTCCTTCGCTCGCATTCTCGTCGAAGTCTCTGCTAATAGTGAGCTCAGAAGGGAGATCTCCCTACCCGGCCCTAGAGGCGAAGTCGTTTTTCAAGAGCTTATTTATGACTGGATTCCTTGGCTTTGCAATAAATGCAAAATTTATGGTCATCGGGACTCTGAGTGTGCTGGTCCCCCGCCAAAAGCTCCTCCCTCCTCTATGCACAAAAAAGGCCCGACCTTAGCCTCCTCTCGCCCAACTCCTCCTCCTTCTTCTTTACCCCCTATCCTCCCCACTCCCCCAGCCTCAGCTCTCATCAACACGGCTGTAGATGAGTGTTTTGTCGAGCCCTCTTCTTCTTCCCCTCAGCCGCCTGTCGAGGTTGATGCTTCTCATAATCCTGGCAGATCCACGCTTTCTGTTAGCAAGCGGCTTCGCTCGACCTCCTCCCCTCCTTCTCCCTCTATCCAAGTGGGTCCGCATCCTAACCGCTCAAGGAGCATCTCTCCCCAACCAAACCGTTCCCATGATTAGCTCCCCCTTTGGTTGTTGGAACGTTCGAGGGCTGAATCAGTCTTATAAGCAAGTTGCCGTCAGAGACCTCGTCCGTCGTCACTCCCTCAAACTCATTGCTCTCCTTGAAACTCACATCTCCCCCCTCAATATTTCTTCGATCTCTGACTCCCTTCTTCACTCTTGGCATCACTTCTCCAACATCCATCTCCACTCTTATGCCCGCATTCTTGTGATATGGGATCCCTCTGTGTTTTCCGTCTCTGTCCTCGAAGTCACTAACCAGCTTATCCATTGTCAAGTTACTGATCTGGACTCCGCAGCGACCTTCATGGCGACTTTTGTTTATGCTTTCAACAACCCTGATGCTCGCCTTCCTCTATGGAATGATGTTCTCTCCCTCAACTCCAACATCAGCTCCCCATGGGCGATCTTGGGTGATTTCAATGTTGTTCTTCGTTCGAATGAAAGGCTTTACGGCCGCTCTGTCACCCCCCCTGCAGCTCCTATTGAGCTCTCTAATCTTCTTGACAGCACTGGAATCTTTGATCTCACTTATAACGGGGCTCAGTTCACTTGGAGCAACCGCCAAGCTAATGAGAATCGACTATGTTCTAAGCTTGACCGTGTCCTCATCAACCCGTTTTGGCTCTCGGCTTTCCCGCTTGCCCATGCCTTTTTTGCGCCCCCTGGTCTGTCGGATCATAGCCCAATGATTGTTCACTTTGGCACCACCCCAAGAAGAACCACTAAACATTTCAGATTTAATAATTCCTGGGCTGACCATGAATCTTTCCTCCAAACTGTTCATGATTGCTGGAGTATTCCTTCTCAGGGGTTTGCCATGTTCCAATTGGTCACCAAGCTTAAGAATCTCAAGAATAAGCTTAAATAATTCAGTAGTGGGTCGATCGAGACCATCTCTGAGCGCATCCGTTCTTGCAACTTTCAGCTTGCCACCGTCCAGCAAGCCTTAACCCTCCAACCGCTCAGCTCAGATCTTCACGATGAGGAGAAGGGGCTGATCAGGTCCATTCTTCTTGACTCTTCTGCTCTAAAAGCTATGCTCCGCCAGCAGGCTAAACTCTCTTGGATCAGGGATGGGGATTCTTGCTCTTCAGTCTTCCATAACTCTATCAAGCAGAGACGCTCCTCCAATCACATCAGTTCTCTTATTGATCCTCTTGGCAACCCCATCTCCTCTCCGGTTGACCTGGCCAATCATATTGTGGGATTCTTCACTGACCTCATCGGTAGCTCTCCGCTTGAGGATGATTTCTTTGAATACTCTGTCAGTTCTGGTACTTATTTGAGCAACCATCTTCATTCCCCCATGACTGCCAACTTTTCTGCGGAGGATATTCGAAGGGCTCTTTTTGACATCAGCTCGTCCAAAACCCCTGGCCCTGACGGTTTCAGCTCTCTATTCTTCCACAAGGCTTGGAGCATCGTCAACCCCACTCTTATTCGTGCCGTCTCCGATTTCTTTCGCAACTCCAAGCTCCTCCGTCAGGTCAATCACACCGTTATCCACCTTATCCCGAAATCTGTCAATCCCAATCGCATCACTGACTATCGGCCGATCTCTTGCTGTAACACCGTCTATAAGATTATCTCTAAGCTCATTGCTAGTAGAATCAAGCCAGCTCTCCCCGACATCATCTCAAGCTGCCAAGGCGCTTTTGTTCCTAAGAGGTCCATCCGACACAACATTCTGCTATGCCAAGACCTTTTCAAGCACTATGGGCGGAGAAATATTGCGGCCAGATGTGCGATCAAGGTGGATTTTCGAAAAGCCTTTGATACCGTTGAATGGGGATTTGTGGAGCACGTCCTCTGTTTCTTTAACTTTCCTCCCCAAATGATCAGATGGATTCTCACTTGCATTACTACAGCCACCTACTCCATCAAGGTTAATGATGAGCTCAAGGGATTCTTCCCCGGGCGACGCGGTTTGCGTCAAGGTGACCCCCTCTCTCCGTATATCTTTGTCTTGGTAATGGAGTATCTCACTAGGATGCTCAACTCGCTCTCTTCTAGCCATTCGTTCTGTTGGCACCCTAACTGTGAAACCCTCGGGATTACCCACCTTAGTTTCGCGGACGATCTTATCATCTTCTGTCATGGTGATGAGAGCTCGGTTCGAGCAATTATTGATATTCTCGATCAATTTGGGCGTCTCTCGGGCCTTCGAGCTAATCCCGACAAAACTTTTATCTTCTTTGGGGGAGTGGCTGCCCATACCAAGCAGCGCATTCTTGATCTCACTGGATTCAGCCAAGGGGCCCTTCCGATGCGCTATTTAGGAATTCCCTTAGGCTCTAGAAAGCTCCGCCTTCATGATTATGATGGTGTCGTTGACAAGATCACCTCCAAGATCACTTCTTGGACTGCTAAGAATCTCTCATACGCAGGTCGAGTTGAACTTATTCGAGCTGTTCTCTACGGTATCCAAACCTTTTGGTGCAAAGCCCTCCTCTTCCCTAAAGAGGTCCTTGACAAGATTCAATCCATGCTTCGGTCCTTCCTTTGGTCTGGCTGCACATTCTCTAAAAAATGCCCCATTGCGTGGGCCTCCTTGTGTTGTCCCCATGAAGAGGGGGGTCTTGGGTTTAAGGAATTGCTATCCTGGAACCAAGCTTGTATGTCTCAATCCATTTTCGAACTTGCCAGCCATAATTACAACATTTGGGCTTGTTGGATTTCTGAAAATCAGCTCCATGGCGTCTCCGTTTGGGAAGTTGAGACCAAGCGCAGCCGCAGCGACAGTTGGGCTTGGCGTTCCCTTCTACACCTTCGTGACCACATCCTCAGCCTCTGCCCTCCCTCTCTGGCCCTTCAAAACCTCAGCAACCCCGCTGGCTCCTTTTCTTGCAAGGTCGCGTATGATCTCTTCCGTCCTAGGCTTTCTTCAAGTATTCCATGGGGTCGTGTGATTTGGGGCGGGATGCACACCCCCAAGTGCTCATTTATCTCTTGGATGGCTCTTCGGCATCGTCTCCCTACCAAAGATCGTGTTAGCCGATGGCACCCGCTTGACAGCATCACTTGCTCGCTTTGCGACCTTGATGATGAAACCTCTGACCACCTGTGGCGTCGATGCCCTTTCACCTTAGCTGTCCTCTTTGACCTGCTTGATTGGCTCCAAATAGCCCACAGGGAGCGCACTCTTGGTGGATGGTTTGAATGGATCTCCCATCATAGGGATTCCAAGAGATTTAATCGTCGCCTGGTTGCTGCGTCTTTTACTACCCTCATCTATTTTGTCTGGCGAACTAGAAACGAGGTTATCTTCAATGCTCAGCTCACCTCTCCTCGGTCTTGTGCTCGGAAGATTATTTGTCACCTCACGAACTGTATGGCTGCTTATGAAACCCGACGTTCTTTTTTCTCTGGAATCATTCTTGGCATTCATAACTAGTTGTTTTGGTTTCTTTCTTCCTGCACTAGAGCTTTTGTGTAAATAATAACTCTGACCTGTAATCTCTTTTGAGTTCTAATATATTTAACCTTTTAATTCAAAAATTTCAAGTTACCGAATATATCTGATAGATTAAGAGATTGATGAAGATCGCCATATATAATAGTGGGTAAGAATTTTAAGCAATACGTGAACAACATGTAATCGAGATTTGCCCTAAACCTATTCGAGAACGAATCAACACAAGCGAAAACAGAATGCACAAGAACACAAGATTGGTCACCCAGTTCGGATCAAAGATCCTACATCTGGGGAGTCTCAGAGGGGAGACCCAGCCCGAAGAAATGCACTAGATCAAGAGCCATCGGAGTTTGTACAAGGTGTAAGCAAGAAGTAAAGCCTAGATCTAACACAATCACAGAGAAACACAGAAACAGAAGCAAAGCTAGGGTTTAGGAATGAAGAGGCTTCGGCCCCTCTCCACGGCTGAACACAGATCGTCTTCTTCTTCCTTGAACGGCGACCATCAGAGACGTCGGCGACGAGATGACACCGGCGAGCTCCCTTTCCTTCTCCCTCTTTCTCTCTTCTTTTCTCTCTCTCTCTCTCAGAAACGGCTAGGGTTGAACAGTAGCTCTCGAAAATTGAGATCTCAAAGAGCCAAGAGAAGCTTATATACGAGCTCCCACAAAACAAGCAAGCTGGATCACCAGCCTCAAGAGATGGGCCGCTCCAACAAAGTCGCTCAAGGCCCAAATACAGGAACAGGCCCAAACGTCACAAATGTCACAAGTTAGCCATCCACTTCGGTTTTTGGTTACAAAAACCGGGGTTACTAACTTAATAACAAATGTTCATTTAAGCTAGTTCAAATATTAGGACTAAGAGCTTTAACTAGGCTATTACATTCATGTTACAACACTCATACAAACCTGAACATATAAAGATTAAATACACAACACAACAAAACAATAGAAATAACAACACGTACATGTTGGAATATAAGTTTAGTTTATTAAAGTGTGTTAATATGAAGTTAATTGGTGTCTTGTATTAGTCAGGTATGGTGATTAATGATGTCCTAGGTGTCTAGTTCAAGTATGTTTGTACATGTGTTTTAAATCAAAGAAGTCTGGTATTAAGTTAGTTATTGCAATTTATTAACTGTTGTCTAGAGTAGTTTTAAAACTGTCAAGAAAGTCAGTTGAGGACAGTTGGTAGTTTTAGTATATATATGTATCGTGTGGATTACTCTTGTAACCCCAGAAATTCAGTCTGATGTGAATGCAAAAGTGAAACTGCATTTTCAGACAAACATACGTGTTCTACAGATTGGGTTTCCTTGAGTTCAGTATAAATCTAGGGCAGATTTTCTACATTTGGTATCAGAGCACAGGGAAAGGAATTCAATCATGACAGGAAAGGAGATTTCTGGTGGTTCCGGTACTCCAACAATCACAGAGAATTCTAATGATGCGTCAAGATTTCATGGAGAAAGAACGATCACACTCCAGTACCCCATGTTGAGCAAGACGAATTATAGAGCATGGGCGATCAAGATGCAGATCTTTATGTCTGCACAAGGTGTGTTTGAGGCAATAGATGAAGAGGGACCAGTCGATGTAAAGAAGGACAAACTGGCTCTAGCGGCCATCTACCAAGCCATCAATGAGGAGACCTTGTTGCAATTGGGAGTGAAGAAGACTGCAAAGGAAGCATGGACGGTGATCAAGAACATGAATGAAGGGGCTGATCGCATCAAGGAAGTGAGGACTCAGACCTTACTAAGAGAGTTTGAAGGTTTGAGAATGAAAGAAGGAGAAAGTGTAGATGATTTCTCAAGCAGACTCAACACAGTTGTGAGTAACTTGAGAGGATTGGGAAATCAAATCGATGAGGAACGAGTGGTGAAAAAGTTGCTAAGATCTACCTCATCCAAGTTCATTCAGATCGCTTCCACGATTGAAGAGTTCTGTGATTTGAAATCCAAGAGCATTGATGAGATAATAGGCTCATTGAAGGCACATGAAGAGAGGCTGCATGATCTTGGAGAAAATTGTCAAGAAGTTGCACTTATGACTCGTGCAGAATGGAAGAAAAGGGAGAAGAAAATCTCCAAAGAGAAGAACGCGAAAGAGTACTCCAACAAGCCTAAAGGTTTCAAGAACAAGGGCAAGGGAGATTCAAGTTCTGAATCGGATGAGGAATCTGATGAAGGAAGGAAGACTAAGAGGAAATTTGACAAGAGAAAGGTAAGATGTTACTCTTGTGGAAATTTTGGCCATATTGCTTCAGAATGTGACTCAAAAGAGAAAGAGGAACATGCCAATCTTATGATGAGAAGTAAAGATGATGAAGAACCTACATTACTTATGATCAGGAGTCAAGAGATTGGAGATGAAGCAGAGGAAGCAGGATTCTGTTTTTGTAAGTGATAAACTAACCTTAGGGGGTTAAATGTTGGAATATAAGTTTAGTTTATTAAAGTGTGTTAATATGAAGTTAATTGGTGTCTTGTATTAGTCACGTATGGTGATTAATGATGTCCTAGGTGTCTAGTTCAAGTATGTTTGTACATGTGTTTTAAATCAAAGAAGTCTGGTATTAAGTTAGTTATTGCAATTTATTAACTGCTGTCTAGAGTAGTTTTAAAACTGTCAAGAAAGTCAGTTGAGGACAGTTGGTAGTTTTAGTATATATATGTATCGTGTGGATTACTCTTGTAACCCCAGAAATTCAGTCTAATGTGAATGCAAAAGTGAAACTGCATTTTCAGACAAACATACGTGTTCTACAGATTGGGTTTCCTTGAGTTCAGTATAAATCTAGGGCAGATTTTCTACAGTACAGACATGGATGAAATTATACTGAACCAATAAATTTCGGTCCAATACTCAATCTATCTATCTATATATTAAAGAAATAGTTATATATCATGCTACATATGATCAGCTTGTTGTTTATTTCGTCGACGTGTTTAATTTTAGTGCTTCTAAATGATATTTAATCAATAATTTGAGTTACATACTCACGGTAAATGATAAATTAAAATAATTAATAATTAATATTTCTAAAAATTGGAATTTTAAATTTTAGAAATTAAAATAAATGCTAAAATTATACAAGTTTATGAATTTGCATATTATTTATTTAGGCAAAAAAAAAAACAAAAAAAAGCACATATATTTAACTAGTTTTTTTTTTAAATTTGATCCCAACTCAATTTTGGATGGATGCCCAACTTTTTGTTATCGGACTTGCTTCAGTTCTCTATGCAAAGTATTTTTTGTCAAAGAAGAATCGCGGTTTGATCGTGTTTTTAGAGATTATTTTGAAACTCTTCAAGTAGGAATTTGATATTGGAGTAAAAATATGAAATTTAGCCTCTCGACCTAACTTCCCAATGATATCAAAATGACCTTATCCGCTCACTGTATCTCCTAAACTATCTGTCACAAGATAAAGATGTTGAAGCAGCATGTCAAATGCATATGGCCGGCCTAAAATAATTCAAATATTGTATTCATGTAAAATTTGATTTCACCATAAAACTAATAATTTGGATGAAGCTAAATACAAAATGTAAACTAATCTATCTGAATAATATAAATAAAAACATCATAAAATCATATCTTAAATGCATGATATCAAAGTCGATGTGGAGTGGGGCTACCGGATCCATAGGGTTGTTCATGTTTAACACTTTTTAGTTTTCTTAATTGAATCAAGATTTTACCATCTGTCAAAGTAAAAGCGATGACCTCAAGATTCTACCCAGATCTTAACCATTAGGCTTACTAGTGACTCCTCAATTTGGACAAATATAATGAGGGGTGAGCATTCAGATAATCCGATCCGAAATGCCGGATATTCGAAAATCTTTTTGGTAAAAATCTCTATCCGTATCCAATCCGTTTTTAGCCGGATATCCGGTAAAACTATCTGTTTGGATCGGATATCCGGAACCGGATATAACGGATATCCAAACTATCCATTTCAAGAAAAAAAATGTAGTTAAGTCCAATTTAAATCAAATTTATGTCCAAAAATTAAGATACAAAACATTATAAAAAAATTATATGTAAAGTTGAGAGTGACTTACCTAGTTGTTACAAGTTAGCTAGGAATTGAGAACAAATTTGGAAGCTTAAAAGTGTCGGGGCGTGGTGGAAATAAAAGAATTTAGTTAATAAACGAAAGTTAAAGGAGAGATTCATTTTATATGTTCATATGTACATATATTAGGTGTACCCGTCGTGCAATGCACGACAATGACTTACACTTCACATTTTAAAATTATTCTTATTATAAATAAGATATTAATAAGTGAAAACATATAACGAAAATTTTAACATATGAAAATGTTATTTTTTTCAAGACGAAAAAGATTATTTTTCAGATTTGTAGTACCGCACCTATGAGAGTATAAAAATATAAAACATAGTCCCATTATAGAACAATTTAGAAAATAAAATTTACTGACTTTTTCATCCTTCAAAATTTATCTTTGATGGTTAATATATATCATTGTCCCTATTATCACAATTTTGAGACATTATAGGTCAATATAATATAAAATGAGATGTTTTAATTGATTATTTTGGTTTTATCGTAATTTTTATTTTAATACTATAATATATTAGTATGAGATATAATTGCTATGAATTTTATTAAATTAAAAATATTAAAATATAATATTAAAATTTAGAAATATAAAATGAGTCCAACATAATTCTAATGACTTTATATATTAAAATAAATAAAATAATATTAATGAACAGTTATTTTATTATGAAAGATAAGCTAAGTTATTATGAAAATGATAATATATAACTAAGTAAAAGATAGTAAATATAAATGTATTTAATATTAAAGATAGGAATAATAATTTGATTATAAAAAAGGGCTTCTATTTTTACATTTTTTTAATTCAAAATTTTTAAATTCAAAATTTTTAAATTACTTCTTACATAAAGAGATTAGAAAAATAACTAATATATCAAATAAGATATAATATCATATGAAAATGATAAAAATAATAATTTATTTAGAAAAAGGGGCTTCCATTTTTCAATTCTTTTTTAATTTCAAACTTCTTATATTACTTCTTACATAAATAGATTAAAATGGTAATTGAAAAGATAAGTTAATTAATATGTATCTTTTATATAAGAACATTTTAAAGATAGATAATATTGTTTCAAAGATAGATATTAGATGAGTAAGAAAAAAGATAAAATTAAAGAATAGATAATTAAGAAAAAGAAAACATATAATATTGTTAATGAAGCGGGGCCAGAATCAACTTGGTGGCTCGAAAACGGTCAACTTTTATAATATATATATTGATATTGATTAATCTAAAAAGGTCTTTTTAATCAACTAAGGTATGTGGAGCATATATTCTCTTTCTAAAAACATATATAGTATAATATTATATTTTCGAATATCCGTTTTACTCAAAACCCCTATCCTTATCCGATCCAATTATCCAAAAAAATTAGCGGATCAGATCGAATACGAATAATAAAGCTAAGCTATTCATTGGATACGGATTTTTATTAGATCGGATTGACGGATATTTCGAATCAGATAATTTTGCTGAGCCCTAAATATAATTAACTTGGACTAACATGTTTGATATGGTACAATACAATGTTTTGGGAGAGAGCCTCGTCGACAAATAGCACCCATAAAGCTACAAGTGGACAAATGAAGGTGGAGAAATCAAACTTTAACGGATCTAAAATAACAGTATTGTGATAGGTTTAGTCATATGAAAAATCATACTCCATTGGAGAAGTAATAATTAAGTATGTGTGGAGTCTTTCAGGACAAAATTTGTGTGATTAGACGTTAAAATCAGGATCAACAAGTGAATTAGGATGATTTTAAGGATCACAACAGTGTTGCTATTTTTTTTTTAATAAAAAGGTAATTTTTATTCACAAAGAACTTTAAAAAAAGAGCTAGTTAACACTAGCTAGGTCCTGAGTAAATAATACCCAGATTTTCAAAAGAAATTCTAGTCTCTCTATTTTACCTCCTCCTTCTAGCTATTATGCAATTTCTAACTAGATTAATATTGATGCGTCTTCCCCCACTTTTTCTCCCTTAAAAACAAGTCTATTTCTACTCATCCACGCATTATATGCCACCACACTATGTTGATAAATTTCTTTGACGTCTTCTTTGAATTTAGGCTATGTTCATCAAAACGAAGTTGACAAGAGGTGGAAGTTTTTAATTAGGTTTTTGAATAGGTAGAAGTTTTTCAATATTGGCTCCTAAAATATAATACTCTGTATTACATTTGACATTGTAAATTTTTAGGTAGCTTTTATTCTACGACTATCAAAATATTTAATAATAAAATTGTTAAAAATTTTAAAAAACCTCTTCTAATATCTTTATACTAAGATTTCTAATTTATGCTTTAACACATATCTTAAAGTTTTATTAAAGTCTCCCCTCCTAAAAACCATATTTCCTCAAACGTCTGTTTAAAAAGATTTTATATTATATAAATCGTCAAAAACATATGCCAAATAAACATAACTAGAGTATGTTCCTCCTTTTTTGTGAAGCACTCGCAACTTTGGTTTTGTAGTGGGAATAATCTTACTTTTTTATTTTCTTTTTCCGTGCTGTTTTATTACTAACTACTTTATTTCATAAAAAAAACTAGTTTAACCCCGTATCATGCATGAGTAATGTTATTATAAACCCAATTTAATATAGATATGTAATGCCAATGATCACGTTAAATTATAGGATCATATAATTCTACTACAAATCAAACTTTTAGTGGCGGTTAAAACCGCCCCTAAATGATTGAAAAGCACCACTAAAGACCTAAGGTGGCGGTTTAGCAACCACCCCATCTGCTGCCGCCGCTTTAGATCTATAGCGGCGGTTTTTAAAGCTAAAGTGGCGGTTTTCCTTTGTAAATTAAAACCGCCATAATAGATTATAAAACCGCCGCTGTATCATCTAAGGTGGCGGTTGTTATCCTGCCTATTGCAGCGGTTAATTTTATCTATGGTGGCGGTTTTTAAGCTGTTGCGGCAGTTTTTAAGGCTACTGCGGCGGTTTTTTAATCAATTTCGGCGGTTTCACTTGTCAATTGCGGCGGTCTCACTGCTCAGTCTAAAGCGTTTTTTAGCTATTCTGGCGGTTTTAATTATAAACATTTTAATATAATATGGCGTGTTTATTTTGTATATATACCTTTTAAATATAAAATGATATCATATGAAACGATTTTTTACATATACACACAAAAACAAAAATTAATGATGAGATGTCGTTTATATTAATATTAAACCATCATCAATTGCATTACATTGAGAATGTTAACAACTTAAATTTGCTTTTAAGCTAAGTAATATCCACAAGCTAGAAGTTTTAGTTTACTTACACCAGCTACGAATGCAACTTTTGCCGAACTGTCAAATAGAATGAAAGTAAACTTTCCTTGGATGTCTCTGACAACGTGATCCACAGGGTAAGGACCTCTATCCCTCAAAGTTCGGTATGCTTCTATGACGATGTTATCTTTGTTCGTTGACTTGCTTAGTCCATATTGCTGCTTTAAAGGTGCAATGCTCTCAATGTGGCCTTGGATGATGCAGAATATGTTGTCCACAACAACAAATTGTCTGGTTTCAAAAAACAGAAAGATAGCATCTTAACATTCGACTCCAAATGCTAGAGCTAACAATCTCAAAGATTAACATATATAGAAGTTACAAAACAGATATATCAGTCACTAAGTTAACACAAAGCAATTGAACCTGAAAATTATATAAAGTTAGTAAACAGCTTCATAGGCCATGCAATAGTTTCAAGTTCAACACATGGAAAAGTAAAACACAAAAAAGAGAAAGGAAAAAGATAGAACTGATATTTAGATCTATCTTATGCATGGATTTTTGAATGATGGCTTAGCAGAATATCTTGATTGATTACCAACCCAATAAATGTCAGATCTTTCTCATCATCCAAAGACAACATGTGTCGACCCATATGCATTTGTTTGAACGCCAAAGCAAGACGCCTCAAAGTTTCTATTTCTACAAAACTATAGAGTTGTTGCACAATAAGAAGAATAGTAAAAATGAGAAGTTCCAACATAACTATACTAAAGAGGTATAGTTCGGGGTGAATACAACAAAGCTATAGCAAAGGGTAGGTTCAGTAGCAGAATTGCATTTGGGGGGGCAGAGCTAATAACTACTTCAAATCAGACACAAAAAGCATATTAATTAAATGTATGAAATAAAATAACCTGTTAAAACTAGCTTCAACCTCTGCTTGAACATCAGCAGTTAATGGAAAGATGGAACCACCAGCATTGCACAGGATGCGCGCTTGAGCATCTAGAAATTATACTCTCTGGCGCACCTTTTGAATACATGAATGCAGACTGCTCCTGGCTGCAGATTACACTTATTATTTTTGCAACCGCGAGAACTTCAGATCAGGAAGCCTTAAATTGATAGTCCATATTTAATACAATCTAACCAGATGGATAATAAGCAAACCTTTTTGAATTGATTTTCCCAGTAACCAAATTGTACAATGTTTTGACAAATAAAAAGTAAAGATGTTAGATGCACCACCAAAGAATATATAGAAGCATACAACATCTTAAAAACCATAGAATAGTCAACAAGCCAATCATTTTCATTATCTAGTCTATTTGTCTAAGAAAATGTGATTATAGAACCTAAAAAGTGCAATGTATAATGCGTTTTTAGAAGATATAACTTAGCTGCAAGCAAGGACAAGCCTAGCATAATCTATATCCCATAATCTATAACTTGGCTGCAAGCAAGAAAAGTCGGATTCGTTTCATCGAATATGGAGTTGAACCAGGAGAATCCAATTGTGAAAATGAATCCAAGTGTGCCTTACATTACTCAGAGGATTCTTGTTTAACATTGTGAAAATATATTAGTCAACCAATTCAAGTAAGACTTGTACCAATATCAACGCAGCAAATATAAGATTGCCTAGTCTATCAATTACATACTTCACAGTCTAACATATTCAAACAACAAGTAGTGGCTTGCTTTACTTTATAGAGTTGAATAGATCACTCTGTTTCTCACAAACTACCTAATCAGACATCAATATCATGACATTTTCTTGATATAGGGAAATGCATCTAACCCGATATTCCTTTTGCCATTAAGTAACCATGCCCTCTCCAGAGTATAACAGATTATTTGTTTCAAATTCCATATCCAACTACTATCATACATACTTGAGCAAACCTTAAGAAAAAGCTAAGAATCAACAAAAATAAGTATAAAACTAAGCATTCAGGGTCACCAAGGCAAAGTAGCAGAGATTAGATTGCTGCTAGACCAATGACTGATTGCATGATCAACACAACCTAAGACTTCATGTATTAGCATATCATTATGTATTCATAAGTAATCGATTCACCATCCAGGATGAATTTCCATCCTAATTTGTCAGAAAACTATAAACCTAAGACTTGCTTTGATAATCATCGAGTGATCTGTCTGGAATCTTATATAACTCGTTGAGATGAAGAAAGAGAATAAAGAGCAAAAAGCACAAGCAAAGAGCAAAAGCAATCACCAACAACAGTCACAAAGCCAACACTAAAACAAACACAACCAACGACGATGAATTAAAACTAGGATGGAGAGCAAAAAGGGCAGGCCACAAGTTAGCCCCAGCAAGCCACCACTAAAGCAACAAACCACTAAAACAACACTTATAGCACACACTAGCAAAACACACTAAAACACAACACCAGCCCACCCGCAAACCAGCAAAACAGATAAGAAATCCTGGAAAAAAACGAAGCCTGCTACAATCCAATACAGAAATTAACCAATAAGCAAAACAAGGATCAATCACTAAGCACACAGCAAGTTAGCCACTACAATGCAACCATCAGACTAGAAAAAAAAAAACAAAATCGCAGAGAAAAGAAATGTGAAACACGGGAAAAAAACAATGGATTTAGGGGACAAAACCAGTGGGGCGAACGTCGGGGGATGGGCAGACGCGGACAGCAGGAGCGCCGGAGGGAGGGACGCCGACCAAAACCCGAGCGGTCAAACGCAGAGATACCCGCAGAGCATCAGGACGGCACGGGAACCGGCGGTGGACGAACACCACTGGGGATAGGGGCCCGGAGAGCAGGTACGGCGTAGGTCGACGGCCGGGGGATGGGCGACGCTCCAAAGATCGAGCGACTACGCTAGAAGTCGCCGAAGACCTAGGGCCGACGTGGGCCGATGTGGTCGGCGCGCTCAGCGGCGGCATGAACGACGGCCGGGGCATGAACGACTCGTAGCCCAGAACCCGAGGGTGGAGCGACGAGGGAGGGCGAGAGCGGAGCGAGGAGGGAGGGCGAGGGCGGAGCGACGAGGGAGGGCAAGGGCGGAGCGACGAGCGGGCGAGGGTGGTGCCAGAAGCGGGGCGGACCGAGGAGGGAGGGCGAAGCGCAAGTGCGGGGCGGAGAGATTCGGGGTCAGGGGGCAGAGAGAGTCGGCGGCCGGCGGCCGGAATCGAGAGGCAGAGCGAGTCGGGGAGGAGGGATGAAGAGGGCGGATTTGTCTCTTTAGGGTTTTGCCCACAAAATCTATTACGCGCTTCGAATTGGGGAAATAAAAATCTCGCGCCCACCTCTTTCTTTGCGCAGATTTTCCTTTTTTTTTTATCCAGGTAAATAAAACCGCCCCTATAGAATATTATAACCGCCCCTATAGCTAGAAATTTAAAAACCGCCCCCATAGGATAAACCGCCACCATAACCCAACCGCCACCAAAGCCCGCCACAATAGACCCGAATTGTAGTAGTGATATATATTTATCTTCGTATTGTGATTGGTGTTTTTTACCAACAGTAAAACAACTCATAATATCAATAATTTGTATAAAGGAGGCTCCGCCTGATTATTTTATTATAAAAATTACACGTGGTGCAAATTTTTGTGAAGATATTAACTCCGCTTTATACTATATAGATTAACCCTTGTCTCATTTTACACTAGTGGAATGGAGATGCTGAATTTTTATTTCCCCTTGGCAATAATGTCACTAAACCTAAGAATATCAACCATAAGAAATCAACTGATCGTTTGTTTCACTTTATAAATCTGTCATCTTTCGAAGAAACGAATATTCAACGGAATAATGTGTAAGGTTTTTTTTTACCATTTTACATATAAGATAGGAATTAATTTTAAATAGAAAATGTAAGTTACTTTATAGAACTTCACCCTTTTTTTATTTGTTGGGGGATTTTATATGTCCCCACCCGACATGTAGGAATGGAAATGAATTGGTTTATGGATGGATGTGTCATTTTTGTCATCCGATCCATGAAAAAAATACTCCACCCGATCTATCCACCACCCATAAAATTCTTCACCCACATCCACCCCGTCCATTGGGTAATCGGGTGGATTGGATATCCGCGAAACCTACCAAGATTCTAACCTAAAGTTATAATTTCACATAATTATTACGCATAAATCATACAAAAATGTACTATTTTATAAGGTCCAACACAAATCAACAAAAGTAATAACCTAGTACAAAAGAAAGTGCAATATATGATCCTAATTGCAAGATTAAAAACGTGGAAATTGGAATGTATTCTCTAATTCGAAAGAAGGATGCATTCGGGTTAAATGGGTTGGATGGATGAACGGGTCATGGATTGGGTGGCGAATCGGATGGCTCTTCAACCAAACCCGATCCATTTGCACACCCGCACACCCACGCACCTGCATTTCATCCACCTTTCTTCGGGTTTTTGTCCATATATTCGGGTCGGGTGATCGGATAAATGGGACACCCATGGATAATTTTCATCTCTACCGACATGGGACTATATCTCCAATGTGTCTTCTCAGATAACGTACGGGATCTAGATAACAATTAAGCCATAATTTTATTTTATTTATATCTCAATTTCTTCATACTTATCACCTATTTTCCTAACAAGGTGCTAACATACATCTCAATCTCTTATACCTATACCTAAATCATATTTCTACCGTGTATCAAAAGATTTTATATATTTTATTTTTTTATTTTTTATTCTTTTTTGTGACGGATTCACTAAATCCTATTTAGGGTTTTAGTTTCCATTTCAGTATACTTATTATATGCCCTTAATACACAACAGAAAAACCGTTACTATATTAGTCACTTTTATTTTTCGACCAAAAAAAAGTCACTTTTATTTTTTTTATTAGGTATATTACTCTCTTTTAACAATACACTCTTGCTCAAAGAAAAAAACAATACACTCGAACACAAGAAACTGATGATGTGGGACCGGACAGAATCTTAGGAGATTGACATTTCTCCTTGTTATTTTTTTACTAATTAAAGATTGAATACAGTACAGTAAATCAATAACCGCACGAATCTGCCTTTAATCCTTATTAAGATTACCTCAATCAACGGGAATAGTACTATATTGGGCCACTTCGTAGTACCATAAATATCTACAGTCAAAAGTGTCATGAGGTAGAAGTTGAACACTTGAAGTGGAGTGGACAACAAATTAAAGTGTTGCACTAAAAGGTTTAAACTTGATACGTGCAGCTCGCATTTACCATAAACTGGAAGTTGAATAAATCAATAGCTCGCATTTACCGTTCAACACTTCAACATGTTCGGACTCAAACCTCGCTAATTGAAAATGTTTTGTACCATTGTTAGAAAACTATGAATTTTTTAAGAGTTTCAATGATACAATTTGTACTTTAATCATGTTCATTCACCGTCTTAATAATATATTTTTTGTTAAGAAGATTTATTCACGTTCTTAAACTCTTAATCATGTTTTAACAGGTCTAAAGAGGAAGTGGTCGAAGTTTAATTTTGATGTAGGGAGATTGGCAGCCCGGTTCGAAGAGGATCTCTTTCATCGAAAAGGTCGTAACCGGTAGAAGTGATCTCGGCCATCCGATGTCGGTTTCGGGCTTTTAATAACGTTTCAGGGCTTTTAGTTAGGTTTTAGTTATTTTTGGATTTTTCGTAATTTTTAGTTTATATCTTTTATCTTCTCTATCTTTTTTATCTTTTAGGTTTTCTATCTTTTATCTTTTCTATCTTTTAGGTTTTTAGTTCCTTTATATATAGTTCGATTGTAGCCTTGAAAAGACAACTTTCATTATTTTTTATCAATTACAGAGTTTCTCTTAATTTTCTGGTGGATTTCCAGTTTTCTTGCGTTTTAGGTTTCGCGCTTGTGATTCCTTGATCATCAAGGCTTGTGCTTGCTTGCCTTTCAATCTTCCTGCTGCGTCAAATTTTTGGATATTTATCTTGTTCCTTGAGGCTTTTTTATGAGAGATATAATTAAATAGAAAGTTTATACGATCAATATTATGATTTATAGCAATTAGAATTTAATGATTAATGCTACACAAGTTATGCTTCGTATTATAACTTGTACGGAGTATTGATTATTTGCGTACGCCTTATAATTCTAGCACGGTTGTTGTTGGTGGTGGTGACGATGATGTCATGATGGTGATGTGTCTAGGTCGAGTTTGCCTTCATCTGACCTCCGATCCTCTGATGGTGGAGGTGGTGCACGATCCTCTAATTTCCCTTCATCTGGCTTCCTCGTCTAGCCATTCATTTCGATCAAGGAATAGGTTATCATATCTGACAACTACTTTTGAGTTTATAAACGATTATGTTGTTTTAGATTGGTGGGGTGACAAAAGAAGATACTCTCAATATTAGCAAAGATTGTCACTCAAGTTCTCGTCCTTTCCACCATAGCTATAATATTAGCAGAGGAAACTAACTTGTAGCTAAGGCTAGTACTTCCTAGAAGACAAGAGGCTAGATCAAAATCCCCCCATTGGAATCTTAGTATGCATCAATAATTTGAAGATGACAGAAAGTAAACAACAAACTTAGTCTTAGGATCGCACACGTTAGTTCAGATAAGGAACTGTTGAGGTACAGTTCTTTAGACAGGGAAATAGTAAAACAAGCAGGCAGTCAAACAGGAACAAGAAACTCAAATATGTAATGGAACAATTAAGGACACGTTTCTTGTAGAGGAACCTCTACCGGATCAACTAATCCGATCGAGTAAACCTCTACCTCCCTTGGAGGATTTTTGAATGTCTCTCTCTTTATATTATTGATAGCTGTTTTACAGATCGTCTAGATACAACACAACATCACCAATTCCTAGTGATTCTCTCTAATCCTAGAACTTTGATCTCGCCTCTCTTCCCTAGATCTAGTAACAACTCTACTCAACAACACAAGTAAAAGCAAACCTTTCCAGACAATCCCAGTTGGACTCGTTTTCCTTCCTTCCTCCGTCGAGAACTCGCTTCTCAACAGTTCTGATCACCGGCCTTCAGTTATTCTCCGATCGTCGATCTTCCTTGGTTGCTAATCACCTTCTTCTTCCTTCTCTTCTTCTCAGTTTTGTGGGTTTTGTGTGTTTGAAGGCGTGAGAGAACAGTAGATTACTGTTCACTATTTATAGACTGGATGGGAGGCCTCTCCTTTTCACTTTCCTAAAGTGTCATTCCTTTTAGTGCAAATGGTAGGTGACTTCATCACTCACTGGATTGCTGCCATGTCTCCTTTTCATCTCTTTTTGTGCTTTTGTGGGATTTCCTCTTTTGGATTGCTGACATGGTATGGCTTTTAGATAAGACACAAAAGCCCTTGATTTGGCATGGCCAATTGCAGAAATGATATCCTTGGCTTTTTACGCAAGCTTGAATACGTCAACCAGCTCTTAGCACAATTCACTTTGCTCTTAGCTGTCACGCATTAAATCCGTACATATCCTGCATTAATGGAATTGTTCCAAACGTATTTCCTGAAACACTTATTTACACAAGTTAGCTCAAATGAGTTTGTCGATCATCAAAACCGAAGATGATGTTTCCATCATTTCGTTACAACACACTCTTAGACCTATATATGCAAATTCATCAATTGATTTAGTTGATGACAACACACATGGTACTCTTTCGTGGTGCAGAATAAATGGTCGTCCTAGATAAGTTCGTTTTCATATCGAAAGGTAAGAAAATTACGCGAATTTTGATTCCTTAAAAACCTTGCAAGGATATGCATACACACATTAATGTTAAGTTCAAAGGCTTTAATTTTTCACCTTTCTTTGCTCCAAAGTTTATTCAGCAACAATAATTTTAATTAATATTGAAATTTAAGTTATTATTAATTTCGATATACCCACGTAATTTATTATGTTTCTACTCTTAGTTTTTTTTTTTTTATGAAAAGAGGACAAAAAAATAGGCAACAATCTATAAGAAAATATATCATTTTCATAAAGTATCCTCAATCGTGTGAATATATATTCCCTTTTAATATATATTTATGTAATTATTTTGTATTGATGGGATAATATCAGGAAGTTTATGGTAAGATATTTAAATGATAGGTATTATTGAATAAGAGAGTTAGACTAAGGACATTTCCAAGAGTTTCAATTCCCCAAAACTTTCTCTAAAATGGGGTATAGAAAGTCATATTCTCTAAAAAATTATTGATAAAACTCCAACAATTTCCTAATACAGAGAATGCTACATTTATTATCTCCAATCAAAATCCTAGATTTCTTTTAAGAGAAAAAATAAATAAAAAACAACCAATAAATACATTTGGAGAAATTTGGAGATCACCCCTAATATATGTAGGAAAAGGACCCTATTTTTTCACTCATTCTCCGTTTTAGAGACGGTGATGGAGCATTTTTTGAACAAAACATATATCCTAAATTATCCAAAATTTCAATTTTCAAGAAAATGGAGCTGTAATTACTCATGATTATTTGTAATCCAATTATTATTGTTGTAATTTCGGAGCTGTAATTACTCATGATTATTTGTAATCCAAACATGTGAGCTGTAATTACTCATGATTATTTGTAATCCAATTATTATTGTTGTAATTTCGTTGTTTACATTAACTTATTTGTTAATTTGTGTAATCTGGTATGCACCCTGAGAAATCAAAGAGCAATGAGGAACGCAAGGGAAAAACCACATCACAAATTAAACCACACCAAAACCACACAAGAACAATAAATAACAAAAAGCACAAAGAATACACTAAACCCTAAACTCTAAAACTCTACGCCTCCAACCCTAAAGCCCCCTATCTAGACATAAGACATAAAACAAAGAAATTTGGATTTTAAAAGTATGTGAAATCAGTTTCCTTAGACATGATATAGTTTCTATACACTTACGTACATCAGTTACATGGAATCTCAAAATATTGGTTCTCCATACATGATACATGGGAATAACGCAATTTTCCAGCAATCAACTATGAAGCATTTGACACTAATATTGCTAGCAAACAAACATATAGAAATAGATACAAAAGACGGTGTCATATACGGACATTAATACTGATCTGGGTTCAGCTTGAAACGATCCCATAAGGGTCAAAGCCGAAGATCGAGATCTAACTCACAGGCCTCTAGCTTGGATTGATCTGGCTTTTGGGAACCAAGCACCAATTCCAAATTCAGTGCTTCTCCATTGCTCGAACCTTCATTTGGATCGGTCGATTCTATGCGGAAGGTTCCAGGCCAGCTCGTCAAATCTTGATCAACGACTCCTTGGATTGGCTTATGATAAGGCTCCATCCTCAATGGCTTCTTATGTTCATGCAAGCCCATCATCCACAATGTTTTCTCCTTCTTGTGCGCATTCTGGTGGCCGCCTAGAGCTTTTGAGTTGAGAAACTTTCGTGCGCAATACTTGCATTCGAAGAGTTTGATTGGAGCCAAGAACCGTCTATGGCTAAAGCTAATGTTCTGGTCATTTCCACTCTTAGGATCATGGGAGGATGAGTTTTCCATTGCTAGGAAAATCTTAATGACTTGCTCTTATTTTATTCTCTTGAGAATTTCATGGAGGATTGATGTTACTTAAAAAGGCAAGCTAGGGTAGGTTTGTTTGAATGGTATGCCCGGATGTCCCACCAAAGTAGTACCCACTTTTGCCGTCCCTAGGACAAGGGCTAAGATTAAATGACCCTTGGAGGTAATACCAAGTATTCATTTCAGATATAACTGTTTGGAATTTGTACTACTCCACACCTGTAGTATATATGCTAAGGGGCCGGTATGTCATCATAGTGAATGTCACGCCTCAATAGCTCATTGTAATGTCACACGTCGGAATCCTCTTAGCTCATTGTAATGACCTAAACGTTTCGTTTTAGACAAAAAAAAAAATGAACTAATTTCATTTTCTTTCTATTTCTGTCTTTGTAGATAGAGACTTGAGAATACTAGCTATGCAAAAAAAAAGGTTCTTTAGAAGGTCTAAATGACACCAACCATCATTCCTCTCACTAGATCGAGCCCGTTAACACAAGTCGGTTTACCTAATCCGTGCTCATTGACACTTGAGTCGATCACGAGCTGAGAGGTTACCATCAAAAGTGGATCCCTCTTAAAAAGAAAAGGTCTAAAATAATTAATGATGCATACCTAAAACTGCCAAGGGAGTTTGCCACAATCCATGTTTAAAAAAATATATAAAAAGCATAGATCAGAAGAGTATTTTATTAATATTCTGATGAAAAGACTGCATGGCCATAGAGAAAACCTTAATCAACATTATCAAAGGGAAAGTTGCAAATTACAATTCTCCTAGCTAGTAGATCTTAAAGTTCTCTTTTGTGGTTAACTACATTCAAGAAGTTTGCCACGTTCAGACAAAATTGATGAAGCGAGTACGAGGCAAAGGTGGACCAAGAATAGTTGAAGTGGCCAAATTAATGAAGGTGTGACAGTGATTTCCCATCTGGGTTTTGCCAAAAGGTTTATTCAAAGTAATTAAAGGGCCTTTCTTCATGTGATCATAACCTATGTTGTCCTCAAACAAATCTAATTTGAGCTAGATTTTATGCTGGTGGCCAATTACTTTTCATAATAATAAGACATATTTGATTGGACATAACTGGGTCTACCCCTTTGTTTTATAGTACTCTTTAAACAGCAATAGTTTTTTCGCACTTGGAAGAGTGGAGCACCAAGCAAAAGCCACAGAATCGGGGTAAAAAAAATTACAGTAGTTCACAAACATTTTTGTCTTTGAAGTGATTGTCACAATTAAGCATTGCGCTCCCAAAAATGGGTATGGAGGATTGGAGGTAGTACATATGCCATTTTAGTGAGTTTTTATATAAGAAATCTCAAGCAAGTACATGAAAAATCTCAAGCTACCAACCATCAGAAAAGGAAAAGTAACAACATGTAGTTTAAGGAAGCTCAATCTTATGTTGTACTTATATTCAGATATATTTTATATAGGAATAATTTGGTCTCTTGTATTTAGATAAGGAATTATGGATAATCAAACACGGGAAATTATATGTTAGAAGAACGTATCTTAGAGATCGTCTGTGAATTATGTAATATGTCTCACATATCATTATATATAATATAATCAAACACCGGAAAGTATTCCAAAAATCTTAAACAAGGTTCTCCAACCCTAAAAAAATTGGATTACATTCAGTGTTCTTTTTCCATAAGAGATCACAATTTTTTGGTCCATCCTATTATTTTTTTTTTGAAAGTTTAAGGTAAAGATATATTAAGAGAGAGGAGAATTTACATCAAAAAGGAGCACTCAAAGACTCTGAGTATGCCAGCAATCTCCAGAAGAGCAAAAAAGGAAATTTTTTCGAAACTAGGCCAATTTTAAACTTTATTTATGGAAATGAGCTCAATGGAATTTTAATTCCTGGGATAGGCACTCCCACACAGAGACACGCTGCCCCCACCAGCGTGTTATGGGTCCGGACAGAGACACTGATCCGGACAGTTAGAGAGACGCTGGCCCGGACAGCGTCTTTTTATTTTTTTTGTGTAAAATTAAATAGAAATAAATTGTTATAAAAGTAAAATAAATTAATCAGCTTATATACCTTAATCATTTAATTAATTTTTTTTTGTATAAATTTCTTTTGTCACAATTTAAGTTTAAGGGGCTGACGCGTGTTCTTACATTTGTGATCAAAGACGTTGTCTCGTTCGGTTATTGTCTTATTAATAAAAATCTTATTTGTGCATAACTTATATATCCCAATTTTTTTAACCTTTTAGATATAAACATATTTGTAAAAATAAAATAAATTAGTTAGAGATAATTTAGATAAATTAATCAGATAAAGTATATATTTAAAATGTTTAATAGAAAAATAAGACACTGGTCCAATCAACATCTTTACCTCCATTCCATTTTTCCACATTAATTTTTTCAATATATATATACATAATTAACTTATTATTTTAAATATATATAATCAAGCTATTTTTTTACAAATATACTGGTATATGCATAAGTAATGAACAAATAATATTTATAATAAGACGTAATCCGATCGAAACGCCGTCTTCGATCATCAATATAAAAAAATATGCGTTTCACCCTTGGACTGAACCAAAGTCTAATTAAATAATTTAGATATACGAGATTTTGTTTGATTTTTTCGTAAAACTTCTAATTAAAAATTTTGTTAAACATTTGAATATTAAAATTTGATAGATATATTAGATTTAATATGTATATATATTTAAATTTAATAGATATTGGTATATATTAAATCTTCTGAGGTAAAGATGCTAATTGGATGAGTGTCTTATCTAATTAAATATATACTTTATCTAATTAATTTATCTTAAATATCTCTAACTAATTTATTTTATTTTTACAAATATGTTTATATCTAAAAGGTTAAAAAATTTTGGGATATATAAGTTGTGCACAAATAAGGTTTTTATTAATAAGACAATAACCGAACGAGACAACGTCTTTGATCACAAATGTAAGAACACGCGTCTCCCCCTTAAACTTAAATTGTGACAAAAGAAATTTTTACAAAAAAAAATTAATTAAATGATTAAGGTATACAAGCTGATTAATTTATTTTACTTTTATAACAATTTATTTCTATTTAATTTTACACAAAAAAAATAAAAAGACGCTATCCGGACCAGCGTCTCTTTAAAAGAGACGCTGTCCGGATCAGCGTCTCTGTCCGTACCCATAACACGCTGGTGGGGGCAGCATGTCTCTGTGTGGGAGTGCCTATCCCAGGAATTAAAATTCCATTAAGCTCATTTCCATAAATAAAGTTTAAAAATGGCCTAGTTTCGAAAAAAATTCGCAAAAAAGAAGTAAAGAAGACATACAATACGATTGTAAACCTTGACAAGAAGGATGTGCGCGCGAAAATGACTATTGTTTACATGAATAGTTTTTTGCACCTTTCAAAACATATAGAGAAAGTAATCATCCATGGTTTGAGAAAATAATCAAGATGAGAAAAATAGCTAAGAAAATACTTCCCTAGGAGTCATCATAAATTTGAGTGGAAAACAAGCCCAAAAAATAGAAGTGGACAACAAAAGTGGGGCTCATAAATATACTGTTGCTCTTGTTAAAATGTGGTATGGATTTTTGCAGCATCCGAGCAATAATTTAACCTAGATATGTGCATTGTGTAACTTTCATTTACCATAAACTGGAAGTTGAATCTTTAACATTTAGCTAGGTGTAGATCAAAAGTAGGTTTGTATGCAGGGTGGATCCAGTGTAAATTTAAGGTAAAAATTATATTTAAGAAACATATGAGATAAAATTTATAAATAATAAAAAAAGACAGGAAAAAAATTAAAATGAAGCCTTTAACACAAGAAAATGCATACATTTCTCTAATTAAAATCTTGATTATCAAATAGTTAACCAAGTGAAATTATTATCTATAGTATAAGCTCCTAGCCTTCAACTTCTGAGGCTCTATATGGACTTTACCAGGTCGGGACAATTTCCTAGAGTTGAGCTCCATTGTATTTTGCAAAGACTTCTAGAAACACCCTATCTTCAACTTTACAAACTCCTAACCTGACATTCTTGCTTAAACTCGACAAAAGCCTCACTCGTAGACGAGCAATTTTCAAGAATCATCCATCAAGAAAAAGAATAATCATAGATCGTCTTATTGCAACTATATTCATTCCCCACTGCATGAATGGTCATGAGGTGAGAATTGGGTGTAAAAGCGAAAGGTGGTGAATAACGTCACACTTCTTTGTATAGACCACCACTCGCAATGTGGCCAGTAATAACCATGACAAAGTGACTTATTCGCGAGACATCAGCTGCCAGAGAGAAGTCACCCTTCACGCGTGCACACACTCACACTCACACTCACACACACACACGCACACACAGGGTTGGGCAAAAATAACCGGATACCGGTTAACCGACCGTTTAACCGGTATCCGAAAGCTTTTTCCGGTTAACCGTGACGAGAATAACCGGAAAACCGGTTATGGTTAACCGACCGGTTTTTTAAACGGATTAACGGTTCGGTAATGATTAGTCATATATTTTCAACCGGTTAACCATTAAACCGTTTAATAAAATATTAATATATATTTTTTTTGAAAAAAATAATATAAATATGTTAATTTGATTGTATTAGGCTTTTCTAATAAAAGATATATTCTACATTTGCAAAAAATAAAAGATATATTCTATACTTTCTTTTCTCTGAATACCTGGTTAGTCATATAATTTTTAATAAAAGAGTCGGCGTTTAGTACTAGAGGTCGTGTGCTTGATTCTTTTCGAACTTCTCTGACGCCTAAAATGGTGGAGGCTCTAGTTTGTGGTCAAGATTGGATGCGTACTTCGCGCACTCATTTTCCAATCGAGGAGAACCTACTTGAATTAGAGGCTATATATGGCTTTGGAAGAAGGTTAGTGTATTATATCTTGCTTTCTTTTCTTTTCTTATTTATATTGTCTAACTCACTATTTTGTTGTGTTACTGTTTATGACTTTTAGGCATGAGAAAGCTGATGTTAGAGCAACCGTTAATTGAAATCGATGAGGCTATGGAAGAATTAACCGTCGATTGAAATCGATGAGGTTATGGAAGAATGAAGAAATATGTATTAGTGTTTTGGGATTGAGTTATGTATGTTGATCTTAGTGATTCCACTGAACAAACTCTATGTAATTCGATCGATGCTTTGATATGTAATCCAATTATGTATTTCAACAATGTATTCGACTACGTGTTTTGATTATATATTTCGATATTTATCGATTAGAATGCATGTATTTAAAATGAATAATTTCACTTTCAAATAGTGGTTAACCGACTAACCGACCGGTTTTCATGGTTAACCGATATCGGTTAACCGTTTCTTAACGGTTCGGTAATGGTTATCATAATTTAGTAACCGAATATCCGGTTAACCGACATCCGGTTAACCGAACTTCCGGTTACCCGTCCGTGACCACTCCTACGCACACACATGCGCGCGCGCACAAAGAGAGAGAGAGAGAGAGAGAGAGAGAGAGAGAGAGAGAGAGAGAGAGAGAGAGAGAGAGAGAGAGAGTATAACTATATACTAAAGCGGAGGTTAGAAATACTATTTAGCCCGACACGTGTCACCTCCTCATTGGACTGCATCACCCATCTTTATTAAAATAATTCAATTTGTTTAATTGGTTGAAATTTCATTATATACCCCACATTAGATTTTTTCTTATCTACTGATTTCCATTTTAATAATTTTCTTAAAAAATCAACTTAAAAAAATCTACTATGTACGGTGCATAGTAATTATCCAAATCTATTAGGAGTACACCATAAAGATATAATAATAATAATGTAATAATAATATAGAACAATATATTTCAACTACAAATAAATATATAAATAAACTAAAAGTAGTACTATATTAAAGATATAATAAACTACATAACCATTTTATTAAATCACTTTGATTGGTTGACATTTATTTGACTTATTTTTTATTGGTTAAAATTTTTATTGTAGATTCTACATATATAAAAATTATATATTTGATTTAGATTTGATTTTTTCCCTAAATAACTATAAAATAATAAATATTATTATAGAATAAAAAATACTGATAAAAACAAATATTTAATATTTATATAACAATTATAATCGTATAAATCTTTATTCGATTAAAAAAATGTATTGTAATACACATAATGTATCATTAAAATAAATCGTATAGGAAGTAATTAAATAAAACAACACAAGATTTTCTATCAAACTATATTTTTGAATAACTTTATATAAACTTTAAAGTAATTTTTTGGTTAAATCAAAATCGTGCCTTCAAGGCACGGGGACTAATACTAGTTGTATACTAAAGCGGAATCAAATTTTGTCACTAAATTGCACCACATCACCTTTGTCTTAAGAAAATTATCTTATTAAACTTTAATTTGATCATACTATAATCTTAATCTTATACATATTTATTTAATATATTAATTTTATCTTATATTTTGATCATTGTTTAATTAATAATTATATCCTAATATATCAATCTCAATCTTATCATTGTACTATGTAATTAATAAATATATCATAATCTTTTCAGTTTTACCAATTTAATTAAATGGTATATTAATTGTAAGTTAGTTTTCGCAATTTTATCATAAGATTTTTTTAAAAATCATCAATGATAGAAAATTTTACCACTATATTTACGCATATACTACTATATTAGTTCGAAATTTTATTTAAATTTATTGATTTATTTTATGTAACTTAGTTTAGATGTCAAAAGATTTTTATCAAGTTTTAATAAAATTTGATAATGTATCTTATATTCCTCGATCTAATAAATATATGTCTATGTATGTATAAAAGATTAAGATATAAATCAAATATATTTTTATATAAATATGATGTACGATAATTATGTTATTTTATAATTTAAAAGATAAGCATCATATTAAAAACGAAGTATTCATATGATGATATTTATAATTATATAGATAATTCATATGCAGAGTATAAATAAATAAATAAAGGGAAATTCCGCTTGGTAACCACGAGGTTTTGCAAATTCCGCGTGGTAACCTTGACCTATTATAAAAAGTTAAAATTATATGAATATATACCCATACTTTCTAATTAATTACACAAATCACCCTATTTTTAGTTTTTTTGAAACTATCTACTAATCTTTTTTTTATAAAACATTTTAAATTTTAAATTTTAGTATTATATATATATTTTTATTTACTCTTTTCCCATGACATATATATTATTATTTTACAAAATCTTCTATTTTTTATTATTATAAAACGAACCACTTTTTTCAAATTTGTATAAAAAAACAATTCCTTTTTCAAATAAAAAAAAATCATACCTAATCTTAAAAAGAACTAACATTTCTTATTAACAAAATATAAACTTGAATTTTATTAATAGTTGATCTTTTAAGGGGGTTTTTTTTTAAAAGGGGGTGCACTAGTTCAAGTAATTTGTTTTTAAAATATAATAAAATTGTTTTTTCTAAACATAATGTACATATATCATGACATTAAAAATGTGTAAAAGTCATAGGCTTTTTATGACATGTACAACTCTAGGAATTTTTTTATTTATAATAAATTAACATTTAAAAATAATAAAGATTATATATTGAGTAATACTTTTCATTAGGTATTTTAAGAAAATAGATTTGATAGTTTTGTTGAAATAATCTATTTAAATGATATTTCTCATTAGGTATAATAAATTGTTTTGTTTATTTACTTTTTCAACAATCCTATCAAATCTATTTTGATTTTTTAATATAAATTTGAAAATTGTGATTCTTTTTATTAATAATAAACAATGGAAGATTTTGTAAAATAATAATATATAGTGTCATGTAAAAAGAGTAAATATATATATAATACTAAAATTATAAAGTTAGTTGTTTTATAAAAATAGATTAGATAGTTTAAAAACTAAAGATTGGGTGATTTGTGTAATTAAGTAGAAAATATGGGTAAGTTTTTATATAATTTTATTTTTTTATAATAGGCAAGGTTATCACGCGGAATTTGCAAAACCTCGTGGTTACCATGCGGAATACCGAAAAACTTTGGGCACCACGCGGAATTCGCAAAACCTCGTGGTTACCGGACGGAATTTCCCATAAATAAATAACACCTCGTACAAGGTGCGGGTCAATTGCTAGTTTCAATCCTAAATTTAAATTCTAAGCTAATAGACCCTATTCTTATTTGTTTTTGTTGGAGATATATTTTTTTTGGTCGAATTTGTTGGAGATATATTGATGTACTATTCTTCCATGCCAATTCACAACTTCCAAAACTGGCTATTAAACTGCATCACAAAGTAAAGATTTCGTAATTGATCTGGAATTTAATTAATGCATGGTTCCTACTTACACTATCAAATTTTTTTTTGGTCGAGCTTACACTATCATATTATATACAGTAAAAACTAAATTTGGAATCTCAATTTGGCTTTTCTTACATGGAATAGCGCATTTGGCTCTCTAGTTTATTCACTAAAGGTAGCTATATATGCAAATTATAGCAGAAACCAAGGCCAGATGTATAATACGGAGTACTATATAATTGCTTCTGTCTGAATTAAATACACGAAGCTCTACTAGCACACGCAGAAGAACTTATGTTAATTCAGACACCACAAAAGATGATACAAAACGAAGTCACACTTTTTTTTATGTTATTTTCATATACATATACGGATAATACCAGATATGTCCGCCGGTACATCGAATTCTTTCCTTGTCCAATTGCAGATCTTACTTCATCTTAAAATAATGTCATAAGGATCAAAGGCGAAGATCCAAATCTAACTCACATATGTCCTTCTTTGATTGATCTGGGTTTTGCGAGTCAAGCACTAATTCCAAATTCAGTGCTTCTCCATTGCTAGAAGACCCTTCGTTTGAGCCAATGGAGTGTATGTAAAAGCTTCCGGGCCAGCTCATCAAATCTTGATCATGATCAGCTTCGTGGAATCTGTTGACGCTTTCCTTAGCTTTCCCTAGCAGAGCTTCCTCCGGGATCGGCTCATGATAATAAGGCTCTATCCTCAATTGCTTGCTATGATCATGCAAGCCCATCATCCGCAACGTTTTCTCCTTCTTGTGCGCATTCTGGTGGCCGCCTAGCGCTCTTGAGTTGATAAACTTCCTTGCGCAATACTTGCATCCGAAGACTTTGATTGGAGCCGGGGAGATTTTAGGGCAAAAGCTGCTGGCCTGGCCGTCGTTAGGATCATCTGAAACCGAATTTTTCATTGCTGGGAAAGATCTTAGCACTTGCTCTTAACTAGTTTTGTTCTCTTGAGAATTTCATGGAGGGTTTATGTTACTTTAAAACGCAAGCTAGGGCAGGCTTCTCTGCAGAGGTTTGTCCCACCAAAAGTAGTAAAATTGACCCACTTTTGAAGCACAAGCACTTTCGATCACTAGCATGCCGTCCCTAGGGCAAGGGGCTGAGATTAGATGACACTTGTGCAAGTACCAATTATTCATTTGAGATATATGTTGTACATGATATACTTTAGGAAAAGTATTCTACTCAAATTTCATCTGTATATGATCATAAAAGGCTTAAAACATATTACATATACTGTTACTGAATTTGTCCATTTTGATCATTTCATTTGAACATCTGATCTTTGAAACAGACTTATTGAGCACTCTATCTTGTTAAAGCCTACCTATAAAATACCTGTCCCTTATTACGGAGTGTCGTAATATACACGCGCTATTACGTGAACATGATTAAGCAAAAAAAAAGACCACATAATGACAGATAAGGCTTCCTCGTTTAATTAATTGTCACTTAAACCCGTCACTATACTACATTGGCATATATATTTCTTTATACATGTAAGCTTAAAAATATCTGACTTTTAAGGAAAACACTCTCAAATCAGATATACATCACACGCACAATGCCACGTTAGGGACGAGGTGTTTAATAGGTGACTTTGACAAGTTGGGATGCTTAATAGGTCAATTTCAAAGGTCATGTGTCCAAATAACTAGAACGGACAAGTTCAAGTTTCTATATATATGTTTTAAGCCAGATCAGATAAAAGTATTTCATTAATACTTTAGGAAAGGCCGGTAAATTGTACGTTTCTCTTTTGTGATTAATTATAATCAAGAAGTTTGCATGCCCACACATTACAGACAAAATTTGATGGATTGTAGTGAGGCAAATGTGAGCCAAGAAGAGTTGAAGTGGCCTTGAATTTGAGTGTGTTTCCACCTGGGTTTTGCTAGAAGATTTCAAAGAAGAGGGCCTTTCTTCATGTGATAAACCTATGATTTCCTCAGACAAACTTAATTTGAGTAAGATTTTTTATGCTGGTGGCCAATCACTTCTCATAATAGTATGTACGGTAAACTGATTGGACATAGCTGGACCTAACTTTTTTTTGGATTTTATCCAGCTTGTTTTTATCCTCTTTAAGCAAGAATAGTCTTAAGCAATAAGAAGAGTGGAGCGCACCAAGCAAGAGCCAGAGAATCAGAAAAAAATATTATCACTTCACAAAAACAGTTTGGTTTAGCTTTGCAGAGATCACTAGAATTAAAATAAAAGCAATTTTCAATAAATTTTATCACACCGGGATCAATGAGAATCGAGGGATATGCAAACGAGACATGTAAATGGGAGGGAGAATTTCAAGTTATCCATCACTCCAAAGTACTCCTAGACATCATTACAAACAGCTGCAGGACAAATCACTATTTAGCAACCATCAAAAAAGGAAAAAAAAAAAAAGAAACACATAATTCATAGAATGAGAGGTGGAAATTAGTGTCGGCACTCGCCACCAACCAAGAGAAAACAAGTATAATTCATGGAAGCCCAATCCTGACATTTTGAGATATTCAGCAATAATGGCTCTTGTTATATGAATCGTTTCATGCCCTTTATTAAACCTAAAGTTAAACCTAAAGAGCTTCACCTTGCTCCAAATCACACAAAACCAGTACCATGTTATGCTCGTCAAAATTAATTGAAAACTAGGTACATACATTATCAATTTTATAGTCGAGAGATCTCCACTTTTTCAGACTAGTAGCTGTACAATTTTGTAAGCAGTCATCGTCTACCATTGTACATAAGTCTAGGGCAACTCTAAAATAGTTCTAAAAAATAAATAGCAGAGGCTTATCTCCATGTAACATGTGGGTATTCAAATGCCCTACTAAACGTGAGAATAAATAGTTGATTAAGTAAAGGGGAAAAACTTAAGTTGCCTACCTACGGATATCCAACACACAAACAACGTTATTAGCAAAACAAGCAGCTATCTTGTCGCCTTCCTTGTTCCAGCAAACTTCAAAAATACCACCACTACCATTGTAAGTCTTTATGATACGACCGTCTTTCACAGACCATATGTGCACACATTTGTCAAGCGATCCACTAGCTAAGTACTCTCCGTTCGGGCTAAAAGCAACAGAGTACACGGGCTCCCTGAGGTTGAATAGATATGAAATCATACAACAGATAAATTGATAAACCGTTTCAAAAAGAATAGAGGACCCCGGAGTAACTCAGTACCTGTGTCCATTCAAGCTGCAGAGAAGACGTCCGGCTTCTGAGTCCCAAAGCTTTATTGTGGAGTCAAAAGATGCACTGTTCATACAGTCATCCAGGGTTTGAGAATATAATCAAGATGGCATGAAATAGCTAAGTACACACTCCCTCTGTTCATTACTGGGTGTCCTTCCTTACAAATATTTGTCCTAAATATTGAGTTATGAATTTCTTTTATGAAATTTACTTGTGTTGACTATTTTTGCTCCATCTATTGGCTCTAAAGGGGGTGAAGATTAAGTAATTGGTAGCTTCTAGAAATACTTTTGACTGACAAAAAAAAATTAGCAGGTGTTTCCAACTCTAAAAAGACATAACTTAACAGAGAGTATTTGTCAGTGGCCCGTGAACCTAAATGAGAATGAAGCAAAGTTGCAAACAACTATTCAAACTCATACCCTCAATCATGCCTAGACTCTAGACAGGCTTGTCTGGGGAAGCAAAGTTTTACCTGGCAAGTATCAGTGGCTGATTAGGATTGTTAGTCCCTGGGCCGGTTGGGCTCCATCTAATAGTATATATTTCCTGGTACAATAATATGTTCATGTTGATACCACAAGAGTAAAGATTGAGGCAAATAAGGGGAAGGATCATGAAGTACCTTGACGTGCTCTTTGAAATCATAAACCGGCTTGTCATGCTTCATACTCCATATCTAATTTTTTGTTTTTAGCAGAAGTCATATAGCATGTGGAAAGAAATGAGTTAAAAATTGTAAGTTAAATTGCAGCAAACAAGTAAACATTTCTTCAAAAGAAATGAAAAGGGGAAACAAGTCCACTCTACAGTAAAGTTCATCATGCTCACCTTTGCAGTGCAGTCATCAGAGCAAGAAGCCAAAAGCGAACCAGTTGGATCCCACTTTATAGCATTAACTTCACCCTGAGATATTAGAATCCTCATAGCATGTTATAAACTGTAAGTGTGGACAAAAACAATTGACTACTGTCTCAATTCCATCTTTCTTTGTTTCTAGTATCACACTCTGGCTATTTTTCAAATAATATCAAAAATTGAAAGGTAAATGAAGATGGCATGTTATTGTTTTACAACAATAAGACCGCCATGTTCAATGGATTGCAGAAACAAGAGGCTGCCTGTACTCGTGCGTATTGACAGAAATAGGGACAGAGGCACAAACATATTAGGAGCAAGAGCTATGACTAAAGTAAGCAGAAAAAAAATGCAAATCAAACACTGCTTCAGAAATAATATTGGAAATGGCATTTCATATCCATGAAGCTTTTCAGAGCATAGAGATTACCAAATAGCAAAAACACAAGTAGCTAGACCTACAACAACAAGACCTCAAACATAAACTTCCAACTCATACATCAGTTCATACTGCATAGCATACCTGGTGGCTGTCAAAGGTTTTGATGGGCCGATTCTCACCAATCTTGCAAACATAAATCATATTATCAGTCGAGCATGTTGCAAAAGAAGTATTGTTTCTCCAATCAACATCAAGTGTAGGAGCTGTAGGGTGCCAAACACAATTTAATCAGCAAGTCAATATGATTTGAAGCTCAAAGATGCTAGAGCAGGAAATGTTATGAAGAATTTGGGGAATACAAAAATTAGAATCTTATTAACCCAATCCTACACAAAAGAACACAGGTGAAAAAACAAAATGATATGACATTAAGGGCCTCTTGTCACCTAAATGAAACTCGAATTGTTGCTTCCACTCCCCGGTCTTCACATCCCAAACAATAGCAGTTTTGTCGACACTGCCACTAAGTAGATAATCACCTTTCTTATTCCACTTCAAAGAGAAAACTGGTCCCTTATGTTTGTTCAATGTACTCTTCAGCTCCCCTAAGAATATCAAAGGAAAATCACAGAATCACAACTGAAATATAACGAGACAATTATACAGAAAGATCTGACAACATGTGCCTTAGAACTATGTGTTCTGTCCATCCCTAAGCCCATCGTGTGTCATCTTGTATTGGCTCCAAAGGACATGAAAGGGAATGCCAAACCAAGAAGCCAAAGAGATAAATCTAAGTGCAAAATACGAAGTCACACAAATTAAAAGCAAAACCAACCAACAGGAAAGATGGACGTTAGAAAAGTTTGTCCTTCAACAATCTCTTTCTTTGTTACTATCCCATCAATACTATAGAAAATATATAATTGATTACCATCTTTGTTCCATATTCTGGCTTGCCCATCATAAGAACCTGTTGCAAGTAATGTCCCATCACACTGCAAGAACAAAAAATCAGAATAAGATACATAGAGCAGTAAAACTTCAAAGACTGCAAAGATCTTACCCTCCATACTACCTAAGAAGCATACACCTAGCAGTTTATTACATGCTGTTGAGTATAATTTTCCTACACAGCAGGATACGATCAACTATAAGTCTTGTCTGTATTAATACCAAAACTTCAGAATCATTCTTATAAAAGGTTCAGAACCACAACCCAACTAGGCAGAAGAGGCAGTATTATATTAGATTCAAATATCATATTAGTAAAGACCAGATGCAAATGCTTGTAAATTACAATGCCAACACTTCCAAATCTTTCGTATAAAAGATCCAGCACCACAAGCCCAACTAGGCACAAGAGGCAGTAGCTTATTAGATTCATAAATACCATTATTAAAGGAAAAGGCAAATGCTTAGAAATTAAAGCAACATGTAAAAGAGCCTTACATTCCAATCAAGTGTAGTGACATCCTTGCTTTTCTCATTAGTTCTCCCCTTGAGGTGCTTCAAAACAACAACATTTAGCAGCCTGCTTTGCATACCAGAGACAGGCAGTCCATCTGCGATAGTCCAAATACGGGCCGTAGAGTCCCCAGACCTGAGAATTTGAGAGCATGTTACAAAAAAGGAAGCCGAACAAAATCACCAAGTATAATACAATGATGATTTTGCTTCTATCATTCAAACAAACAACTCTCACGCTCATATGTCAAGAGACTATACAATTGAAATTTTAATATGGTTCATGTTGCTTAAAGATTGATAAAAAAAATAAAGCAGAAGTCAATTGCATACATCACGCGAAGAAGTACCACATATGGTATCTCATGACTAATTTTAGGATGCAATATAATTAGTCAAATGGAATTTTCCAAACCAAACCTATGTGCTCTTTCAATAGACTCCATAGATGATTCACACTGAAGTTAAGACTCAATGTTATAAAGGGTCAATTAAATATCTAAATGTTAGTATGATCAGATTGCACTCACCCAGATGCAAGAAGTGACCCAACAGGACTCCATGCACACGCAAAAACCTGAGATATTATAGGCACTGCTGTTATGCTGGAAATGCTTAAATGTGGAGAGAAGTAGATAAAATGGAAAACAAAACAAACCTCAGAGGAGTGGCCCTCCAAGACTGTAATGTCACTATTAGAGATTTCACTGGGAAGAAGTGCTGCCTCAGTTGATATATCCATTGGCTCAGGTCCTAATTTGCACCGAATAACAAAATGTGGTTATAATCCCATAATCAGAGGTCTGGGAAGAGAAAATTTAAAACTGTCATACAAACCCAAGGTAAGATGAAAGCTCTAGGATTTACTTTGTAACCACAATATTGTGCATTAGGGAGTCTTTTTTTATACAATTCAAGAGTTTGCTACCCAGTCCCTCTTGAATTGTTTGATAGAAATATTTAGTTGAAACGCCCTTCCAATCCACATCAGAGAGTTCATACTCATCAGGTAATTTTTATCCATTCACCATTATATTTACCAAGTGGCTTACTAATGGGTAGATAACTGACAAGAATTTTCCTTTTAGGATAGGTCATATTGTCTAAAGATCAAAAATCAATTCAACTACTTATGTGTGTGTAATTAAGAGGTATTAAAAGGGTTGGCAGTATAAAAGGATCACAGATAAATTTGTTGAAGTAGAAGAATATACCTTCATTAGTTTCATTTCCCTCATTGGGAGTGCATTCCTTTTCTTTACAGGGTTTCACTTCTGTATGATTTACATGTGGATCTTCCTTCTCTCTTTCCTTACCTTTCTCCCTATCCTTTTGCACCCTATCCTTTTCCACCTTCTCCTTATCTGGCTCAATCCTTTCTTTCACTTGGGTTTCCCTCTCTCTCGCATGAGGAGGCTCTCTATCCATCTCCAGTTTGCGTTGAAGCTCCTTCTGTTTCTCCTTTTCCTTATGCTTCTCATTATGCATGCTATCCTTCTTCTCCTTTATAATCTTTTGCAGCTCATCTACATCCTTTGTAATCAGGTCCATAGGTTGTATGAAAGAAAAATCTTCATCCATGTCTGCATCGTTCTGGGAATCCTAACAGTTAAACCCAAGTAAATAAAGCATTTAAGGGACTTTTAAGAACTCATCAAGCAGTATCTGTGCACTTATACTGGCAATTCATGAACTTACACTGCTAAGGTTAGCTTCCAACTCAAGGTACTGAATTCCCTTCTGCACGAATTTAATAAGAGCACCTGGTGGAACTAAGTTTCCATCAATTGTGCTACTGTTAATCCCCGCCTCGTAACCAAGCGTAAAAGCGGCATGCGTGAAACCTGGAAGAACTTACAACTCTTAGAGATTGATAAAAGTTCACACGCTGCCTAAGCAAGGAAAACTTAACTATTGGAGCAGCAGCAGAATCTTCAAACATAGATATACCGTAGCAAAAACAATGCAAACAACTTCACAGCATTACAATTGCAGAAGACCTCAAAGTAATACTAAATCCCTACAGATTACTATATCAGTACAGTTTGCAGGATACTTCTCACAAGAATACTGCTCTTGGCAGAGATGAGGAGCAGGTCAAATCTCACTACCGGCCATAGCAAGGCCTAAAAGACTGAATTTGAACTAATAAATTCCAAAAACCTCTCGCTTATATGTTTCCACCATAATTATGCAGTACACCGATTCATGACAGCTCTTCACTCAAAGTTCTCATCAATTGATGAATCAAATTCGATTGCAGAAACAAAAAAAGGGGAACGCCGCTAGTAATAGCTTCAATTCTAAAACCCTAGCCACTCCGTAGCGCAAAGCGGGGGAATGCGGGGGCGGAATTCGGAAATTCAACATGCAAAATCAAGGAAAACGAATAGTATAGAAAGGGAGATAAGGAGAGAGGTTCCGACCTGATTCGTGGAGGTACCGGAAAACGAGGTAGTTCAATTCGGAAGAAGTGATAGAGACCATCTTCGCCAGCGGGGGTTGTGAGGAGTAAGGGGAATATGAAGCCGGAATTCAGAGAGCGAGCATGACAGCGGTGGAGGAAGGGAATCGGCCGCCGGAGAGCGGAGGGGGAAACAGGATCTGGAGTTTGGAGACAGACTTGAGCCGTTGGGCTCGTTCAGAGAGAGAGAGAGGAAGACGTCGAACTGTTGGAATACTGGTGACGTTTTCTCCTCCCTTCTCCTTTTCTTTTTCTTTCTTTTTATTTTTTTGTTATTTCTTAACATACTTTTTCATTTTTTTTTAAGAAAAATTGATTTACATACCTCAATCTTTGAGGTAATTGCGTTATCTACCCCAATCTTTTCAAATTTTATAAAGGCTCACCGGTGTTTTCCCTAATTCCCTGCTACCGGCCTACCGTGCTATCCCTAAAATGCTATGTAATAACCGCTGTTTTTGTATATAAAATGTTATATTATATAGTGTATCTTTTATTGGAAGTATAAAACTGTATTCTTAAGAATTCTTTTCTTAACTATAAACATAGTTATTAAAATATAATATAAAATAGAAGCTTATAATCTAAAAATAAAAATAATTATGTTCACTTATAAATAATTTACAAGTCTAGTTATTGTAAAGTGGATAAATTAAAAATATAATTTAAGAAGATTATTATTATTAATTAACAAAAATTAATCGAATTGGGATTAATTATTAATATTGTATAACTCAATGAAGAGGTTGAGCTTGGTATTCGTTGGGCCCGAAATCCAACTCAAGCCGGCCCAACACCTAGTGTGTGTAATAAAAAGATAATGAAGCAATGTAGCCACACAAATTCAAACCTCTGACTTCTCCAATGTCCTTCCTTCCCGTTACCAACAGGACTACAAGAGCTTCTCGTTACATAAAAGAAACGTATTTTATTTAAACCCAAATAGCTCCTTTTACCGATTTACGAAACGGAACACCCGCCTGCGTTATCCATTCATACACGCCATAGTCAAATCTGAGCTGGTCAAGTTAAATTGTACGAGCGGCCATCCGGTTTTCACGTGAATTGCCCCTCAAAAATCTGACTTTCACTCTATCCATTTACCCTGATCAAATCTAGCTCCTTTGACCAATTTGACAAGAATTTTGTATAAATCCAAGGGGCTGTCCATGGTTTTTCACGGGAACAAAAATTCAGCCCTTGAACCACCAAAATCAGTCTGAAAATTTAGCCCTTACCCTTAGCAAATCATGTCCGAGAAATTCAGTCTTTAACCCCCAAATTTGACCCCAAAACCTCCGTTCGAACCTCCGGTCGGATTTTCTATTTTTTTTTTCCGTCGAGAACCGTCGTCGGAACTCCTGCCGGCCGTTGCCCACTCCTCGCCGCCGCACCACCAGTCGCTCATTCGCCGTCGATCGCCTACCGGAGCCGCGTCGGATCTCCGCTCGTTGCCGGCGTCGGGCTGCTGCCTGTGGTCGTTGTAGCTGCTGATACGTGAAAAGAAAGAGGCAAGGAGGAGTCTCCAGATTGGCGTGAAACACAAAGGGTTAGGTTTGGCCTTTCTCCTAATTTGTTTTAGGCCCACTACTTAGTCATTAAAAGCCCATTTAGTTTAATTAATTAGAAGGATCATGATTAAATGGACCTAATGGTATTTTTGTACGAAGGAGTGGTGTTAAATAAATCTAAAAGCAATACCCATTAATATAATATAATCATGCTCACATAATTTGTGGGCTTCTAAAATTTGAATCATTATTTTTATAAGGTAATAGAATTGATGAGTTTGATTAAGAGTATTATTTTTAATCCATGTCATTAACTCCTTATAAAATATACTTGAACCAGGGCTTATAATGCTAAGATATTATTTTGTGATGAATTAATGAATTTTAATTGGCTACTTATTCAACCCCGTAAGGAACATTTTTATAAATGAAATTTACAAGGAATATTTGTAAACCATTACTTTACAAAAAATCCTAAGCTCGTTCTAACATTTCAATAAGTTGAAAGGTTGGAGTTATAAATTATTAAAGGATAATAACTTATACTAGCCTCACAAATTTTTATACGAGGATAATAATTTGAGGAGTCCCTAGGATCATAAATAAATCAAACAGTAATTTATTTCGTGTTCGCTCGTTATGAAAATCGCGTCTAATTTAGGTCGAGTGCTTGAGTCGCCTTAAGCTCGTGGATCGAGGACGTCGCTTCCGTAGGAATTTTAACCCGTCAAGTTAAGGCAAGTGGGTGGTTGTCCCTTATTACTCGATATCTGTGGATTCCTTTTCCTCCGTTATCATATCCATCTTGTTGGGAACACCTTGATTGCGAAATAAAATGAACTTAGGATTATTATTGCTTAGAAATAATGACTCTATTGTTCGTATTGTTATTATCATTTCGTGTTGCGCTAGTACTTGGACGTAGGACCGATTGATTGCGGCCTTGTGTGTTTAAAGTGTCTCGTTAAGAGAGCTTCTCTGGATTAGTGTAGGACAGAAACATATTAAGTCCTAAACTACTTATGATAACAATGTATTGTGTATGGGTCATGACTCCATTTACTTTGTTGACTTATGTCTTTAAGCAATGTCGGATCAGGGATTCGTCTTATGTCTTAAAGCAATGTCACATTGTAATAAGAAGTCGGCTTATGTCTTTTGCAATGCCGTACTTAAAAGAGTAAAAAGTCGGCTTATGTCTTTTGCAATGCCGCACTTAAAAATCACTAAGGCTTACGTGAATTGAATTGTTGAAATGAATATTCCTCGGGTGGCCCTTGACTCTTATGAGTTGCCACATCCGAAAATCGTTAAATAAAATGTATTGCTGTATTACTTACAGAAGATAAGTCGATGTAGGTCTCTACTAAACCTTGATGTGTATTAACAAGTTCCCAACAAAATCCTAATCATCTTTCCTTCCTAGGAATCACTTCCTTGTGATTTCTTATTCTCACAAGAAAGCTCGTTATTCACCTCCATTCGGATTCGTTCATTTTATTTGAGTTATATTTGAATGAAGCCTCATCTTCTACATTATATCACACTCTCACCTCAAAAGAACCCGATTTGTCGTGCATCGCTCGGTTCCCTGTGGACTTTGATGCCGACATACTCAGCCTTTTAAGAACCTAGTCACATTCTACCACTTGCTTAGTCTCGCGTTAGACTAATACCACTTTCTTTTCTTCCCGACATTGGTCGGTTGGTATTTCTTGCCTTTATGGAAATATCAGGTTGTAAAGACAGATTTGCCGGAGACCAAAGACGAAGACTCGAGGATTTAAAGGAAGGAAGATTTTCAAGAGGTTTCAAGTTATTTTGGAGTTTCCAAATTTTATTTTTGTGAGGAATCTTTTAACCGTCATTTTATTTCCGCTGCTAAATGATTTATATATCTCCTTCACTCAAACATATTAATTTTGTATCATTGATCATTGATTTCTAATTATGTACCAAACATTGAATCACTTTTGATGTAAAATAAGTTAAATGTTTTGTTTTCTACGAATCGAGTTGTGTTACCTACCGCCTTGGGTGGCTTTGGATGGGAAAATCCGAGGTCACTAGCATGTAATACCCATGGTTTCAAAATAGGGGTGTTACACGCTAGGGGAAACGTCATCCCTACGATATGAGTGTCAGTGTGTTCCCCGGGGATACAAGGGTGTAAATCGAGCAAGAGAAGAGCGAAAACCCGCCCCTATTCCGTCGTTCCACTAGTAGTTTTACTAGTGTCGAACGGTCCCAAAATATTCTATACCTTGAGATTCTTTACCTACTCTATCCTCAACACATCAAAAATTTGGATAAATTGCGAATCGATCCCTCATCTTTTCATTTTAGGACAAAAACGCACAATTCGTGCCTGAACAAATTCTTAAAAAATCACAAAAATTTGTTCTTGATTAAAACATTTAAAATTGATAATTTATATCTCCTTTTGGCTCAATGTTAACGAAAATTTAATTTTCTTTATAATAGAAATATATTGGGTAAGATTACTAACCTTTTGGGTATTATCCAAAGCAATAACATAACATTATACGATTTAATTTTCTTATGTATATCAAAATTAATCCTATGAGATTATGTTCTTACTTTGGACCTTAAGCAAAAGGTTATTAATCTTAATCAATATATATTTTATAATTAGGAAATTGATTTTTTTTGGTTTTTTTGCTAAGAGTGTTTTGGAACATTATTTAAATAAAAAATGACTACTTTCAAATGTTTTAACAATGCCTCAATGAGGGATTCGAACCCGATTGACTCGAATCTAAACACGCTTTGTTGACCCAGATTATTACAAATCATGTCTGATGTTCCTTATTCATATAGACATGATGATCTTGTTTGTCTATTCATAAAGTCATAGTTGATACGATTGAAATGTCTGGGGAGAATGTGAATTCTCAAAATGCCTTTGTAAGAGTTGGACTGGTTGATACGTCTTCAATGGGCCGGGAATCGTGTCACTTGGGCTGATAAGCGAAGAGATGGCACCTTGAGCAAGTGCAAATGTGACCAAATTGTAGTCAATTGAACTTGGTTGGACGATCTCTTGTACGCATCTAGTCATTTTGGTTTTGCAATGTTTTCAAACCATATTCCAACAATCATAATCATTTGATAGCCTAGGAATGTATGAAGCATTGAAAGATCATTCTTAAAGTCGGTGGGTCATATCTGACGTGCAAGGTTCACAAATCGATTCATGGGCTTATGTACTGGTTTCAGCCTAAAACCATTTGGTAATAGAGGAATAGTTCATGTACTTATATGGTGGGTGATTAATGTCACCGCAATATGCCAGTTACACTTGACGTCTTGTGTCTTAAGGACGGTCAGACCAATAGACTTGGAACTCGGGACCCAAACCGAGCATGCTCTAATACCATGTTAAGTCTGTGGATCATATCTAACGTAGGGGGTACACACGTCGGTTAATGCACATATGCACGGTAGGCCCAACACATAAGCTCGTAGGGTTCCACCATAAAACCAATTGACAATAAGGGAATAGCTCATCTACTCATTTACTTATATAGTGGGTGATTTATGTTCTACTTATCGGTGTGAATAGGTCTTTAGTCTCAACCATTGTTTTAGCTAGAAAATACCTAGGCAAGTTCTAACCTAAATCGGGCTTAGATCGAAGTAAATCGAAAAGAAGGACGAAAAGTGTTTGTGTTTTGTGTATTGAATGTGTGAATGTGTGATCCCCCTTATAGGGTTTACAATGTGTGCCTCCCCCATTGGCGAGGGGTTACATGATGATCCCTCCCCTTTCGAGGGTTTACATAGCTATGTATAGCCAATGGGTAAATATTCTATCTTATACAAGATATAACTCTATCGTATCTAACGAATCACTAGATATTCTCTATCATATCCTAACGAATCACTGGATATTCTCTATCCGTTAGCCAACAGAATGGATCTTCACTTATCCGGATGCAGCTGGGTGATGGGCCTTTCCTGGTAATGGGTTGGCTTCTGGCCCATCGAATCTCCAGATTATCTTGGGTCCAACAATACCCCCGAATCGGGTTGCAAGTCCAGATCTGCATCGGGGTTGGAAGCCGATTCGTTATATGTTGTTGAAGTCTCCGCCGCCTAAACTCTTGGATGAAGATGTTAGCTTGATCAAATCCATCTTTCGGAAAGAACTCTAGGGTAGTAACCTTGACTGGTTTTGCATCGGAGATTCTCTGCATAAGCTAGCGAATACTTGATGACTTATACTGTGGTTGGGAAAAGAAGCTGGAAGCCATTGAGAAGGTGATCCAGCCTTTTATCAACGTGGTGGTTGGCGTCACCGCTTACTATGCTCTGGAAGCTTGCATGGAGATTCTCCAGGACTTTGCTGTCAGCAAGGGTGATCGTTGGACTCTAGGGGAGCAGTAGGAGATCTTGGCCAAGTATTACTCACCCGGTACCCCAACATTAGGATCTTTTTCTTTAGTGAACGAGGAACTTCAAGATGATGCCGGAGCGAGCAATCATGAGGATAAGGTGACTGACGTACCTGACACTTTGGCAATAATGGGCCCCAACCTCCTTCGTTAGGAAGGGTCTGGTTCAGGAGGTTGAGTAACCTTACGATAGTAGAATGATTCTCTGAACACATGATTTATGTCCGGTGATCGATTGCTAGCTCGGTATGGCTAGATAAAACTCTTGTTAACCAAAGAATGATGTTAAAGGGTTTCTTGAACAAATAAATTTGTATTCAAGACCCCGCTGAGTATAGCGAAGTCAGGATCGTCCACGGGAGTGAGAATAGTGCTAAGAATAATCGAAAACTACGAAAGAGCAAAGAAACAAGAGAAGATCAACTCAGGATCGACCTGAAGAGGGTCGATCTCGACCCGAATTTTAATCAATATAAAAGGAAAATTCCAGGGCTAGGGCTACCACAACAACAACCATACATGCTTTCAACAAGAATTCATAACTATCATGCAATCTAGATCATGGAAAAGTTAACTTTCGCAAACAATTCAAGCCATTCAATCAACTTTCGCAAATCAAACAACTTTCTATCTATCCTTCAACCTAGGAAAATCAACTTTTGCAAATAATCCTATTAGATCTAATCAAGCAGCTAACTTTTCAGTTTCCCTATAGTCAATTACAAGATATGCCTCAACTTTCATCAAGGATTAAGCACAAGATAGATAGATATGATCATCAAGCATTCAAATCATGAATTCATTTTTTAAACATGCATGATTGTGTTGGGTTTTTACCCAACCCCAGAACTTAAAAGGACTACTCACACAAAGCGAAGAGAGACAAGGAAGAAGAAGAAGACATCATCAAAAACCAAACTAAAATTCAAATTAAACAAAGAACAAATCTTACACAAAGTCTCAAACTTGCTCTCCAAGTCACCTTCTGAGCTCTCCAAGTCTTGATGATCCTTCCCCAAAGGATCCATGATGAAAATAAAAGGGTTCAACCTTCTTTTATAGAGGAAAAGGAGTCCTAATCTAACTAGAAAACTAAAAGATACAACCTTCCTTAAATACAAATTAGGAAAATCCCGTAATATTTCGGATAAGGAGAAAGTCGGTTGCCTAGGATCGACCCAAATAGGTCGTGCACGACCCACTCAGGGTCGGTCCTGAGACTTCTCTTCCAATCTCTTCATGCTTCTTCACTTGATTCATGCTCGACCTCTTCCTGGCTCGATCCCGGGGTCGATCTCTTCACTTCCCCTCTTGATTTGACTCCTCTTGGCTCTTCTCCTTAGCTCATCCACTTCAAGTCTTCCTCCTAGCTTGTCATTGCTTCTTGGCATTGCTCCAAACTCTTCTTCAAGCTTCAAAACACCTACAAAATGACACAAAAGAGCGTAGTTTCTGAATCTCAAGGAAATACGAAAACTCATGCAAAAAGACTCAAAAACACAAGACTCGAGTACGAAAAACAACTCAAACTAACCTATCTAGACCCTAAAAATCCTACCTAAAATGCGGACATCAAATGACTAGAGAATTACTAACGCATGACTAGCAAGTTCATCCAAGCTGTTTCTGGCGAATCTTCACGTGCGTTTAACCAGCGATGATACCGGTACAACCGGCAAGGAAGACAAGGAGGCCGATGGCAAAGAGCCTTTGGACGAGGCTGATTCTCCGACCCCAACCACTGATGAGTGACTTTACTGATTTCCTTGTCGTTGATTTGATTTAAGTTCGTTGAGTGAACGAATGCGAACCCCTGATTGGGTGTATGTTTGTTCTTTGGAGACTTGGTTATTTTGCTTTGTTGCCCTTGTATGGTGTGACCTTATGATCTCCTGATTTTAACTTGTACTTAATCAAACAACTTTGCCATAAGGTAGTTCAATGAAATATCTGGAGAGTTTCCAGAGAAATTAATGTCGCCCATTGGTAGGGGGCGTGCCGTTTTTGTATTTTGTTTTGTGTTCGTTGAATGAACAAGTGTTAACCCCTAATTGGGTTTATGTTTGTTTACTCGCGACTGGGCGATAGTTGATTGCTAGAGGCCATTCATGGCTTTTGAACCATGATCGAGCGCATCCGGGAATGTTTTTGTGAGTAAGGATTAGGACTGTACTCAGGATGTGATTGTGTTGCGGCGTCCCGCAATATTTAGGGCCATGATATTTCATATATAGCGAGTGTGCTCTAGAGCTTTTTCGCCCGATTAGGGGATAATCAATTTTTCGATTAAGGTTGTGCGTTTTTGTGCGACGACTTTGTCTGTATGGGACTTAGGCAATTGCTCGCGACAGGGCAAGTGCCTTTTAACGCATGTGAGTCGTGGTTGACTATTGTTAGCGTTTACTCGCGATTGAGCGGTATGTATCCGTATTGGATTTAGGCAATTACTCGCGAAAGGGCGAGTGCCTTCTAACGCGTGTGAGTCGTAGTTGACTTTTGTTAGCGTTTGCTCTTGATTGAGCTGTAAATCGTTAGGTACCTATCGATAGAAAAATTTTGCGCGACAAATAGCGAAAGATCTACCCTAGTGGGAGCCACCCAAGGGATGACTGAGGGACTAAGCCTCTGGGTGACTGAGGGACTAAGCCTCTAACGGGGTAGGGAACCCCTGTAGAAGGTTTATCGAGAAGTATCTTTTGCGGCGTCAACTAGCCCTTGAGAGGTTATTTGAGACTTCTTGCAGGTAGAGTATCTAGCAAGACAGAATGAGAACGAGCAATAAAGTACAAATAGTAAAAATAAGTACCTTAGCCTCGCAGTCAATGTTGGCGAGTAATGCCTTGGGACTACATTCGTGCCATATTTGGCGATTAGAGCCTCGTATGGATGGATAATGCATAATCAAGAAGTTAAAAGGGTCGATCACAGGTTTCCCCAATGATCCTCCAATGTTTAAGTTAGTAATGTATTCGTATGAAACCGCAAAGGGAAAGCATAATGCAAAATAATAGTTTTTAGGAGTGATACAGTTGAAACTTGCGTTTTTCTTGCGATTGGATCATGTTAGTGATAACGGTTATCGTCATTGTCATCTTCTCTCCTGATATCCCTGGGAACTGACTAATTGGACGATGATTGTCTAGCTGCTGCCTGGTGGCTATCTAGCGATCAACAGCGAGCGATCGGCTTGGCTTGTTCCCCAAGCAAAGGGGTTTGAGGGGTGTCGTAGCTAGATCAGATGACCTCTTGTTATCTTCTCGCAACCATCGAGGTCTGGCCTTGAAGCCATCTTCTCAACTTCTTTGGAGATGTTCTGGCAGATCTCTAACCGTTGTCTAACGATCGGCAACGAGCGATTGGCTTGGCTTGTTGCCCAAGCTAGGGTGTTGGAGGGGTGTTGTAGCTAAATCTAGCGTCGAGGCCGTTACACCCTGACGTCCCTTCGCAGGCCCTAAGGTCTGGCCTTGAAGCCATCCCTTCAACTTTTCTGGAGATTGTCTGGCGGTCGTCTGGCGATTGTCTAGGGAGCTACTGGCTTAAGCGATCTCCTCCATAAAAAGCTGCTCATAATCACTTGTTTTGAACGAGGGGAGCGAACCCCTGACCATGGCTAGTTAGGCCGATATCATGTCGTTTTTCGGTTTAGGTAACCTCAACCCTTGGTGGATTATTAGCGGAGAATCATGATGACCCTTGTTTGAGCCAAAATTCTCCCGAAGGGAATATGGCCTAAATCGGGCCTGATCGTAGAGAATCACAAAGAAGACGAAAGACGTAAAAGCTCTTGAATTGTATTCGAAGTATGATTGCGTGCGTAAAAAGCATGATCTTGCCCTAAGGCTTACAATCGGTTTATATAGCGCCCTTTAGGACCGATCTATCTTATGGGAAAAGATAAGAAAAATACAAGATTCTAACTAATCGTGATCTTAACGTAATATCTTGAAGAGATTCTATCATATATCTTTAACTCTATCTTGTCTAACCGACTTCGGTCCTTGCCGCCTCCCGCTGTGCTCTGTAGAAGTATTGAAGAAGTCTCAACCGGGTCTCGATACTTTTGTGAGGAAAATCTGGGCCCAACAATACCCCTAAATGTAACGTTTGGATTTTGAACCCTTTCAAATTTCGAACGGTGCATTTATTTGATTTGACGTTGCGGTCAATCCTTGGTTTTCGGGATTCTGCAGATCTCTTAACCCTCCTTCTTCGTCTTTCTTTGCCATCTCTGCCTTCAATCGCGTTCGTCTCTTCTCCTCTTCCTCCGTTTTCCGCTCTTCGCCCACTCCAGGTACTGCTCCAACCCTTCTCGCTTCTCTTTCTTGCTTTCCATGGCTCCGAGGTCACCCTTTACTTCTTCCAAAGCCCTCAGCGAGGAAGACCTTCTTCCGTGTACCATGACCCGGGATGAAATTGCGGAATGGGTCGAATTTGGGGGTTTTCCCAGGGGAACCCGATTCCATGCTCCTACCATCGAAAAGATCGATTAGGTGCGAAAGGGTTGGGTGTGCTTTCTAGATTACCCGTTCTCCATAGGTTTGAAATTCCCCTTTTCTGAGTTCATTCGAGAGTTTATCAATACCTTGAGAGTCTCTCCCTGCCAAATCCTCCCCACGACCTGGCGCACGCTGGCTAGAATTGATGAACTTGCTACGCAACGGGGTCTTAAGATGACCATGGGAGAACTCCTCCTTGCCTACAAAATTGTCCCCCAGAGAGCTGTAGGATCACCCTTCACGCCCGGGATGTCAAGAACCCCCTGATTCCCAAGACCAAAATGCCCTCTCGTAGCCTACAAGCTCGGTTCTTTTTTATCGAGTTAGAATCCCTAAGAGGCGTAGATGACGACGTGCTAGCAATCTTTCGAGATGGATGGAACACATCTCGTAAGGCCCCGTGCCTACCTTCGCTATTAACCCCTTGATTTTATGCTGTGACTAGCTCTGATCTAGGTTGCCTCTTTTCTTTGTGCAGTGCCGGTGGGAATCAACTCCAGGAGTACGGATACAGGTGTCTGCCGACGATTGTTGAAGGTTGAAGCTGAAAAGCGCAAGCCGAAAAAGATCAAACCTGAGCCTGAAGAACCCGCGGAGGAAGTGGAGGCGTTGGAATCTGAGGACGAGACCGAGACAAGTAAAACCCCAACATCCTCCGATATGGCGAGCTCATCCGGAAAGAAATCAGGTTTGAATCTGCTTATTCGAAACCCTACATCTCCAAATTCCTTGTTAGGTTATAGTTGCTAACTGTTGGATTTGTGTAGGTGCTAAGATTGATATGTCTGCCGCCGGAATGGTGAAGAGATTGAGGTCCAGCGGTATCAAGGCTTTGACTTCCCCGACTCCCTCAGTGGACTCCAAGAAGTCTCAGCCGCCGAAGCGAAAAAGGACCGAAGAGACCCCATCCCCTGCCACGAAGAAGAGAGAACCCAAGGATCTTCTAAGCGTCTTCGGCAACAAGCTGTCACCCAACATCAAGGCAGAGTTCCAACCGCTGTCCCTTGATGCGGCTTTCAGTCGTGTTGGCACCACTCTCAGGCTGGTAAGTCGGCCCCCGCTATTTTTTATCACTACTTCTTTGCTTCTTTTGCGTAAACTCCAGCATCTCTTTTTTATTTATCGGGCTATGCTCACTGCAGGCTTTCCAAGAACTGATGGCGACCAACTGCCGCTCTCGTGATGAGCAGTCAAGGTTGGAAGCCGACACTAAGAGCGCCAGGGATGCCGTTGCCGCATCTGAGAGAAAGGTCCGCAAGCTTCAATCGACCATCGACACCCTGTCGATCCAAGTGGAGGACCTGCAAGCTGAGAAAGCCTCTTTGGAGTCTTGGATGCACGAGGCGAAGAGGTCAGCCAAGCATTTCTCAGAGGTGGTGACCCAGGTGGCTGGGTACTACACGCTGAAGGCGCGGGTGGAACTTCTCCAGGACCAGGCCGAAGGAAGAGGCGAGAACTGGGTACTTGCTGCGGAGCAGGCGTCCCTGGAAGAGTACTTTCCATCCTGCAACCCCCCTCCAGGTCAGGAGTTCATTGAGACTGCTGAGCAAGTGGCCGAGGATGAGGACTCGGAAAAGACTAAGGAGGCTGGGACCCCGAGTACCGCTGCTGAGAACCCAGGCGCCGAAGACGGCGGTACGGCCACTGGTGGTGAGGGAGACGCCAACGATGGGGATGCCAAGGACAAGACTGAAGGGAAGGCGAGCCCGAATGATGATTGATCACCCCTGTTCTTTCTTTTATGCACAATTTATGCTCTTCTGCTAGTTTCTAAGACTTCTGGTTGTTTAAAAACTTTTCTAATACTTTGTTGGCTACCGAGCCAGTACTTTTTCTAATATTTTCGGCCATAGGCCGGAAAATATTAGACTTAATCGTTTTGACGCCCACTATATGGCGCTTTTGGTTATCTGCTTTGTGGTGTGTTTTGCTATTACTTTGATTTGCGTTTGGTTGGCAATGTTTGGTAGTTTGGGATGCGTTAGTAGGTCAGCATCCGGGGAAAGCGTTATGTGACTTCTCCCCAGCGCATAATGTTTACGAAATAGACTTTCGGTTATTGCGCTTAGTTTACTGCAAAGGGCCGTGCATACTTGTTTGTGATTAGGCATCCTTTGGATCCATAAGGGTAGCGCCTTAGGATGTAATGTGTTCACGGCGTCCCGCGAATGTGGCCTTGGGTAACGGTGCTATAGCATTCCCCTTCCCGTACTAACCCAATGTGACTACATTGATTGGACTTAGATGGGGGGTAACCAACTTATGGGTTACTTCATCACGTTGTATGTGTGACGACATCGTCATATTAGACGGTACAACCATGCAAACGTACAGTGGTTGATTTGAGTAAAACGCTTTTGGTCGCGCATAAGTTATGACCGTAAAGATGTTTTGCGCGAGGTGACTTTGAGTTGTGGGAGAGTTGTGTTCTCGAAACATATCAAATCGCTAACAAAGACAAACTCTAGATCGTATATATATAAAAGAACAGTGCATCGACGTCGGGGGTGATGACCCCAGAGTCTTTTATTGAAAAGGAAATAACTAGGTCCTAAAGAAGTCTCAAAACTAATGCTAAGGAAGGGATTGAAACTTTATCGAGAACAACTGAGTTTAGAAGTAATACTTCTTTAGGTGCGTCGCGTTCCAGCTTCGGGGGACTGCTTCTCCGTCTCTGGACTCCAACTAGTATGCTCCATTTCCTGCTACCTTGGTGATCTTATATGGCCCTTCCCAAGTTGGTCCCAGTTTACCGGCATTGGCTTACGCGGTGTTCTGAAATACTTTGCGTAAGACCCAATCTCCCTCTTGGAAGCACTTAACGCGAACGTTCTTGTTGTAGCTCCTTGCGACCTGCTGCTTGTATTTCGAGATACGTGCATGTGATACTTCTCTGAGCTCTTGGACCGTGTCCAGGTCAGCCTCCAATTCTTCTTTGCTACTTGCGGACGTGGTGAGTCCGTAGCGAGCGGTGGGCACTGTAACCTCGGCTGGTATGACGGCTTCGCAACCGTGCACCAGGGAGAAAGGTGTTTGGCCGGTCGCGCCCTTGGGTGTAGTGCGGTCGGCCCACAGGACGAAAGGTAGCTCCTCTGCCCAATTTCCTTTGGCTTTTGCTAACCGCTTCTTCAAGTTGTTGATGATGACTTTATTGCTTGCTTCGGCCTGGCCATTAGCCTGAGGATATCTAGGTGTGGAGGTGACCAAGTCAATGTTCCAAGCCTTGCAAAAGTCGCGCATCCTTTTGCTTATGAACTGGGAGCCGTTGTCGCAAGTGATCTCCGCGGGCACTCCGAATCTGCTCAAGATGTTTCTTTTTATGAAGGAGATGACCTGCTTGTCTTTGATTTCCCGGAAAGCCTCTGCCTCAATCCACTTGGAGAAATAGTCCGTCATAGCCAGGAAGAAAACCTTCTGCCCCGTGGAAGGGGGTAGTTTCCCTACGATGTCCATTCCCCATCTCATGAAGGGCCAGGGAGTAATCGACGGGTGGAGGACTTCCGGTGGCTGGTGAGGTACTGGGGCATGGCGCTGGCATGCGTCGCAAGACTGGGCGTATTTGTTAGCGTCATGACGGATGGTGGGCCAATACCACCCCTGCCTGAGGATTTTATTGGCCAAGCTGCGACCCCCAGTGTGGTTACCGCAGTCTCCGTTGTGGACTTCTCTCATGACCTCTTCGGCGTCTTCTTTCTCTATGCAACGTTGAAGGAAACCCGCCGCCGATTTGTGGAATAGGATCCCATCAACGATAGCGAAACGCGTAGCTTTTGACCTCAGGGCCTTGGCTTCGTCCTTATCCTTAGGAGCTTCCCCTTTGACAAGCCAATCGAGGTATGGTTTTGTCCAGCTGGCTTCGGTATCTTTCCTTGCCCCGTCGGGGTCTTGATACTTCTTTGATACCCCAGTCTCCGGGGGAGAATCCTTGCTCTGCGCTGCTGATGCCTCAACGAGGGCTGACTGCAGAAGGTGGACTAGAGGCACGCTGCTGAACTCTCGGGGGTCCAAGGTTGATCCTAGCCCTACTAGGGCGTCGGCTGGAGCGTTTAGCTCACGAGGGATTTGCTCGAATTCAATTTGGTCAAACTTCTCGGATAGTGTTTTGACTATCTCGAGGTAGCTGATCATCCTGTCGTCCTTAGCTTCAAAGACCCCTAAGATCTGGTTGATGATGAGCAGGGAATCGGCGCGTACCTTGATTCTCTTTATGGATAAGTCGGCAGCTAGCTCTAGGCCGAATATGAGTGCTTCGTATTCAGCTTCGTTATTAGTTGCTTCGAAATCACATCTCACTGCCTGGGCTATCAGATCCCCCTTTGTCGACTTTAGAACAACCCCGAGCCCTGCTCCTCTTACGTTCGAGGCTCCGTCGGTGTGCAATAGCCATTCTTCTTTTGCATCGTCGTTGGAGGTAGCTAAGACCTCTTTGGGTACTCTCTCTTCGGGGGTTGGGGTGAAGTCGGCAACGAAGTCAACCAGAACTTGTGATTTGATTGCTCTCCTGGGCTCGTATCTGACGTCGTATCCGCTCAGCTGGATCGCCCACTTCGCCATCCTTCCCGAGAATTCAGGCTTTTGCATGATTTGTCGGAGTGGGTAATTCGTCAGGACTACGATGGTGTGAGACTCGAAGTACGGCCGTAGTTTATTTGAGCACATCACCACTGCTAACACCAACTTCTCGGTGGGAGAGTAGCGTGTTTCTGCTGGCACCATGGTTCTGCTTACGAAGTAGACTGATACTTGTTGGCCTTCTTCATCCTTAACTAGCACCCCGCTCAGGGCATTCTCTGATACTGCTATGTAGAGCTGCAAGACTTCTCCAAGGACCGGTTTGGCTAACAGCAAGGGGTTGGCGAAATACTTCTTTAGCTCTTTGAAGGCACCTTCGTGTTTTTCGGTCCACTGGAAACTCTTGTTCTTCTTTAAGACTTCGTAGAATAGCCGGCACTTGTCCGAGGATTTGGAGATAAACCGGTTTAGTGCAGCTATTTTTCCGGCTAGTTTTTGTACATCTTTCACACTTCGGGGGGATCTCAGGGAGGCAATTGCTCGCACCTGGTCTGGGCTGGCCTCAATCCCCCGTTTGGTCACCACATGCCCTAGGAAAGTACCGGACTGTACCCCGAAGATGCATTTTTGCGGATTTAGCTTCATGTTGTATTTCTCCAGGATTTTGAAGGTCTCTTCAAGGTGGCCCCTATGTAGGGATTTCTCTGTGCTCTTTACCACCATATCGTCAATGTATGCCTCCATGGTTTTACCAATCTGGTTCTTGAACATCCGGTTGACCAGTCGCTGGTAGGTTGCGCCGGCGTTCCTAAGACCGAATGGCATCACTCGGTAGCAGTAGGTGCCTTGTCCCGTGATGAAGGAGGTCTTCTCTTGGTCTTGGGGCTCCATTTGGATCTGGTGGTAGCCGCTGAAGGCGTCCATGAAGGTGAGTAGTTCGTACCCAGCCGTGGCGTCTACCATGGTGTCAATGTGCGGTAGCGGGAATGAGTCCTTGGGACATGCTTTGTTAAGGTCGGTGAAGTCCACACACACCCGCCACTTTCCGTTCTTCTTTGGTACCACCACCACGTTGGCTAGCCAATCTGGGTACTTCACCTCTTTGATCTTTCCTGTTTCTAACAGCTTCTTCACTTCCTCTTCGATCGCTTGGACCCGATCTGGCGCGAACCTCCGCCTCTTTTGCTTTACGGGAGGATGTTCGGGGTTGACATTGAGCTTGTGAGTGATGATGGAGGGGTCGATCCCCGTCATATCCTCGTGGCTCCAAGCGAAGCAATCTTGGTGACTTTTCAGGAATTCTACTAATTCTTTTTTGATGGTTGGCTCTAACTTTTCTCCAATCTTCACCATCCTTCCTTCTTCGAGAGTCACCTCCTCCGCTTTCTCTTCGGTCTCGATTTGCGCAGGTGGAGGGGTGACGCTCTGTAATTGCTATGCTTCCGGTCTTAGGGTGGTTGGTTTGAGGGCCGCTTTGTAGCACTCCCTAGCCAACCGTTGATCCCCGCGGATTTCCTCTACCCCCCAGGGGGTCGGGAATTTCACCGTCTGGTGGTAGGTGGACGCGACGGCTTTCATGTCGTGCAGCCATGGACGTCCTAGGATGACGTTGTAGCAAGAGGGGCAATCCACCACGAGGAAATTGACTTGCATGTTTATCCCTTTAGCGAAGGTAGTGAGAGCAATGTCTCCAACTGTGTGTTTAACTTCGCCGCTGAAACCCACCAATGGAACCGGATGCTTGTGGATGTCGTTCTCGGACAACCCCATCTCTTTTAAAGCATCGAGTGTCATGAGGTTGGTAGAGCTACCGGTGTCAATTAGGATTCTTTTCATCAGAACGTTCCCCATGTGTAGGGAGATCACCAGGCCGTCGTGGTGGGGTTCGGCTGAGAAGTCCGCGTCGTTGTCGTCGAAGACAATAGCGGACCCGGATGAACCCCCACCGGTACGTCGCGGGCGATCGAAGCTGCTTTCGCGCGCGTGTCGCTTCGCCGCTGAGTACGTGAGGCCGCAGATGCTTGAACCCCCTGAGATGACATTGACTATTCTGTCGGGCATTGGGGGGTCCCTCCTTTTCCTCGGCTCAGACTGCAGATTCTCCACTACTTCTCTGGGCACCTGAGCATCTGGTGCTACATCTTTGATTCTCCCTTCTGAGATAAGGCGAGCCAATTCCTTTTTGAGCATGATACAGTCTCGGGTCCAATGGCCGTGATACTCGTGGTAATCGCACCACTTGGTGGTGTCTCTGTCTGCTTTTGGGGCTTTGTCCCGCCGAGGCCACCTCACGTACTCTCCTTGTTTTGCCATGTTCCGCAGAAGCTTATCCGTGGAGATATTGAGTTTAAGTGATTCCAACGATGGTGGCGGCGGGTCGCGGTATTGATCGTCCGCTTGTCTCGCTCTGGCCGCGTTCACCTGCCCGTGGCTAGGGCGCGAATACGGTTGTGCTCGACGATCTTTTCGTTGATCGAGCGAGCCTTTACGACCGTCAGTTGAGCCTTTCTTCTCGTACTTCTCGAACTCTGAGGTTCTTTTGCGCAAGGTCCTGTCTTCCTCCAACCTGACGTGTGCCAGGGCCCTGGCTTGAACCTCCTCGAAGGTGTAGCAGGGGTGCTTGGTAAGTTCCTTGTATAGGCCACCATCGGGGATGATCCCTTGCCTGAATGCTTCCACTGCGGTAGTAACGTCACAAGACTGTATCGAGACTTTTTCGCGGTTGAACCGTTCCAGGAACTCTCTGGTAGTCTCCTGTTGCTTCTGGCGGATCCGGTAGAGGTCGCTAGATTGTTTCTCGAATTTGCGGCTATTGGCGAACTGGGTGCGGAAAGAGTCCGATAGTTCGGCAAAAGAACCGATGCTACCGCGTGGCAGTTTTATGAACCAAATCAGCGCCGGACCTGTCAAAGTTGTGCCGAACCCCTTGCACATCACTGCCTCTTTAGAGTATGACGGGACCGCGCTCGTCATCATCTTTTGCTTATAGATCGCGACGTGCTCGTCAGGGTCGGAGGTACCATTGTATGGAGTCATGTTTGGCACGGTGAATTTCTTTGGTATTTCGACTCTAGTGATGCGACGGGAGAAAGGGGACTCGTCGAAACCATCGGGGGCTTCTGGTTCGAGAGGTTGGAAACTTTTTCGACCGATCCGGAGCTGATCAGCGATGACCCCTATCTGCTCCGTTACCTTCCTTCTTATGGCCGCGTCGAGGTCTCTGGGCCTCCCCCTTTCGAAATCCTCTTCATCGGTTTCTCCCCTGCTCGGCCAAGCATCCCGAGGTGGTGTTTGGTGTCTCCTAACCTCTGACCGGGGATATCTTGGCGGGTCTTTGTCAAGGAAGACTTCTTCGCGGCGGTGTCGAGCGAAAGCTTCTGGGGCATCCTCTGGTAACACTGGTGTCTTGTCACGTGTGTCCAGAGTTTCGCCCCCTTTGGAGGTTCCTTCCCCCGTTCCAAAGTCAAGCCTCCTCACTATGCCGTCAGTGCGGCGATTGACACGGAGGGACCGACGGCCCGTGGCGATAACCTCGTATTGCTGCTTCAACTGACTGTTTTCTCGCGTGAGGCGTTCCACATGGGCGTCGTAGAAGCTTTTCTGGTCGCTCAGCTCCTTTTGGAGGAGTTGCATCTGTTCCCTAAGGTCGGTCATCTCCTCGTCTTGCGACCGGTTTTCAAGGAGCACGGGATCTTTGTTGTGGTCGGCAAGGGGAGTTTTTGGTGACTCGTTTTCATCGCCTGACATTGTCGCCGGGGAGTTTGAATCAGTGTGTCTTTCGCGTGATTGTTCCGATCACGGCCCCACGGTGGGCGCCAAACTGTTTGAGCCAAAATTCTCCCGAAGGGAATATGGCCTAAATCGGGCCTGATCGTAGAGAATCACAAAGAAGACGAAAGACGTAAAAGCTCTTGAATTGTATTCGAAGTATGATTGCGTGCGTAAAAAGCATGATCTTGCCCTAAGGCTTACAATCGGTTTATATAGCGCCCTTTAGGACCGATCTATCTTATGGGAAAAGATAAGAAAAATACAAGATTCTAACTAATCGTGATCTTAACGTAATATCTTGAATAGATTCTATCATATATCTTTAACTCTATCTTGTCTAACCGACTTCGGTCCTTGCCGCCTCCCGCTGTGCTCTGTAGAAGTATTGAAGAAGTCTCAACCGGGTCTCGATACTTTTGTGAGGAAAATCTGGGCCCAACAACCCTTAGCTCCTGGATTGGTAATGTCACGTTTTATACTGATATTCCCTGCTTTACACCCTAAACAAATCACTAGATTGTACTCAATAACTAATATGAGGTTTCCATAATCCAAATATAGAACCGTATTATAATAAATTGAATGGAAAAAAGAATTATCCTTGTGCATAAACTTGACAACGAAGCACAACGCTTTGATGCTTGCAATACAAACCCTAGTATTGCATCACCCTTTACTCTGGTCCAACGATCACCGATGCTGGTTCGACTATCGCCTCCCTCCTGGTTTCTCTAACCGCTCAACGCGTTTTGGAGATTCTCTAGGTGTTTGCCGGAATTCCTCCATCTCCTCGTCCCGTGACCTGGTGCTTTGATCTTCGGGATTCTGGTTGTCCCCAGTAGCGGGAGGGTCAGGATGGGTGTTCTCCGGTCCTGACATTGTCTCTCTTGATCAAGAAAGGTCAAGACTTTAGTCCTTTGATAATTGTATCGATCTCAGCCCCACGGTGGGTGCCAAATTGTAGGAGCTAGAAAATACCAAGACAAATTCTAGCCTAAATCGGGCTTAGATCGAAGTAAATCGAACAGAAGGACGAAAAGTGTTTGTGTTTTGTGTCTTGAATATGTGAATGTACGATCCCCCTTCTAGGGTTTACTATGTGTGCCTCCCCCTCTAGCGATAGGTTACATGATGATCTCTCACCTTTTGAGGGTTTACATAGTGTATATATAACCAATTGGTAGATATTCTATCTTATACAAGAGATATCTCTATCATATCTAACGAATCACTGGATATTCTCTATCATATCCTGACGAATCCCTTGATATTATCCGGACGCAGCTAGATGATGGGCCTTCCCTGATAATGGACTGCCTTTTGCCCATCGAATCTCCAAATTATCTTGGGTCCAACAACCATCATAATGACAAACCACGTAAGAAGTTGTGTTCGAGTTAGATGGCACAAGAACACAATACTAGAAATTGGCTCGTTAAAACTTAAGATCAATTGGAGTACTAATTGTAACATGATGGCAACACATAAACAAATTCAAAAGATAATTAACATATGCGTTTCTTCTAGAAAGCTTTTGGCATTAATTATTAGTGCATGTGTAGATGAGGGCTAATAATGGTGTAGTGAATAGTATCATGATGGGGTTGCAAAATTGCTTCTAGAAAGCACAATTAGCCGATCGAAACCAATGCAAACTCGTTCACGCAATTAATTGGCTACAGACGTACGTCGTTATGGCCACAGCCCACAGGCTAGGCCCACCCGCAGCCTGCCCCTGTTCTAATCAACCTAATGGATTTTTTCGTTTTATAATTATATTCTGAATTCCTAAATGTTTTTCAAACTTAGCTATTACTACAGTTGACAATTTCTGCTCGAGCGCATACGTAAAGTCCACTGTTGTTTGAAAATCTTACGTCTAGCTTAATTATGTTTTTGCTGGCGCCAGGAATTTATATGGATAATACACTTGTGTAGAAAGTGTATGGACGAGGGTGTACAAGAAATCCTATAGCACGCCTCCAAAAAATATGAGAGTCTAATTATTTTTATTTATACTATAAATTAGAAAATTATAATAGATCAACCTCCTTAAAATTTAATAACATGTGCCAAAAACTTACTAATTTTTTCAAAATATAAAGACTTCCCAAAAAATATAGCAGTGCCCCCAAAATTTTTGAGACGGGCTGCAATATAACCAATTAACAAATGACATCTACTGGCCTCCACATTATAAATATATACCCAATTATGGGGGAATCTAGAGAGAGGTGCTCTGCCTTCTCTCTAGAATTCTCAGACCCCCGACCCCTTGTTTCTTGCCCTCTTCTGTTATGGCGATTTGGACCCAAACACTAGATCCATGAAGTAGAACTCCCAAGGAAAACGCCCCTATGAAGCAGCCCCACCCTATGGCCCGTTGCCGCCCGCCAGTGGGTTTCCGACCCGACCATCTGACTGGTCTGGGTGCCGAATCGACCGGTGCCAAGCGCCAGATCCTCGTCGAGATGACAACCACCGCCGAGAAGGTCCTCGTCCGGCCTCGCCGGATCTTGAAGCAGTTCTTGCGCCGCAAGGTTGGATGCTTGCGCCGCAAGTTTGGGATGCTTGCGCCGCAAGTTTGATGCTTGCGCCGCAAGTTTGTTTGTTTTTCTTGCTCCGCAAGTTTCAAGTTCCTGGCTATCGCTTGAGTTTTGGATTGGAGTTCGAGATCATGTTTCGGAGGTTGTCCAGGTGGTGTGTTTCCTTTTCAGGCGTCTTGTCACACCTCCTCAAGTCGGCTTCTTGCTGTCTTGCTCTCCGGCGGCTCTACACGCCTGTGTTAGATCCTCATCTAACCCGCGGAATTGCCTTTCTCTTATTCTCTCCTAAACTCCTCAGCTGTTTTGTTAGGTTCTTGTTGCTTGTTGTTTGTTTTTCTTTTCTCGTTTTGTTTGTTTCGTTTTATTTTGTATGTCTAGTCGGTTCTTCCGGCTACCGAGCTTGTTCTCGGTCTCTCGATCTATCGGGTCTGTCCGGTACTTCGAATTCTCACCTTGTCAAAAAAAAAAAAAAATTAACAAATGACATCTATCTTGAATTAACTATTTTTACATCACTAATTTTTAGTCCACCATCTGATAGTGTGAATTTTTCAACAGAATTGATCTATATATTTTGACAGCATCACATTATATTGAGTTGAATTTAATTATATATCCCGTTAAAACAGTGTAAAAAGATTTCACGTCAATTAACATGAAGCAAGTTATGGGCGTTTGCGTGCTGTAAGCTCATCTAGATAAAATAAAATTACAATATCTTTTTTCCGGATAAAAATTAAGATCGCCGCAGTTACTATTTATGCTCGCCTAGAACATCAACCAGGGATGAAAAACTGTAATCTCTTTTTTTTTTGGAAAAGTTACGGTATGATATTATAAGAAGAGGAGGAATATACAATCAAAAGTGAGTCAGAAAAGACTCCATGTTTTCCCAAAAATCAGCTGGGCACAGCCAGCACGAGTTTCCCAAAAAAACCAGCAAGTTAGTAAGATGAAACAAGAAGACTAGTGGCTGAGGAAGTGTCCCCATGCTCCGAGATCTCGATTGTTCTTGCCCCAATTTGCAGTGACATGCTGTTTGATGGCTTGGATAATAGTGACGCTGCACTCTGATGGAGAAACCGATCGACTTTGGTACAAGAGAGCATTCCTCGCTTTCCAAATGTTGTATATAGTGTGAGTGATGCTGCTGCAGCGCATTTGGTAAAGCAAGCATGATTTTTGGTGGCCATTTACATACCATTCAAGCCAAGAGTCAAGGTCATGGAAGGTAGTGGTTATACGAAGCCAACCATGGACATCAGCAAGGACCAAATTGGTGTAAGAACACCGATTCCATAGATGCTCCTCAGTTTCATCCTCCAAATTGCAAAGCTTACAAGTTGCATCTTGGACGATTCCCCACTGGTGAAGCTTGGACAAAGTAGGGAGACGCCTCAGCACTGCGAGCCAAGTGATGAAGCTGCAACGTGGGGCATGGAGACCTCCCCAAATACAGCTTGCCCAACTCTGTTCTTCGGCTGGCTCTTTAAGCATAAGATAGACATTTTTGGTGGAGAATTGACCAGGCCTACTGCACATACTGTCAAGGAGCTCGGCAGGCGAAGTGAGGGCACACAACTCATCTCTGACTTGGAGGATGGAGTTCCAACACCAGCTGTCATTAGTCGATCTCCTGTAGTCCCAGATGGAGGTGGCGTTGAGGTAGTAGGCACCAGTCCAGGTGTTCCATAAGTTAGTCTGACGAGTTGCAAGCTCATAAATTGTTCTGGAGATACAAGCCCTATTCCACGATAAGAGCTCCTTAATCCCCAGCCCTCCTTCAGACTTCGGCCTACAGACATGCTCCCAGGCAACAAGGAAACGCCTCCCCTGCTCTTTCCCGCACCATAGAAAGTTTCGCATGATCGCCTCAATTTTTTGGAGGACAAAGACTGAGAGAATAAGGATGTTGCACCAATAAGTGCTCATACTAAAGAGGACAGCTTTAACTAGTTGCAACCGCCCAGCATATACGATAGATTCTTGGCGTACCATGACTGAATACGAGCAACAATCTTCGAGATGAGCGGGCTATAGTCAGAGATGGAGAGTCGCTTGCTGCCCATTGGAAGGCCGAGGTACTTCATAGGTAATTCCCCTCTATTGAACTGGAGAATATCCTCTATTTCAGCTTGCTCAGTAGGTCGGACACCACCCATGTAGACTTGTGATTTAGAGATGTTACACCTAAGACCGGAGATGTCACCAAAGTTGTCGAGGACACTTTTGAGGATTCTTACAGATTCTTTGTCTCCACGGCAGAAAAAGATCAGATCATCAGCAAAGCAGAGATGTGTGAGGCTGATTTTGCTACATTTTGGGTGAAAATTGAAGTTCGGATTTCTAGTAGCATCCTTGATCATTCTCGAGAGGTACTCCATAGCAATGATGAAGAGATAGGGCGAGAGTGGACAGCCCTGGCGAAGACCTCTTTTACCCTGGAAAAAACCTTCAAGCGAACCATTGATGTTAATAGAATAAGTGACTGTGGAGATGCAAATACTACCCAATTGACAAATTTCTTGGGGAAGCCAAAAGCATCGAGTGCCTTGAGGATGAAGGTGTGGCTGACAGAGTCGAAGGCACTTCGAAGGTCGATCTTGATTGCACATCTTGGTGAGATATTAGCTCTCTCATAGTGTTTTAGAAGCTCCTGGCATAGAAGAGAATTGTGCCGAATGGAGCGTCCCGGAACAAACGCCCCTTGGTATTCTCCGATGATGTGAGGAAGGACAGATTTGAGGCGGTGGGCTAGGATTTTGGCAATGGTTTTATAAATGGTAGAGCTGCAGGAGATAGGACGGAAATTGGCTACAGAGGTCGGGTCTTTGGTTTTAGGAATAAGGTTTATGATGGTATGGTTGACTTGTCGCACAAATTTGTTGCTAAGGAAAAAGTCCTGGACAGTAGCGAAAACATCATCTCCAACTATATCCCATGATTTCTTGAAAAAGAAGGAGCTGAAGCCGTCGGGTCCTGGGGCTCGATTGTTTCCAATGGAGAAGATGGCCTTTTTAACTTCATCAGGAGTAAGCATTTGAATGAGCTGCGAGTCCATGTTCCCACAAACAATAGGTCCGAGGCTCACAAAGGCTGGTTGAAAAGGGCTAGTGTTGGGGTTTGGGCCAAGGAGGTTTTTGAAGTGTGTTAGAAAGATATCGACAATATTAGAAAGGTTGGTGGTTGAACTGCCGTCCGAAGAGACAAGGCACTGAACTTTTGAGAAGGTTCTTTGGGCTTGGATATGCTTGAAAAAATAGGACGAGCATTGGTCAGAGAATTTCAACCATTTTATCTTAGCCAGCTGAATAGTAGTGGATTTCAGAGCCCTCATGCTATCTTTCAGCTCATTAAGAGCTGTGTTTTCCCTTTCAAGAAGGTTGACATCAAGGGGATTATGAAGCAGTTCAGATTGGAGAAGGAGAAGCTCTCCTTCTTTCCAGTTCACTTGGGTTTTAAGATTTTCCAAGGTAAGGCTGTCAAATTTTTTGAGGGCGGATTTCATCAATTTAAGCTTTGTGACAACTCGAAACATGGGCTGGCCCTCCACACAAGAACTCCAAACAGACTCAACGGTATCCCTGAAATGTTCATGATGCACCCATGCGTTGTTGAAGCGGAATGGTGGAGGTTTGGTGGCGATGGTAGGGTTGGTTTGGAGAACAGCTGGGGAGTGATCAGAGATCCCTGGGGGGTCAAATCGAGCACTAGAAGAGGGAAAAAACCGGCCCCAATCAGCATTGATTAGGATACGATCAAGCTTACAGTAGGTGCGATCAAGAGCATTTTGTCTATTATTCCAAGTGTATTTGTGGCCAGTGAAGTGGTGGTCAGTGAGGTGGGTATTTTGGAAGAGGTTTTGGAGCTCAAGAGAAGAGGTGAAGGGTTGGGATCCGTTACCAAGAAGCTTCTCAGTAGAGTCAAGGATGACATTAAAGTCACCCATGAGAGCCCAAGGGGTACTTATGGTGGAGTGAATAGCTTGAATGTCTTGCCAGAGATTTGTTCTGTCAGAGGAGCTATTACTCCCATAGATGAAGGAGATTGCAAAAGGGTTTGAGTCATTTTTTGTGTGGATGTTAGCGTGGATGATTTGACTAGTGGTGAGAAGAGGGGTGACGGAAACAGAGGTAGGGTCCCACCAAAGCCAGATTCGGCAATTTTGGGAGAGGTCGGTATTGGAGAAATGGTTCCAGCCATTAAGAAGGTGCTTGGCAAGACGATCTTGTTTATCTTTCCGAAGACGAGTTTCCAAGAGGGCAATGATGTCAACTTTATTTTTGCGCACAAAAGACCTGACAGAATCTTGCTTGCAAGGGTCGTTCAGGCCTCTTATGTTCCAAGACACAATTTTGAGACTAATCATGATCAGGTTTGGTTGGGTGGGGTTGACACTTGTCAAGGCTAGCATCAGGTTCAACATTTATGGGAGGGGGAGTAGTGGTTGGAGCATTTATGTTAGAAGATGAAGATGGGTCAACTATTGCTGAGGTGGAAGCAATTGGAAGTTGGGTAGCATTTAAGTGAGGTGGAGAGGGATTTAAGGAACCCTTTTTTTGAGGGCTAAGTAGAGACGTCTCTGAGACCAAAGAAGAGGGGGAAGAGGGTTCCACTTCAGAAGAGATAGGAGGATTAGCAGGGAGAGATGAGGAGGTGGCTGGGCAAAAGGTATTGTCCGGGGGGTCTGGTGGTTTATCTGAGAAAGAATTGCTTGCCAGAGGGCCTTCAGAGGGAGGTGCGGAGAAGGAGTGGCCAATTTTAAGGGAGGGGTGTGGTGTAGGCAGGATAGCAGCTTGATTTGGTGATGGCTTTGGCGGTCTACGACGTTGAAATGGCCGGAAGGTATTCTCAACATGATGGTCGGCTGCAGAAGTAGGTTGGCATTGATGCCCAAATTTACCACAGACTTTGCACTTATGGGGAAGCCAGTCATAGACCAATTCTTGGGTGATCACTTCGCCATCCGCACCATGAAAAGAGACGGATCGGAGAAGTTCGGATCTAGCCGAGATCTCAACAAGAACTCTAGCAAAGGAGAGCCTGTCCTGATTCGCAGAGGTATAGTCCATTAGGACAGGGGTGCCGACCGCCGAGCCAATTCGCGCGAGCATATGTTCTGACCAAAATCGCACATCAAGATCGGGGAGATTAACCCAAACCAGGACCTCTTCGAGACAAGACATATCAAGTTGCATCCCTTCATATGCCATCGCTTGAGAACAATAGGCCGCTGTCCTCCAAACTTCCATGGCCCTCTCTCAAGCACAGAGACCAAATCTTCCAGCTTTGTGAAATGGAAGACAAAAAGGCCATTATCTTTTCGAAGGAGTTTTGGTTGTTCGATGTTTGTCCAATGGGATGCAATGAATTTTTCCATAGCTTTGAAAGGAACTTTTTCACCAAAAGGAGCTCCCACAAGGGATAGGGACCATTTATCCACCAGATCAGCAACATCTTCTTTAGAGAAATGGATAATGCCATCAACGATTCCTTCGACAAAGTGTAGAGGGACCGCTTTATGTCCGACTCTCCTGGCTCCCACAACGGCACTATAGGATTTGGGAGGGATGACAGGGGTAGGTCCTTTCTGAAGATGGGAGGCATGAGATGGGGGAATTTGAGGTGAGGGTGAGGTCAAAGCGGGTTTATCGGACCCTACAACCAGGGAATTAGTCGAGTGAGTCAACGGAGGGAGCGGGTCCAAAGGAGGAGCCATGGCTGACAGTATAGGAGGAAGAGGTGGCTCCAGCTGCGGGGCTGGTAGTATAGGAGGAAGAGGTGGCTCCAGCTGGGCAGGGGAGCTGGGGATAGATGCAGACCCGGAAGGAGACCCGACAACATCCAAACCCGGGCTAGGTTCCGAAATCCCTAAGGGCGGAAAATCGGCATCAGAATGGGCGAGGGGAGGGGCTGGGAGAGCAGAGCCAACGATAGGGCTGACGGCGGCTGGGTGGTCACCGGCGAAAAGGGCGAGAGTTATAGAACGCTCGTCGACTGACTTCCCGGTGAGAAGAGGGCCAGCAGACGCGCGTTTCAGAAGCCGGGCGTTGTTGCTTTCAATAAGGCAGGCCGGAATCGCTTGGAAGGGGCTATCATCAGCGTCTTCCCCCTTGCCGGAGTTAGGGTTTGGAAGGGATTTGGGAATTGGGGGTTCGGCATCAACGTCCTCGATCTCGGCGAGAAGGGAGGAGACTCTGACTGAAGCTTTCTTCCCCTTTTTCTTTTTGCTGCTGCCCATGGGGAAGGAGGCGGCTGGGGAGAGGAGGAGGGAGGGCAGGGGAAGGAGGGGGCTGGCGGGGACGGAGAAGCAAGCGGCGGAGACCGGGACGCTCACAGCTCACGGATGGAGCGCGCGTGAGGCGCGTTCCATTACGGGAATTGGGGTTTTACCTTATTAAAAAAAAAAAAAACGGTAATCTCAGATTATTATTCCAATGACTTAACGGATGAATCATATGCTCGAAAACCAGGTAGTATGATTACAATCATATTCAAGTGCTATACTATAATGAGAACGTAAAATTAATATTAACATCTAATATGATTTGATATCACCAAAAAAATGCGCTACATCCACTCTCTTCCATATTATATACTCCCTCTGTCCCAATTAGTTTGTCCACTGTATTTTATGTATTTACTGTGCTGTCAGATTGAAAGGGAAAAGAGAAAAGCAAAACGTTGGTGATCCATTACTTTAATTCTCAACCAATAGGATACTAAGGATGAGATTTGGGGGACCAATAGAAAGTGAGCATCCGTATCACACGGATTTGGGGACTTAAATACACCACATAGCAAGCAAAACCAAGATCTGAGTTCAAGAATACAAGATCCACAAGCATGCAAGAGAATGAGAGCAAAAGTAAAGCTCAGTTCGAAAATCAGCGGATTAAGGGGATGGGAGATGAAGAACTGAGCAAGAGCCAGCACAAGGAGAATCCCAAAAAACCAGAGAATCGGGAGCCAAAAACCATGAAATCGAGAACCAAAAACCGCAACAAGAATGGCGACCGCAAACACAAGCAAGCACCAACAAAGAATCCAAAAAAAAAATCAGAGAATCGAGAGCGAAAAAACAGATCTCAATCAGGATGACAAACAAGAGGAGATCGGTCGAACAAAAAGCAAAAAACCAACAACAAAGGCCAAGCAACAACAATGGCGATTGAAAATGGAGAAAGATGAAGAAGATTCAGGGGCCGAATGCTTTCAAAGAGCTAGGTTTTTCGTTTTGAACGTGTGTGACAGAGTGAGGAGGCAAGAATGAGAGTGAGAGAGATGAGTGTAAGAGGCACAACTTTGATGTAGAGAGCTAGGTTTCCTTTCCTTCTCCAGTCCCGGATTTGTATGATCAGATGATGAGCAGGCCCAAAAATGATCCACCATGAAGCTGAATTTCGAGCCCAACAAATTTGACCCAAACACCTTGAAAATGGGTTTCATTTTGTTCCAAAAAAGAAAAGAAAAATATTGGTAATAAAATTTGCATTTAATTTTGTGTAAATTTTTGCTTATGAATTGATTAAATGTGATGAATTGGTTGATTTAGATAGATGGAGAGAGGTTAGTTGGGTAGAAGAAGTTTGTTAGTGTAGGTAAGAATAATGATTGTGTAGGGCTAAAAGTGTAAAAAAGTATGGATGAAAATGGAAAGATTTAAAAGATGGACAAACTTTTCGGGACACCCGATTAGGAAAGATGGACAAACAATATGGGACGGAGGGAGTATATATCGAACACTGACGTGAGTGACGTCTACTTCTAGAAGCACAAATACCCAAGAGCCAATATGGAGTGCACATGGCTCACACATGTACTAGCACAACCCTCTATATAAAGCCAACCCATCGTCCATTCCTCAATCAATATCCACAACGTACACAAACTCACACAATAACCACTCATCACTACTACATACAATGGACACAAGCTTCCTCTACTTCCTAGGCCTTCTTGCAACCCTAGTCTTCTTCCTCACTCGCAACCCTAGCCAAGCCAAGAAAAAAACCCTACCCCCGAGCCCGCCGGCTCTTCCGGTACTCGGTCACTACCACCTCTTCAAGGAGCCGTTCCACCGAACCCTCGAGTCCCTCGCCCGCATCTACGGCCCCATCCTCCACCTCCGCCTCGGCCGCTGCCGGTTCCTCATCGTCTCCTCCCCGGAGGCCGCCGAGCAATGCCTCGCCCAAAACGACGTCGCGTTCGCCAACCGCCCACCGTTCGCCCCCGGGGAGCTCCTCGCGTACAACTACACCATGGTCGCGTGGGCCAAGTACGGGGACCTGTGGCGTAACCTCCGTAAAGTCATCACCCTCGAGGCCCTCTCCTCGCACCGGCTCCAGGAGAGCTCCCGGATCCGGGTCGAGGAGGTCCGGTTCGTCGCCAAGGAGGTTTTGGTTGGGTCCGGTTATAGGAAGGTGGACCTGAGCAAGGCGTTTTTCCTTCTTACGAGGAACATGATCATGAGGATGGTGGCTGGGAAGAGATGGGCCGATAGTGGGGCCCCTGAGGACTTGTTTGTTCCGTCTAAGTTTATGACGGTCTGCGATTTTTTCCCGGTTCTGAGGTGGGTCGGGTTCGGAGGGTGGGAGCGGAAGATGAAGACGGTTTGGCTGAGCCGGGACCGGTTCATGCAGGGCTTGCTGGATGAGGCGCGCAACGGGAAGGGAAAGGAGGATAAAACGACGTCGTGTTTGGTGGATGAGCTGCTGACGCTTCAGAAGAAGGAACCGGAGTACTACACTGACGATATTCTCAAGGGCATCATTCTGGTGAGTTTTGTGACTTACGTTAATACGACGTCGTCTTTGGAGTATTTTGCTTAATCATTGCGTTTCGGTTTAATTAATCATTTAGGCCATCAGATAATGTGGATGGTTTTTTATTTGCTCATCTAAATTAGGCCGGAATAAATATCTAGGTTGCCACGTACTCCTTCAATTAGTGGATGCTAAATTTTTAAATAATTAACTAAGATAATTATCACAAAAAGAGATATAGTTTGTGGACCAGCTGTGTAGCAACCAACGAGTCGGTTTATTTAACAGCCAGAAATAAATACGTGACTAGAACACGTGTGGAGGGTGAGCGATGTTGTTTGGCCTTGCTTGCCTTTTGGCTTATAGTATCAATTATTAACCATTACATGATTAAGGTTCATCTATCAACAATATATACGTTAACGTACATCCGCTTTTGCTAACAAAAATGTGAATAGTGTGATTAGCCCCAATTAAATTATTTAGATCCATGAATGATTGACATAACATATACTAGATTATTGCCCGTACCATGTACGGGACACAATAGATAATGATTTTTTGATGTATTATTTAATTAATAAGGGAATGCATAATAATATTATTAAACATTAGATATTGATATCGTCTTTTTTATCCAAGATCGTTACAATATTTTGTTAATACAAGATCATGATTTGATGCTAAGAATAAACTTAAATTTAAATTTTACATAATATGAATTAAAGAAAAAGTATAAATAAAACGCAATCATATTATTTCAAAATGTATTTGATTAATTAAAAAAATCATATGTGATACGATTTGAAATCTCAAGATTTTTATACGATAATAGAAATAAAAAAATCAAGGTAATTATGGCTTAAATAAATAAATATTTTAGAAAAATAGACTTGTATCGGAAATAATGGTTTTTGAAAAGAATGAATATTTTAATAGATCTTGGGTGAAAAAAGATAGAAATTAGAAACAAAAAGAGATAGATGATAGATAATTAATAAGAAAAAGAAAGACATAGATGATAGATAATTAATAAGAATAAAAAAGACTTTAAAATTATTTTTCTAAAATTTATATTCTTAGATGGAGTGGGATCAGAATTAACGTGGAGGCTCGAAATTCTCGAGCTTTAATATATAGTATAGATATTACTATCACGTTTCCTTTTGTCCTTTTCTTCCGCTTGTTTATAATCGAACGCATTATACGTACAAAGGCTTCTCACGGATTTGAGGAAAAGGAACTTCCTTTTGGAAGGAACAAAGTCAAAACAAAATCTTTGAATTTAAAATCATTTTCTCCAACAATTATCGTGATATAAATGACTGGATAAAAGTCGTAAGTTAGTTAAGAGGCGGTGGAGAATTGGAAATCTAAGGCTTCTCGTAACTTCTAAGTTAAACGTTACGTTTCATTTTATACTCTATGTTCCGTATTAAAATTTGATGTCGTGTACAATAAAACTCACTTTCTTTTCAATGACTATCGCAGGTCATCATGTCAGCCGGAACCGACACCTCGGCGCGCACTATGGAGTGGGCGATGTCCCTCCTCCTGAACCACCCAGCCAACTTCCACAAGGCCCGAGCCGAGATCGACCGCCACGTGGGCACGTCCCGTATCGTGGACGACTCGGACATCTCGAGCCTCGCCTTCCTCCGGTGCGTCATAAACGAGACGCTCCGGCTCTACCCGGTGGCCCCACTCCTCGTACCACATTGCTCCTCAACCGACACGACCGTCTCCGGGTACCACGTCCCCAAGGGGACGACGCTTCTGATCAACGCGTGGGCCCTACACCGCGACCCGGGCGTGTGGGAGGACCCGCTCGCGTTCAAGCCCGAGAGGTTCGAGTCAGGCGATGCGGCCGGGTTCAAGTTCGTCCCGTTCGGGATGGGGAGGAGGGCGTGCCCGGGGCTCAACCTCGCCATGCGGACCATGACGCTGGCGCTCGCCACGTGGATACAGTGCTTTGACTGGGACAACGCCGAGGGAGGGGTGGTTGACATGGAGGAGTTGGGTGGTGGGATTACTATGAGTAAAAATCAGCACCTTCAAGCCGTTTGTAGGCCTCGTGCATGCATGGTCAACGTCCTCTCTCAGCTTTGACTTTATTGGTCTCTGTTTGGTTGGTTGATGGTTTGGAGTCAAATAAAAAAATATGTATGCTTATGTAATTCAGGTCAATTGGTTTTTTTTTTGATAACTCAGGTCAATTGGTTGATCGTCTCCTTTATATATAAAAAATTCGATCACTAGTTAATTGAGCCAATTGAACTATATCATTAGTGTTAAGTCAAGTTTAATCGTCTCCTTTATATATAAAAAATTCGATCACTAGTTAATTGAGCCAATTGAACTATATGATTAGTGTTAAGTCAAGTTTACCGTCTTTGTGTATCTAGTCGAACTGTTAAACCTCCAAGGGTAATCCAAAAGTCACTGATTAATGTTCTCAACCAAAAAAAAGTTTACGATAATTGAAACGTGAAACTTTATAATTATTAATTAATGCAGTATTTTTTATTCTAGTTTGATTTCCCGTTCAATTTAGACGGGGAACTTGGTTATATGTTGATATTTTTCTTTCCAATTTTTGGATGTGAGATTGATCCCAACTCTCTTAACCTTAAGTTATAAGAACTATTTTAAAGCATATCCGTTATTGTTTGAGGAGATTTTCTTTGATTAGACGGATAATTAATTCAACCTTTTATAGCTTAAACATCCACCTTCTACGGCTATACAAATTTGATATCGAGTACAATTATATGACGGCTAAGTGAAGACAATAATTTGGTTCAATTGGTAATCACTTCCGACAGGTTCCACCATGCTCCCACACGTCTTGTCCCATGTCTACGAAATTGACCGTGGCCCCATCGCTTTAATCGTTCATGTGTCCGTATCAAAATCATATTATTGAGCGTCTAGAATCTATATACACTTTTCCTTCATAAAAAAGGGGAATTTTGGACTCGCAACATCATTAAAACTTACAGCTAAACTAATACAGTAGTAAGTAAGCACCAAGGATGTTCTGATCCTTTTTGTATGGTCTCTCTGTGGTCCACTCATTTTGATTGCTTAAAGTAGATTTTTTTTATTGTATTTTTTAAAAGTTAGTAGTCTATTTTTTATTTTTTATTTGTTTTCCACCAATAAAAAAGAAGGGACCATAAGAGGGACCATACAAAAGGGACCAGAAGATTCATGTTCGTAAGTAATAAGGGTTGATTGTGTGGACTTACCCGAAGTACGAAACCTAAACGTTCAGCACTAGCAACAAGGTGTATAATACTAGAATGCAAAATACAATCACATAAGTGACATAACAAGCATAGCTCCAAAAGCCTAGTTGGGTCGTTAAGGAAGTTAACAGCATCACAGAACTCAAAAACAGAGCCCAATCTAAAAAGTCCATTTATATTGGGCCATAACTCGGAAGCCCAACTAACGGTAACTATTTATTTCACATTTTATTACTGTATTATTTATCTTAAAATTATATTACTTCACTCATCTTCTATTCTTCCCTCACCCGATTTCTCTGAACCTTCGAGAAACGGCCTTCGTCTCCGCCTCCACCTGCAAGTCCAACCATGGCGGAATCAGCCGAACCCGAGCACAAACCCTCCCCCTCTCAGACCGAAGACCTCTCTCAGAATCTCGAAAGAATGAACATCTCACCTACCTTCAACATCTGGCCGCCATCTCAACGCACACGCGAAGCCGTCGTCAACCGCCTCATTGAAACCCTATCGACTCCCTCCGTACTCTCTAAGCGCTACGGATCGTTGGATCCGGAGGAAGCCTCCGCCGTCGCCCGCTCAATTGAAGAGGAGGCGTTCAATTCCGTCGGCGGATCCGGCGCCAATCCGGACTCTACGGATGCCGGTATCGAGATCCTTCAGGCTTACTCCAAGGAGATCAGCAAGCTAATGCTGAACGCCGTCAAATTGAGAGCTTCCGGCGCTACTACGGAGGTCAGGTCTGTGGATGAGGCTCCTGCTGGTTCGGCCGCCACTGTTGCTAGTGAGGAAGTTCCTTCCGTTGAATCTTGAAATTAGGTTGTTGTTTTGCGCTTAATTGGCGATTTTTTTGCTGCTTTCTTGTGGTTTACTGTGTTAGGGTTTCTGTGCCTGATTTCTTGCTGTTGCCTATCCAGGATGATAATGCTGAGATCTGATGGCTTGTACTATCCTTAGAAATTGCTATATATTGATGTTGCTACTTCTGTTGTGTGTCAAATTTGGTACTGCTACTGTTGCTATTCAATGAATGAAGTGTTTTTGGTAATTGAGGCTTTGGTTTAATCTACGAGTATTTCAAACAACATTCTGAAATGGTACCTATTTTTTGCAAGTATCAGTATGATATTCTTTATGCTATTTTTGTGCTTGCTGGAGGATTGAATGTCTTGATTGTATTTCTGTGTCTGCAGCTTGCCTATATTATATTTCAGAACTTTGCTCCTTATTTAGTATTGTACCATTATAGATTATGTTTGATTCTGAACGAAACCTATGTGGTATTGAAGGCCTGGTTTGTGCATCCTAACCTGTAACCTCATAATAATAGGGCTAAAATGTGGATGTAATTTGTTGGTGCCATATACCAAGTTTGTATTAAGACTGTATGTGGGCTGCTATAAGCCTATAACAAGATAAAACAATGTTTGAATTCTAGGCATCTTGTAACATCCTGCTATCTGCCTGAGCAGTCGTGCTAGTTCCAATGTCCTTGCTGAGTTATTATGGGTTTCCTATATTATTACAAATGACGTCTCTTGTTCATCGTAGGCTACATTAGTGTAGCTGATCTGATCCTTTTTCAAATTCAGCTGTTTTAGTTCCTCCAATATATCTTAAGATGGCATAAACCCTGTGTTTTATTTCGCTCTTTATGAGCTGCTGTATTTTGCATTTTATACAGCTACTACTATTAGTCTATTACTACAGTTTCAAATTTTATGTTTTAGATTCATTGGCAAGCTTTCATTCATGTGTCCGTGTAGGAAAATCTCACCTGCCTCTTATAATCTGTTTCTCAATCAAATTCTACTGTCTCTTAGATATCTTTTTGTTGCATAGCATGGTCTCTACTTTAAATTAACAGGTGTCTGTTGTGCTAAACACATGTGAATTTACTGCTTGTCTCTTGCTTGATGCATCTAATTATATTGCCGTAGAAACTTGTCATCATGTTCATGCGACTGTCAAAACTTTGCATTCTATCTGATATTCTGATGCATAGCTAATATTCTCTCAACACAACAGGCTTGATACTCATTATTCTTCACTTGATTGTTCTGTCTTTGCGTAATCCAAAGGTTTTCTTTACTTGAGTTTGATGTGCTCTAAATTTGTATCTTACAAGTTACTCCCTCCGTTTCACAATAAGTGTCGTTTTAGCTTTTAACACAATTTTTAAGAAAAACAATCATTCACTTTAAAACTTACAACTTTTTCTTAATCTTACCACTCATTACATATTTTTGGCCAATGAATGAACAACTTTAGTCAACAAATACACATTCCAATAAAAATTATCATTATTCACCCCTAATAATCACTTTGAAAACCTAAAACGACACATATTATGAAACAAATTTTAAGTTTTAAAACGACACTTATTGTGAAACGGAGGGAGTATAAACCAATTGCTTGCCCTTGCTGTGCTACTGGTTGTGCGTTGGCCTGTCATTTGCATTTTGAGTGCTGCATTATTGTTGGCCTTAATGGGCTTGGTTTCAGAGCTGCTCATCAGCGTTTCCTATTCCATTAATTATGTACATCTTTCTTGTTGGTTGCGAGTCATGACAACGGACAACCCATATTGTAGACTGCATTCGGACTTGGAACTATGGGTTGTCCGTTGTCACATGACACTATTTTCATCTTGTTCCTATTTACACTTCACAGAGATTGGAATGCAAAGCTACCTACCAAATTATTAATGAGTTATGGTTGGAGTGTGTGGTTCAATCTCTGTTCACTTGAACGCGAGTTTCCAAACCTAATGAATAAAGAAATGGGATAGTTTCCAAACCTAATGAATAAAGAAATGCATATCCCATGAGACCAGTTACAAAGGAAATCCTCAATGTATTTGACTTCGATGAATGGCTCAATTGCATATATATATATATATATTTAATTTGGAGAAACTACATCATACACCCTTGAAAATATTTGACTTTTGACTAATTGCAAAGACAACGTCATGCATACTATCATTATCGCTACATTTATTCAACCAAACCGCATTATTGAATAGACAATTAGCAAGACGATAATGATGGCATTGCATTCAACCAAGTTCACCTTTTAATTTCAAGAATCTTGAATGCACCCATTTTCTTTCAAAGTAAAAGTAATACGGTGTCATTATTTGAATATTATTTGACATACTAAATGTTGATGTCATGTCGATCAGTACCATATAGCCATACATGACCTTTTACATATAATAATTCGATCACCATTATGTGCTGAATTTGACCAAAAGAAACTCAATCAAATTGTTGACGTGCTTTTGCTTATACATCCTACTTAAATGGGCAATGTTGTATACTTTTACTTCCTCTTCTAAAAGTTCAAAATGGAATCATGTACGTACATTAGAAAACGTTATGGAATTTCGCGTGTTACGACCATTTTGCATGCTATTCCTACACATATGGTTTGTAGTTAAGACATAAAAAGAATGGCTTAAAAGATACGTGACCCCTTGAACTTGCACATATTAGTCACTTTAACACCTTAATTCATCGGGTATTTACTTTGGCACCTAAACTCAATGTTTTGTGACCGATTAGACACCTGGACGCTGACATGACAAAAAAAAATTGCCACGAACTGGGTACCACGTCAGTATTCAAATAATTACAAAAATCAATAAACTCCCTAATTAAAAAAGAAAAACGAAAAACAAAACAAAAACCAAAAAATCCCCAACCCACCTTCTTCCCAGGCGTCGACCACCGCCCCCCGCCGCCAAGAAGCACCTCCGGCGTCGACCTCCTGTCAGGAAGCCAAGCCGGCGGCGCCGATTGCTCTTGTGGTGACCGGCGGCGTGAGGAAGGTTTGCACGGTGAGGCAGCGGCCACGGGGAAAGTGGGCGGCCGAGATCCGGGACTCTATCCGACGCGCGAGGGTCTAGCTGGGCACCTTCGACTCCGCCGAGGAGTCCGCCATCGCCCACGACAACGCCGCCATGAAGCTCCGCGATCCCAACGCCCTCACCAACTTCTTCACCGCCTCCGTCCCCATTATTGACGTCACCAAGCTCCTGTCAACCTCCTCCGGCGCGAATCCGGCAACGACGACAACCCGCTCTTATCCCCGACCTCCGTCCTCAACTTCCGGTCTCCCTGCTCCGAGGAGGCCAACCCTCCGGTCAAGCTCAACAATTCCATGGAGAGGATGCCGCAGGTTAGGGATTTTTGGGGTTTTTTAATGTTTTCTTTTTCCTTTTCCTTTTTTTGGGTTGAAGGTTTTTATTTTCTTTTAATTGGAGTTTAGTGAGTTTTTTATTTATTTAAATACTGATGTGGCACCCAAGTTGGCACCTTCGTAGCAATTTTTTTCGCCATGTCAGCGCACAGGTGTCCAATCGGCCACAAAACGTTGAGTTCAGGTGTTAAAGTGAATACCCGATGAATTGAGGTGCTAAAGTGACTAATGTGTGCAAGTTCAAGGGGCCACGTATGTTTTAGGCCTAAAAAGAATTCTCTAATTTGTGAAATTTGTGGTTGTAAATGAATCAATCCGTTCGTGAACAACTCGGTGTTCAGCTTAATTAACCTCCCTTCATGTTCGGCTCGACTAATTTTCAAGACTCAGGAAAATAATGAGCTGAGGTTTGAGTAAAAAAATATGTACATTTGCTCATAAACGAGCTCAATTATAGTTCACGAGCAAGTTTAATCATACATTTTATATGATATGGTTGAAGAAACTATTCAGTTTTAAACAGCACAATTTATTTTTAGTTTCTTTTACTTGTATAGTTGTATAGATGATCGACTAGGCAAATGAGTTGTTCACGTGTATGTCTCACGATCAAACTATATGAGTGACTCACAAGGTGAGCTTAAACATAATAAATCTTTAGATAAACTAAGCTCAAACCAGATCCGAATTCGAACTGAACTCGAACTCGAGCTTGTGAATTGCTAACCGAGGCGAGCTTTAATTAGTAATTCAAAACTCGTCTCAATTACTTCCTTAGTTGTAGGAAGCTGAAATTTTGGTTATTAAATAAGATCATATTCCCATTCAAGTGATACCAACTCTGTAACACATGTATTTTCACCATTATTCACGTGTGAACAAAGAAATCAAATGAAACCTTGCTTTACGTAGGAGTTGGTGTACATCAGTACATGTGTTGCCATAAGAAAATAATGTAAGAACTAAGGACAGAAAACACATTTTAGTTTCTATCATTCTATGTCCCACACAACTCCTTCCCCACCAAGACATTGACCTTTCCAAATTGTACGTGTTCTAATATTGGACCCAAGAAATCAAAATTTATGTTCGACCAAAAAAAGAAATCAAAATTTATGAATAACTACAAAGCTTTACATGTATATTTGGCCTCCTGGTTTACATGCATATAGAAAAATCCCACAAATGGGTCTTGATTTTGAAGGGCAAGAACAATAAAAGAATTAGGGCAGCCCACCATTTGCAAAATTTTTGCATAATAACACCAAAAACGAAAAATAAATAATTGTCACCTAAAATATAAAATGTGTGAAATCAAATCAATGGCCAGCACCTCTTTTGCTAGGTCCAGACGCCAAAACAAACCCTAAACTCCTCAACAAAGAGCCGACGTTAGTGTCGGTGTCGTTTGTGACACCCGAGAACGACACCATCCCGGAATCTTGATCACAGCCAACGCCCATCGTTGGAAATCCGGCGACCGGTGGCCGGAGAATCCTGCTTTCCACAACACTTGTTTGCATGGACAATAATATTATGACTAGCAACGCCAAAGTAGAGTAAGCCAACACCAACCGAACACTAAGGCTCATCATTGTGTATTGATGAATATGTTTTGATCTTCTGAAGATGGGGAATTTATATATGGTTTTTGGATGGTGAGAATGTTGGTTGTTTGCATTTGAGGTGGGAGTGGTTTGGTTATATAGGTGAATTTAAATTAAATTAAGGAATTAAAATTTTAATGTGGGTCCTCATATAAGTAGGAGGAATTTGACTTGGCCCGTTGAGCGCCCACTTTCTTTGTCTTTAAGTATGAAAACTATGGTGTGTGATGTGAACTGTGTAGCCCTTGGAGGAAACGAGTTCTAGTTTTTTTTTGAAGATTTTTCATAGAGCAAGCGTTTTCATTTCTTATACTATAAAAAATGTCATCTTTTTAGCGTTATCTTTTTCTTAAACAATTAATGTTTTATGTAACCATCCTTTTTTATATTTTTTCTACGCTTAATCGATCGATGCTATATTTATTTTTTGAGTAGGAATTAGTATATTTTAAATTTCACACGGTTAGAAGAAAGCTTTAGCTAGATCACACAACCGAAACATGTAACATGAATTAAATTATACTCCCTTCATTTCAAAATACATGACCATATAGCAACTTTTGCTTGTTTTATAATACTTGACCATTTCACATTTTTTTCTCATCTATTTCCATCTATACCCCTAATAATTATCTTTATCATAATCATTACACTTTTTCATATTTCTCTACCCAAATAATTAACTCTACATTTAATAGGGGCAATATAGGAATAACACTTTTTTCTTAATATATGTGCAATGTCCAAATGATCATGTATTTTGAAACGGATGGAGTACTACATAAATGGTGCCAACTATATTACTATGCCAATGCCTCGACCAAAAAAAACAAATACTATGCCAATGCCATGCACGTTAATTATTCGTCATTATTTTTGCTGTCATGATCCTATTCACTAATCGACGTACGAAATGTCATTTATCACGTACTCGGTACTTCTATATACATAATACATATATGTTATTTAAATTCTTTTATTTCTTTCTTATATATTGCATGTGTGATCACTATATATAGCTTATGTAAAAGGTTCTCATTGGTGAATGAATCATACACAAGTTTGACCAAGAGAAAAATGGATCATAAACACAGCATTTTTTGTGATTACATGATGGAGTAGTATATTGTACGGGATTTAGTATGTAAAAGCAATATTAGTTGTTTTGCAAATCTTCTTTTGATAAGTGTTGTTTTTTGTTTGGAGAAGGAAGCATCAAAAGTCAATCAAAACAATGCCGAACATGCAAGCAGTCAAAAGTTCATGATAGCAATTTCAAAAGTGAGAATAGTTTTTTGAGTGCACGTTACTTCACATTTATGTAGACATGATATTGGTGGAGTGCTAGTGAAAATTTTCATATGTGATTTTCTGTTTAATGTGAGTTGGAAAATGTTGTTAATTACTCCATATGAGAATTAGACATGAATTCATAAGGACGTATCTCAATCTCATTAATCCATTTCTTACCTAACTTGGATATTTTCATGTCATGGTCAAATGAACGATCTGTACATACTTTGACTCCATTACATCAATTGAAAAAAACGAACCCTTTTTTCAAAAATAATGATATATGACCTTTTCTTCCTTTGGTTAATACTAATCACAAGTGGTGGTGACCGAGTTGGTCTTTTGGTACGAGTAGTAGTATCGTAGCAAGTAGGGCATTAATGGTACGGTGCTAATTGTCATCTCATCTCACTACAAATTCCTATGCTTGCAAGTACAAACTAACTTTAGTTTGGGTGGGGGATTTGGTGGCAAATTCTCACGCCAAAATGTCACGTACTTTTTTTTTGATCAAGAAAAATGTCACGTACTTTGGACTTTAGGAATAACTTTAGAAATGGTCAAACCTTTTAAAAATACTTCCTTGGTCAAACCAGCGATGGCAAATTCTCCCCGTTCAACCTTCAAGCTCCACGATGTAGAATTTGGGACTCAAGTACTCAACATTTCTTGTTTCAATTTTTTTTTGGGGTGGAAAATTTATTGTTTAAATATTATATAGACATATATAGCTTTTATTTTCTTTTATTCATAACAAGGCGATATAAACTAATGCTCACTTTTTCAGTCTTAACCTCATATCGACAAATTAAGTGGGAATCAGATATCATATGAAAGTTATGTGTAATATGATACGCATGATTAGATATAATTTGTTTACGGTCCAAATTAAAAGCCGACCATATACAAGAACAAATAAGTGTCATTTTGCACAAATACTCTTCGTTACCTCCACCAAAATTAACCACTTATTCTCATATTGCAGTGTGAGTTTACATTCTTCTGCATTATAAACATCCTGCTGTCGATAAAATCCTGGTTTGCATTAACTTCCATACATCCATTGCCACCACATGTTAATAATCTCAATCGTATTCTCATTCTACACAGTCTTGCTGTCTTACCGACAGCGAGCCACAACAAATGGGCCTATTGGGCCTGAGCCCAAACGCGTACTGTCCAGCCCAGCCCAATAAGCCCAACAAGACAGGAGACAAAGAGAAGGACAAAAAAGAGAGGAGGTTTAGGAATCTTTAGCAAAAAGAAGACAGGCAGGTAGGTGTTAACGAATAAAATTAGGTTTCCACTACCACCAAAAAAACTTAAAATAAATTTTTTTTTTAATTAAAAAAAAAAGAAAGGCATGCCTTTGGGCTTTGGCTACGACTCGGAATCTCTTCCGAGTGGGAGGTAACGTGTTTTGCTCGCCAATCACTCGCCTTCCCCGGCCCCACCTCTCTTCTGTCCTTTCTTCCCCCCAACTTCTGCCTTTTTCGCCACGGGTCCCACACTTTAGCATTATCTATCTCTACCCTCCTTAACTTTATACAGTTTTGTACTTTTGCTATCAATATCACCCACCGAACCAAGTTTTTTTTTTTTGTTTTCTTAATTTCATCATTATTTCAATTCATGTTCAGAGCATACACTATGGAGGCGATTGTCAATCCTCTCTTTACTTTCTCTCTCCTCACCTTCTTTTGACACCTCACCTATCCTATATTTTACCCCACTCTTTTCTCTTCCTCTTCCTCTTCCTCTATTTCCACCCACAACAATGAGGATCATTTCCTTTCCTCTCTTCCAATTTTTTATACATATATCTTACCAAATATTCATATTATCAATTTATGATTTATTCACTTGATTTTGATTAATTAATTAATTAATTAATTTAACATTCAATAAAAAAATATATTACTTATGACAATATAAATTGATTACTACTAATAATTAAATATTGATTAACATTAAGATAATACAAAAAAATATACAGTATTACTTATGATAAATGAAAAAAGTATGCAATATTAGGTTCAATTTATAGACAAAAAAAATTGTAAGAATTATTCTTTTTATTTTTTGTGTTTTAAAATATCTTTTTTAAGATATTTTTATTTGTAATTTGTTAATGTTAAATTGTAATGAAAATAAATGAATGTAGTTGATAGATGAGACACATGTCAAATTTTGATTGGGTGAATAGGGAGAGGAATGCACAAAAGCCAATGTGCACATTCCTCTACCCATAGAGGAATCAACCCCATTCCTCTTCCAAGAGGGGATCCTCTCTTTCACCCCACTATCAAGAGGATCCTCTCTTTTAATAAAAAATGGATAAAATAAGGAAGAGAGGATTGACAATCCCCTCCATAGTGTATGCTCTCATATCACCAACTCGTTGTTGTCTATACTCTTTGTGGGCGGGCATATTTCCATATCAATTAGTTAGCATTTATTTCTCTATCTTATTTATTTTGCTATCCATATTTATTATGCTTTATCCTTTATTAGGGTAGTTACTCTAATTAGGATACTCCCTCCGTTTCAAAATACATGACCATTTGGACATTGCACATATATTAAGAAACAAATGTTATTCCTATATTACCCCTATCAAATGTAGAGTTAATCATTTGTTTAGAGAAATATGAAAAAAGTATAATGATTATGATAAAGATAATTATTAAGGGTATAAATGGAAAGAGATGGGAAAAAATGTAAAATGGACAAGTATTATGAAACAAGAAAAAGTGTCCAAATGGTCATGTATATTGAAACGGAGGGAGTATTATTTATGGGGGAGAATCTTATCTTCGCCTGAGATAAGATATTTGGTTGACTTGGGGAGCAAGATATCGCGAAACCTAACCCTAATGGGCCGATTGGCCTTGGGACGCGCGCCCCCCTCCTTGTCCCTCTCCTCTATAAATACACATGTATACCATGTGGAAGGTAAGTTCTAAGCCATCGCTTTGCCTGACGCCTTTGATCAACATTGCCCCTTGGTCCATTGTTTTGCAGGTCTTTGAAGGAAGAGAGGCGGGTAGAGAAGAAGAACATTGAAGATCATTGAAGAAAGAATTGAGACCTGTACACTGACATATTTTGTTTACTAACACTCTTTACATTAAGCGCTAATCTATTCAAATGGAGGGGTTTCCGTTGCTGGCCTCTTGAGCTCCCTAGAATGCTCGGATTAACCATGTTATCACGGAAGCGAATTCAGTTGTTGAGCCACCTCTGTTAGCTCGTTCTTTAATTTATGAAGGCTTGAAAGGCCGGGCTCATCATCGCATCGTTTGTTTTTAGTTGTTCTTTAATTAATTGCTTAGGCTTTGGCCTTTTCTTGACCGAAAAAGAAAAATGTTTAGGTCTTCATATCCAACCATAGGGAAACGATCTATGTAGTTTGTTAAAGTCTTGTAAGGTGGAGCCGTCTTTAAGAGATCAAGCTTGTTCGATGAGATTGGATATCAAAAACATTTCTAGAAAAATCAATTTAGTTGAGAATTACTTGGCTAATAACTTTGGATCCGAAGTAGATAAAAAAATTAACACGTAAGAAAACATAAATGTTGTATGGAAGAAAAGTTCAACCATACTTACCGTGTGCCATTTGATATTTCAATACAATAATATAGTCATTTGATTTTTGTAGATGAAAAATAAACATTAACAATGTGGACAGAAAAAGAGGCTAAGATGACCACAACGTCCCTGGCCCATAACGGAGATGAAGATGGAGATAGGGATAACAGTAAACTGTAAGCATAAGTTTTGGAATAAACCAAGAGACAGGTCAAAGGAGGTGAATATGGTTGGATCAATAAATTAAATGTGGCGAAAAAGATAAAGGACAAAATCGTCAATTCAGATCACAAAACGCATCAAGACGGCATTAACTTCACCTTTGTCCTCTTCGAAACGGTCAAGCCTCGCTGGATGTCCTCTCAAGCCTGCCTGTCCCCCCTTCCCCCCCCTCACCAACAAATCCTACAAATTCCCCCCAATTTCTCAGATCTGACTCCACCAAATCCTGTTAATCTCTCATCAATCCTCCTCCACCGCCATGAAACGATCCATCTCCTCCGATTCCGGCCTCGTCTCCGGCGACGACCAAATGCTCAAGAGGATCAAATTGGAAGAAGTAGCAGCTTGCGAAGAACGCCGGGAAATCGAGGAGGATTCGGAGTGCGATAACGGAGGATTCGTCAACTTCGACGAGAATCTCCTCTACGAGATCTTCAAGCACGCGGACTCCAAGTCCCTGGCCATGGCTTCCTGCGTAAGCAAGCTCTGGAACCAGACGGCCAACGACGAGCGCCTCTGGGAGATGATCTGCACTCGCCACTGGTCTCAGGTCGGCTACGGCTCTCGCCAGCTCAGATCCGTTGTCCTCACGCTCGGCGGTTTCCGCCGCCTCTTCTCTCTCTACCTCTGGCCGCTCATCAAGCCTCCACCTGTCCCTACGCCGTCGCCGGCGACGGCGATGTCTCATTCGCTCTCGCTTCCTACGCCGCGCCTGGCGTCGTCGTTCTCGGCGAAACCGACGCCGAGGACCACGCGATGGGGGAAGGATGAGGTTCATCTGTCCCTAGGTCTGCTCTCGATCCGGTATTTTGAGAAGATGAGCATGAATTTCGCAGCCAATGGGAAGTGAGAGATGAAGGATTTGCTTACTGATGATACGATTGAAATCGCTAATTGCTTGTTTAAAGAAAGTTTTCTGCTCTTAATAGCTACTACTAGGTAAGCGTTGATTCTGGATCGATTAGTGTTGATCTGTGTAATTTTGTGTGTGTGTTTTGTGTCAATTAATGGGAAAAGAACGATATAATAGGCCTCCATGGCTTTGGCTTGGTGATTATGTTCTCGCCTTCTTGTTAATTACTGTAGTTAGAGACTAATCCCTCATCTGAGGCGGATGAATTTCGCACCAATTTCTCGGTTAATGGCGTTTGAGTCGTTTTTTTGTTTTTGTCTCTTTCTGGTTCTGGCTTGCGGAGGAAGATGAGGGAAAGAGAAACGGGAAAAGGGAAAGGAATTAGTTTTTCAAGGGAATTGTTGCAGTGGCTGGCAGGTGGAGTAAGTGTGGGGCCCTTGTTTTTCCAAGTAGAGACAAAATACCAAAAAGTTGGGCTGGGCTTGGGCTTGGGCTTAGGCTTAGTTTACTGGCCCATCTTTTGCCGTTGGAAGTTAAGGCCCAATCAGGCTTACCTATAGCCTTGTAATTCCATTGATTCGTCCCTCTTACAACCCTGAGAATGGTTTCCCTGAATCAACATCTATATTCATTGTCGAGAACCCGATGATTTAATGTGTTTAGTTTGTTGGCCTTTATGTCATTATGTGGACACAAAGGTGAGCGTTTGAGCTTCGAGGGCATGGTCCTATTACCTTTTAAAAGCCGGGTTGAGTAGTGTTTTCTTAGGCACCGTTTGGCACCAATTGACGATCCTAGCTAGAGTTAGCGGGGGTGTTTTGGGCCCTATTTCAATACTCTAGTACCCCCAAGGGTGTAGAAGTTTTGCAAGCGGGAGCGTCTCCCACTAGACACTGCCCTCGGTGCCAAACGAAGCCTTAAAGGCCAGTAGCTCATCTCTTTCTGTTAGGCACTTGTTTTTCGCTCGCTGGCCTTGACGCCTTTGGCAACAGCATTTTTTGGAATAAAAATGAATGAAACATGTGTAAATATGCGTGTAAATTTCTAAATACTGTATACTGTAACCAATAATTGGCTTAAAAAACCTACACCTCTCTTCTTCCCAGAATACTCTTAATTCCAGCCACATTCACTTTTCTATAGTTTACTACAGTATTGAGCACTTAACGATGTAGATTATCAAATGTACAATACCTAACTTTTGGATTCAGTGTTGAGTAGTAATACTAATGAGTAATGACCCATCCATCCGCTTGTATCTATACTATCTATATAATTTTGTGTACATGAGGGCTATTTAATGCCCTCATCACACATTAATAATTTTGTGATCATTATATTAAAAATGAATAGCAATTAACATTTAAAAATAAGCATATATGTGATCATTTAAACTATTATATTATAAATGAGCATAAAAAAAACAATAAAAAAAGGGGTTATGATTTAAGAGGGAAAACTCTCAAATAAAAAAAACAAATATTAGGTTACACTCCCTGGAAATAATCAATACCTTAACTGATAAAGAATATTAAATTATTATGGGAGAATTACTATTCGGATTAATTAGAGGTTAAACCAAATTCTTATTATTTGGTGAGTGCAAATTTGCAATATAATTGAGATTATCTGCACTGGTAGTGAATTTAAATATTAAAGAACTAGAGTTAGTGGCCCGTGCGATGCACGGGCTTTGTTTACAACAGAATGATTGTTGTTTTAGGAAGAAATCAAAGATATTGATTGTGTATATTATAAAAATATGAGCATGTTTTAATGACCGAATTGTTTACTAAATTTTCATCCAAGATATATGCATAGTAGAAGTTAGACCAAGGAGTTTCATTATCTTTTGATATGACAGTAGAACCTCCCTAAATTAAAACGCGATAAATTAAAACAACTATAGAAATATAAGGTCCCAATAAAAGTAGTGATTAATAAAATGTGAAAAATTACATAAATATAACCAAGAGAACTTTGGAAACTTAGTAAAATATGCACCTACTGTTGATTGTTTTTTCTCAAAAATTAAATCTACTTGAAGCATATCTCTAACTTATATATAAGAAACGTACAATAATACCAATCATCCAAAATTTGGCCAAAAAATTGTCTGTGTTTTATTTTTAGTGAACAACTGAACATGTTAATGTTAATAGTTTGGCTATGCTTTTACGATTTCTGTAGATGGAATTATTTTTGGTTAAATGAGAATAACTGATATTGTTTTAAGTTAATAAATTTAATTTAGTCACATTGTAATTGTTGGACTGTTCAAATTTCTATAATGTAACATAAAATTAGTTTAACATATATCAATTAATTCACGTAACTAAATAAGAAAAATACTTAACAAAATAACTATATTAAAAATCCTTTAAGTAATTTTGTAAATTCACAACCGATTTTTTTTTGTTGTAAAGAAAATAGAAATTAATGCAATACATCAATAATAAGAATATGTATAAAAATAAATAAATAAATAATATGTATAAGATTCTATAAAACAATTGAATACAATTAGACTAATATAATTTTTTTGGTCGAAACACTAATATACTTTTATGTACTATTATGTTTTCTTACATTTATTTTTGCTTACATTTATTTTGGGGCTGGAGGATCATGATTCCAATTCATTTTATGTCATTTCACGGTAACTGACATTTTATTGAGCACTCTTGGCTTGGATTTGCATAGAATAATGATAATTAGTTTATCCTCCGTTCATGTGACTTGAAAAATGCCTCCGTGCACACTCTTCACGCAGGTTCCTCTTTTGCAGTTTTTTATGGATGTTTTGCCCATCCCTCCTGAAATAATAAACAATGAATTTTGTCATGGGTTAGACCTTCGAACGATTTTGATACGGCTTGAACATCTAATTTAGCGCTACAAATCTATCGTTTAGTAGTAATAGGAAAGATGAAATTTAACCAATGTGAAAATGAACTCACACTGAACTCGATCGAGCACCGCACTACAAACTTGAAACTTCTATGTGGAGGATATGATCAAATGAGCATATAATATCTGTGCCATACAGGTACAATCAAGGGTTACCACATCAACACCAGCTCAAAAATTCAATCAACCACATTCAAGATTCAAGTATGGAATTTGTAAAAATCTTCATACAAACTTGATGCAACACAGCACAAAGAAGGAAAGAGTTTAGAGAATACCTCGGCAATTAGGATACTCGAGTAACCACGTTAATTAAGCTACTGATTTCTGTAACGGATAAAGTAGTCATTTGACTAACTTAAGCGGACTCGAGGTATCCTTTCACCTTCACGAACAATAAAAACATTTAGTGTACTGATTTCTAATTGTTATAGAAAGCAGTAGCTAATTGTTATAGAAATCAGTAGCTAAAGCGATGATCATCAATTGACTAAGCGGACACAAAAACACTAATTGTTATAGAAATCAGTAGCTAAATCAGTAGCTTAATTACAGAAATCAGTACACTACTTTATCCATTACTTAGTTCTTAAGTTAGTCAAGTAGTACACTACTTCATACAAACATTACTTAGTGTGAGTTTAGAGAATACCTCGGCAATTTCTTAATATCCATTACTTAGGTCGTGAGGATGGCTAGATTCATTGTGCTGGGGTAATATTTTCTGGAATAACTCGAGTCCGCTTGAGCTCAAGGTGCTCTGGGAGCTGCTGAGCCATTTCCTAGATTAACAATAGCGAGACAATTACAGGATTATCAATGACCTACAAAACCATAACCACTCTCCTTCTCTTTTTCTTTCTTTCTGAAACACGGATTCTAAATTGATAAATGGAAGAGGAGAACGATGAGGCTTACCGTTGTGTAGAGAAGTGGCCGGCGAGCTGGCGCTCGGCGTCGATGGCGGGAGCAAGTTGGTGAGAACGGAGGGTTAGGGTTTTAGGAAGACGGCTCAGAGCTCGTTTTCTCCTCATTCAATTTGGCTCTTATCCTTTATAATCCCTATATTCAGTTTCTGTTACACGACATTAATTGGGGTGTAATTATTCACACGTATTTGTGGAGATTTGATTAAGTTGTAACTCCCAAAGATCCAATTCACAGCCATGAATATACTGTAACGGTCACAGGCCAGATTTGCTGGACTCCAAATTTGTGTAACAGCCCCCTAATTACGCAGGCTGAACTTAATGGCCCGTGCATAGGCAAATTGCATTCAATGGTATTATAGAGCCTCTTTAACAATTGCATGAAGGCACCACCTTAAAGAGACGTTGACCGAAGGCATTAAAGCAGCGTATTCAATTCAAATGGCACCACCTTAAAGAGGCGTTCAGCCAAGAGCCACGTATTTAGAACCCTAAACAACCACATGAAAACATTGGAATTGGTATAAAATGAAGGTCATTTATTGCGACAGAGAACTCTTCTTTATAGTATTATAGATAGATAGTTAGTGGCCAATAAACATAATAAGAATAATAGGTATTGGTATAATTGGCTTAACTGAACTTAATAAACATGATAAGATTCTAAGGAATGTTGCCAATTGCCTTCTAAAATAGCCCAATTCAAATCTCATAAATCAGCCTAATTAATTACATATTGAAACGTCTTATTAATAACGCAACTAATTAGCATCCATTCCATATCACCTATAATAAAACACGGTTGTTACAAATGTATCCACTCTAATGCATGCAATTTAATCCAGCAAAACGGCCAAAAATTACACAACGGTTACCTTTTCAACCATTACACACATAATGATAATTTATTACATAATAATAACTATTGTATTTCTTAGTGGATTGAAACTGTATTTCCTCAATAGAGTGATTTGAATGTTCAATATAAAGGTTGATGCTCACCTTGCACTCCATACTAGATGAACCATGCTTTATTTTTTGGCCGGAGCTTTGCTATGGGGCATATCTACTTTTGCTTATTAGGTTAACCAGTTTCCCCTTTTTTAATCTTTAATTGTTATTCATAAATTAATCAAATTTGTGGGTTTGATTAGTGGTTAATGTTAATTGAACAGGGGGAAATCAGAAATGGAGGTAATGGAGAAGTTGTTGTTGACCATTACCACAGTTTCACGGTAAGAATTTGCAATTTCCTATTGTTGAAACCTACTCTTTTTTTTTACTGTCTTAATTTGGCAATTTTGTCTTTACTTTCTGCCTTATCAAGCCTAAAATTCAGGATCATTAGTAAAGAAATAAGCCTTGAATTACATTTAATCCTTAGACAACGATGGTGATTTCAGTATGTTTTGATAGTTAAAATAGTTGTTCAGGATGTTAGTTTTTATGAATTTAGCAAACATTGACAATTTACAATCACTTGAACTGAATGCTTACTGCTTCTCACTTTCATGGTCTAGAATTCTGCCTATTTTTCTTGATCATACAAATATATAGGCCTCACTTGACACACGGACGATGTCACCACAGGTACACAACCATCCTATTTTTGGTGAAATCGATCAAGAGGTCATGATAATAAAGGAAAGCTATTAATCATGTACATACATGTGATATAGCATATCGAATTACAAATTTTCTACTTACCGTATGAATAGATCATACAACAAATTATGGCTATAGCTAAATTATATTAGTTATACTATATGTTTCAATTAAAACTTTATAATTTTTCTATTAGAAGGGAAAAAACATCTTTTTTTGAGCCTAAAAAACATCATCTTTGAGTAATACCATGAGATAATAATATATACCCTGTACAAAATTGCAAAGGAGTTAAATACATTAAGCACTAGGGTTATTGCCCGTGCGATGCACGGGCTTTGTTTACCGCAGAATGATTGTTGCTTTTAAAAAAAATCAAATATATTAATTGTGTATATCATAAAAATATGTTCATGTTTTGATGACCGAATTGTTTACAAAATTTTCATCTATAATATATTCGTAGTAGAAGTTAGACCAAGAAGTTTCATCATCTTATGATATTACAGTAGAACTTCCATAAATTGTGCATTTTTTTGTAGGAATTGTTTACTCCACTTTCAAATTTTGGTTTTATTATCTTATTTGTAGGAATTGTTTACTCCACTTTCTCTTTTGTGCATCTTTTTTACATAAAAATATTTTTTGTTGACGTAATGTATAAATTTTATCCGATTATACTATCCGGTTTATTTTTCACCGTCGTTATTCTTCCGTGATATGATTGAGTCAATGTAACATACATCTGGCATTAATGTGGTCAAAATATGTGGAATACCCTACTTTGAATATCTGATTTAAAAGATTTTGGGATGCTAGTGGAGTTAAATGACTATATATGCCAAAATTATTAATTGCATATTCAAACGGTGATATATACGTATGTATCACCCTACTTTGAAAATATGATTTAACTTACTCTGCTCTTTCTTCTATTTGGTTTGATTGAGTCAATGTATCATACGTCTGTAATGACATTAAAGTTATTATCACCCTACTTTGAATATATGATTTAAAAGATTTTGTTTACATTTCAAAATGCAATTGTATAGTAGAATGTGTTAAAGTGTATCATTAATTAGGCTAAGAAATATGAATGAGATGGGGAATTTAATGTCATTAGTTACATTGAATGATATGAGAACATCATGAAAATTATATGTTTGAATAAAATGTTGAGCATTAAGTTAATAAGCTACCGTTTCCGAATTCTATTCTCATTTAGTTTTAAGTTAATACGTTACGGTTTCAGAATTGAAGAGCCAGCACAATATTAAATTTAGGTTTGACCACCATAACGTCGTCATTTAATTAGTGTTTCTATCTCATCTTATATTTTAATTATGGTAATGGTTTTGAGCAAGTAATCATGATTTTAACTTTGATACAAAAAATAGTTCATTGGGCAAAACTTTAACGTTTATACTAAAATATGTAACATCTTTTGACGCTTCAAGTGCCCAAATTAATGTGCGATCAATATAGGCATGATGACATAGATATTCATATATAACTTACTAACCCCATATTTTTGTTACTTAGTAGTTAGTAGTAATAAAAGTTGTTAGATAATCCAACCGAATTTGATTTTATATTTGTGCTAAACAATTTGAACTTAGAATATTTTTTATGTGCCGAACTTATGATGACTGTCAATCTTAAATTTGAATGTACATCCATATCAATCCGTTTAGGCTAATTCTATAATTCTTATTTACCTAAATATCACAATGATTTGAATTGTATTTAGCTGAATATCACAACGATTTGAATTGTACTTAGCTGAATTATCCATGAAACAATTTTTGTATATATTATCAATTTATCCATGATTCTTATTTAGGCTACATAATATTTAATTTGAACTTATATATTCTTAAACCGAATCGAGAAAATAACAAAAAAAAATGTTGATAATCGTGGTCTTGTGATTGCCACGTTCATGATGCAAAATGGATGTCAAGTCAGTTCTTGTTTGAGAGTGAATTCAATGAGAAATTGAGAAGGCAACGTCCCTTGTTTATAGGAAAGATTCCGTAGTTGTTTACATGGGATTCAGTTATGGTAGGGTTTCTTATATGTAAAGTTCGTAAATTTTGCATTTTTTTTAATTAATAAATTAAAAAATGCTGATAGAGAATGCTGACAAACAATAGAGCAAGAAAGAAAGGAGTAAACAATTTTAGATTGTCTTTTCACCGTTATAGAAGATCAAGAAGCAGTACACCAAAAATATGAAGATACACTTGCAAAATAACTTAAAAGTGAATAGACACATAAGTGCTAACAATTCCAGGCCACAGACCATCTTCACACTCACAGGATCTCTATCCCTAGACATATGCAATGCGATCCGAGCAGCAATCTTTTCAGAAGCTCCGGCTTTTGCAGCAGCTGCGCTTCTTCCATGTACGGAGGCAGAAGCAGCGTCAACTATACTAAAAGTCTGTTAGTTTTTAGTTTCCCCTTTTGATTTGGCTTCCTCTTTGATACTTAATCTTGCAGCAAGAAGAGCGGTTAGTGCTGCTGCCCGCTCCTCTTGAGGCTTGCTTCCGTACCACCTCCAAGCAATGCGGTTTGCCTTCCTTTTTCAGTTCCAGGCTCTGCCAACATTAATGGAGCAGTATCTCTATATGCACTGCATTTTGGTAGATTAATTTGGAGCTCTGACTAACTGCGCTAACAAACTACTTAATTAAAATCAAAGATACCATGCATCCCAGAATAATTCCATCCTGATCCACACAATCATGGATGTGAGATACCATAACACTATATACAAAGTTTCAAATTTAACATAAAAAACCCACCAATTATAAATAGAGTTCAGGTATATCAAATTGAACATAAATTCCTAACTTCTAGAAACACCTATTTTACAATCAAAGCTAACTAATCATCTACAGAGAACCGACTATAAGTTTGTGACCATGGTCAAAATTTGTGAACTGCAACGGTCTAAATCATCAAACTAAAGCTTATTGCAAGGAAGCCAAAAGATGAAGCTAAGAACAACTTAAAGGCAGCAAGAATAGCACGAATAAAAACGCATACATAAGGCCTTGAGCACCAATGGCCACCTTATAAGATTGGGGTTCTCAATCAACGTTGTGGCCACCAAAGCACTGCCAAAACAACAAAACCAAGCTCAATGAGCCTCCCACTTGAAAGACCAATTCCAAATTTCCAATTAGCTAGGTACAACACTCACCAAGAACCAAGAGCAATGCCACGAATCGTATGAGACCTGGGGAGCCTACAACACACATCCTTGCGCACATGCCTGCCATGAAAAGCACTCGAACTTCAAAGAGACTAACCGAGAAATTACTGTAAGAAAACACACTAACTGAGGCTAATTATGCAAATGGCCTCTTAAGAAGGCTTATTCGGATACATTTCTCAAAAGGAACGGCCACTGATCACAGAAAAAACAGAAAACGGAACTGACATGACCACAATAATTGTCATAAATGACGTCCTTTTTCTTCGAATTGGTGTAACCTTCGGACGCCATTGTCTTCCAAGTCCTGAAAATCACACAAAGCTTATGGAGATGGAAATAGAATATGCCAAATGAACCGATAAATTGTTCAAACAAATCATGACAGAAGGGAAATCAGCAGTGGGCAAGCCCTAGAAATAGATAATCTGAACTTGAACTGAACAATTTCCACAAATTTCACGCAAATCTCTTTCTATCAACCAAAGATCTTCAGCAATTAGTTCGGATCGCAACTTACCTCTTCAAAATCAGAGCACGGCGGTGTTTCTTTCTCGTCGGAAGCCCTTGTTGGCGGCGGCGAGGGGCAGATGAAGATCCGTTGCCATTCTCGGCTTCGAAGCCCTCGGCCGGAGGCGGCGCGTGGAAATCGGAAGGAGGGGGAGGCGGCGACTGAAACACGATAAGAGCACCGCCATTGAAATCGATTCTGCGCCATTGAAATCGTTTTGTAGATGAGGGAGATGGAGTGGTGTTTGTGAAGCATATTCTCGGGATCAGATTTGGGTTTTTATTTTAAAGTAATGTAATTGAAGAGCCTAATTAATTGGGTGTAACTGATGGCTAAAAGAAACGGTTTTTGGAGAGTGTTTTCAAGGATCATTCTTTTTTTTGAACGCTTTTGAAGGATCATTCAAGTATTAATTGGTGTTAATTTTCATCAATTAATTACATCCGTTACTATTCTAAAGGAGTGAATGGAAAAATAGGTCTTAATAATAATAATGAAAGAGGTGATGAAATAAGTTGAAATTGTAACATTATAAAAACATTGGAATTGGTATAAAATGAAGGTCATTTATTGCGACAGGGAACTCTTCTTTATAGTATTATAGATTGTTGTGCAAAGGTAGAGAATAGCTACATCTGGTAATATACACGACATAATTTGAGTCGTCGTTACTACTACAATTTAAAATATAATTATAAATGTGTTTATTTTAAAATGAGAATAATAATCGATAATCTTTTCTATCTATATGATTACCTATTATTCTAACTTATGTCTTATCATATGACTTTAGGGAATTACTTACCTGTTTCAATCCATTATTTTTTTAATAATATTAAATATTTAATAAGGGAATTACTTACCTGTTTTATTTTTTATTTCTTTATATGTAGGAATATTCTGTTAAGAAAATTTATCAAAAAAGATAAAGTAATTATGCGATACGTTTTTAATAAACAAATGACAATTGTATTACATAATAATAACTATTGTATTTCTTAGTGGATTGAAACTGTATTTCCTCAATAGAGTGATTGGAATGTTCAATATAAAGGTTGATGCTAACCTTGCACTCCATATAGAAATAAGCATATATGTGATCATTTAAACTATTATATTATAAATGAGCATAAAAAACAATAAAAAAAGGGGTGATGATTAAAGAGGGAAAACTCTCAAATAAGAAAAAAACAAATCTTAGGTTACATTCCTTGAAAAATAAAGAAATAATCAATACTTTAAATGGTAGAGAATATTAAATTATGGGAGAATTACTATTCGGATTAATTAGAGGTTAAACCAAATTCTTATTATTTGGTGAGTGCAAATCTGCAATATAAACCCGTGCGTATGCACGGGCCTGACTGACGGCTAGTTAAAATTATAATTTTGAATTCAAAAACTAACTACTGTACATTTATGTTCATTTTTCATGAATTCTGTTAGAAAGAGCAAAGGCATGAAAATTCGGAGAATCGACTAGTTATTTTCATTAAAGTTTCCTCTGCTATGTTAAAAAGAACAAATTCCAAAAAAGTTATGTCAGTTGAATGAAACCGAATTATCTTTTAAGATTTCTTTTTTTTAAACATTTGCTAAAGATGCATGTATGTACATTAAATCTTCGCATCAGGTAAAGTCAAAAGTTATCGCAAATCAATAAAAAGAGATTTGAATACGCGTAAAATTAAAAAGTCATACCCTTACTAGTTAATGTATCTTTAAGTTTCCAAATCTTAGGGCGCTACATTTCTTTTAATTTTCCAAATTGGGTCGCTACTTGTGTAGCTGCCAGTTTCCAATTGTGTGCAATATTTCAATTTTTTTGAATTTTGGATCAATTCAAACCAGAGAAAAAAAAAACAGAGCTCAATACTAGGGGTGGGCACGGACGGGTAACCGGAAGTTCGGTTAACCGGATATTCGGTTACTAAATTATGATAACCATTACCGAACCGTTAAGAACCGGTTAACCGATATCGGTTAACCATGAAAACCGGTCGGTTAGTCGGTTAACCACTATTTGAAAGTGAAATTATTCATTTTAAATACATGCATTTTAACCGATAAATATCGAAATATATACTCAAAACACGTAGTCGAATACATTGTTGAAATACATAATTGGATTACATATCAAAGCATCGATCGAATTACATAGAGTTTCACAAATAAAAAAAAAACAACCTTTTCAGTAGAATCACTAAGATCAAAATACATAACTCAATCCCAAACACTAATACATATTTCTTCATTCTTCCATAGCCTCTTCGATTTCAATTAACGGCTGCTCTAACATCAGCTTTCTCATGCCTAAAAGTTGGGGCTGAGAAAGAGGAGTTCAGGAAGGAGATGGTGTTTTGGGAAATTTGGGGCTGAGAAAGAAAGATAGCTGGGGGACCGGGTATTCAGAGAAAAGAAAGTATAGAATATATTTTTTTATTTTTTTCAAATGTAGAATATATCTTTTATTAAAAAACCTAATACTATAAAATTAACTTATTTATATTATTTTTTCAAAAAAAATATATATTAATATTTTATTAAACGGTTTAACGGTTAACCGGTTGAAAATATATGACTAACCATTACCGAGCTGTTAACCCGTTTAAAAACCGGTCGGTTAACCATAACCGGTTTTCCGGTTATTCTCGTCACGGTTAACCGGAAAAAGCTTTCGGATACCGGTTAAACGGTTCGGTTAACCAGTATCCGGTTATTTTTGCCCAGCCCTACTCAATACTGTATGCAACAAGCCAACAAGTAGAATTAAACAAAGAGAAAATATCATGTGCTAAAAACGAAGTTAACCCCACAAATTAGCTAAGGTGCGTGCTTAATTGTTACACATAAAGTTTGTTTCCTTGGTGGCCTCATTATCTATACTACCTATAGTATAAAGCGGAGATAATGTCTTCACAAAAAATTGCGCCACGTGTCATTTTAATAATAGAATAATCAGTCGGGCCCTCCTTTATACAGATTAGGTAGTTAGAATCTCATATAATCTTATCTCGTAAAAATTACTTAAAATTACCGAAAATTATGAATTACCCTTAAAATTATGAATTCTCTCTTACCAAGAATTAGTTATAATCTTCTCATAAATATTATTATTTAATAAAATGTAATATGTATCGTAAAGTAATTTTTGAACAAATCCAACTTATCTATATTATGAGTTGATTTACTATTGGTAAAAAAAACACTAATCACAATACGAAGATAAATATATATGATTCTATAATTTTAACATGACTATTGACATTACATATCTATATTAAATTGAGTTTATAATCACATTACCCGTACGTGGTACGGGAGTTAAACTAGTTTATTATCAATTCAAAACATCATAACTATATACTAAAGCGAAGGTTAAAATTAACATTTAATACGACACGTGTCAACTTCTCATTGGACCTCATCATCCATCTTTATTAAAACAATTTAATTTGTTTAATTGATTGAAATTTCATTATAGACCACACATTATAACTCTTCTTATCTAATGATTTCCATTTTAATTTTTTTCTAAAAAAATAAACTTTATATACTCAAAAACAAATCTATCTAATTGTAGAAAACAAATCAATAAATATTGTAGAATTCGTACATATGTATTAACAATCATCTTCTTATCTAAACAAACTTATCTAATAAACTTTATTTTTTTCAAAAACAAATTGTAGAATTCGTAGACTCCGTAATATGTTATATATCAACCATTATTAATATTTTCCCAAAAATAGTTAGATATTTTCTTATTATTAAAAATAATTATCCAAATCTTAAAATAAATTAATCTATCCAAATCTTAAAAAATCTATCCAAAATTATAGACATAATGAATTTCCACCCTTTTAAATTTTCAATAGATATATTTTTATTTAGTTATATTTTTAACCTAGAAAACATATTATATAAAGGCACGAATATGGAGGTGGATGCATCTCTTTTAGGCAGTGTATATGTTTTTTTTTGGTGCCAAATGCAATGTATATATGTTAATAATAAGTAAATATGAATATTTTATTTTCCTTCAAAGGTTTGTGAATTAACTGAATTTACATTTATACGTAGATCGGTATATGGTATGAAACTACAATCATTAGAAATTTAATTGGTTAAAATTTCATCGTATACCCCACATTAGACATTTTCTTATCTACTAATTTTAATTTTAATTTTTTTAGAACTTTAAATTTTATACATAATTTTTCTATAAAACATCTTATCTACTAATTTCCATTTTAATTATAATAAATTTCTCTAGAAAATTTGCACGTTTGATACCCAAAATTCAACATAATATTTGCACGTTAAATATTTTTCTAAAAATAAAATATCCTTTTCAGGAACATTATATAAAATTTAAAATAATTTTCTAGTATATCAAAATCGTGCCTTTAAGACACGGGATCGATACTAGTTATGACCTAAATTGTTTGAGTTCTAATAACATCACTGATGATGTGGCACACCGTATTATTTTATTAATTCGAATAATTAAGCAACCCAAGAATAGGATTACATACATTATAACCCAGCCATTACTACTCATTTCATGTCACGGTCCATCACAATTAGTTAACTAATCTCACATATTTTCTACCTAATTATCCTACACTTACGTAATATAAATACATATTCCACTTTTTTTTTGGTTGAGGACATATTCCACTTTTCTACATGACGTTTATACTAGTATAAATTATCACAAGGTGGACTATACTTTTCTTGACTTTTTTGCAGCTTAATACTACTATTTGTCAACGGACACGTCAGCGGTTACGTGTGATTCAAGTTCAGGCGACTGAATATGAAGTTCGCCTGCTACTTCCTTCAATTCCCTTGCAAAGGAAATTCAACATCTTGAATTTTATTAAAAATAAAGTCTTTCATTGGCGGCAAATTCTGTTGAGCTTTCCCCAAGCAAATTCAAGTTTGAATATGTCAATTTTGGACTTAAATTAAATGATTGTCTAATTTCTTCTGCCTTGAGTCAAACTCATCCAAGCTTCCTAGCAATATCGATTTCGCCCATGCACATATAACATTACGTACTATAAATAGGGCAACCAAATCTCATATCCTTTATCGATCATACTACTCCAACAAAACATTCTCTTGCAAGGCAAATTAAATCAAGTTGAAGAAAGAAAAATGAAGAATACGAGAGTAATAGTGTTCTTGATTATTCTCCTAGTTGGAGTGACTATGTTCTCGAGCGTCGAAAGCAGGAAGTTGAAGGAGAAGAAGGCGGCCCAAGCAAAGAAGCATAGCAGAGGGGCGGTGGTGATCGAGAGAGCGTTTGGTGCATTTCTCGAGGGAGTGTCGTCGATGAAGACGAGCGGCCCCAGCCCCAAGGGAGGAGGGCATGCATTTGAGCAAAGTGCTCCTGTGACTAATGTTGTTGAAAGGAAGTTGTCTGGTCCATCCCCTGGCGGCGGTGGACACTAATGAAGTCATATACACGTTGGCGGATCCAAGTGAAGGCTCGATATTCTTGTTCAACATCCTGATTACTTGCTAATAAAGGCAACTGACCTCACCAGCGGTCGAAGGCGAGGGCAGGGGTGGAGTAAATACGAGTCCACCCCTTTTTGGACAATCCTGGATTCGACGCTGCATATATGTAGTATAATTGTTTTTTTTTAAGCAAAGATATAGTATGATATAGTTGATTAGGTAGAGAGAAAGTGATCCATCATTTCTTCATTTTTCGTTTAAACATTTTTTAGTTTTTGCCTATACAAGCTATATAGGCTATCATTTTATGGCTTTATTCGTTTATTATCTATAGCATAGAATTAATATTCATGGTCCTCCGCATGTAGTATGGAATTACATATTGCATGCAATTCACTACAAGAAAATCCATTTATAGCAACGAGAGTTTGCAACGACAATATTTTATCGTTGCAAAAAATATTTTTGGCAACGACTTATGAAGGTTGTTGCTAATGTTTGTTGCAATAAATAAAATTTTCATTTCCCCCATCCAAAAACGGGCGCTAAGAATAAAATTTTGTATTTATTTTTGGCAACAATATAGGGCGTTGCAAAAAATACATACATATAGATTGCAACAAGGGCTGTCGTTGCAAAAAATATTCTTCATATATGGCAACGACACCCCGTTGCAAAAAAAACGATATGAATATTTTTTTTTTTGGGAAATTCCGCCCGGTAACCACGAGGTTTTGCAAATTCCGCGTGGTACCCAAAGGTTTTCGGTATTCCGTGTGGTAACCACGAGGTTTTCCAGATTCCGCGTGGTAACCTTAGTCTATTATAAAAAGTTAAAATTATATAAAAACTTACCCATCTTTTCTACTTAATTACACAAATCATCCTATCTTTAGTTTTTTTTTTAAAACTATCTAATCTACTTTATAAAACACCTAATTTTATAATTTTAGTATGATATATATTTTTTTATTTACTATTTTTCCATGACATTATATATTATTATTTTACAAAATATTATATTTTTTAATTATTAAAAAAAGAACCACATTTTTCAAATTTGTATTAAAAACTAAAATAGATTTGATAGGTTTGTTGAAAAAATAAAAAGCAAATTAATTTATTATACCTAATTTGAAGTATCAGTTGAATAGGTTTTTTCAACAAAACTATCAAATTTATTTTCTTAAAATACTTAGTGAGAAGTATTACTTAATGCATAATTTATTTTTAAATGTAAATTTATTACAAATACAAAAAATTGCCTAAAGTTGTACATGTCGTAAAAAACCTATAATGTTTACACATTTTTAAAGTCACGATATATGTACATTATGTTAAGAAAACCCTATTTTATTATATTTTAAAAACAAATTACTTAAACTAGTGCATCAACTTTTAAAGAACACCCTTTTAAAGGAACAACTATTAATAAAGTTGAATTTTATATTTTGTTAATAAGAAATGGTAGTTTTTTTTTTAAAATTAGGTATGCTTTTGTTAATTTGAAAAAAAGAACTATTTTTATACAAAATTTTAAAAATGTGGTTCTTTGTATAATAATAATAATAAATATAAGATTTTGTAAATCAACAATATATAGTTTCATGGAAAAAGAGTAAATAAAAAAATATATACTAAAATTATGAGGTTAGGTGTTTTATAAAAATAGATTAGATAGTTTTTTAAAAAAACTTTAAAAAGGGTGATTTGCGTAATTAAGTAGAAAGGATGGGTAAGTTTTTATATAACTTTAACTTTTATAATAGACCAAGGTTACCACGCGGAATCTGCAAAACCTCGTGGTTACCACACGGAATACCGAAAACCTTTGGGTACCACGCGGAATTTGCAAAACCTCGTGGTTACCGAGCGGAATTTCCCTTTTTTTTTTTTTAGTCTTCTCTCTTCTTTCCCCTTCACCGTTCGCTTTCTTTTTCTCCCGATGCCAAGTCCCGACTTCTCACTAACCCTCTCGTACACCCTCCTTCTCCCCTTGCCCCTCCGACTCCCCCTCGCCGAAACCCTAATCCTCCGCGCGCGGCTGCAACCCCCTCCCCCGCCGCCGCCGCCGTCGTCGCTTTTCCCGCACCCCTCCAAACCCTAATCTCCATCTCCCCTCAAAACCCTTCCCCGTCTCCCTCCTCTATCCCCGATCGCCCACGAAGTCGCCGTCTCCCCGATACGCCTCAACCGTCCAAGGTCGCTCAATTTTTTGACGAGGCCGATGATCCTTGACCTAGCCAAATCCCTTAAGAGCCTGGGCGCCGACGATTCTGTGAAGGTGAATCAGGTGATGGTGCTCTCTGGATCTGGAAGAGCGTTCTGCTCCGGTGTCGATTTCACGGCGGCCGAGGACATCTTCAAGGGAGATGTCACGGACGTCGAGACCAATCTTGTGGCTCAGATGGTGCGGTGTAGGACGCCACATCGTTGGCGCCATTGCAGGCTACGCTGTCACCGCTGGCTTCGAGATCGCCCTCGCTTGCGATGTTCTGGTGGCTGCTAAGGGAGGCTAAGTATGTTGAAACTCACGCTAGGTTTGATTTCTATCCTTCTTTTCTTGGTTGATTTATTGATTGCGATTGTCTTTCCATTGCGATTGTCTGCTGAATAGGTTTGCTGAACAAATTGGGCTGAAATTTAGCAGTTCGTGGTCTTTGATTTGTGATTCTTGTAAGAAAATTTATACGCTTATATTGTTCTTTTTTAGTGAAAGGTCTTGGCTTGATACTTGATGTGGTTGGGCGGTTTGATTCAAATAAGGGCTTGCCAGTACCTCACATTGTCTGGAATGCATTGAAAATATCAAAATATGTTGGAATATTGGATGATATTGGCAACCGTCATGTATATTCTGTTCATTCTTATCAAGCCATGCCTGTATGTAACCTTTTCTCCTGCTTGTTCTTGCATTTTGGTATTCATAGCTCAATTCTTTGACATTTTAGTTTGTCCATCTATTTAGTCAAAAGATAATAAAGAGTGGGTGTCATCCACATGAATTAAAGCTGTGCTAATGTGTGAGAATGATATATAGCATGTATATCCTGTATTGTGGCTTCTCTAGGACATTCTGAAAAAGGCTAGCAAAATTTATTCCATGATATATAGCAGTGGTAGTTGTGAGATTGCTAGATATCATGAAAGTCTTGTATCGTGGCATTTCTGAACATTCTGAAAAAGGTATTTTGTGCTTGCAAAGGTGATTGACATTTGATGCTTTATATGCGTTGCTTATGAGATACATGTGAAATACTTTTACAGGGCTATTCATTAGAGAGAGGAAAAGATATACTTCTCAGGAAAAAAATGGGAGAGATGAAGATGGCTAATTGTAATAGAAAATGCATGACTGTCTTGGTGTCAAATATTTGAATAAGAGATCTAATCAAATAGTATAGCAGAAAAGACAAATTTAACTTTTCCCTTGTATTTTTTGTTTGTTGCCATCTACATTATTTAACCAAAGATGTTTACTTATATCTAAGTAGGTATTTCGTGTGGTCTTTGTTATCTAATGTTTGACTGTGTTGGTAGCTTATCTTTGTCGGTGATTTGCTCATATTGGAACATCTTCATTTAGTATCTTGTAGTCTTTTAATTCGGCACCCTCCGTTTTGTTGATTTGTCTTCTATGATTTTGTCAGAAGTTGGCCTTTCAATACTAAAACTGTTCTTGTATCCAAAGTCTTCTATATTAAAAGGTAGCAGTTTAAGCATCTAATCATGTGTGTGAACTTACAAACTTATTCATTCATGTCTGTGATCATTCCCTCATTGTGACACTTTGTCCATAGACAAAAGCCAATGGAGGGGAAAGCATCTAAACTAGCAAAGAGGGTATGAGGCCTGCTCCTATTTTTAATCTCATTTTCCCGTACTTTCAGTCCAATCTCATGACAATTTGCCTAGCTATTAGTTTTGTTAGGTTATTGCTTGTCTTGATGTGAGGGCTAACGACAACGGAGATCTTGTTGTGACAAAAGGAGATCAGTATGATGTGAGAGAGCAAACAGAGGAGAATGAGGTACATTATTCTTGTTGAATTATAATATGAATTTTGATTAATTAATTTTCTATCATGTGCTAATTTTCCTGCGAGAAAAGAAGCGGCCTTTAACCTACTGAAAATATTGCATCAAACAACAAATTTTTGGGTCCTCATGTTTGCAAGTAGTATGGACTTTTCCAAGCCACTTGACTTGTTGAAACCCTCACTTGTTTTAGAAATTCTAAGTGTTGTACGTTCTTTTAGGTTTATTTATAATTCAATCTTGAGTGCCGATATTGTTTCTTAGTTGGTCTCAGGCCCTTGTTATTGCTTCCATGTGGATCATTTGTCCAAGAGGGTCGAAATAGCTCATTAATTCTTCCCCTTTATTGTATTGATACTCATGCTTTGTTTTTGATTCCATTCAAGTGGAACACAATCGTTGAGTGCTGAGTTTCATATGGCACAATGTTGCTCTGTTGGCTATGCCTTTTTTCATTTGACTAATTCGGCTTAGAGGGTGACATGGTCCCGTGTGCCTATTAAAATCCATTACTTCAATATCATTTTTAGTTTACCCAAATCGTTAGAGAATCAGATTCATATTTACTAGTCTATGTTGTTTGTTGAGAAATCATTCATAACATTCAAGTTATGTATAGTATCAGCATGTTGGCTATTGTTTTTAGTAGTTGACAATTGAAAGGAGCCGGCTGGAGTGTGTTTGCATTGTTGATTGCTATTTAGTCTGAATACTTGGTGTCTGACAACAATATGTTCATATCAGGTTGTGATTACTCACATCAGTCATGCAATTGGTGCCTCTGGTTTAGTAAGCCAGGAATGAAAGATTGTCGTTGCACTATATGGAAAAGAAATTCTATAAAGGAACTCATCGACGGTGGCTAGGGACAAAAGATGTTGCCATATACTCTTTTTGTTTATTTTAATGTTAAAGGTGTCTAGTTATGAATTATGTTGTTTTGAAATGATGTTATTTGTACCTTAACATTGTGTTGGATTTGACATGTAAATTTTAAGACAAGTAATATTATATATTCTTAACCTTTTGTACCAGCAATGTTTTGTTTGAAAAAATAGTTAATTTAATGGGAAAATTAGTCATCTCATTTCGGTGAAAAAAGTTTACTGTGATCTTTGGCAACGACTAGGCTGTCTTTGTAGTAAATAGGATTTTTTGCAACGACTTGGCTGCCATTGCAACAAATAGGATTTTTTGCAACGACATATGTTGTTGCAAAATACGATTGAACCAAAAGTTTAATCGTACATCTTTTGCAACGACAAAGCTTTTCGCAACAACTAAAGTCGTTGCAAAAAACTTTCGCTACGGGCATTCCATCAACGACCCGCGAAAAATATTTTTGGCAACGACATACGATCTTTGCAACGACGGTTGTCGTTGCAATAAATGGGTTTTCTTGTAGTGATTGTAGTACCTTGTATCCTCCATGTTGCTTAAAATAACAAATAAACGGTGTGAATCTTCAAATATTTTGTGTTTCTTATTTTTTCTAACCTGTGACATCTTTTTTTTTTCTACAATACATCGAAAACACTAGACCTCCTATGTCGAGTAAGACCAACCTAAATCATCTACACGAATGATCTTCAGAAACTCTCTAGTTTCATGGATTTTTTCATCACTCATTTTCAAGACGGTGACATCTTGAAGATGCATTTTTTGGTCATAAGATACAAGTTTTAATAAAAGGAAGGGAAGTGAGTAAGGTGTACAAAATCTCCCTCTTATCTTGTCTATTTTTTTTTATAAGGAAAGGATTAGGGTTGCCGCATACTTGGGCACGTCTAGAGCATTCACAAGAGATGAGAATTGGTTACTAACCAGTTCTAAAGAAAATAGGATAAACTGCCGCCTTGGAGTCTCGAACCTGAAACCTGTTCAACCAGTGAGTTGATGCGACAAGCGCCCTCTTATGTTGTCTTAATTAATAAATGTTGGTTGCTAAAATAAATAAATTTTGATACATGTTGGGTTGTGAAAATGGACCACAAAAGAGGCCCATTTTATCTCATATAAGTAAGTGTCAGCCCAATTAGCGAGGTGACTCTCATACTTATTTTTTATTTTTTTGAGCCCGTGACTCTCATACTTTAATTGGTTTGTTGAATTTTTATTGTATTTCATAAAAAGATACTGTAATACAGTAGATTAAGATATATATTTTTTGATTTAGTTTAAAAAGGAATTTACATTTTGAAATGGAATATATATTTATTTAGTCGGTAGAGCCAGAAATATTTGGAGGGGGTGAACCTATACCGTCGTATTCTAGATAAATCAGATTAGTTTAACGTATCGACACATATATAAGTATATGGAACATAAGAATCACAAAAGCACATTCAATTTAGGTAACATATTGGGCTAAAAAAAGAAATTTAGTTAACATAAACAAAAAGTACAAATCGAGCAACATATGTTTCTCCACTACACGACATCCGCGAGTGCTTAGACTTTGAAAAAGATTTAAATCAATGTTGTTATAAATTAAGTGAAATCTCATGTTTTTCTAAATACATTTCCATTTCAATTCAATCAATAGTAATCGATCAATTTAAATACATAATGACTTTTCAAAATATTATAAATTATAATAATCAAAATGATAAAACATATTTAAAAGTCCCACAATCAAAAATATATGAACATCGTCACAATTCGCAAATTTAATTCCAAAAATAAATCAGTAACAATACAAATGAATTTCAAGACTAAAAGCAATCACCATGCTTAATTTAGTGTAAGCCAATTTTCAAGCTAGACTACAACTAGAGGACTTGCTCGTACACAATTGTGCAAGCTTTAAGGGTAAGTCTACATTATAAAAGACCCAATTTATTTTAAAATTCTTTTAAAGGCCCAATTTATTTTGAAGGTTTCTTAAACCTATCATACTTTACTTTCACCTAGACCTGTACAACTTCGAGCTTGGGCCGGGCCAAAAAGAAAATTTGTCCACATCAACGGGCCGAAAATTCGGGCCTATATTTTTGTCCGTACCCGCCCACAAATGCGGGCCGGGTTCTCCGCAGACCAATCGGGCCCATAAAGCCTATTATTAAATTTAATTTTGAATGGTCAAAATTTTTTTAACATGTACTAATTTTGTAACTAACTTATTCCTAACATAGAAAAACGAGATTATTAAGGCAACAAATGAATATAAAGAGCATCTAAACAAGTTTACAATGTTCAAGAGTCAAGTTGACATTTGACATTTGACCAAAAAAAAAGTTGACATTTGACAACTAATCACAAATCAATCCAAAGAGAATTAGATAGAAAAAAGTAAGATGAGTACATCGACGGTACTAGTAAATGTGAGATACAAATACAATTACGGTTTGGTATATAATATATACGTAGAAAATATGTAATAATTCGTTAATATTGTTGTTAATATTTATTATATAATTAAAATAATATTAATATTTGGGCCGGGCCGGGCCAATCCCACGGGCTTGTCCAAGCTCGGCCCTATTTTTAACGGGTCGGGTCGGGCCAGGCCATACGGGCCAACACCTATGTCCAAACCCGTTTTTTTACGGGCCGGGCTGGATGGGCTGACTCGAAGTTGTACAGGTCTACTAGTTTCACCTCCGCTGACATAACTCTACAGAGTAATGTCTCTTAACGTAATGCAATTTTTAAACTATGCTACACTTAGAGGATTTGCTCGTACACAATTGTGCAGCCTTCAAGGGCAAGTCTACATTATAAAAGACCAAATTTTGATTCAAAATTCTTTTAAGGATCTCTTAAACCTATCATACTTTACGTTCACCTCCGTCGACATAACTCTCTTAGTGTAATGCAATTTTCAAACTAAACTACAATTAGAGGATTTGTTCGCAAGCAGAAGTCTACAATATCAAAATGCCCAATTTATTTTGAAAATCGTTTAAAGGCCCAATTTAATTTAAAGATCTCTTAAACCTATCATACTTTACTTTCACCTCCGCCGACATAACTCTACGCATTATGGAATGCCGACAACACTTTGCATACTTTACATACTCCGGTGCCTTCGTCTCCTCCCTCACCCCGCTCCGACACCTTCGTATCCGCCCCCACCCTTGCCCCATCCCTAGGGGCGGCCCACTAAAAACACCGGCTCCTCTAGCTGCCGGTGGGGGCGGCCACCCCCACCCATCTCTCTTCTCCTCTGCCGTTGTATTTATTTATTTATTTAATGGTAAGAAGAATATATATATTTATTAATACTGGTGATCTGGTTTAAGTAATACCCCGAGATTTCATATTCAACATAACCACATTTCCACAATATATAATTTCGCTGGAATTAAAAATAAACTTCTCGCAACATAATTTAAGAAAGAAAGTTATATGTTCAACTTTAATTGTTATAGATCATACACAAACCGGCATCAAATCTTCAAACCATACTCAAATAATATCTCATTCACATTGGTCGTCATTATCTTTCATAAGCATGTACCAATATATACCTTATACATGTAACTTACATATCAACCCTCACATCGATTGAGACACACGAATTCAATAGCCAATTACTTTCATTATTGTCGAAATTATAGTCTAGTTATTGCACCACTATTGAAATACTCAGAAATCTAAATCACACTAGCAAAATCAAACAACAACGACAACATATTAAAATAAAACCATGAGACCGAATTACTAATTGACGGAACAAAAAACAAAGGACATATGCATGCACACACGCTAACTCATCCGACGACATGCAATCTTCTAGCTTCTTCTCCATAATGTAGTTGGATCCTGATCCATACTCCGCCCCATTGATCCCCCTAGAAAAAGGCGTCGTCGTCAAACTTTTGAGGTGCGCCACCACTCGAGGTCCTCCCAATACCAATCCGATCGATGTACTCCTCCATGAGTTTGGTATGGGACCAAACCCGGGACTCTGGGAGTGGTGGCAGAGGAGCAAGATCAGCCTCCTCTTGCATATGCACTTGCCCACTACCCACCAGATCCAGGTCATAAGGAACCGCTCCACGAAAGCATCTCGAGCTTGACCCAGGAAGTGAAAGAGAAAGAGTCGTATCCAGTTCATTGAGCTGAACTGGATACGGCCCTTCTGCCATAAGTATGGGCCTATACCCGTCCAAGGTGCCATCAGCAGGCCCCGGGCTGGTCACCTCTGGGTCAGTCTGAGCCGGTTGGGGCCTAGCGATCTCAGCCGCAAACCTTCGACGGAGTGTCGAGTTCCAATGGTTCTTGACGGCGTTGTCAGTCCGGCCCCACAAGAGCGTGGCTATGTGGGCCCACTTGTTGCCGACCTGGGCGTGGGCCTCCATGATGACCTTGTCCTCATGCGGCAAGAACGGCCTCCGAGACACCATGGGCGAGAGTTGGTTGCACCACCGAAGCCTACATGACTTTCCATTCCGGCCCGGGATCGAGTTACTGATCACGGACCAGTTTCTCGGCCCCTTTTCCATCACCAGCCCCATTAACACCTCGTCCTCTTGGGGGGTCCACGGTCCCATGACCCGATCGCCAACTCTTCTCCTAGCTATGGAAGGTTTTAGGAATCAATTGAATGTAATGAGATGAATTAGGAGGAAGGTGTGTGATAGGGTATTTATAGGAGGAGCGCATTGCTAAGTGGGTGGAAGTGATCGGAGATAGGCGGTGGAGACCGGCAGTTACACATCTGTTGCGCCAACTCTTGATTGACACGTGGTGGTGTGTGATTGTGTGGGTCCAGATCATCGGCCCACAGAAATTAATTGAGACATATCACATACGTAGTGCGGATGTGTGTGAGTTTGTTGAAGATAAATAATGGTAATCTTTTATTTTGCCATTTAGGAATATATTTTTACTTATTCCTTAATTATGCACCCATTTTTGGAAGTTAATAATGTTTAATTAGTGGGAAAGTTTTTAACGTGCGTCAAGGCAGATTGCCATTTAGGAATATATTTTTACTTATTCCTTAATTAGGTTCGTGAATTTCCCTTTTAAATATTTGTATGTACATGTTTGAATAAATCTCAATACTCTACAAATTCTTTATACGCTGACATAAATATTTTAAGAAAAATATCAAATGTTTGTGATAAGTATACATTAACTATTAAAAGTGACAAATATATTATCTGATCTTGCTAAAGACACAAATCTGTGACTTTTTAATTTTCACTGATTCGAATCTCTTTTTATCTATTTGTGATAGCTTTCAACTTTACTTGATGGGAAATTCAATGTACATACATGCACCTTTAGCAAATGTTTTTTAAAAAAAAAATTTAAAGATAATTCGGTTCCATTCAACTGACACAAAATTTTTACAGCACGAATATATCCGAAAAATCAGTTGCGGCGTGAAAACATGTACAGCGGTAGAGCTCGGGGTAGTGGTTTTTCATCTCTCCACTTTCACCATTGAAGACAATTTTTCATCAATCAAACACATCCTCTCGACTATCTTTCACGTGAAAGTGTTTGTTGTCTGAATTCTGCGATGTTTAATAATATTTGTATTTATCTATTTTTTGAATATTTTTACTTCAATAGCATACTAGGTTAATATGTTTTTCTACAAGTCTAGGAAATAAGCAATATATAATATGTGATTACCAATTAGAAAATAAGTTTTGCTATAATTATAACCATACGAGTTAAAGCGTTGTACATCAAAAAATGAAGCATGATTTGACACTATTGAAACCGCTTGGCGCTAAATAGGGATTAGTGGGAGTGTCTTGTAAGTATATAACTATATGTAAGTGAAATTCTTGATTATTTCAATTGAGTATGGGTATATTGGTTGCAATTTGGTTTTGAAGTTTCATGACAACTTTCAGAGTTTCATGAGAGTAGATTTTTTTTGAGCTCAAAGCAACATTAACATTAAGAAGGTAAATCATCCACAAGAATAGAACTAAAACCAAAAGGAAAAGAGGCACTGCAATCGTGCAAAACAATAAAATCAAATTGGATATCAGCAATAAAATGAGCAGCCTTATTTACATATCTTCTTCCATGGGACCAATTAACCACCGCCGGCCTCTTGCTTAATTCCCAAACTCTGGACAACGACATGCCCAACTGACCACGCCAGGACGTTGACTTCAACAGCTTAGTGATTAATGGAAGACAATCAGATTCAAACATGACGTGCGACATATCCAAATCAAGGCTGGTTTAATTTCCACTGCCAAGCCACAAGGCTTCTAATTCCGCAAGCTCAACGTTGCCCGTTAACTGAATCGTTTTAGAACCAAAGGCACATACCTCTCCATTCCAATCTCTAGCCACAAAACCAATCCTGCTTTCCCCGGAGTCATTGACGGAAGCGTCGACTCCTTTAAATTTCACGAACCCCGGCCCTCCGGAGGTTTACACCACTTCGACACGCCAGGTAATGGTATTGTCCCAATTAAGTTGCCCCTCCTGTTTTTCCATGAATAACCATGTTGCTCCTCCTATTTTTGATCCTTATAAAGTCTTCATCTTCATTTTCAGAAATAACTTCCATATCACCATCAGAATCTTCATATTCACTTAATTGCTCTTGAAGTTGCTTCTCAATTTCAGCCTTATACTCCATAACCCTTTCTCTGGCTGATTTAAACTCCTCATTAGATGTGAGCATCTCGAGTGCATTCAAGTGATTCTCATCCATCTCCTCTTCAAAAGACGTTTCTTCAAAATCATATTGCACATGTTTTCCTTTCACGTCGAATAAAACTTCGTTCTCATCCACAAGCACACTTGATAAACCTTCATCAACACTTGTAGGGCAGTCACTAGGGAGGTAATCAGAATCATCGGACTTAATTACCAATTCATCCCACTCGATATCAACAACTTGATCATTTCCGTTCATGGTGAACACTCTATCCTTTATCACGGTATCATGGTGAAACGTAGAAAATAAAAAACCCTAACATGAAATCAACAAACATACTTAATAAAGTAGATTTGACAATCTTAAATTTATTTGATCTTTTAAAAGCATAAAAAACAAATGCGAGCCCTTACAATCTCAACAAAATAAGAGCAAAACCAAAGCTCGTTCATACCTCGATGAGATCCGTTGCAACTTGGTTTACTCAATGCAAAGTTTTAATTTGTTCATCACAAATCAAGTTCATTCACTCTTAATAGGGTGCAAATCGACTTTCCTCAATCTTCAAGAATTAGGGCTCATCGTCAACTACTTTCTTCAAACCAAAGATTTGTTGTTCAACGTGATTTTGATTTTAGCTGTTCAATATTACGTAGAAGGGGATATATGGCCAAAAAGAAAATCTTACGTATAACGAAGGTTGCTACAGTTGTAAACTTAATTATAGTACCTTGGATAATATTTTTTATATCAATGGAGGTTTCGACTAACTAACGGTTTTTCTATGCACATTATAGAAAGATCAACAACAATTTAAGAATTATTATAGTACTATATAAGGTTATTGCAGAATAGTTTTGACCAAAATATACTCTTTAAGTAATTATTTTGTGGTACGCAAGTACAGTTTGCTTAAATTTTCTAGTCTTTCCTATTACACATTTTATTTTGCAACATTGTTGAACAAACGAATTAAGGTTATACGGAGTAGTACACTCTTTTTTGTGCCCACTTTACATTACACATGATTGAAGTTGTTCGTACAGTTAACATGGAAGCCTTCAATTGTAAGTCTACATTATGACTTTTCTAATCGATCAATTTAAATAAAAAAAATGACTTTTCAAAATATAATAAATTATAATATCAAAATAATAAAACTGATTCAAAAGTCCCACCATCAAAAATACATCAACATCGTCACAATTTACGAATTCAATGCAAAACAAATCAGTAACAATACAAATGAATTTCAAGGCTAAAGCAATCACAACACTTAAATTAGTGTAATGCAATTTTCAAAATAAATTATAATTAGAGGATTTGCTCATACACAATTGTGTAGTCTTCGAGGGTAAGTCTACATTATAAAAGGCCCAATTTAATTTGAAATTCTTTTAAAGGCCCAATTTAATTTGAATTTTTTAAAAGCCCAATTTAATTTAAAGGTCACTTAAACCTAGCTATCATACTTTACTTTCACCTCCGCCGACATAACTCTACACATTAAGGAACGCCAACAACACTCTGCATACTTTACATACTCCGGTGGCTTCGTCTCCTCCCTCAACCCGCTCTGACACCTTCGTATCTGCCCCCACCCTTGCCCCATCCTTGGTCGCGACCCACTAAAACACTAGCTCCTCTGACTGCCGGTGGGGGCGTCCGCCCCCTACTCCTCCGCCGCTGTAATTATTTATTTTATGGTGCGGAAGAATATATCTATATATATCTATATATATTTATGAATATTGGTGATCTAGTTCAAGTACAAACCCCACATTTCATATTCAAGATAACCACATTTCCACAATATATAATTTCGCTGGAATTAAAAATAAACTTCTCGCAACATAATTTAAGATAGAAAGCTATATGTTCAACTTTATTTGCTATAGATCATACACAAACCGGCATCAACTCTTCAAACCATACTCAAATGATATCTCATTCACATTGGTCGTCATTATCTTTCATAAGCATGTACCAATTTAAAACCTAATACATGTAACTTATATAAATCAACCTTCACATCGATTGAGACACACGAATTCAATAGCCAATTACTTTCATTATTGTCGAACTTATAGTCCAGTTATTGCACCACTATTGAAATATTCAGAAATCCACATCACACTAGCAAAATCAAACAACAACGACAACATATTAAAATAAAACCACAAGACCGGATTACTAATTGACTGAAAAAAAAAACAAAGGACACATGCATGCACACACGCTAACTCATCCGACGACATGCAATCCTCTAGCTTCTTCTCCATGATGTAGTTGGATCCTGATCCATACTCTGCCCCATTGATCCCACTAGAAAAAGGCGGCGTCGTCAAACTTTTAAGGCGCGACACCACACGAGGTCCTCCCGATACCAATCCGATCGATGTACTCCTCCATGAGTTCGGTCTGAGACCAAACCCGGGACTCTGGGAGTGGTGGCAAAGGAGCAAGATCAGCCTCCTCTTGCATATGCACTTGCCCACTACCCACCAGATCCAAGTCATAAGGAAACGCTCCACGAAAGCATCTCGAGCTTGACCCAGGAAGCGAAAGAGAAAGAGTCGTATCCGGTTCATTGATCTGAACTTGATAAGACCCTTCTGGCATAAGCATGGGCCTAGACCCATCCAAGGTGCCATCAGCAGGCCCCGGGCTGGTCACGATCATCTCCGGATCGGTCCGAGCCGGTTCGGGCCTAGCGATCTCAGCCGCGAACCTTCGACGGAGTGTCGAGTTCCAATGGTTCTTGACGGCGTTGTCAGTCCGGCCACACAGGAGCCTGGCTATGTGGGCCCACTTGTTGCCGACCTTGGCGTGGGCCTCCATGATGACCTTGTCCTCATGTGGCAAGAATGGCCTCCGGGCCACCCCGGGCTTGAGCTGGTTGCACCACCGAAGCCTGCAAGACTTCCCACTCCGGCCCGGGATCGAGTTGCTGATCACGGACCAGTTTCTCGGCCCGTTTTGCACCACCAGTCCCATCAGCAACTCGTCCTCTTGGGGGGTCCATGGTCCCATGACCCGATCACCAACTCTTCTCTCCTAGATATGGATGGATTTGGGAATTGATTGAATGTAATGAGATGAATTAGGAGGAAGGTGTGTGATAGGGTATTTATAGGAGGAGCGCATTTCTAAGTGGGTGGGAGTGACCGAAGGTAGGCGGTGGAGACCGGCAGTTACACATCTGTGGCACCAGCTGTTGATTGACACGTGGTGGTGTGTGATTGTGTGGGTCCAGATCATCGGCCCACAGAATTGTCTTGAGACATATCACATACGTGATGCGGATGTGTGTGAGTTTGTTGAAGATAAATAATATTTTGCCATTTAGGAATATATTCTTACTTAATTCTTGAATTGTGATATGTACACATTAACTATGAAAAGTGACACATGTATTATTTGATTTTGCTAAATACACAAATTTGCACTTTTTAATTGTCGCTTATTCAAATCTCTTTTTATCGATTTGCAATAACTTTCAACTTAACTTGATTGGAAGATTCAATGTAAATACATGCACCTTTAGCAAATGTTTAAAAGAACAAATTTTAGAAGATAATTCGGTTTCATTCAACTAACACAACTTTTTTTCATCGCGAATATTTCTGAATAATCAATTGCTGCGTGAAAACATTTGTATAGAGAAAGCTGACGGCAATGATTTTTCATCTCTCCACATTCACCAATGAAGACATATTTTCATAAATCAAACACATTCTCTCAACAATCTTTCACGTAAAAGTGTATGTTGTTTGAATTCAGCATTTAATAATATTTGTATTTATCTCTTTTTTTTGAAAATTTTTACTTCACCAACACACTAATTAAGTTAATATGCATATACATAATAATAATAATAAACCCGACGTGAGTGGGTACGGGCCCACTCAAGACGCATGTGTTTTTTCGTTGAAGATTTTGCTTAACATTTTTATGAGTTTAGTCCAAATACATTACTAATATTATAGTGAATGGCTGCGAGTACATTTTGTGTCTCTATGGTCACATTATGCAAGGTCGATCATTTAAATTTGAAAGGAATCGTTGGCAATTGGTCTAACAAGCAATAACAAAAATTGTTTAAGACATGTATCACAAGATTAATTAGTATATCATTTACCTTTTGCATACATAATTACAACTTTTCAAATAGCGTAGTGGTGTTTTTACACATTAATTGATAGAAGTGGTCAAGTAGTACATACATGTATTACACCCTATAGATGCTTTCTTCATAAACTTTTAATTTTCGACGATTCGAATTTGATGCGATATTTCAATGTATATACCTACGTTTTTGAAGAATGAAAGAAATTTCAAAAGAGTTTTGGTATAGTTTAATTATTACAACTAATATGACGGTTTAGAAACAATACGTTTAGGGAAAGGACAATGTAAACGTTTGAATGGTACACGTAAAGCGGACAGTGATGCAACTACTCGGAAAATAGAAAGCAAACAATCGAATTTGGTAATTTTAAAATTTTTACTTTTCACTCATTTGAAGTGTCTTTTTACTGATTTGCTACAACCATTTAACTATAGTAATTGATGCAAAATGTTCAATGTATATGCACACATTTAGCAACTTTTAGAGCAAATAAATTTCAAAACATAATCGCGTTAATTTAAATGTCACAATAGTTTTCACAATATAAGCGGTCGCTTCTAAGAAAACAACCGGATTACAAAAAAACAACTATATTGTGTGAGAACGACTATAAATAGAGAAAAAGTTTATCGACCATGTTGTTTTTTGATCTCTTTGCTTCCATTGTTTGAATACAATTTTCATCAATCAAACGCAATGTCTCAACAATCAATCTTTCAAGTGAGAGGACATATTGTATACATTGACTACTAAAAGCAATATCTACGTTAGTTGACCTTGTTAAAGGCACTTTTTTGTGAGTTTTTAATCTTCACTGATTCGAAAATCTTTTTAGCGATTTGCGATAACTTTCCACTATACTTGATGTGAGAATTCAAGGTACATGCATACACGCACCTTTAGCAAATGTTTAGAAGAAAGAAGTTCTACAAGATAACTCGGTTTCATCTAACTGACAAAACTCTTTTTACCGCACGAATATTTCTGAAAAATCAGTTACGGTGTGAAAACAACTATACAAAGAAACCTGACTGTATTGGTTTTTCATCTCTCCACTTTCACCATTGAAGACAGCTTTTCATCAATTAATCAAACGCATTCTCTCAACAACCTTTCACGTGATGCAAGTTGTCTAATTTAAACGTTGTTTAATATTATTTGTGTTTATCTTATTCAATATCTTTACTCCAATAGCGCATATTAATTAATTAAGTTAATATGTTTTGCTATAATTATAACGATCCAGACTTGAACTAACCCAGTTGGCTCAGATGTTACTGAACTTGAGTTGAATCAATTGGAACCAACCCGATTAATTGATTAGAGGTATAGTTAAGGAACTCATCGAGACACAATGAAATGATCATAGTCGCACAATAATAATATACTCAATTGCTTAATTAGAACCACGATTGTCGATCTTAGTCCACTTATTGCACCGCATGTTGTTGAACTACTCGATCATAGATCTAATATATATCACACCGGCAAAACCACAAATAAAGCATAGCAAAGTAAAATCATAACGCCAGTCTACTAGAGAAAACACTACAAACAAACTTAACGTCAACCATATATAGTGATCACACTTACCACATGCATGATATCCATGAACACAAATGAAGGATCTTGAGCTCTTGGTCCTACCCCACCCCATTGGTTCCCCGGTGGTAGAAGACGTCGACGACGCCGGGCCTCCGAGTCGCGCCACCGCAGCATGACGCCATACCGGCCCCGATCCTCGCGACGTGATCCTCCATGTAGTCCTTCACCTCCTTCCTCACAATCTCCCTCATCGCGTCCACCACCTGCTGGTCCTTAGCCCCCACCGCGTTTACCACCGCGTTAAGGGCCGCCATCCCCATCCCCTGGGTGTCGCCGAACTCCATCTCCGGCGACGACGCTGGCGGCGGTGGAGCAAGAATAGCCTGCTCTTGCTCCCCCCCGCTCACCAAGTTCAAGTCCCCAAAGGACCCGTAACCGGATCCGGGGAGCGAAAGAGAGAGAGCCGTATCCAGCCCCATGGGCTCATCGAGCCGAACCGGATACGCCACCTCTTCGGGCCTATACCCGTCAGCATGGGGCTCCACTGACCGGCTCGCCTCGGGATCGATCCGGGTTGGTTCGGGCTGGGCATTTCCGGCGGCGGCCTTCGCGAACCTCCGCCGGATCGTCGAGTTCCAGTGGTTCTTGATGGCGTTGTCGGTTCGACCCCTCAGCAGCTTGGCTATGTAGGCCCACTTGTTGCCGACCTGGGCGTGGGCCCGGATGATGACGTCGTCCTCCTCCGGTGTGAACGGCCTTCGGGCCACGTCGGGCGAGAGCTGGTTGCACCACCTTAGCCTGCAAGACTTCCCGGTCCGGCCCGGGATCGAGTTGCTGATCGTGGACCAGCTTCTCGGCCCGCTTTTATCCACGAGCCTCCTCAACAACTCGTCCTCTTGGTGGCTCCATGGGCCCTTGACCCGATCCCCATTCCCTCTTGGAGCCATTGATGGTTTTCTTGTGTTTGTGTTGTGAATGAACTAAGATGTAGTACGAGGGCTTGGTATTTATAGGGGGGAGTGGTTTGTCTTGAGGGTGAGAGCGACCGGTGATTGGCGGTGAAAGCGGGTGCATGACCGGCAGTTACACATCAATGGGACCAGTTGTTGACTGACACGTGGTGGTGTGTGAGTGTGGGCCCGGATCCGTTTGCACACAGAAATGGCTGAGACATGCGTGATGCGGGCTGTGTAGAGTTTGTTGGAAATAATATTATTATTTTTATTTATGCCAGTTCAGGAATTTATTTAGTTATTTCCTGATTTGTGCAACCGTTTTTGCAAGTTAGAAATGATATTACGGAGTATAATATAATGTTTTCGGGTGGGGAAGGTTGTGTGTGTCAGGGACTGAGTTGTGCATACTGGAGTATTATACGTTCGTGGATTTTGTTTAACATTTCTTTTTTCCTTTTTGTGGTTGAAGATTTTGCTCAACAATTCTATGATTTTAGTGGATCTAAATACATTACTACTAATATTTTTTTTGGGTTGAATAAATACATTACTAATAATAGAGTATAGTGATTTGAATTGGTTGCCAGCAGTGCATTTTCTGTCTCTATGCATGGTCATTTTAATTTGAAAGGAATAGTTGGCAATTGGTCTAATAAGCAATAACACAAATTATTTGGGAAATATAAATTGTTTAGAAATATATCACAAATTTAATTAGTGTATCATTTACCTTTTCCATACATAATTATAACTTTCCAAATAATATAGTGGTGTTTTTACACATTAATTGATAGAAGTGGTCAAGTAGTACATACATGTATGTACAACTAAAGATGCTTTTTTCGTGAACTTGTAATTTTCGATGATTCGAATTTGATGCGATATTTCAATGCGTATACCTAAATCTTTAAAGAATGAAAGAAACTTCAAAAACATATTTGGTATAGTTTAATTGTTACAGTTGTTTTCACACCGTTGAGAAAACTGGCGAACAGGGTCGACAGGTGCTCGGTGGCTACTGTGACTGTTTAGAATCGGTTTGGGAAAAGGACAATGTGAATGGTACACGTGATGCGGCCAATGATGCAACTACTCAAATACTATAGTGGTATTTTTACACATTAATTGATAGAAGTGGTCAAGTAGTACATACATGTATGTAAAACCTAAAGATGCTTTTTTCATAAACTTTTAATTTTCGATGATTCGAATTTGATGCGATATTTCAATGCATATACCTACATCTTTGAAGAATGAAAGAAATTTCAAAAGAAATTTGGTATAGTTTAATTATTACAGATGTTTTCACACCGCTGAGAAAACTAGTGAACAGGGTCGACAGGTGTTCGGTGGCTACTGTGACTGTTTAAATTCGGTTTGGGAAAAGGATAATGTGAATGGTACACGTGAAGCGGACTCTAATGCAACTACTTGGAAGGTACGTTGAAAGAAAACAATCGGTGGCTACTGTGACGGTTTAGAATTGGTCTAGCCTTGGGGTAAGAGTTGGCGAAGAGGCTCAACAGGTGTTCGGTGGCTATTATGTCGGTTTAGAATCTGTTTGGGAAAATGACAGTGTGAATGGTACATGTGAAGCGTACATTGACGCAACTACAAGGAAGGTAGAAAGCAAACAATTGGTGGGTACTGTGATGGTTTAGAATCAGTCTAGCTTTGGGGTAAGAGTTGGCGAAGAGGCTCGACAGGTGTTCGGTGGCTACTATATCAATTTAGAATCTGTTTGGGAAAAGGACAGTGTGAATGATACACGTGAAGCGTACAATGATGCAACTACAAGGAAGGTGCGTAGAAAGAAAACAATCGGTGGGTATTGTGACGGTTTAGAATCGGTCTAGCCTTGGGGAAAGAATTGGCAAAGAGGCTCAACAGGTGTTCGGTGGCCACTATATCGGTTTAGAATCTGTTTGGGAAAAGGACACTTTGAATGGTACACGTGAAGCGTACACTCATGCATCTACAAGGAAGGTAGAAAGCAAACAATCGGTTTTGGTAATTTTATAATTTTACTTTGCACACATATGAATCGCCTTTTTATTGATTTGCTGCAACCATTTAACTATAGTACTTGATGCAAAATGTTCAATGTATATGCACATATCTTAGCAAACTTTTAGAATAAATAAATTTCAAAACATAATCACTTTAATTTTAAATGTCACAATTGTTTTCCCAATATAAACGGTTGCTTTCAAGAAAAATCGACAATAGTACTTGTTTATTGGGCAATATAAGCGGTCACAATATAAACGATTTTTCTATGCACATTATAGAAAAATCGACAATAATTTAAGAATTATTATACTAAATAAGTTTATTGGACAATAATTTTAATCAAAACGTACGGTAAAAATTACTAGGAAGTTTCTTTTTGGGAGTGGGTTAACGCAACTAGAGTTTGCTTAATATTTGTAGTCTTTCCAATTACATATTTTATTTTATTTTTCTACATTATTGAACAGACGAATTTAGTTTTATATTTAGGTTTATATTGCGCCTTTTTGTGCCCAGTTTACATTACACATGATTGAAATTGTTGGTACATTTAACAATGGGCCATAAATCTATAATCAAATACTCCCTCCGTCCCATAATGTTCGTCCAAAAAGACGCTTTTTGCGGTTTTCAATGCAAAGTATAAAGTGGTATTGGGAAATGAAAAGGTGGGTTAAAGTGAGTAGAAGATATGATTGCATAAGGATATTTTTGTAAGTTTGTAGGGGAAAAAAGTTGAAAAGAGATAAAGTATGTGGAAAAGTTGGATAATGAGTGTAAATTTAGAAAATGGATAGGGGTAGAATTGGAAGAAAGTTATTGATATATAATGAAAGTGGACAAACATTTTGAGACGACGGATTAGGAAAGTGAACAAACATTATGAGACGGAGGGAGTACTCGGTATGATTGACCGTCATCGTGGGTGTGCTGTTTGGGCACGTGCATGAATTATGATGTCATTTGCCGTACACGCATACTCCCTCCGTCCCATTGAGTTTGTCTCAAAGGACAAATTTTGCGGTTATTAAGGAGGTGATAAAGTAGGTATTGGGATATGGGAAAGTGGGTAAAAGTTGAGATTGAATGGGGTAGTTTTGTAATTTTATATGTGTAAAATGTTGAAAAGTGATAAAGTAGAATGATAAGTTGGATTTTGGGTGTAAAAAGTGAGTTTGAATAAGGGTAATATGATAAGAAATTGTTGATATAAAAGGAAAGAGGACAAACTTAAGGGGACGCCTAAAATGGAAACGAGACAAACTCAATGGGACGGAGGGAGTATATCATACAGTAATCTGCAAATTTTGACCAAAAGGAACAAACTTGACGATTGTTTTAAGGATAATAATGTAGATTTACAAAATGGAATCTATATTTGCCTCTGCAACTCCTCCGAACGGGCTAAAATTGGCATAATAAGTACGGATTGCTTACAGTTTTCTACAAACAATAACTATATGTAAGTACTGTACTAATTAGCAAGTTAAATCGGTTTTTTAACCACTCCGTTCTCATTAATTATGGTAACTAGCTTTTTTTGGGTAGAAATTATGGTAAGTAGTTATATCCTTTAAATTCGAACAAAAAAAAAGTTATATCCTTTAATTATGGTAACTAGTTTATCGGTAGCAAAAACATGAACGAACATTTTACACCAATTATGCAATTTCGATTTTCCATGGACGTACCATATCCCAACTTACATTAACTGGCATACAACGTTAATCTCATCGACAGAACCCTATCCGGATACCTCTTTTTGGTGTGGTTGTTAAGAACTAAATTGTGTTGGTGATTTTAGTGTTATCACCTATTGTTATCTAGGGGTATCAGTGCCATTTGGTGTGGTCGGGATTCATACGACACTATGAAGGACTCACTTAGCTATATCACGGGTCTGGGGGTGCGGAGTGCACACTCGTGTAAGCTTAGTTGAGATCTAGAGGGAGATATTGAGGAATTATGTTGTTACCTATAGGGTAACAGTATGTTACTATAGGGTAACATGGAACGGTGTCTCTAAGACAAGAGTTAGACATGATGTTCAAGCTGATTCATAAGTGTTGTTACCTAGTATGGAACAACGACTTTGATGTCTAAGATGATTGATAAGTGTTGTTACCTGGGAGGTAACAATGACTTTATTGTCTTAGAAAGAACAAAGATGTGTCTGACAGATTGTTGGAAACAGTGACTGTTTCCTATGTGGATCAGACGGTTTAACCGCCATGTAACTGACGTGAAACCACTTTGTAACTTCCTTAATATGTTATTAATTAATGGTGGCGTGGATAATATTATGTCTTCCACGTGTGGCTGTTGGTAACCACCGATAACCACATGTAACTGCCAGTAACGGCTAGTAACTGCCATTAACCGTTCCCTGTAACTGCTCCCTTGCCTCTATATAAAGGCTGTTGGGACGATAGTGTTGGGGTTAGAGAACCTTTGGTTCTGGTTGGTTCTTTTGGTCATTGGGAGAACGATTTCTCCATGATTCAACTTCAATGAAGAGTCCAAGTCCATTTTACATGTACTCTAAGGTTCGATCCATTACAAGAGCCTTGTATGGATTGGAGGGTTTGTCTTATCTCACTTCAAATTTCGTGGATTCCCTAAGGCTCAAAAGGGGCGAAATATTTGATTTCGGAAAGTGACTACACGATTCAAACCTATATCGGTACAGGTACATATGATTGATCTACTGAAGAAAGTTCGTCTTCAACAACTTCCACGAAGAGGCGTTCTACTACAACAACAGAGCATTGTTCCCTGGTTCAACAGAGTTGCTGTTATAAGGGGAACAACGCCAGGCACCAGCAGATTGAAGATCTTTGGTGGGAACAGCTGTTGTAGAGAGCCCAACACCTACAAACGAAATCAAGAATCCAACAAATTGCTCTTTGACCAAAAAAAGGAACTACTAAATAGGTCATATGACGACGTTAGGATCTCGATACACATACGTTTTGTCTATCGAATACCTCATTGTTTTTTGACATTCAACATATGATGACATTATAATATCACCCTCTCATCATATACCAATTAAGTTGGTAAGGTTTAAGTGTGATGGTTAATGCATTGGCGGTAACAAATTAAGTGAAACTTAAACTCTTGCAGTTTAGAAGAAATAAGTTGTACAAATATTCTACATTTAGTCTTTGCAAATGCACTTGTCGATGTCATTCACGTATTATTAGACTAAGGATGCCTTCAACAAACTTGAAATACGTTACTTATTTGTTAAAATAAGTTAAATGGTACTTATATGTATTCAAGAGAGGTGTTCGATAATTTAAAATTTTAGATACTTATTTGTCCAAATAAATATTCTGTTACTCATAAGCACCTAAGAAGTTATCCCCTATCTTATTTGAAAATAAGTATGTTTATTTATTGAACAAATAACTAATCAGCAAACCTTCTTACCGAACACTCACTTTCAACATCAATACCATTCAACTTATCAATATCAGCATCAATACCTTAAATCAGTATTAGTATCATTATCATTTAACTTATCATTATATGACCTAAATCGTCATTTATTCTTTGCTTTCTCATAACCTACCTTACAAAAATATTGACCATCCACAGATTCCACACCTTCTTTTTTTAGGGTATTGCGATTTGACGCACCCCCGAAACTCGTTATAGCGCACCCCCTCCTCCGTCCATTAAAAAGGGATGGACGGTTCATACATGTCCACAGAAAACAGGTGGACAAGTTAATATTTGTCCATATAATGTCCATGACAAACACTCGGCTATTAAAAATGTATGGACAATATTAACTTGTCCACCTGTTTTCTGTGGACATGTATGAACCGTCCATCCCTTTTTAATGGACGGGGGAGGGGGTGCGCTATAACGAGATTCGGGGGTGCGTCAAATTGAAGAGCCGTTTTTTTATTGGGCCGGTCATGGCCCCACTAGTAAAAGAAAAATAAATTGGGCCAGCACTCAATACAGAATTGATTGAAGCCTTTTTCAAATGTGGGCCCAACCAACGCCGAAAATTCGGCTCCTGGTACCCGCCGATGGGCCAAACGATGACTTGCTTAGCCGGTCACCAGTCACCACCACATCTCAAATTTTGAATTCGCCATAAAAAATTGCGGGCGCGTATACTTCCGCTCATTTCAAACTTCCAGAAGAAATCTGGCGTTGTACAGAGAGCAAAGGAAATGGCGACGAACATAGGGATCATGGATTCCGCCTACTTCGTTGGGAGATCTGATATTCTTTCGTGGATCAATTCCACTCTCCATCTCAGTCTCTCCAAAGTCGAAGAGGTTTGTTTCCATCTCGTTTTCGCCCCTTTTCTTTCTGGTATTAGGTCAAGAGATTTGGATCTGGCGAATAGCTTGAAATTGAATGGAGAATTTTGCGATTGCAGGCTGCATCAGGCGCGATTCAGTGTCAGTTGATGGACGTCGTGCATCCAGGGGTGGTGCCGATGCACAAGGTCAATTTCGATGCGAAGTCGGAGTACGACATGATTTTGAATTATAAGGTTCTTCAGGATGTTTTCAACAAGCTCAAGATCACCAAGGTGTGGTCTGGTGTCTCTCTTTCTGCTTTCTACGCTTTTGTTTTGGTAGGTTAAACATGATTGTGCCTTGCTGAGATCGGTTTTTCTGATTTGTAGGACATTGATGTGAACAAGCTTATAAAGCGAAGGCCTTTGGACAACCTGGAGTTTATGCAGTGGATGAAGAGATACTGTGATTCTGTCAATGGCAGCGTCTTGCACAAGTATTCCCTTGACATTTCTGGTTTCCTGCTTCTCAATTTCTAATTGCCCCAACTGTTTGATTGAAGTGCTTGATCTGCCGAATTCTACTAATATGTATACAAACCCTAACACTGAATTGTTTGCTTGGTATCTTTTGTGCTTGAAGGGATAATTGGCTTGTTTTTATGAATGTTGCAGATTGTGTTGAGTAATTTATGGTTTGTAACTTTCATAGCATTCGTTATATACAAGAGATTTATAACTTGTAACTTGTCTGTGATATTTAAGGTTTTACTCACCAGCTTGATGTCATATGTTGATGATTTTGTGCTGTGGAATGTATGGATGGGTTGTTACTAACTCAACTGTGCTATAGCGGGGTATGCATGAATGCATGATGCCTTGATACCCTACCATCAGAAAAGTTTGATCAAATTATCGCATTCAAGATTTTGAAGGTTATCCCTGTGATGAATAGTTTGTATAATTTCCTGATGTGTAAAGGGATTCGTGTGGTTTCTTAAATTAATGGGTGATTTAGAGAGAATATCCTGTTTATGTGGGTTTTATGGATATAATCATTTGAATTGTTTGGAGGCTTAACTGAAACAATTTCCACGTTAGACATTGACAAGGAAGAACTTTTTAGCAACTCAGATTAGAAGAAATCTTTGTTGATTGACACGCTATTTAACTTTTGTCGGTGTCCAATTTTCGTCAGAAGAAAAGGAATCTTATTTCATCTCGGGGTAACTGGAGTTTGATATTGTGTTCATGTTTCGGTTGTTTTGATTATCAGTATACTGTATGGAACTTGTTAAATCTAACACCAACATTCAATAGAAAGCAATAAGTAAAGAAACGAATGTTGTGGACTGATGAGGTTTTTGTTGGGATAAATGCTGTAGTTACAATCCTACAGAAAGAAGAGAACTATGCAAGGGAGGTAAAGAAGCAGGCAGGAGATCTTCATCCTCACAAACCACAACAAAGCCTATTAATGCTGCATCTAGAAGTCAATCCTCTCATGGTAGCAACAGGAACAATCAGCCTCCTAAATCTTCCAAACTACCAAACTCTGTGTCTGTATCTGCATACGAGGAGCAGGTAATTAGACTTCCATTTCTCAAAATGCTTTCTTTCTTCTTTTTTTATCAAGCTGATTGTGAAACTCTGATACAGATCACTGAGTTGAAGCTATCAGTAGATAGCCTAGAGAAAGAAAGGGACTTCTATTTCTCAAAGCTGAGAGATGTTGAGATATTGTGCCAATTTCCTGAGATTGAAAACTCGCCTGTAAGTGCACCCTTTTTTTTTCTTCTTCTTTTGATAACCATTGTGTGGTCTTCTGAAATTCTTTTCTTCTCTAACTAACCTGTGTGTTCTGTCCAAATGTTCAGATCATTGAGGCCGTTAAGCATGTACTGTATGCAACAGATGATAATGCATTGGTAGTAGCAGAAGCCGAAAAACTCATATCAAAGAGCATGAGGAGACAGAAGGAGAACCTGAGCCCCATACTCGAGGACTCAGAGGAGCGTAAATACCAAATCGAAAACCCAAAACGAAAGAACATAAGCACGCAAGAAGTTGAGTCCATGGGCATTGCTACATTATCCCCAAGACAAAGGCTTTCCGAGGATTCTGATGTTCATTGCAGCGCTTCTCCCCTTGTGAGCTTCTGAGTAACTTATGATCATGTGCAATATCTTTTGGTGAATATATGTGGATCTATAAAAAGCTGTTAAATCTGTGGAGTGAATGAGGTAAATGACCATCACTTTGTTTCCAGTTGTGTGTGTAATAGGATGCCTGTTAATTAGTAGATCAAAGTCATCTAACAACTATATCAGCTTCTTTGTGTCTTTTGTGAAGGGCTGTGTTGGATACTTACTATACTAGTGATTGATGTAACAAGGCCTTTTTTTTCCTGCTTATCATTGCAAAATAGGCAACCTAGTATTGTGTATGATGATTAGCTATTCCTGGTTTAGTGATACATTCCGTCAAATGGTAGAACTTATCACGATTTTAGCTTTAGTAGGTCGATGAAATTGTCGCACAATGACCATGTAAGTGTCACATGTGTTTACTAAGAGTAGTGATACATTTTAACTCCTTATCATTCCTTAGAAAAGTTTTGGAACGTAAAGTATGTTGTAAGGCTACCATAACCAAACATCACATATATATGAATTAGAAAGTCACCAACATATCTTAGCAAACAAGAGTGATGTGAATATTTCAATAAAATAAATATTCGATATTAATCACTTAATAAATACATCTATTAAGACACACATCACCTGATTAGTGATTATTTTATGAATCAATGTTTTTGGAAAACTGGCCCACCGACAACGAGGCCTTTTAATTTTCCAACTAATCCATGTTCACGAGTTTATCTGGGCATTTAATCCAACAACTTCTCCATTTTGGAGAATACTAAATACACAATGTATTTGGAGAATACCCTAAATTTAGGGAAGTTCCTTATTTTTCTTTTTCTCATCTTGAATGAGTTGGAGGATATGTTTGAGTGAAATCCACCCTAAAAACATCTCCCTCAAATGTTCTATAAGAGCATCCCCAACAGCTTCTCTATTATAGAGAAAATGAGAGATTTGGGGGATTATAGCTCATTTTTTACCCCAACAGCTTCTCCATCTCATTCTCAATAATGGAGATGGGAAAAAAAATTGCACTTCATTCTCTAAATGTAGGGGATTCTCTAAAATTGCAATCCATTCTCCAAAATACATTTATGGTAATTATTCCTTTCTTCAAAATGCATTTATGCTAATAGTAGAAGGTTTATATAAATTGAGTGTAAAATTTAAGTTTTCCCTTTAGTGTTAAATATATAATGCAAATTCATCATATATATTATAAAATATATATTTTTAATTATTATAGCTTCTCGTGAATGCATGAATTTTTCCTCACATAAGTCCTAATTTTATTAAGTACATGTGTATATAAGTCATAAATATTTTAGTGGATCGCTACCGACCCTAAAACCATTATACAATAATATATAGTCTTTCCAACACCTAACTGTGAATGCTTCTATTTTCTTATTTACATTATGATTCTTTAGTATGATTACTTCTTTATTATTTAAATAAAAAATTAAGTATCTTTAAAGTAAAATTGTATTATATTTTCATTTCTGTCAGTTCAATAAAAATAATAATTAATAAACATTGAATTCTTCAAAATAGACAAGTGGTTGGACTTAAATAAAAAAGGTTATATTCTGTAAAATGGAGAAGCTGTTGGAGTTGAAGTAGAAAAAATTTGGAGAATCTTGTTTTTGCTTCTCCATTTTAGAAAAACTTTTACCACATCTGTTGGGGATGCTCTAAGTTTCTCCAAAATGGAGAACAAAATCTCATATTATCCATAAAAATTATACTCTCACTCCAACAAATTCCCCATTTTAATGAATTATGTTTGTATTACTATTATGTTTTTTTTATATATAAAACTATAAAATCTAACTTGATCAATAGGATGATGACATGTTTAGCTAAACAATTAATGCATTCTCCAAAAAAAATTACGAAATTCCCTAAATATAGAGAAATGACAAACATTTTTTGGAGATTTTCTCCAAAATGGAGAATGCAATAGAGAAACTCTTGAAGCATAAAATGAGTCCAAAATCTCCCAAAAAAAATGGAGAAGCAAAAGCTATTTTCTCCAAAAAAAATTACTTCAGCTCCAACAGCTTCTCCATTTTACATAATATAACATTTCTTATTTAAGTCCAATCGCTTATCTATTTTGAAGAACTTAATGTTTATTAATTATTATTTTTATTTAACTGAAAGAAATGTAAATATAATACAATCTTATTTTTAAAATACTTAATTTTTTATTTAAATAATAAAGAAGTAATTATAATAAAGAATCATAATGTAAATAAGGAAATACAAAATTATGCATTCACAATTACGTGTTAGAAAGACTATATATTATTGTTTAATGGTTTTAGGGCCGGTACCGATCGACTAAAATACCTATGACTTATAAACATATAAACTCAATAAAATTACGACTTATGTGAACAAAAAGTTCATGCATTCACGAGAAACTATGTTAATTAAAAATTTATATTTTATAATATATATGATGAATTTGCATTATATATTTAACACTAAAGGGAACACCTAAATTTTACACTCAAATTATATAAATCTTCTATTATTAGCATAAATCATTTTGAAGAAAGGAATAATCACCATAAATAGATTTTGGAGAATCCCCTACATTTAAAGAATGAAGTGCATTTTTCCCCCCTTCTCCATTATGGAGAATGAGATGGAGAAGCTGATGGGGTAAAAGAATGAGTTATAATCCCCTAAATCCCTCATTTTCTCTATAATAGAGAAACTTTAAACAACTAAAAAATCTCAATTTCTCCATTTTGGAGAAGCTGTTGGATATGCTCTAAGGGTTTCTCGTTGACGTAAAACAAAACTCAAATTAAGAAGTTATTTTCTTCGCTAAAACTTTACTTATTCTTTACTGAGAAAATTAAATGTAGAAGTCTATTATATATTTTATATATTTATTGATAAGAAATTAATATATAAAATTAATAATTAAATATATGATGACTTGACTTGGATATATAATTTAATATATCCAGTTACCCATATATTTGTTCAACTACTAATACAATATTGTTTATATAAAAGAAAATATTTCCCAGCTTTCGTAGACTAGTTTAAATCTAAATTCAAAAAAAATGATGAAGAAATACTGTATAAAACAATACAGTCATGTGTTTGTTCTGACCAAAAAAAAAATAGAGTTATGTGTTTGTTTAAAAAGAAAGAAAACTCACCCAATAGTAGTAGAGCATTCATAAACAAAGGCAAAAAGAGACCCCCGAGCCCTGTCTCTTACCCTGCGTTTCCAATGGAGAAAAAGCTCCTCTTGACCCTTGCTCAAATCTACTCCCTGATTGCAATTTCCACTAAATCCCATCAAAAATTCATAACCAACAACCCCTCTTCTTTCATGGATCTAGCAGTTTGAACTCTCTTCCCTAAGAGGGAAGAATCTCAATCCCGAAAAAACCCTAGATTTTCAGATCAAAAATTTCGAGCGACAATGGTAACAAGACTTCAATTGATGGCTCATGAGTGCTCAAATCGAAAAGGAAAACAAGAAATTCAACAAAGAAGAAGAGGATCGAGGGGGATAAAAGTCCAAAATTACGATCGAGTTATGGCGCACCTCAAGCTACGAGGGGGTACAACTGGCCACCGCCTACAAAAGCTTAATCGGCGAGGGTGGAGCGGTAAGCGGATTCCACGCACAAGTCGCCTGGCGGGAGGAGTTGGCGACGATCGAAATCACAAAAGGAGATTCCCGGTATGGGGTGGAAACGAGCCACTGAAAAGGTATTCTGGATCTGAATTTTTTTCATGGTACACCCTACTCAAAGAACTACCTCTTAGGAGAATAAATCCAGACTACAATTTGAATGCTAGGGTCATTGGAAATCTCTTTTTCTTCAACACTAGTATCATAAGAATGAAATCCGTTTGTGAATCTACATATGCTGAACAATCTCCCCATGAACAAATCTCCTTTGAACAACTGGCTCATGTGTTTGTTTTTGAACAACCTGGGCCATTACATGATCAATCAGTGAAGGTTGCGAGATGTTATTATCGCTTTAAAAATCAAAGGTTGGACCTAAACGAACCACAAATTTGCATCCTCTATCCTATTGTTGAACAACCATTTGAACAATTACCCCTGGAACAATTTGAACTAGAACAACGCAATCCCGAAATCACCATGATGACTGATTTCTGTGTTGGTGGTGGTCAATTGATTAAGAAAATCATGTTTTACTTTATATTGTCTGACTTGATAGTTTACGGTGATTTGTCAATCTATGCTCAAGATAACACTAGCTTTATGCAAGCTAGTTGTTTAAAAAGCATTGACCCTTTATTTGATTGTGAATATGAGCTTGTATCCAGAATAATGAATGTTCTATCTTGGAAAAGTTGGAATTTAGGGTGCAGGCGTAAACTTCATCCTTTGGGGAGTAATATGTGGGAAAAGTCTGGAGCGACAATGAAGAGCGATAAGGAGCAGCGTTTCCGGAGAGGCTGCCATGAGGATGACAAGAAGGGGGTGGGGAGATCCCCGCCGTGGAGCCATGGGCTGAACCGGCAATGGTCAATTAACCAAAGAAATTTATTGCGTAAGCTAATGCTCTGTCTTGACAAGAAACATCTTGATGAATAAGTCTTTGAACAAATATCTCATGAACAACTTGAGGAAACCACCATGGTTGAGGAAACCATTAATGGTGGCGTACTCTTAAACGAGTGCTCTCGAGATCATTATATGACTATTTCTGTCTCTACGAAAATTGACCTTTGGGTTGAAAATCTGTGCTTTATGATGCAAGCAAGTGGTATAAGCAGAATTTTTTGTTCATCAGTCAACTATTATACTCTTGAAAACAAACCTGAAAATTGTAGAATGATCTTTGGTTGGAGAGTTAGGAGAACCTATAAGCATGTTAATTTACATGAAATCCTTATGAAAAACCATGATCATGTGTTTGAGAGTTTAATCCAAATTTTTACATATGCGAGAGAACATGATCTGATTAAGTCCCCTTTAACAGGTGACCTCGCAACAATGGAAAATCTGAGGTTTAAGCTCAATTGGACTTTGTTTAATCTATTTTTAGTGAATATGGTTCGAAGTCGTTGTAATTCTGAATTTTCGTATGTTAGTTGTGATATAGTTATAGATAACTTTCGAGCTAACGAAAAGCACAAGTATAACAATCTTTTTATGGACACCACCGACAACAATAAAATAATTAACACTAAAAAAGGAATAGAACCAAAAATCACCCCAAGTCTGTTTTATTATGAAGATAAGTCTATGGAATAGTAGAGGGATTGGCCGCAAGTCTTTCTGGCCTGAAGTAGACTCTTTCTGTAAATTAGAGAAGATTCAAGTAATGGCGATTGTTGAAACGAAAGCAGAACAACCTCCATCGGATCAAACATGGAGAAGAGCTGGCTTTGATAACTTTGTTTGGTCTCCGGCCGTTCGACGTGCTGGTGGAATATGTGTTCTCTGGAAAGCGTATCAACTCATTAATGAAACAATTGAAGTGATTCTTCACGAAAGCAGATTTATAGTCCTTAAATACACAAACCTAGCAACGAAGTATACAATTGCAATTTGCTTAGTCTATGCACCCCCCAAGAAAATGATAAACAGGCGTTTTGGGAACATTTCACTCGGGTGGTGCAAAACCTCCTGATGCCCACGATCGTAATGGGAGATTTGAACGAAATTGGAGAACCAAACGACAAAAAGGGGGGTGCTCACCCGAACAACTCTAGATTTGAGAGATTAACCAACTTTAAAGATGCTTGTGAGCTCATGGACATCCCTATCATCGGAAACAAATACACTTGGAGAAAAAACAAGACAGAAATTGACAATACCTATGAGAAACTTGATAGAACCCTTGTTTGCAACCAAGTGATCCAATGGTTCCCGAGTCTACATACAAAGCACTATGCTTTCTCATCCTCAGACCACTGTAAGATAGCAATTGAACTCAGCAATGGAGAAACCTTTAAAGCCCAACCTTTCAAATTCGAGAAAATGTGGATGCACAGAAAAGATTTTAGGAATGTTGTTAAACAAGCATGGAGAGGGAATTTTGAAGGATCAAACATGTATAAACTAGTTAAGAAAACCCAACTTCTTAAAACACAAGCCAAACAGTGGAACAAAAGAACTTTTGGCAACACCTTTGAACAATTGCAAAACATTGAAGATGAACTTCAAGTTCTTCAAGAACAAATCCATCAATCTCCTCAACCAGGAATCATTCAAAAGCAAATTCGATTAATAAGGAAAAAAGAGTGCATATTGAATTTTCACAAAACCTACTGGAAGCAGCGAGCAAAAACTAAACACATAAAATTAACCGACTCAAACTCAAGCTATTTTCACAAGATGGCTAGTGGACGAAGAAATAAGAAAATAATCAAAGAAATAAGAACTAACGAAGGGACCCAAATAGTAGGAGAGAACAACATTAGAGAAGAAATTAGAACAGACTTTCGAAAACGATATACGAAGGAACCCATCAATCTCCCGCTCCTACAAGAGTACCTCAACCTAATTACCAATGAGATAACAGTTGATGACAATATCAAACTCACCAAAAATGTCACTAATGAAGAGATTAAGAAAACTGTCATGTCCCTAGGAACAGATAAGTCCCCTGGTCCGGATGGAATGACGGCTGAATTCTATAAAAATTATTGGGATATTGTAGGTCCTACAATAATTAAGGCTATCAAAAGTTTTTTTCACTCGGGCAAACTCTTAAAGCAAACAAACCATACATTTATCTCTTTACTCCCGAAAAAAGAGGATCCAAAATCAACAAACCATTACCGACCCATCAGTTTGTGCACCACAATCTACAAAGTTATATCAAAAATAATTACTGAAAGACTAAACAAAGTTATTGAAAAAATTATACATCCTCTTCAAGGGGCTTTTGTTGCTCAAAGACCCATCCAAGACAATGTACTCATGCACATGAAATTTTCCACTCATTTAGAGGAAGAAAGAATAAAGATGGTTGGGTAGCTATAAAACTAGACATGGAAAAAGCATATGATAGAATGGATTGGGAATTCTTACTTCTAGTAATGGAAAAGTTTGGATTTGACGCTAAGTTTTTAGGATGGATCCGAGAATGCATGAAAACAGTCTCATACTCTATACTAGTTAACAACGGACCCACAGAACCCTTTTGTCCAGAGCGGGGCTTAAGACAAGGGGACCCTTTATCACCTTATTTATTTATCATCGGTGCAGAAATTCTAGCAAGACGACTCCAACAAGAGACTAACACCTCGTCCAAAACAATTGGTTTTGACTTAACAAGAGCTGGACATAAAATCCCCTTCCTATCTTTTGCAGATGATATCATTATATTCGCAAGAGCCACCCACAACGCTTGTGAAGTGGTCAAAAGTATCATCAATGATTACTGTGCCATTTCTGGACAAAAAGTGAACTATCATAAGTCTGCTTTCCAAACTTCGAAATTGGTTTCTAACCACCAAAAACAGCAAATCCAACAAGTTCTAAGCATCCCTACCATGACAAACATAGAAAAGTATTTAGGATGCCCGATCATTAATGGAAAAGTGAACAAGGAAACTTTCAGCGACATGATCGGAAAATCGAAGTGCCAATTGACAAAATGGAAAGCAAATGCATTGTCTCAGGAAGGACGAACAATCCTCATCCGATCAAATCTATCCTCTAAACCGAATTATATAATGCAAAGCTTTATGCTACCTTCGGACGTCCATGAAGAGCTAGATAGACTAAACAGGAACTTTTTTTGGAACAAAGGTGAAAATTACAAACCCCTTATAGGATGGGATAGAATATGTAAACCTAAAGCCTATTGAGGTTTAGGTCTAAGAAAATCAGAACAAATGAATAAAGCACTCCAAATGAAATTGTTGTGGAAAATTATCGCAGAACCATGCAACATCTGGGTACAAATAATCAAGGAAAAATACCTAAAACAGGAAAATCTCTTTTCATACAAGTTAAAATCCAACACCTCATGGCAATGGAAAAAACTAATGAAATTAAGGCATGACTTTGAAAAGGGACTTATCTGGCAAATTGGTGATGGTAAGACGATTAAGTTTTGGACAGATCGATGGGTGGGAAATGAACCACTGGAAAAATACGCTCTCAGGCCTCATGAAATAGACAAAAGTTCTACAGCCTATGCATTTATTTCAGGGGCAGGCGAATGGAAAATTGATGAGCTAAGACAACATCTACCGATCGAGAAAGTCGAGCAAATAGTTAATATCCCCATATCTGAAAATGCGATCACAGACCGGTTATATTGGGCACCTAGTAAGCATGGCTGGTTCACAACCTCTTCAGCAGTTGATCATATCGCTAAAATTACGAACTACAACCGCACACCGAATTCATGGATATGGAAACTAGATACGTCTCCGAAAATTAAAAACTTTTTATGGAAAATCGACAACAACGGCCTTCCAACAAAGGTCAGATTGAGGGGTAAGAATGTTGTAGTGCCTGGTGGATGCCTTATGTGTAATTGTCCTCAAAAGGATGTTGAGCACCTTCTCGTTAAGTGTGCTCACACTCGCAGTATAATCCAAAAAATCAATCCACGAACTGCCCGTGCCCTACAGAGCTACGACTCATCAAATAAATCGCCAAGACAAATCATTTCTGAAATGGGTCAAATAATTGGAACAAAAGATTTTGCAGAGCTAGCATTTGCCTGGTGGGGAATCTGGTACCAACGAAATAAGCTTGCTTTCCAACAATCAGATAATGATTTAATAACTGATCTATTTCAATTTATAAAAGCGCAAATGCATAGCTGGACACAAGCAAAAACCTGGACTGAACAAGAAGTTGACCAATTACAAACACGACCGAGGAGACAAAATTATAATAGGAAAGAAACCACTTGGCAAAAACCAAGCTCAGGGTTCGCCAAATTAAACTTTGACGGATTTAAGTTATCTAACGGGTCATCAGCTACTGGTGTAGTGATCCGTGATCCGAATGCGAAAGTGCTCCAGATCAGATCTAATCGATATGGAGATATTTCAGTACCTAAGATTGAAACAATGGCTTTGAGAGATGGGATTAAGCTGGCCAAAGAATTGGGAGTAAGAAAATTAGAAATAGAAGGTGATAATCTTGAAGTAATTAAAGCAGTTAAAAAAGAAGGACAAAGCCCATGGGATATTGAAATAATAATTGCGGACATCCTAGTCTCGTTAAGATGGTTCGAGACTGTGCGAATAAATCATGTAAGTAGAGTGTGTAACGCTGTGGCCGATAAAATTGCTAAAATGGGCCATAGCCTCCCTACTGATGTCATTGCGAATCTCCCAGAACTTCAGGTTCTCGTCCGAAAGGACGCTCTAGGACGTCCCCCGTGAAGGAATATCCTAATCCTTACCTTTTAAAAAAAAAAGCAAAAAAGCAAACAAGTTGGTCATGTATAAACGGGCCCCACTCCTCACACACTCCATTTTATAGATCCCCATTGTGACATAGGTCAATCTTCAACACCACTAGTCAAGTAGTCAATCCCCCCTAGATTCATAAATCCTCCACCAATCCATCCTCAAATCAAGCCTCCAAAATCCAAAACCCAAAAAACATGGCTCCATCTTCTCGTTCTCCATCTCCCCTAACCCGGTTCCTTTTCCTTTACTCCATCCTCCTCCGGTTGGTTCACCAAACCCTATCACTTCCCCACCACTCCACATCCCCCACCCGCATCTTCCTCTTAGCGGGCCAGAGCAACATGTCGGGCCGGGGCGGCGTCCTCAACGACACCCACACGGGCCTCGCCACCTGGGACGCCGTCGTCCCCGCCGAGTGCCGCCCCCGCCCCTCCGTCCTCCGCCTCGACGCCCACCTCCGCTGGGTCGAGGCCCACGACCCGCTCCACCACGACATCGACTACAACAAGACCTGCGGCGTCGGCCCGGGCATGCCCTTCGCCCACGCCCTATTGGGCCACTCATCGGGCCCGGTGGGCCTCGTCCCCTGCGCCATTGGTGGGACCTCGATTAACCAGTGGGCCCGCGGCGGCCTGCTCTACCGCCAGATGATCCGCCGGGCCCGGGCCGCGGCCCGCGAAGGCGGGACTATCGAGGCCGTGGTTTGGTTTCAGGGCGAGAGCGATACGCTGAACGAGGCCGATGCGACGTCGTATGGGGCCAAATTGGAGCGGCTTTTGTCGGATTGGAGGACTGATTTGCAAGATCCGTTGCTTCCTATTATCATGGTAATTCAAAGCTTTTTAACACTCGGTAAAACTATTTAGTAAAGGTTGTTTTTCCGCCATTTGAATTATGAATTTGGATAGGAATTAATAATTGAAAATTTGAAATTGTATGTATAGATATATATATACCATGCTTTTAGTGTATGGCAATCATGCTATTATTCTCTGCCACTTTTTGGACATGGTCATCTCTTAAGACCCAATAAGGACCCTACCACTACATTGTTAACCATGTGGCTATTTGTATTAAATTCTTATAAGTGCAACATTTGCAAACACCGGAAATTTAACCTTATCATTGTGTCCAAAGTGAAAGACAACAGGTAAATTAATTCAATGTTTCAAATCAAAACGTAATATTGAAGTCACATTTGTAACTTCTACATGTCCGAATTTCTTGGGTTTTAAGAGTTGTTGTAGCCCAAACTTGAATTTTTCCTCTTTGAAAATGTGGGATTTGGCAGGTGGCAATAGCATCAGGCGAGGGGCCATTTGTAGGGAAAGTGAGGGAGGCTCAGCTTGGAATAGACCTTCTGAATGTGAGGATAATTGATGCAATGGGCCTTCCACTTGGGCCTGACAATTTGCATCTCACAACACCGGCCCAAGTCCATCTCGGCGAGAAATTGGGCCGGGCCTATCTCGAGTTTCTTCCACGCTCAATCCAGAGAAATGTGGCCCAAAATTCATCTCCTTCTACACATTACATCCACAGCCTCCATAAATTTTGGACGTCTATAGTGACTCTCACAATGGCTGCAATTTTTTAATCAAGGTTTTTTTTATTATTATTTTAACTTATTATAATAGAGGGCTAATCTTGAAGGCCATCAGCTCAAAACTATTTTTTCATTTTCTGGCAGCATAATATTAAGGGTTTGTATACTCGGATGAAGTGGAAACTTATGTAAAGTGTAACAATATACAATTGCTATGAAAGTGTTTCTCCACTTTTGGTCTTCATGGGCGCACCTCTTAATACTTGTTGCTATTGAATATGAGATGTCGGCAGACCAAAAGAAAACAAAAATTGTGATGTCGGTATCGGTATTGTTGAGATGTAGATATGTTTTAAAATAATATCTTTGATATCTTTATGCTGAAATATCGATGCAAAAATGTTTAGTTATTGGTGTTAGTTAGGAAGTTAGGTACAATTCATCCATTCCAATAATGGTAACTTATAGCAACGTGTCAAGTTAACGTCCAACCAAATGACATCATAAGTTGCGAAAGTATCACGTTTGTGCATCTGTTTGGGTTATTTAAACAACCTCACATCCTACATTCATCTTCTCTTCTCAGAACTTCAAAAAGCCAAAGACTTGGACATGAATAACACTAAGGTAAGATTTCTCCTTTTCCTTTTATCTATTTTTGTGTAAGATAATTCGATGTGTTTTGCAATCGGTATTGATGATTTTCCGGTGGAATTTGGTTCAGGAAACAACGACGAAGGGAAAAGGAGGAGAGGTGGTGACGAAGGTTGAAACGGTGGACTACCAGACTCAACCCGGAGGCAAGACGACGGAGAAGCCCGTTGAGATCGTGCATACCGTTGTGCCCAACAAAGGCGAAGCCGGAGCCGATTTGCCTGCCAAGAAATGATGTAGATCTCCAAATAAGTATGGAATTTTTAAGCTTCATGTGTGTGAGTTGAAATTTGGTGTTCTGAGATGGCGTTGTAATGGAAGTTGGATGGTTCTTTAATAATGGTTGTACGTACTAGTTTGTGAGTGATTAGTGTTGTTGATCCCCTGAATTTGCTCTGCTTCGTCTCCGTTTCCAAGCATTATGCAAATAAAAGGTCCAAAAATACCGAGCCAGATTCTCTATTGGTGCAAATCGTTGTGTGCAGAGTGTTTTCGTTTTTGATTCTCTTGGTTGACTAGATGTCAGTGTTCTAAAAATCCCCTCTAGTAGCGTTTTTTAGAACCATAGATCTAGGACTCTACTTTTACCCAAAAATGTATCTTGAAGGCGAGAGGAGTTTTGGATATTAGATGATTTGAGGTGGGTGCCTAGCCATCTGTTTTGTCTTAGGTTTCGTGTCGGGGCTCGCCCGATTCCTTTATGGCATCCATGAATCTTGTATCCGTGTCGTGCACTATCGCGATTAATACGAGGGATGTTGCGAATTAGATCTCTCCGATCGGCTTGCTATGTGTGCGTTCGGAGGTGTGGTGTGCTCAAGATAGGCTTGCCTTCGACCGAGAGTGCATGCTCGGACCCTAGTGAGCTTGTTGAGAGTTGTTTGGGCAACTTGCATTCATTCGTAGATCCGAAATGTTTTACAACTATGAAAACGTAAACGGAATGAAAACATTAAAATTGCAAGTATCTTTAAATTATTTAATACTATATGAAGGGTCCTTTTTATACTAGAATGCTCAAAAGTATAGAGCAGACATGGATATGACAAGCTTTATTGAATAGGGACTCTTGATGAACCAACATTCAATCATATATATTCATACTAGCCTTGAACACCAACTTATTGAAATCAACCATCCAAAGGCTGTAGGATGACTAGCTAGACCAATAAACAACCACAATCAATCAACGCCCTTAAGCCCTTAACTAATCATCATTACTCGATGCATCAAATCAATTAGTCCCAAATACCAACTTCCATAAGCCCATCCTCATTGGCAAACCCTCTAAACATCCCAACCGAGTTAAACCCATACGCCGCCTCACCCTCACTCGACACCGCGATCAGGCCGGCCTTCCCTCCGTCAAGCCGGTGCTCAACCGCGTAATCCACCGCCTCCTTTAGGCCAAGCCCCTTGTACTCCATGAGGGCCGCCACCTCCCTCGCCAACGTGGCCCTCAGAATGGCCTCCCCTTCGCCCGTGCACGAGACCCCGCACACCTCGCACGCGTACGTCCCTGCCCCGACTATGGCCGAGTCCCCGATCCTGCCGCTCATCTTGTTCATCAGCCCGCCCGTTGATGTGGCTGCCGCGCACCGCCCCTCCGTGTCCACCACCACGCACCCCACCGTCTCGGGCGCGTACACTTCTATCGGTAGCCCGTTCATGGATATGTTCTTGTCTGCCGCCTTTGCGCACGTCTCTGATGACATCTCCGGCATCCGGTAATCGAACTGATCATGCACATAGATAGATAGCAAATTTAGCTCGGACGTATAAAATGGTTAACAGAGTTTGGTTCTATAAATGAATCGAGTAGGATTTATTTGTGTTCGATTCGATTTATAAACAAGGAGCTCGGTCTCTTTGGTAATGAGTAAGCTCGACTATACATTAGTAAAAAAACTTCATTATAGTTATAGATATATGTTCGGAAACAAAAACTATCCCACGTCTGAAGTTGGGCAATAAAATTGCCTAGTATATAAGATGGTGGGTTACTCCTCCTATTGTCAATTGGTTTTATGATGGAACCCCACCGGGCTTGTATGTGGTTCACCCACACGTCTAATATGGTATCAGAGCAGGCGGTCTAGGCCCGTTTCTTCAAGTTTCAACTGGGACAGTCCAGTTGCACTTAAGGGGGCGTGTTGTGAAACAAAAACTATCCCACATCTGAAGTTGGGCAGCAAAATTGCCTAGTATATAAGATGGCGGGTTACTCCTTCTATTGTCAATTGGTTTTAGGATGGAACCTCGCAGTCTTAAACAAGACTTGTGTGATGATCGAGTAGTATTATAAACTTAGTTATATGATTTGTGATGGTGCGAGGGAATTAAAATTACCACAATGGCATTGGCTTCCTTGGCCAATTTGAGCATGGCCACGCTATATTCGGTGATGAAATACGAATTCTCCACGAGTTCAACTCCCTGTACGTGTTATTAATAATATCGTTAGTCAATTCATGCCTAAGTTTTTTTCTCGGGGGTAAAATGGGGAAATTAAGAAAAACCTGTTGACGGGCGAATTGTTCGGCACCGGAAAAGGCGAGATAGGAATGAGGTGAGTTGTCCATTACAAGGCGGGCCAACGAGACCGGGTTCTTTACGGTGGTTACCCCTGAAACGGCGCCGTAACGTCGCCTTACGCCGTCCATTATGCTTGCCTCCATCTCGACCGTCCCTTTGTCGGTCAACGCTGATCCACGGCCCGAGTTAAATATGGGATCCGTTTCCAGTTCTCGAACCTACAAAAAAATAAAGATTAATTCGATTAATTGCTCCAAAGTTGTTGGGAAATCACAGTTACGTTTTGAATGGGAAAGTTTGACCAATAACATGCACACACGTGTATAATACTAATTTGTCAAAAGAGAGTTTGGGATCCGAAAAGAGCTCGGATCCTTCCAAATTTATAGGGTCCATTTTGAAAGGGGAAAAGAAAAAGAACTCGCAATCGTGTACACTACATACTCCACACGATGATCAAATTATGTGATTAAAACATATCGTCATGTTAATTGAAATGAATTTTCAAACATATGCTTTAACAAAGGATGATCATGTAAACTAATGACGTTTCTTTAGGAAATAGGTTCGATAAAGGGTAATTAAAAATTCTAGAACATGCATGATTTAGCATTTTTTACCGTCATGCATGATTGCTTTCCAATAACAACTGGGCGGAATTCAAACAACCCGAAAACTTCTAATAGAACAACGAACATATCAAACAATATATTCGAGATCTTGAGAAAATGAATATTTATTTGGTATACAAAATAAATAAAGCAATAAATCAGTTAGAAAAACAGAGGATTCAAAATTTAGAATCTACCTACGCATAATAATAGAACGAGATTGAGTCTGTATAACGTGGGATTTGATGATCTTCATTTGTTTTGATCAAATCGATGGAGGCGAGTGCATATTAAGTCAAGTAATTACGTACATACGATGAGAGGAATTAATTAAGTAGGGTAGAGCAGGCGGTTACGATGGACTTACGACGAGTTCGACGACGTCGACGGCGGGGCGATGAGAACGGAGAGCGGCGATGCCGAGGTTGAGGCAGCGAGTCAGGAGCTGCCTCGCCTCCGCCTTCCGGTGGTCCGGGAGGGTGGGGTCCACTCCGGCGCCGCCGTGTACAGCTATTGCCCACTTTCCCATTAGTATGTAATTTTTTTTTTCCTTTGGTTTTGGTTTGTTTTAATTAGGTTGTGTTTTTGTATGGATGATCCCCTAGCTTAGGAAGAGGGTTGTATTTGTAAGGGAAGAGGAAATTGGGCCGGGTCTGAGTAATTGTACATTTTACCCATGATTTTTTTTAAAATAAAAATCTTGAAAGGAAATGCCAAAATCCATCATATAAAAAAAATTAAAATCGTGAAATAAATAATAAAAAATAAATATTTTTATTTTAAAAAATTTAACTTTTATCGTATGCTGTTAAAAACCATTTTACTTAACTATAGATCATAACCCTTTTCAAGCCTGATTAAGAGACCTGGTGTTTTATCCACGACATTGATTCGAACCTATGACTCTTTTTTTCGGTCGAATCGAACCGATAACTCTAAGACCGACCCCAACCGTGGACCTAAATAGTCAAAGCTAAAGTTTAGCCATAAATCCATTTTACATATGAAATCGTTGTGCACTATAATACATGTATACATATGAAACTCTTAGAGGATCCACAATGGAGAATACACCAAAATTTTTTAAAAGTATTCTCTCTATTTCCTATTTGCTAGTAAAAAAAATTGCAGAGAAATTTGTCAGAAAACCTCTCTTCTGCAAGAAATTTTTCTCAAATCTAAGAAATATTTCTGACATTTTTCTGAATTTATTTTTATTTTTAAAGGTTAAAAAACACAAGTAGTCTCCATCGTCGATGCTCCTATAATGTATAGAATCTGGATTAAAAGGGTAGGTCCGTGACCGTGAAGGAGATTCTTTGGAGGTGGGGAAACAGGGACCCGCATGACGCTACATATCGGAATGCTCGGTCCAATGATCCAGGAAATATAACACCACACCCCAATTATTAATAAATTCTAAATTATTTATGGTTCATTTGAATTTACTATATGCGTACTTTTCAGATATGCATGTCTTACTCGGATTTGAATGGTAGAGGATTGTGTTTTAATTTTTAAACGAGATACACGATTTGATGAATAGGGAGATTAGAACGATGATTGGCTGAGGCTGAGGTTGATGAGTTGGATACACGACAAGGATTTTCCCATTCATACGATTAGCTTAAGCCAAACTTCTTAAATTATACTAGTATTGTTTAATTGTAGGGGAGATGCTATACATCACACTTTATTACTATACATCACACCCTAAAATTACCTTAATACCTTTTTTTCTTTAAATAACAAAAATTGGGAAAAAAAGTATATGAAGATATCTCATAAGATTCTTGTTAGTAATAAACATATTTGCTAGACTTCACCATATCAACCATCTTTGGAAAATAAAAAAAAATAAATTTTTTCTAAAATAATAATTCTCGGTAATTTAGCTAAAAATTTCTAACCATGTACTTTTAACTTATAATAAAAAAAACAAAAATAAAAACGGACCCAGTAAAAAACAAAATATTTAAAAAATGAATGAATTGCCCCTTTAAAAAAAGCACCTATAAATAACAATCCTCTAACTTTGATGCTAACATTCAACAATTTATAAAAAAAACAATAATAACATATTTTGCAAACTACTCAAATTTCTTCAACGTAATTTTTTAGTAGCAAATTTTAAAGATAAATTATTAGGATTATTGAAAAAGGTTAAACCCTTATTGAATAAAAGAAATGTTTACATAAATCATACTCTATATAATAATCATATGTAGGTGATTTATTTAAGGCAAGTTATATCTAGGAGATTTTATAGGTAAAGATTAAGTAGATTTCCATATATTTTATAGCTATATGATAGATTGTTTTTGCTAAAATTAGATCAAGGGTTCTATCGGAAAAAAAATGGTAAAATGTGAAGAAAATAAAAATATGATGTGAAGTTTAGCAGCTATGAATTGTAGTGTGTAACTTAGGAAAAAAATAAGCTTACTAAATCATGGTTGGACAAATGGAAAATTAAATTATTTTGTCCTTTTTTTTATACGTAAAATATAATTATTTTCATCATCAAGTGTACGTTGGGTAGAGTTCCTATTAAGTCTTCCTCATTTGAGTTGTCGCTCGAATAATACTCGTTTTTCGTTCAAAATATCCATCATTATGATTGAAGAACCTAAGAAATAAATAATGTTGTAATGTAATGTATTTATTATTAATCCCCCTCTCATTCTCCTTGTCAATCTAGAGAACAAAGTCAAGAAGAGATACATTACATACGGGTTTCTTCTTTGTGTATTAGGAGACATCAATTATTTAGGTCATTACAAATTTAACGTGACCCAAATTTAACAAATGTGGGAACTTATCAACTAAAGTAGTGATTAAATAATTAGTTGTGTTACTTATGACGTGAGCTAGAAAAGAATTAGCGAGACAGTGGAAGATGAGGAGGATTCAGCATATAATGCAATGGTAATGATGCGGTGGATGCATATTCTACTGAAAGCAATTTGACAAGTATCGATGGCCGTCAACTTGATCGATTGGCATTTTATAACAAAAATAATTAATCATAACACACATTTGTCTTATCAAAATGTTCAAAGGGATGATGTAACGTTTGCTAACTAGTTTAACCCTCGTAATATGTTGGAACAAGCAGAATAATAAATTTGTTATATTAGACACATCGGTAAAAAAATTATTATATTATGCCTACAAAATACACTTATTTTGAGCAAAGATTTAACTAAAATAATTTTTAAAATATTATAAAGATATTTCTATATCTGATTCAAAGTCTGAACTATCATTCGACCAAAAAAAAAGTCTAAACTATCAAAATATTTATATATGATTTCAATTAATAAATTTTATTGGATAAGGTAAAATCTTATAAATCATTTGAAATTTACATATTTTAATTTCAAACCATGTTTAATTAATATAGATATAGATTCTTAGATAAAAAATCCTATATATATAGATATAATCTAGATTTTTTTTTTTTAAAATCTGAATTATATTTAAAAATATATTATATTTGTTGAAAAATAATTTCAGAACTATCTATAGAAATTAATTTCCGATTCTATCTTGATTTTTTGTTTAAATTGAAAGATAATGTTTTATTAAATTAGATAGAAAAACTTATACATATAGATTCAGTCTAGAGGATTTGTTAAAAAATAATTTCAGAATTATATTTTAAAAATTATTTTCTGATTTTAATTTTGATTTTAATTTTTTGTGAAGATATTGACTCCGCTTTATATCTATACTGTCTGTAGTATAAAGCGGAGACAAAGTCTTCACAAAAAATTGCGCCACGTGTCATATCTTTAATAAAATAATCAACCGGGTCCTTGCCTATATAAAAAATATTAATCACAATAGAAAGATAAATATATATGATTTGATAAAAATAATCAGTTGGGCCTAGGGATGCACATGGGACCGGGGCGGGGCGGATAATGCATTCCCCATCCCCATCCCCACCACCTATTTATTTCTCCATCCCCGCCCCATCCCCATCTAATCCCCGCGGGGAACGGGGCGGGGAATACCCATCGGATTTGGGTATGTTAACGGGTCCCCATTTATTGATTTTTTTATTAAAGAGCCTTATTTATTGTTAGGATTCCTAAAAATTACCTTAAATTCTAAGCAAAATTATAATATTTAAAATTATACTCCAATATTTTACATATAGACTATAAAAAATAAAAATAAAATATTTTACATATAGATTATAAAAAATAAAATTTATAATATTTTACATATAGACTATAATTTTGAGTATAAATTAAATAGTCATATAAAATAATATATTATTAATGTCGGGGTTGGGTACTAAACGAGGCGGATAATGGATTCCCCGTCCCCGCCCCATCCCCGTCGGGGAATTAAAACCCGATCCCCATCCCCGCCCCACTCCCCACTAAGTCGGGGAATCTCCGCCCCATTCGGGGCGGGTCCCCACGGATCCTCGTCCCCGCGGGGCAAATTTGCATCGCTAGTTGGGCCCTCCTCTATTTAAATTAGGTAGTTAGAATCTCATATAATCTTATCCCGTAAAAATTGCCGAAAATTATGAATTATCTCTTACCAAGAATTAGTTGTAATCTTCATATAAATATTATTACTTAATAAAACGTGACATTTATCGTATAGTAATTTTTGAACAAATCCAACTTATTTATATTATGAGTTGATTTACTATTGGTAAAAAAGCAATAATCATAATATAAAGATACATATATATGATTATATATTTTTAACATGATCATTGACATTACATATCTAATTAAATTGGGTTTATAACCGCATTACCCGTACATAGTACGGGGTTTAAACTAGTTATTATAGTAGTATAGTACTACCAATTAAGTTTGGACGTACGTGTATTATTAATCGCTAGCTTATGACTATAATATTAGTCCAGACCCTCGTCGTAAAGCCCAGTTTTTTGGGTTGAACGAGAAAGTATAAGTGAATACTGGGCTTCGCCCAAATTTACAGCAACAGAAACCCACCAAGCAGCCCAATTTGGCTTATTTTTGTGGTAGAAAGGAATATTTGATACGGAGCAGTAAATTTGGCAAACTCTATTTATTAAATTCAACAGTGACATACTGACATGTATCTTTGAAAATTACTTCCAATATTTTCCCCTGCAAATAAAAAAGTAAATAAGATGTGACAATCTAATTTTTTCACTCTTTTGTAGATTGCTACTAGTATTCCAATAATGACATGCAATTGTAAAACTAAACTTGGATGCATGTTGTGAGACTATAGAAACGTAGGGATTGGATTATTCAATTTCGTCCTGTGTATCGAGAGACGAATACCGTTGTGGATCGTCTCGCGTTTAGTGCTTTCGATTTCCCTTTAGATGTCCATGTTTTGTGTGTCCCGCCGGAGCAGATTTCGTTACTTTTGTTTGATGATGTAAGGGGTCGGGCTATCCCCGCTTGATGACTACTTAGCCCGTTTTTTTTTATTTAATTAATAAAACGCTCTCTTCAGAAGCCCGAGAGTGTCGCTCTCCTTCGACCAATAAAAGTAAAACATAGAATCGTACGCTAAAATATTGAAAGTAAAATGAACCTAAAATCGATCTTCGCCCATGGCCATGGCTTCATTGTAACATATATACCTATATATTATTACTAAAACTGGCTTCATTGTAACATACCTAGGTCAAAATAGTGTCACATAAATAAGTTCAACCAGTAGCAAGTAGTCAAACAATGATATAAATTCAAAAAAATAAAATAAGAACCATACATATATTGTCTGGAAAAAAAAATAGTTGTGCATTTATTCCATCTAAGAAACAAACGACACCCTCCTCTCATGCACTGATTCATTCATATTGGACCACCCAACCTCACAATCACATTATATTATTTTTGGGCATGATTAATGAATTTGTAGACAACAACATTATTTCTCATATTGATTGGTTTTCAATTATTCGTATACACATTACGTTGTGGTCCATCTGAATTACAGGGAAAAACAAACATACGGAGGCTAGTGTGTGTAGCTGGAAAATGGCGCCAAATTCAAATGGGTCAGAAAGATAACGGATAGTAGCTGTTGAGTGTCCGACATTGTTTTCCGATGGATCTTGTGAACTTGGACCACCAACCAAGTACATTTTTTTGGCCCAATTAGGAAAAAACAGATTGTAGGTAAAACGCTCAAGAAAACAACTACAATTAGTAAAAATTACCGAGTAGTAAATCGACTTGCGCCAACCGACCCGGCCCTGTATAAGGAGGGACGGTGAGACTTGTTATTTTTAACCAAGTGAACGGGGAGGAGGTACGCATTGGATTCGGGACATCCAACCGTCTCTCGTACATCTTACCACTTGTTATTTCAAACTCAAAGCTTTTATGCTTATGGCTAAGGGTTTCACAGTTTCGCCCGTCTTTTTATGATTTTTGTTTCCAAGTCTAGCCATGTTAATCAAATCCTCATCTTAGAATAGCATGTTTTTCTCAAAAGTGTACAACCTTAAATAAATGATTATGTTTGATAATATAATGTGAGTTTAAACCCTAAAGATAAAAATACCTTTACACCATGTGGCTTAGCTTTGAGCTTTCTTCCCCTTGAAGGGTTTTACCCCATGAAGTTAATAAAGGTAAACACGAAAAAGAAGACAGTGAAAGAATCAAAATAGCAGCAAAAGAAAATCTACCCCCTGCAATCCTACCTTCCCTGTTTTCCCTCCTTTTCATCTTTTTAGCTTTCTCTTTGGGCCATCCAGGCGCCCCGTACAGAATTTCCAAGCGCCCCGCTTTTCTAATTTTTAGTTTGCCCTGCAATTTATAATATTTACGTTTAGTTCCCGTTATTATTATATAATTACGAAGTATTTCTATAAGTTTTAATATGTACTCTGTTTGTCTTTAGACTATTTAGTAGTTGGTTATTAGCTAGCTTGTTTTACAATCGAGTCCTGTAATTTGGTATCAGAGCCTAGTTAATCAATTAACAAGCTGGAGATTTCCGAAAAATGCATTAATAGAGAAGCTCCACATATTAAGCATTTAAATATTGGCGATAAACATCATGAAGCAATATTAAATACCATAGTTGATGATATCGCTGAACTAAAAAGTAGTATCTTTAGATTAAGTGAAAAAATCAAAAATATTAGAGAAGAACTAAAAATCTATTGTAACCTTTTATCAGAAGAAAATAAGAAAATATCTACCGAACTTATTCACGAAATTAGGCATCAAGGTGCAATTGCAAAAGGTCTAGACGTTAAAAAATCAACCAAATTTCCCTACAAATATCCATTCCAAGATCAAAACCCAGGAAAAGTATTTTCTGTACCAGTTAAAAATATTAACGAAAAAGGAAAAACCAAACTTGAGGAAAATGAAAAAGACAACGAAGACTAGTTTGGAACTAAGAGAAGATACCATGGAGGAACCTGGTATCATCAGTAGTGAAGAATCTGAATATGATACAGAAGAGGAAGAAATGTATCAACAAATGGGTTTGATAAGGTTAAAAGATATGGAAACCATACCTATAACGGAAATAAAACGCAAGATAAGTAAAATTATGGGTAAAAGGGTGTTAGACACCAACGAAATGGAAGAGGAAATAACACCTACTGAGTTGGAAGAAACTAATGAAGCTAATAGATCCTATTATAAAAGATATGAAGAAGGATCTTGTAGCTATAGAAAACCTTATTGTAAGCCGAAGGAGTTTTTAGAGAAAACAGCCAGATTTGGGGTAAGGATTATGCCCAATAACCGACCTAACAAGAAAGAACTCAAATTGGAACCCATAAGTGAAACTGGTTATAAGCTAAACTTAGATGGAGTTCGAAAACGTGAAGAAGTAATGGACTTTTGGAAGAAAAGTATGATGAGCGTGCTAAACCTCAATACAGATTGGAGAGCAACAAACTTCCTGAACTATATTGAGCATAGTTTAGAGGGAATAGTTGCTGACTGGTACGAAGGAGTACCAGAAGATTTCAAAGAAGGGTTAAGAGCTAATAACTTAGCTTCGTCTATGTTCAAAGACCTTTGTGAGGCTATAGATGAAGAGTTTATTGGTGAAAGAGATGAAGATGATAAAAAATTTATCGAATGACAAAGAAAACTCAACACCCTTGAAATCTGTAACATGAAATATCTAGATAGTTATCTTTCTGAATTTGAGCATTACTACTATAAGATTGGTGAAAATCCTATTAATCTTCAAATGCTCTATGATAAACTTCCCAAACCAATTAATGAAGAAATTAGTGATGGTTACCATGAGTGGAAAGAAAGGTATATGTCTAGAGATACCCTAGGAAATAGAATGAAATACCTAAAAAGATGGGTTGAGAAAAAATGCCGAGAGGTTAAGGGAACACAGCAAATGAAACGACAGTTTCTAACATGTTGGGATTTCCCTAACGAATGGGGGTGTGATAAGAATGATTATCAAAGAAAACATTATAGAAGGAAAAGTTTCAATAAGCAGAGAGGTGAAAAATATCATAAGAAGTATTATAAAAAACCCTTTGTTAAGAAAAGAAGGTTTTTTAGAAAAGCCTCTTATTGTCCAGAAAAGAAAAAGAGTTGCAAGTGCTGGGCTTGCGGAGAGACTGGACATTATGCTAATGAATGCAAGAATAGAAAGAATAATAAATTAGCAGAAGCATTAGGAAGTATGGATTACATTGAAATATCTGAGGATGAAGCTATAGAATTAGCATTGAGCAACAACAAAGGAGTTGTTGAGGTAGTAGAAGAAGAAGAGGTGGAAGATTCGGATTGTGAAGAAATTAATGAAATGATGCAAGGAGAGAGCTCTAGCATCGCTGATTTCTCAGAAGCATTCGAATCTGGAGGGGAAATGACAACGCTAGCTCAGCTCCAAGAAGCTGAATCCTCCATAGATGAGGAACAAATTGAAAATATGCGTAAATCAGGAGTAGAATTCCCTGTTATTGCTAAAGAACAATTCTTCAAGAGACATTTCTTCCCAGCATTCTCTAAGTTTGTGTGCGAAGAAATGCTTGGAGATATAGTAATTAAAAACAACGAAAATCAAGCTACTGAAATCAATCTAATCAACTGGAAAAATATCCAGAAACATAACAAGGATAAGAGATATAAGTATATCTTTGTGTGTGGTATCCAAATATTCATAACTCCACTACAAGACTTTGGTAAAAATGTGCATTGCATTAACTTTGTTTGTGACACTAGGCATAAGAAGTTTAGTGATCAAACCATAAGTGGAGTCATATGCAACTTAAGTCAAGGGCCAGTGTCATGGATTTGTAGGCCTAAATATTATGTTAGCTTAGAAGATCAGTTTGCACCTAAATTCTTAGCTCTTAAGTTGTTAACTGAAGGAATTAATATGCATAAGGGCACTTGCCCTATACAGTTGAAATGGAAGGTGGTATACAAACTAGAAAACACCACCAATCCTCCACTAAGGATGCAAATGGTAGAAGCTGATAAATATGAAATTAGTGGACCAGGTCAGATAGCAGTTCTTGTTAAGGTTAAGCCTGAACAAATCAGTCTAAAAACAATATGGTAAATGCCTTTGAGAACCCTTCAAACGCTAAGCATGAAAAAATCTTAACAGTTGATGAGGAAGGCAGAATTCATACCACATCTCAATCACCCGCAAACCTAACAATGGATAGGAGTCTTTCAAGAAGTAGAAGTTCTAGGTTCAATCCTAGTTTAAATCTTACCCAGAGAAACCAATTAGCGCCTCCAAATAGGACAATTAAAGAAGAAAGTCCCTTTAAGATAAATGAGGATATTGCTAGTCTATTAGCAACTTTGAATAAGAAACTTGAAATGGACACAGTTGGTAGAACTATTAATGAGCCATCTAGACATAGCATAGATCTAGGATCAATGGCAAGTTCTAACCCAAACCCAGAAGGTCGTCCAATGCTACAAGGAGAGTCCTCGAACTTTAGATCGGATAGAAAGCTAATAGGGTTTAAAACTAAAACCATTAGTGAACCTGTGTATGAAGAGGATGAAGAGTTAAATATGCAGGTTGAAGCTTGTCTAAGAGTCACTAATCCAAACAGTATTTACATTCCTATAGTGATATGCATTGAAGGATTTAATAATTATGAGCTATGTGCATTCGTAGATAGTGGATGTTCTGTTTGTTTTGGAAAGAAAACATTACTCCCTGAATTTATGTGGAAACCTGCTACTAAACCTATTCAAGTTAGAATAGCTGATAATAGTATTATGGTTCATTCAGAAGTTATTTTGGATTTACCAATTATGCTTGGGGGTTACCCTTGTATAATTCCTATTATTTGGGCTACTGAACAAACATCTCATGACATGATAATAGGAAATAACTTTCAAAGGCTATATTCTCCGTGTACTCAAAGCTTAGAAAGTATGATATTTACTATTAATGGAGATTTAGCTTGTGTTAGAAAAATGAAAGATGCCTATACTCATCAAAAAATTGAATTCACGCGCAGTAAGCGTGGTGAGGAGCAGATAGTTCTAACGCAAAGAGAATTTGAGCTCTTTATAAATGAAGTAGACATAAAAGAACAGATAACAACCCAACAAAAGGATTTATGTAGAGAATTATATTCTGAAGATCCTTTAAAGTTTTGGGATAAGAATAAGTCATTTGCTAAGATAGAGCTTATAGATTCTAAGACTGTCATCAGAGTTAAGCAAATTGTTTATACCTATAAAGATCAACAGGAGTTTAAAGAACAAATAGAAGAACTGTTGAAAAAAGGATTAATTAGAGAAAGTAAGAGTCCTCATTCTAGTCCTGCATTTATGGTTAGGAATCATGCTGAAGAAAAAAGAGGAAAGGCTAGAATGGTTATCAATTATAAGAAATTAAATGATAACACTGTCTTTGATGGATATTATATCCCTAATAAAACGGTCTTGTTCAATAGGATACAAGGAGCCACTTGGTTCTCTAAAATGGACTGTAAAAGTGGATATTGGCAGATTAAAATGGATAAAGATAGTATACCCTTAACAGCATTTAGTGCACCACAAGGTCATTATGAATGGGTAGTTATGCCATTTGGGTTAAAGAACGCTCCACAGATATTCCAAAGAAGAATGGATAAAATCTTTAAAGATCTTAAACATTGTTGTCTTGTTTATATTGATGATATCTTAATATTTTCTAAGACTTTAGAACAACATATGCATGATCTTAAAGCAATAACTCAAGAGTGCATAAATCATGGTATCGTCCTAGGACAGACAAAATGCATCTATACAGTACCAGAAATTGAATTCCTAGGATTGAAGATTAAGGCAGGGGAGATTGTATTACAAGACCATATCCTTGAAAAGGTTGAAAAATTCCTTGATATTATAGAAAATAGGAAGCAATTGGAAAAGTTTTTAGGATGTCTCACTTATGCCTCTGATTTCATAAAAAATTTGGCTAAACTTAGGAAGCCATTACAGAGTAAGCTGAAAAAAGAAGAAGTGTGGACTTGGAGTAGTCAGGACACTAAGATAGTCCGAGAACTTAAAAAATGTTGCATGAATTTGCCTGTGTTAACTTTACCCAATGAAGATGATGAACTTGTTCTTGAAACTGATGCGAGTAATTATCATTGGGGTGCTGTTTTAAAGATTAAGAAGGATAATAAGTTGTGCAGGTACAGCAGTGGAAGTTTCAACAAGGCTGAATGTAACTACACAGTTATGGAAAAAGAGATTCTTGCTATCTTAAAAGGAATTAATAAATTTATAATCTTTCTTGCTCCAAAACCCTTTACAGTAAGAACTGATTGTAAGGGAATACTGGGTTTTATTCAAAATAATCTTGATAATATGAAAGCGCAAGGGAGGCTCCTGCGTTGGCAATTAGCCCTTAACCAGTTTTCCTTTAACATTGAACATGTGCAGGGATCAAAGAACTCGTTAGCAGACAACCTGACAAGAGAGCTTGCAATTGATAGAAATGCCAAACAGATACATAACAAGCGGAAAACAACCAGTTATGAGGTTGTATCAGGATTGTGGATTAGAGAATGCCTCTCCACAACAGATAAAAGAGTCAGTCGAGTTTCTCCTCTCTGTGCGTCCTTCGGATGCGGAGAGGACTAAGTTTGCAGAAAAAATCGAGCACCATAAGGGATGGGTGTCACCTCCCAATAATTTAGTAGTTTCTTTTTTAGAGGAAGTCGGTAAGAGAAGATGTCGTTATGGATATCAAATAGCAAACTGCATGTCCAGTACCAGAATATTAGAGCTAGAAATAGCTAACAAGATGCTTCAGCTTCCTTGGGAGCTCCAGGAAAAACTGAAGGGTTATTGGAAATATAAAGATTTTCCAGATTGGTATGCTCAAGTGATGAACAGGAATTCAGGTATTTACTATGACATATGGGAAGAATGGGGATCTCAAATTATGTATGGCCAGTCTGGAGTTGGAGGAGTTTGTCTACCTGGAAGTCCCGATGAAGATGCAGGAATTCTAAAAGCATGGGACTATGGAATGTGTCACGGGATATATGGAAAGTTGCCTAGACCATGGAGTCCACTTCATAAACATTTCACCAAGTTCCAGAAGTACGTGTTCAACAGGATTATAAAATCAAAGGAAGAAGATAATTTGATTAGTTTCGTGATGTGTGCTAATATAGAAACAGAAGGAGGACACTCAAAAGCACCTCATTACCTACTCAGATTTCTCCAAAAAACAGATCATTTTTCAGACGGACCGCGGACAATATATCAACCACTGCTCAAAACAGCTGTTGAAGCTAGAGCCATGGGATTCTTCTACATCTACGAGATCATCAAGGAATATCAGAAAAAAGACGTAATTATGTTCAAGGTTGGGTTTACCACTGTCATAATTTCAAAAGAACTAAAATCCTATTTCTTAGAAGCCATAGAGTCATCTGATTCTATCCAAGAGTACTTGTCACAAATTGAATATGGGAGATACTTATCACCAAAGGGACAAGAGTTCCTTTGGGATCAGCTAATGGACTGGGATCCGGAGTATTCAGAGAACTTAATCAAGCAAATAGAGCTTGATGAATATGATGCAAAGAACTGGGAAGATAACATTGGAGATGAAGGCATGCATAACCTCAATAATTGCATGGATTAAACTTGCCAAGGCCACGTCACCATTCCACTTCAAACGGTCACAGAAGATCTTTGTCGTTTTACTTTTATCATTAATGTATTTTATTTTCAGAATGCTTTTTCTTTTTCAGAGAGTAATGACACTGTTGCCATGTGAGTGGATTCCCTGAGACTTTGTCGGGTTATAATTTCAAGAGCACTAAGAGAGCACCCTATGTTCTCACCAGCTCTATAAATACACCCTCTTGTAAGCTTAGAAGGGGCACCGAAAAATAGAGAGCAAAGTCTGAATCTAGAGAAAGAGAAAGAGAAAGCTTTGAACTTTACCAGTGAAGCGGAGTTTCCCTCACTCTAAGAGTTCAAATCCTTCTATGGATCTTTCTAGTTTGAGTGTTTGAGTGATTTCTGTGTTTTTCAGTGTGTTTGTGTGCTTGTAATCCTTTCAAATTCAATAAAAGTTTGTTTTCAAGAAAGGGAAAGCTACTTAATCGAAAGCTATGTCTTGAATAAGCCGTTTTCTTGATTACAAACCTTCCATCCACCTATTCAAAGATTATAAGTTAGAGACTACGATCTGAGGTAGGAAACGAAACAGATCTGTGCTGTGCTTGGACTAAGGGAGTCCTGGTTGAGGATTAGCCACCCCTAGAAATCCGTAAGCTACAGGAACGCCGGAGGTCCAGCGATACTACGTCCAGGTAACGGTCAAACCTCTCTAATTTTATTATCTTTCATTACGGAGCATGGTGGGCTTGTGATCATAGAAAATAGATTATTCACGATATAGTTAGTAGATTATGGTAGCAAGTACCATTTTAAGTCACCAAAATTAACAAATCATTCTAAAAAGATAGATCTGAAATAATTCATAAAGTATTGGGTATATCCCGTAATTTCCTATAAATTAAAGGCAGAAACCAAAAAGGAGATAAAAAGAAATTGAGGATCCACCGGGGCGCCTCAATTTCCCCTTCTCTCTGTGAGATGAAAACCTAGCAAAGTAAAAAAGCAATGAGAATACTTGCCCATGCAATTTGCGACTTTTATCCAATTACTTGTTAACATTATTCACTATGCTTTGTTTGAATCTAACCACTCTTTTGCTAAGAACCACTTTTCATCGTTAATAGTTAACACCTTTTGGTAAAATCTTCAACTTTTCATCGTTAATAGTTAACAACTTTTTTTGCTATAAAACATCATTAGTTATAACAACTATACCCTACACTCGTCCTTACTCCTTACCCTCGTGTGAAATGATCATTCAACACATAACACAAGTCAAAACTTGGCCGTGCATTAATCTAATGATTTAACTCATTTTAGCTAACTAACAGTATGATCATCTCATTCCTTAACAATGGGTTAAAAAAAAAGGTGATAATAGGTGGTTGTGAACCGAAAAAACTAAAAGCCAAATGAATGATTCCTCTCTTTGAATTTTATGGAATAGAATGAAAGAAAGCACATGCCTTGCATTTTCTTCTTTACCCTTATTATAACTCTGCAACCACTCAACAAAAAGCATGCAATGCAACACCCAAAACCAAGACAACTTTTTCTTGCTAACCATATACTCCCTCTGTCCCTAAATATAAGTCTCATTTTCCGTTTTGGGCATCCCAAAATATAAGTCTCATTTGCAAACTTTCCATTTTTAGTAAAATAAATTTACCACATTACCCTCATCAAACCACTCAAATTACACCTTTTCTAACACTCTCTCCTCTACTTTTACTATATTACCCTCATCAAACCATTCAAATTACACCTTTTTTATCCCTCTCTCCTCTCCTTTTACCATTTTATCCTCACTAATTCATTCAAATTACACATTTTCTATCCATCTCTTCCCTCTTTTTACCATATTATCCCCACTAAACACTATAAATTACCCACTTTTTAACTTTTTCTAAAAATTTGTGCAAAATCCCAAATGAGACTTATATTATAGGACGGAAGGAGTAGTACTAATCAATATTTAATCTGATTTAGAATTGGCATAATGCTAAAGGAGGTACCTTGATTAAATCCCACTAAAAATTGCTTGATTCTGCTGATCATATTGCAGATATTATATTGTGGGGGAGAAAGAATCAGACCCACAATTTCTGATTCCGAATCCTCCACTTAACATTATGATTTATGAACCCAAGTTACCAAACAGAGCTCAAAGCAATAAATGAAAATGTATTTGGGGATCTCTCTTCACTCATTTTTCCTTGAACATTAAATGATGGGAAAATCTATTGGATTTAGGTTTGTACTAAAGGTTGTTTTTTCCCCCTCTCCCCAGCCTATCAAATTTAACCACTAGAAAGTGATTGTTCATTTGTTCTTGACTTGAATTCACAATAATATCTTCATTATTGAGACATGTAATGAGTGAGACTTGGATATAACATGTCTCAAAGACTCAAACCCTAAAAATCTTTTAGATTAATAAACCTATACCACATAGACAAATACTTTTATTTCTACAAAACACCCTTTCGACGTGTAACGGTGTAAGGGTTAAGATACATATATCTTGACCCTCCAAATCCTGTGACAGCATGGCCGTTTTGGGACAAATGGACAATGTTCTTATAATGACTTGTTTATTTATAGTTTTAAATTTTGATACATAAAAAGATCCAAGCTTTGCTGATCTCTATTCAAGAAACCAAAGAAGACAAAGACTGGTCAAGTTTGAATTTTCCACCTAGCTACTAGCTTGAAGAAATTTTCAGTACATTCTGACCAAAAAAAAAAAAAAAGAAATTTTCAGTACATTTACACAGTTGTCACTCTTACCTCACGTTACAAGACAACAATATCAAATTGTTTAACTTCTAACCATCTACTCAATTTATGACTTTAGACGATGGGCGTAGTAGGAGTACAGTAGGGTAAAGCATTAAAATTAGCAAGGCGGTTTTTGAGATGGGTGCGGTGCTCTAACCTCTACTTCTCTAGGACAGCAATATTGAAAAAAGAATCATCAAAAGCTCTTCCAACGAGGTCAAACTTGACCTAAAACTCAAATCAGGAACATGTTCCTCTCATCAAATGCAGACAAGAAACTTTCTTTTAATCAATAGTTAGTGGGTTTGTCTAGCATTGTAGATCACTTAAGTTTCAGCTATTGGCTAGCTAAATCTAGTCAAGATTAGCACCAACTCAACTCAGCCCATGTTTTTGCAAAGGAAGAAATTAGACTTATATTGTAAACAGAATGCAAAAAACTGATCTATCAAGTGTAATTATAGCATGGATTACAGATATATACTCCCTCCGTCCCTAAATGTTTGTCCAGTATTCCTCTTTGAGCGTCCCCTTTTGTTTGTCCATCTTTACTATCTTTCCTTCTATATCATACTTTTATCTCAATATTACCCTCATTCAATCTCTTATATTACTCCTTTATCCAACTTTCTCACCAACTTTCTCACTTTTTCTCTATAAAAATACATAACTACCCCTATCTTATCTCATATATTACCCCCCTAATATTCCCATCAACTTTATCACTTTTTAACCTTTTCCACCAACTTTTCACATACTTTACACATTTTCTTAATAACCGCAAAAATCGTCCTTTTGGACGATCTTTTAGGGACGGAGGGAGTCCAAGAATGAAGCATAAACAATACTAATATATATATAGCTTCAATTACTCTTCCAAGGTTATATCCAGTGTTTGTTTCACTTGCTACTTCCGGATAAAATGCCAGCCATCTCTGCATCTAATTCTAAAAACCCATCATCAATGGGGAAAGGCCTTAAATCATGTATCTGACCAGAGCAATTCAAGGATGTGCAGAGATGGTAGGCAATTTAACATAAACTAAATTAAAGACCACATTTTTCTTCTTCTTATTTTTAGGGTGAACACAAGAGAAGCTGGCTTAATCCATCATCTAGGGAGGAATACTCAAAGAGTTGACAGATGGATGATTTAACCTCATCTTCTTGGCCAGGGGCTCAGGGGAAGAAGATGCTGACCATGATGATGATGATGCAACTGCCCATGAATCGTTCGAGTTGTCGGAATTGAAGGATAAATCGATCACGCCATTCGGGCTCCCCGGGATGGAGATCAGTTTCCTTTTATTGCAAGGGAGGAGGATTTTGCCTCCTGATTCTAATTCATGGATCAATTTTCCACACTCGTCTACTGCATCCTGCACTTGTATACAAAAAAATGAGATCATTCAGCATACAGGTTTAAGCATCAAACTAATAAGACAATTAAAACTACAATGTGGGTAAAAAAGCTTTTACCTTGTTGATTCCAAGAATTGCCAAGATTTGAGTTTGGTACTCCTCTACAATGCAAGGATCCACAGTGTTGATGACATGCAACATTGTGGCAGAAGCAACCACTGAAGGTAGATAACACATGAACCTACAATCTGAAGGCATTAATTAAAACATGAGTATCATCAGCATAGCATTTTACATAAGCAAGACTTGAGAGATCAATCTAAAACATGAGTAATGGTTTTTGGTTGTGCTAACCAGTTAGAGTGGCTAAAAGCACAATCTTGCACCTCCCAAGAAACTCCAAACAAAGATGGTCCTTCAATCCAAGCCTCCTGGCCATGTAATCCAGAAATGTGTATGGAGTCACAGAGCTCATCTTCCACTCAAGTGTAGAGAGCACCAAAAGCTCCATTCTTTGAACAGTCTTAGCCTCAAACAAATACTTAGTCTCCACCTGAGAGGACCAAATCAACCAAGAATAAAAACCCTAACTTTTTGGCAGACACCCAATTCAACAGAAACCCAGAAAAACCCAAATCAGAAATCCATAAAAGGAGCTTACTTGGAGATCCAAAAGAAGGGGTACAAAGGTCTCCTCAATCTTAGCAGCAATGGAGAGACAAGCCATTGCAGAGAGTTGAGCAAGCCATGGCTTCTCAGACTGAAACTTGAAAGCCATAAGAAACCTGTCCAAGTAATGGACGGCCAAGAGAGCAGTCTGAAGAGAAAAGGAGAAATGGGCATTGGCCTTGAGCATCCAATCAAGGGCCTCACGCCTAGCCATGGCGAGTAAAGGGTCATTCAGATGGGCTCGGAGAAGGCGATTCTCAGCTTCCTTAGAGAGCATAGTGGAAAGTTCATGGTCTTCCCAGAACAAGTCATGGTCTTTAAGAATCAGTGGTTTGTTTTTGTTCAAAATGTGGCTAAAACAGGCGTTTGATTCCTCCTCCTCTTCCCAATCCTCCTCTTGGCAGTAGAGAGGATCATGGAATTGGAGTTGTTGAGGTTCGGCCATTTTTCTGGTGTTAGATTTCCGCTTGTGTTGTTGTGTTTAGTTCATTGAATGGAAATGGGGAAGAGGGAAACTAGCCATGCCTTGTCTCTTGAGAAAGTAATGGGCTTTTGGGGAATTTTGGGTGGGTTGTTTTGTGGTGTGTTTTGAAGAGAAAAGAGAGTGAAAATTGAAATTGAAAATGAAAGAGAGCGCTTGGCGTTGGGTGGTGGCAGACCTGAAACGTGGGCCATTGATCACAAGTAGGTGACACGTGACAATTGAGCCCCCATGACATGACCACTACCTCCATTCCATAGGCTCCATTCACTCTCCATTCGGATCCTCCAACTCCAACCCGTTTATATGCTCAGCACAGCAGGCCTTGATAAAATACTTACAATAAAGTTAGATTCCACTGGATGTGCTTTGGCGCTTAAATTTTGTAGATTCCACTGGATGTGCTTTGGCGCTTAAATTTTGTTGACATAAACAAAGGGAAAGAGCGCGGTAGAATGTGCATGAAAGGTGACTACTGAATTCTGACAATTCTAAAGTGTACAACACTGTGACTTGTGAGTGACAACTCTTTGAGCAGAGGGACATGGGAAAAACTCGCCTTTTACCCTATACAAGTAATACAACTCCTCTTGAACTCATTCCGTTTTTGTTTTTTACAACCGAAATAATTGTATAGCTTGTACAAAGTGTATAGTCAAATTTTACCATTCCTAGATGATCAGCCAATATACTACTGTCTTACTCCGTATTAACCAGATAGGGTATTTCTTTGTTTCACAAGATTATCATTTAGCCCTTGTTTTTGGCGGTACCTCAACCCGCCATTTCAAACGCCGTTCAACGAAACCCTAATTTTCGCTTCCTCCCAAAACCCACCGAGACCGGCCACTGGCCGTTCAATTCCTCTCTCCGGCGGCCACAATCTCCGGCGAATTGACAGATTCATGTCGGAATTGGCCAAATTTATTGAGCTCTAGACTTGAGTACGTGATTTTCTGTCTCTGAACTCTGAATTTCTGTTCAAATTTGGTTTCTGGCTTTCTGGGTAGTTAGGTATCTGTTGATTAGGGCTTTTGGATGTTTATCACTTTCCCTTTATAGTTGGACTTTTACTATGCTGTGTCCCAATTTGTTTGCTCAGTATTGGAACGACTCATGTTGTTCCCCAATTAGTATATTTAATTGGCTGAATTTCTCTATGTTTACACAGCTATTAGGTTAGTGGAAAACTTGCTATGTACCGAGTGTTTGAGGGAATTGCTTTTAGATGAGTGACTTACCATGATTGAATTGCCCTGCATTTATAGCGCCTATTCTTTCTGAACTTGTGCCAAAGAATGGATCTTGCATAAATCTAGTAATTGGAATTGGAATTGAAATCTAACATTTGTTAATGCTTTATCCTGGGATTTTTTAAGAAATTTGCATTGATCTTTGAAGTTTTGCTCCTGCTTGTCATGCAAGTTCTGATTGGCCAAATGTGTTTTTTTCTCTCTTGGGATGAAGTGCCTTGAAAAGGAACCATTCATGTGCAATGACCAGAATCCATGCATTATATTTGCTTTCAAATGCATTGTGCTTTGTATATGAAGTTAGATATAACACCAGAATTCATAGGCTAAGGAGCATGAGTAATCTGCTATGGACCATAGTGAACAACAAATTATTTAGTGCATTGGAATATCAGAATTAGTCAGTGATTATAGGACAGTCAATAGAATGCAACATCTTGAACATGACAGAGAAATTTGATTGGCAAACAACAGCTGAAGCAATTATCTTTAATTTGTGCATCCCATCTGGGCCTATCTTCCAACCTAACGTCATAAACATGTCATGAATTTTTACCCATACAGAATACTTGACTCCATAGGAAGTCGGTAATTGAATGAGCTAATACACATGGCTGTATTGCCCTGCAACAAGGACCGTAGTAGCAGTATGGTGCCTTTGTGTACGCAAATGGGATAAGAGAGCTTTAACAAAGAAAACTGAGAAACTGATGTGTACTTGTGTAGTATGATCCTGGAAATGCAGAAGCTACAAATTGATGTGTAGTATGAAACTGGAAATGCAGGTAGTCAACTTTTGAGAGATATTGTGGCTTAACACAAGCAAAGACATGTCATAAAGCAACATTTCTCCATACTTTCTGATTCTCCTTGCCCATACCATGACTACATGCTCTACAATGCTCTTCTCCTGCTGGAAAATTTTGAAGTTCAGACTTAAAAACAGTAAACCATTTTTGCTTATTGAACTATAGTACAATTGTGCAGGGATGCTAGAGACATTAATTTGCTGTTGGGTCTGTCAGAAGCTTCTGTTACATTGAAGTTTAAAGTCCAATTACAACCAAGAACCAGTTAGTCCTTATTACTGCTTATTAACTTAGATTCCTGAGATGATTTCAACTACAAATGCACATACCCTGGCCATATCAATGGATTCTCCGTTGATTTCACGCCGTTGTGGGGTTCCAGCTGGTGGACCTGTTAATAAACCTAGATTCCCAGAGTACAGGGAGTTTGGAGACCATGCAATTAAGACACCCAGATTGAAAACTGCCAAGGGGAAGAATAGAAAAGCTGGTTTTAGCACTGGTAAGAATACAAGCTCTGATGTATTGTGCTTAATGGGCTCCCTTGGGTTTACGGTGACCCCGGATATCTATGCTTGTCTGATTGACGAATGCACCCGTAAAGGAGACGCATATGGGGCGTCTGAGCTGTGGGCACACATGAAACGGAACAAACCCATGATGAGGTTTTTGTCGAAGACAAAGGGGCTGTTTTTTCTTAACCGGATTTTGATCATGTTTATGAGTTGCGGAAGCGTGGAAGCTGCTTACCAACTGTTTGATAGCATGTCAAGGAGAGACACTACTGCTTGGTGTCTTATGATAGCTGGTTTAGTTGACAATTCCTTGCATTTTGAAGCTCTGGATTTGTTTTCACAAATGATGCTCCATCCTATGAACCATCAGAATGACGACGTCTTGCAAATACTATTCGCGTGTGTCCTTAAGGCCTGTATATATGACATGAACATGGATTTAGGAAGAACCCTTCATGGCTGGGCTATTAAGCTGGGTTACACCAAGAACTTACATGTCTCCACTTCCTTTCTAGATTTCTATAGCAAATTGAGGTGCCCAGATGAGACCAACCTCATATTCAATGACCAAATCCAAGAAAACAATCCTCGTGTTGGAGATACTGTCTTCTGGACTGGCGCTATTGTGAGTAATTGCCAGGAGAATCACTTCCAAGAAACTATCTTTATGTTCAGAGAAATGGGCAGAGCGGGAATTAGGAAGAACGAGTTCACATTTTCAAGCGTTTTAAAAGCGTGCGGAAGAATACAAGACGACGGGCTTTGTGCACAACAGGCTCATGCTGATGCAATAAAACATGGAGTAGTTGAATCCCACGTCTTTGTGCAGTGTAGTTTGGTTGACATGTACTCCAAATGTGGGAAGTTGATTGAAGCTAGGAAAGTTTTTGATGACATAAGCTGTGAAATGAGGAATCAGAGCAACCCGTGTTGGAATGCGATGATCGACGGGTACTTAGAGAACGGTTTCTACGTTGAAGCGATTAAGACGCTGTATCAGATGAAAGCTGCTGGTGTGGAACCACAAGAATCATTACTTGGGCGAATCAAAGTCGCGGCTGGTAGTGACAAAGAACTTTCGATACTTGTATAGTTGCTGTCAAAGTATAGCTAGTATGTAATGTAACCATAGTATGAACAAGTGATGAGTGGTGTTCATGTAAATATCTCTGAATGTTCAGCCATGTTTGCACTCATTTGTGGGTTTTACTCACATTGTCAAAAAGGGTGATCTTCAAAAACATGATCCTAGCTTTATGATTGCTGTGAAAAACAACCAACGTTATGATTTTGGTCGGGGAGAAAGGCAAATTTGTCAGGCGAGTGCTCATAACAGCTGAAATTGTTTACATGCCATCCTTGATTTCAAAAGTTGAAGGTTTGTAAGTCATACTAGGTTGCTGAAATAGTGAAATCCACCCACTGAGTAATTTTGTTTTGCACAAAATCGCCCAAAAAGTTAAAAGATTAACAAAAAATCACCCTAAGGCTTAAAGTAGTCAAATTGACCAGTTACTAGCCCATGTAGGAATTTATTTTTTTGTCTTTTTACAAAGGAATTCCAGCAATACAAGATTTAAACTTATTCACCTAAATGGACACTTTTTTCTTTTCACTACATGGTTAATGTTTTGCTAAACATGAGATAGTTTTTTTTTTTAATACTATTTTTCATTTTCCCAATAATTTTGTGCAAAGTCAAACATTTAGTGGTTGATTTTCGACATTAAGCCTATTATTTTAGTACAAAAATGTCAAGATTTTATGATTGGTATAATCCTAGGAAAACCCTTGGTCCCAAAAACATACTTAGAGAGGTAATTAAAAGAATTCCGATTTGTAAGAACTAGTATTTGATTTTGTATGATACTACTGATCAGTAATTAATAGTGGGTCAGGCCCATATCACGCGACTGGTCATACTAGTCGGCCCACTTTAAAGTCTTAAAGGCCGTAAGCTCAGTTTTTGCTTTTTACATTATTTGAAAAGTCATCGAAATTATGATGTTTTTAAGTACTTTTACTCTTTATGCAAATTATGATGTTTTTACATACTTTTACTAATTTTTATCCTTTTTCCATCCCAAATCTTTACTTTATCGTAGGAAATTACTTAGCGTGTACTTATTTCTTATACAACGTGACAATTTGGCTGCATACTTAACCAACTCATAATTCAATGATCAATCAAATAAAACATACTACGAAAGACGAAATTGCTAAGTAATCTCTAAATTTGACCCATTCAAATTCACTAAACTTAACTTGTTTGAGCCCAAAAAAAAAAAAAGAAACTTGTTTCAACCCTAATCCACGACTTCGACTCGGCATTTTTGGATTGGCTAGTCAAAATTAGAATGCACGAGAGAAGCTCAAATTAGTGTAACTTATTGCTACATATGTGCTTTGATTTGTGAGGATGTACAAATTAGGAATAATTGCCGTGTTTGACACAAGCAAAATAATCAATTATGAATTCATTCAACGGAGTAGAGAGTCATATAATCTAAATTAAATCCTTAATTAACTAATGAATGAAGTATACTAATTTGGCTTAATGTACTTGACATTTATTTTAAGTTGATACATTGTATTCTTAGTAAGGTTTCATACACATTTGAGTTGCAATTTTAAATTTAGCAATATTTCATTCTCAATTTGCCCTACACTATGTGATTCAATGAAGTAGAATGAAAGGTTGAAAAATTCAACAATCAGATAAAACGAGATGAGCAACAAGTAACATATTATGAATAGAGGACCGAAACATCTACTGATTAGTGATATAAGAATTGAATATTTTTTATGTTATGAAACTTGGAATATTCATTACTCCGTATCTTTTGTTTTTTTAAGTATATCTATAATTTTATTTATTATATAAAAAATATTATTAATTTATCGATTTTTCTATTATGTGTCCTAACTCCTAAATGCACACTATATAATGTTAATGTTGATTTTTTTTGATAAACCTTAGATTTGAAATTTTATAATCTTTTTTATGACGAATTAACTATTAATTTATTACTCCTTATTAATACGTTTATAATATATCTCAGGATATACCATATAAAAATCGTTAATTTAATACCTTTTCATAGTACTAGTACTAGTAGTAGATATCATATAATAACCATAAACAATAATCTAACCTACTAGAGACAAAAGAAAGTTGAGATAAGGCATACAAAAAGGCCGTCCGTTTGACTGCTTTCCCTTGCAAGCAAAAAACCAAATGAAACCTCATTTCACGTCCATCACTCAAACCAAACCTTCCAGAGCAAGACGAAGAAGAAGAAGAAGAGCATAGAACCAGAGTCCTGTCAGTTGCCTTCTCCGCCACGCTTCCTCTCCGTGGATGGGCCAATCATCTTCTTCTCCCTCCGCCAACCTCCGCTCATCTCCGGCCCGCCATGACCTCGACCTCGCCCGCTCAAAGCCCTCCGATCCGGATCCAATCCACCCGTCCTCGCCCGCCGGCGAAGGCCAACCTCATCCCTCCGACCACACCTTCGATCTCCCCGACGAGAGCCTCGCCTGCATCTTCCAAACTCTCGGATCCGCCGACCGGAAGAGCGTCTCTCTCGTCTGTCGCCGCTGGCTTAGGGTTGAGGGCCAGAGCCGTCACCGGATCTCGCTCAACGCTCAATCGGATCTTATCCACGACGTCCCTCGCCTCTTCGCTCGATTCGACTCCGTCACCAAATTAGCCCTAAAATGCGACCGCCGATCGGCGAGTATCACCGACGACGCCCTAATTTCGATCTCCGTCAGGTGCAAAAACCTCACGCGCCTCAAGCTACGCGCCTGCCGTGCTCTCACCGACGACGGAGTCTCCGCCTTCGCGAGGAATTGCAGGAGCCTGAAGAAGCTCTCGTGTGGATCTTGCACCTTCGGTGCGAAAGGGATGAACGCGATTATCGATAATTGCACTGAGTTGGAGGAGCTTTCTGTGAAGCGATTGAGGGGGATTACGGACCGGAATGCGACCGAGCCGATCGGTTTAGGCTCTTCTAGAAGCTCCTTGAAGGTGATTTGCTTGAAGGAGCTTTACAATGGCCAGTGTTTCGAGCCGTTGATTGTCGGCTCGAAGCGATTGAGGACTCTGAAGCTGTTTCGGTGTGCTGGTGATTGGGATCCGCTTTTGGAGTCGGTCGCTGTTGGCGAAAATGAGCTCTCAGAGGTTCATCTTGAGAGGCTTCAGGTGAGTGATGTTGGATTAAGTGCTATTGCCAGTTGCCCCAATATGGAGATTCTGCACCTGGTCAAGACACCAGAGTGTACCAATCTAGGGCTTGTGAGGGTGGCTGAGAGTTGTAACTTGCTTAGGAAGCTTCACATTGATGGATGGAAGGCGAACCGGATTGGGGATGAAGGTTTGATAGCCGTGGCCAAGAACTGTCCGAAGCTCCAAGAGTTGGTGCTGATTGGAGTTTATCCGACGTTGATGAGCTTGGAGATGTTGGCTTCTAGCTGTGAGAAGCTAGAGAGATTGGCTCTTTGTGGAAGTGAAACAGTTGGTGATCCAGAGCTGTCTATTATTGCAGCCAAGTGTAACTCTCTGAAGAAGCTATGCATTAAGAACTGTCCCGTGTCGGATCGTGGCATGGAAGCTCTTGCTAGTGGATGTCCTAGTCTTCTGAAGGTGAAGGTGAAGAAGTGCAGGGGGATCACTTCTGAGGGTGTGGAGTGGTTGAGGGCGAGAAGAGAGTCTTTGTCGGTGAGTTTAGATGTTGTTGGGATCGAGCAGCCTGATGCGAGCGCCAGTGATGGGGCGCAGGAGAATGGCGGAGGAGACGTTGTGCCAGTTAATGCTCCTCCGCTGCCTGAGCCAAATCATGCCTCGTCGAGCCGGGCTGCTGGCAGATCGATCTCGTTTAAGACGAGGTTCTTGAGTAGGAGGACTTTGGTGGCTTGTACACTTAGAAGGTGGTCAAGTACTAACTCCCGCCAGGAATAAGTTGTTCCATCTGTTTGAAATTATTGTTGATTGCACTTCTATTGTTGAAAATACTGCATTTGGAGTTACCTGTGTTTAATTAATGTCTTCATCATTCTTGTGCAATTGTGTGCTTTTTCTTACTAGTGTTGTTTGCATGTTCGGGTGTTGTTGGAAACACTTGCTAATAGTATATGACCTACAAATACTAAATGCAAGACCTCTGTACAGTGTACACAAAAGGAGAATGTCTTGTATGCTTGTTTCATATAGTTAAGAAGATCTTCCAAGTAATGCGAGGAACTAATTCTTCACAAGGCTTGAGATTTTGCAACATGCCAACTTATGATTGCTCTATCTGATGTGATTAAGAAGACAGCAACTGAAAATACACGCATGAATCAACCCATATAAACCTGGGCAGCATGCAAGTAGCGCATTCACAATTTGGATTGAACTTAACTGAGCACAGTTGAGTTTATCTCATCACTCCCATGTTCATATGACCACAAAAAGCAGTGTTGGATGTAGAACAGCTTGAGATGTCATAAAATTTTGGCAAACTATGGTCCCATGAAAGTTGAAACTATGGTCATTCACAAGATGAACAAGGATTTTCTCCTGTATTCGTTAAAGGGTACATCAAGACATTATAAGAATGAAACCATAGATTCTCATTGATATATGAAAAAGACAATAGATTCAACAGAAATGCTGCAGCTGTTCTGATCCTACACCAATCTCAAAGCAATGATTCCACAGATTATCTAACAGTGACCACTTTCCATCACTCTATCACTCAAAGCAAGGTGAAAAATATCCAACCCAATCTCCACCATCTTCTATGTTACTCAAGTTGTATGTTATAACTGTAATGCACTGAAGCAAGTCTTGATGAAATGCTAGGTGTAACCAACCAGCCATTCCTCTACAGTTCCTTCTTCTCTTTCTTCTTCTCTTCCTTTGCATCCGGCTTCCGGTATATAATTATCTGACTCAGGATGGTGCCATTTGTCAAAGCACCAAGCACAGAGCCCATGACAACTTCAGAGGAGTCAAGGAAATCAAGTGATAAGAAATACACATGCCAGTGTTAACATGGAGATAAGATTGTAAAAAATCTAGAGTAAAGACGCAAATTCATTTCCAGCTACGTGTTAATGCCAAATGTTGGTTTCAATTCGTCCAATTTCAATTTCTATGTGATGGAAGGACAAAGAAGATGCTCAGCAATACCAGGAAAAGCAAAAATCAGAGAGAACAATTCAAGCGCAACCGAAAATGCAGAGAGCATAGCAACTGAATGACTTGAGATGATTAAAAAAGACAAGGATACCAGTAGTTGGGGCACCTTCCTGGAGACTGGTAAAAACCCTCACTGCAACAATAAATTTAGAAATTTAGATTCACGGATATGTTAACAATAGACATACAAGAAACCATAATGGTGAGGAAGGAACTACTCACCCATGGAACCTCCAAAATTCATGAAACAAGTTAAGAAGCTGAGCTGCCCTGTGCTTTTGTTCTGTGCAGAAGATACAACTTTATAAATGATTCCATACACAACAATCTTCCTCCCAAGGATAAACATATGCATTTCCACCAATCAGACAAGATTTTATTGTTTCTGGGGCCATTTTACCTTAAAATTCTCAATGATCTGTGGGATCCTAGCGAAGAGGAATATGGCATGCTGAGAAGCCTGCATTCCATGGTTCCAAATCAGGGGAGTTTAAAACCATGATTTGACATAAATGAACTGAACTGAAAAGTAAACTCACATAGAGAGCTTCAAAGAGCATGGGATCGATCTGGCCTGCCAAGACAGTTGGTGCTACAGCACAATATCTATGATCACAGTTAAAGACAAAATGGTCAAAAAACTCCTTCATTGAGAATGATAAAATTCAAACACCCTTAAGTGAAGTTTCAGTGGATACAATAAAGCTCTGATCCAAGTCGTTGTGTTCACAGGATGTGAAAAGTAGTATATCACAGCAACTAGAATAATAGCTGCCACAAATCAAGTATCAGAGTCACATTAGCACTTCAGGTAACAATTTGGTTTTATGATGCTGAATTAAAGTGGAATGAATATCTTTGAAAGAGAGACCAAGTAAAGGGTAAACCTTGTATCAACAGAAATGCATATTCCCCAAAAGCTGAAAATGGGAGACCCTTATGAAGGCAATAAGCAAGAGCAATGGTATAGCCCACTACTTCAAGCTCAAAGCCAACAACACTAAGCCCTCTCACACTTCTGTGCTTCAAAATTTTCAATATCTGCAAGTAAAGACAACAACTGGATCTCTGAATCAATTAACACAATTCATTCAACTAGCAAAAGTCAATTGCCCTGAACAACCAGGCAAACAACTGCTCATGGAAATAGAAGGTTCAGATCAGTCTAGTCTTTTTGCAATAGCTACCAGGCCCATGTAAAGGATAGGTTTTGAGATTCATACAAAAAAAAAAAAAAAAGACAATTTGCGAACCAATTGAACAAGAAACTCGTCCTGGCCTAAATTGGAAATCAACAAACACCTAACAAAGCATCTGAAATTGCTAGAAATTCAGGTAACAACTGATTTTGTCAATTGGAGATAAGGAAGCGAAAAATTAGGGTTAAGGGATGGAAAGAGGAATGAGAGACCTGGGGAAGCTTGACGGTGGTGGAAGCAGCGACGATTGCGTAGCCGAGGAGCTTGGAAATGAGGGGAAGAAGACAGTCTTTCTCTGGGAATTCGCCATTGCGGAGAGATCCGAGAGCGCAGGAGAAGTCCATTCCGAAAATCTCCATGGTCGCCGTGTTTCTGGTTTCCGATTGCGAGGTCTGGGTGACTTGAACCAATAGTCTAGTGCCCGTTTGGATCTGATGAGCTAATAAATTACTCAAAAGAAAATCCTAATATTGAATGGGTAAATGCGATAAAAAAATATCAATCGAAAAAATGGATGAACTTCTAATCTTTGAATATTATATAGGCTTCGATGAAGTGGATAAATGGGTTTGATGAACTATGCGAGATGATTTAAACATTTAAACCGTGATTATAAGATTTATAAATTCTAGTCTATTTTTAAAAAAATAATACACCAATGCATGGGATCATAAAGATAAGGCATGGACTAAACTTGTTACTAAATAATGGAAGTCATAAAGAAGTGATATAGTTCAGGACCACTTGATTTCCTAAAGTGTACAGTGGTGGACCTAGAAATATTTGTCAGAGGGGGCAAAATAGTAACTAGTAAGGCGACGAAATAAGAATAAGTGACATGTATTACGGTTAATGATAAAATATTTTAAAATATATACAATAAGAGAATAATTTGAGTAACTAATTAAATACAACCCTTCTTCTCCCAACGTAAGTAATCAGTTTTTTTGATGTACATATAGCTTGTTGAATAAACTAAAAAAATATTATATAGCATTAAGAGAAAATGATGGGAAAAAAAATATCAGTAAAATCTTGAACACCGGGATATAAACAACAACGTACACAATCCATAATTAATTGGGGAAGAATTTAGATGGAGCGGCAGGATTGAGGGCAGTTTTAGCCCGCTTGGGCATTCTAGGCTTTATTTGTGGAAATAGCATAAATTAATTATTAAAAAAATATAAAACCACACAAAGAACACGCTTTCTCACCGCTGAAAATTCTGTCCTCTTTCTTCTTCCCCGTCACCTCTGATTTCTCTCACAATCGCAGAAACCTTCGGAAGCTCTTCCAACAATGGCGAATAACAGATCCACGTACTTGCAGTACAGGTGCGAGCGATCCGTCGCCTCCCAATCTAGCCACATCGCGATCTGTCCAGATTGTGGAAGCGGATTCGTCGAGGAGCTCGACGATAGCGATCCGCCAGTACGACTTCGACAGAGTCGCCTCAGAAGACGCTTGGAAGGACGTATGTGTAGAACCAACGACGGCTTCGAGCAGCTTCTCTTCGACGCCAGGAAGGCCGTTGAGCACCTCGACCGCCGCTACTCCGTCTCCCACTGCGAAGGAGGAGTCGTTGCCGTTTGCGTTCGTGCTCGGTAGCGGAGGTCGTGACAAAGTGAACGGAGGGAGGCGGCGGCTTAAGATAGGAGTCGTGGAGGCGCCGGTGTTCAGCAGGTCGAAGAAGGAGATGGTGATTATTTTTGTTCCTCTTCTTTGAGATCTGTCACTTGCGGAATTGTTTCTTGTAATTGCGTTGAGATTGTCATTTGCCGGTGCTTAGTGTCGGTGTAGGCTTCGGATTCGGAGTTAATTTGTCGGAGACGGAGATTTGGACATGGAATCGGTGTCTGGATCGGTTTCAGAGTCAGAGTCGGCGGGGTTAGGGTTGTTCTTGAGCGAGGAGCAATGGAAGGAGAGCAAGGTGAGGGGATGGGCTACTTTTGCAGCTCTGGTGTTCATCTTGATATGGCAATCTGCCAATTGTTTGTCTTCCCGGATGCATAGAGCTCCGAAGCCTCGCTCGATGATGCCGTCGACTCAAACGCTCGTGGAATTGCCTGTTGCGGCGGTGGATTCGCTCTCTCCGTTTGAGTATGTCAGAGCCATAAAATGCCTGGTAAATTTTAAGCAAGTTTCTGGTTTATTATGTATGGCTTCCTTGTAGTCACTTGTTTTAATTGTCACTTATTTATAATTTTGGATCACATTGTTTTTTAGGTGGACACAATAACTAATTGTCACTTAAGTGGGCTGAATAATTAATTGTCACTTGTGATGGCAGAATAATTAATTTTGGATCATATTGTTTTTGTTGATTGAATGACTTTTCTTGTTCATCAATTTGACATATATTGTCACTTGTGATTGGATTTGAATGGTTTTACTTGTTTATACATTTGACATATATAGTCACTAAATTTTATAATCACTGTCATTGATAAGAAAACTAGTTTCATAAAATTCATGAGTGTCCCTAAATCTTTTAGTTATTTCTTGAATATTGTCACTTGTGGTGACAATTAGTTATGAATATTGTCACTTGTGATAACAATTAGGTGTTATCAAGAAGATCCTTTGATAACATTGGTCATGATATATATTGTCACTTGTGATGATAATTTGGAGTTGTGTGCATAAGTCTTGTTTTAACTATACTTATTCGGTGTGATTAGTATAATCTTCTAGTTAATTGTTGAATATTGTCACTTGTGATGACAATTGAGTGTGTGAATAATTGCTGAATATTGTCACTTGTGTTGACAATTAAGTGTGAATATTGTCACTTGTGATGAAAATTGAGTGTGTGAATAATTGCTGAATATTGTCACTTGTGGTGACAATTAGCTGTGAATATTGTCACTTGTGTTGACAATTAGCTGTGAATATTGTCACTTTTGCTGACAATTAGGTGTGAATATTGTCACTAGTGGTGACAATTAGGTGTGAATATTGTCACTTTGTGGTGACAATTAGGTGTGAATATTGTCACTTGTGGTGACAATTAGGTGTGAATATTGTCACTTTGAGGTGACAATTGATGACAGTCAACGTCGGTCAACGATCGGTCAACGCCGGTCAACAGTCGGTCAACACCGGTCAACGGTCGGTCAACTGATGGAGAGAGGGGTTATGCTATGTGTGCAAATTTGACATATTGTGGTATTTTCATGCTAATTGGGATAGCTTTAATTATGCCTCCGTCAAGTACTGTATTATAGAACATAAAATAACTTATTTATAGCTACTCCCCTCCATCCCATAATGTTATATATCTATTACAATATAAAAGCGTACGAGTTTGAATCATCCTGCCCGTTCTATGTAAAAAACAGTACCCAGACTGATCTCACCCGTTCATTTTACCCCGTTAAGTTTCCCACTTTACCATTCCTCCACCTCCACCTCCTGCTTCAATTTTACACCGTCCTTTTTATCCTTCCTCCACCTCGTCATACCATTTCACATACCCCACCTCCTGCTTCTTACATGGCATCATCTCCCCTTTTTTACAAAAAATTACGTTGCTAATCTCCTCTGCTTCCCTACTGTTCTTTCCCTGTGCTCACCGTATATTGATTCATCAGTCTCCAAGTTTTGTTTGTTGTTTGCCTTCAACATGTTCTCGCTTTCCGTTTGGTTTGATTAAGCCGTCGGCCCTCGCCATGCCCACCTTTCTTCCAATCGGCCCAGTTGCCAAGGTAATTGCTGCCTTTTCAATGCGTATTTACGTTCCTGCGATGTGTGGTTGCAATCCGCCTTTCTCCTACTTCCGACGTCCTTTGTTTTTTTGCGCACCCCAAGTGTTCGACGAAATACCTCACCGAGAAGGAGGCCAACATCAGTCCGTGCGCCTTGGTTTCTTGGACTGAAACAGGTTCCCCCTCCCCGCTGCCCTGTTTTATTCGGTCTTTGTTTGATCGACCTACGCACACGAGCCTTCGTTTATTGTCTCATGCCCTTGGTTGCCCGTGTAATGCTTTTTTCTTAAGGTCAAGTCGTTCACATGGTCATAATACAAGTCATAATGCCACATTTTGTTTCCTGACATTCATTGTCGAAGTAGGGATACCATTCATTCAAATCTATACTACTGAAGGTTTGTAGACATTGTTGTAAAGATTTTGCTTTAACAAGATGGTGTATTTACTTTTGGGATGGGTTCAGGTTTAATGGGCTTCCTTTTTGGATGCAATGGAGAGGAAAAAAGATTATATTTGTGGGTGATTCATCGAGCTTGAATCAATGGCAGTCTTTGGCTTGTCATATGTCAAGAATAATGTATCTTTACTACAGTTGAGCTCACATACATATTAACTTACTTAAGAAACTGTTCTGGATTGCTGTTCTTGTGGGTTCCTTTACTGAATTTTTAAGACCTAAGATTAGTTCAATATCACTTCATGAACAGACCTGGAGCTTACATTTATTGTAATATTCAAGTTGAATTGATTCTGTAATCTTCTAAATTCCTACAGGTGGAATTTGCTATGCCCATTATGCCCCCGTGCAACGCACGGGGCCCAGTACTAGTATATAAAAGCCGTAAGGATTGGAGCCACCACGTTGCGCCACCTCATATTTTTCCACATGTCGTCTTGAGGATGTGCCACGTAGGATTTCGCCACATGTCCTTCTATCACTAAGCCACATCATTTATTGTCATTTATGTATTTATTTATTTTTTATTCCACATCATATAGATTAAGCCACATCATATACACATTGCATCCATGATTTTAAGAATTCCATGTCATTTACATACTTTAATTAATAGAAATTATATTTTTATTTTCCTACTCCCCATCATCCTCGATCTCTTCTACCATGGCCAAACCCACTGTTCTCTACTGACTTCATCCAGGATCTTCTTCTTCATCCATAAATATATTACAAAAACATTTTTATTAACCAATGTTCTTCTTCATCCAGGATCTCCTCTTCTTCGATTCCAACTATTTGTGTCCGTCTCCGATTCCAACTAGTGATGATTTGATACATTTTTTAGATTTTACCTATACGTTTAGTTACCTTACCTCGAAATCATTCACATGAAGAGTGTAAATTTTGACATTCAACGCCTTCAACTTAAATTATTTAGAATTTGTTCACATTTATCATTCATACCCCGAATATTCTAAAGGTGCGATCAGTAACTATAACTGAAAATGGAGCTGATTCTCTTATTATATAAAATCTCACAATCACAAAAAATTGGGAATGCGCCACATCAGATTTTGCCACGTGTCATCATTTCCTTAAGCCATGTCATTTATTTCATTTTTTGATTGCTGAAAAAAATGCTAAAAATCTAAAAATTAACCTCCTCACTTGATTTTATCCTTATTTAGCTTCGTTTTTTGATTGCCGAAAAAAATGCTAAAAATCTAAAAATTAACCTCCTCAACTAATTTTATCCTTATTTAAATATTATAAAAAAAATTAGTATAAATCAGTTCGAATATTATGAAACTAAATCAGTTCGAATTAGTATAAAAAATTTGTACCTTTTTAAATATTCTTTTTTTTTTGCAACAAAATCCACCCATTTATTCCTTAATCAACATCAAAGTTTACAAGAGAAGAAAGTGATAAAGGAAAAGAATCTGGAAACATAAAACAAACTAAAGTACTCCTAAACAACGATGAAAAGAGGCAAGGTGGTGATGCTCAACATAAACTAAGATAATTAATTATTAAAAATAGCAAATTCCACCCATTTATTCCTTAATCACATTTAAGCGTATTTTTTGGTCATTCATCCGATTTAATGTGCTGCATAAACTCAAAAAATAGTAAAATCTATGTAAATTAAGATAGTTAATTAGTAAACATCTTCTTAATCATATCTTCTATCTATGGTAAATGGTTTGAATTTTGGGTACGTATATCTTTTTCCTACTTTGAATTTCAAATCTTTTAAATCACAATCTTGAGAAAACTTCCATATCACTACTTATGAGGTAGATTCTATCAAAAAATTAAAAATAATGTGTTCAACGGAGATATACATTAGGTAACAAATTGATTGGTATCTCATAATTTAACTAATATTCTAGACAACCCTAATTAACTAATTATCCTCCTTATTGGTTTAACCAAATCATCAAAAGTTACACCTAAATTATCTAACAAATTTTATTCGCTGTTCATATGAACTTATAATTATATTTAAAAAAATATCCTTATACTTTTCACTTACCTCTTTTTAATTAAATACCATTTACTTATACTTTTCATTTGATTATTCAATAATCTTTAATGTATATAATTTTACAACTTCATGGTATATATATATATATTTATTTTTCTATTTTTCTATTTAAGGTCTTTTTTTATATGGTGTCACTAAATATATCTTTGGATATATTGTCTGTACTATAAGTTTTTTTTGGGTGAATGGTTGTACTATAAGGATATTATATTTTAAAAACAAGTTTATTATAAGGGATAAGATATAGGGGTATAAGAGTTGAGAGTGGGACTATAACAAGAAAAAGGAATAAGATCTTTTTTTTTTTCCAAAGATACATGCATCATAATGATGTTAATTATATACATGTAATATTTTTTCCAAACATATGGTACATCCTCCTACTAGCCTTACCCTTATTCCAAATATTCTTTTCAATTTTACAAGGCTTAGGATTTAAATTATAATAATAACATTGTTTTATATATGTAACAAATCATGGATAGTAGCTATAATATCATAACTCATATACAATCAATCAATATATATCAATTTACATCAAGACTTAATAATAATAATACTATTTATCTTTATATAATACAAAATGAAAAGAAACACAAATGTTGCATGCGTAAAATTTAAGATTAGCAAAAAAAAAAAAAAAAAAAAAAGACTAACACTACCAAATAGAAAACTTGCAAAAAAAAATATTGATGTAAATAACAATTTATAATAATGATATTTGTAAAAATAAGTTAATTAGATTTTTTTTTTACATATTCTGTAGTATGAAATTGTTTGATTGATGTTATTATATATAAAAAAAAATATAAAATCCGCGCAAGGCGCCGGATAGATGGATGCCATTGTTGTCAGGCGTCGGAGACGGACACCAATAGTTGGAATCGAAGAAGAGGAGATCCTGGATGAAGAAGAACATTGGTTAATAAAAATGTTTTTGTAATATATATGGATGAAGAAGAAGATCCTGGATGAAGTCAATAGAGAACAGTGGGGTTGGCCATGGTAGAAGAGATCGAGGATGATGGGGAGTAGGAAAATAAAAATATAATTTCTATTAATTAAAGTATGTAAATGACATGGAATTCTTAAAATCATGGATGCAATGTGTATATGATGTGGCTTAATCTATATGATGTGGAATAAAAAATAAATAAATACATAAATGACAATAAATGGTGTGGCTTAATGATAGAAGGACATGTGGTGAAATCCTACGTGGCACATCCTCAAGACGACATGTGGAAAAATATGAGGTGGCGCAACGTGGTGGCTCCGATCCTTACGGCTTTTATATATATGATGTGGAATAAAAAATAAATAAATACATAAATGACAATAAATGATGTGGCTTAATGATAGAAGGACATGTGGTGAAATCCTACGTGGCACATCCTCAAGACGACATGTGGAAAAATATGAGGTGGCGCAACGTGGTGGCTCCAATCCTTACGGCTTTTATATATATAATAATATATAGATTTGTAAAGAAAAAGGGACAAACATTATGAGACGGAGGGAGTATTACGAAACGGAGGAGATATGTTACATACTCCCTCCGTTTCAAAATACATAACCATATAACAACTTTTGCTTGTTTCATAATACATGACCATTTCACATTTTTTTCCATCACTTTCCATCTATACCCCTAATAATTATCTTTATCATAATCATTACACTTTTTCATATTTCTCTAAATAAATAATTAACTCTACATTTGATAGGGGCAATATAGGAATAACACTTTTTTCTTAATATATGTGCAATGTCCAAATGGTCATGTATTTTGAAACGGATTGAGTAATATTTAAAAAATGTAAAATCTGAGAGGGTGCACGTTCTGAGCCCTAATTGGGTCCGCCCCTGTGTACAAGCATATCATAAGTTTGTGTATATAGACCTTGGCTTAGGCAAAATTAGGACACATTTGAACGTTGTAGCATCTCATGAAGATATATTATCCATAGTCAGTATATATGATGGAATAATAAATACTCTAATGGCTATACTAATCATTGCAATTTGTAGTTTAAGTACTTAGAAGAAGGGACAAACTCTGCTTTTTTGCCATTAATGTGAATGCTGGTCCATATGTCCTGATTATAGACACAAAACACACGAGTTTTGGAACATTATACAGTATATCATAGTCTTTCACTTGCTACCTCAGTTTGCTATCTCTCTGTAGACAATGGAAGTTGGATTGCCCATGTTGAGTTGTCTCCTCCAAAACACATTGAGGAGCTTCTGTTCTTCTTCTTCTTCTTCTGAATCTTGCAGATGGATTTATGCAGTCTTTTGGAGAATCTTGCCCAGAATCTACCCACCTCCAAAGTATGAAACCCCTGAATACTAATTGCTTAACATCCAACTTTTGAAGCTCTTCATCACTAGTTTTATCAAACACTTGTTGGGGTTTCCAGGTGGGAGTATTGAAGTGGAGTTCTTGATAGAGCCAAGGGTAACAAAAGAAACTGGTAGCATTACCATTTGATCAGCTTAATTATGATTCAGTTTAGTACATATTGTTGTTTTGTCAATAGTACATCAAAGAGGGTATCTAGCTTGTTGCATAATGTGGGTGATCTTTGTTTTTCAAGGGTTCTTGTTTGGGAAGATGGGCATTGCAACTTCGACGAATGCGAGCGCACAAATGCGAGATTTGGAGCAGGTGTCTTCTTCAAATTGTCCCATGAAGTTTACAACTATGGAGAAGGGTAAGAATTGAAGAAAGTTTCAATCTTTGGAAAACAGAAAGTTTGCATTCACTGATTCATGAATGAATTTTTCATTTGTTGTGTGTAGAGTGTTAGGAAAGGTGGCAGCTAGCAGAAAACAGCCACAGATGGGTGTTCAAAGCAAGTGCAAAAGATGAACCAAGTTGTTTGTCTTCTTGGAGCATCTCAATTGAAGCTGTAAATTCAGTCTCCCTCAATCTTAAACTCATGACTAAATTCTTGCTACTTTCTCCTGATATAAAGTTTGAATCTTTTTCTGTTTTTTTGTTCCTGAATAGCATCCCAAGGCATGGGAAAATCAATTCAACTCTAGAATTCAGGTGGGTTATTCTTAAAAGCACTGAAAATCTTAATAGAAATTGCCTACTATGAATTCCAAGTGAAAAAGTTCATATAAATGCATCTTCTCTTGCAGACAATTTTTAAAGTCAAAATTGAAATATCGACTGATGAGGGCAAATGGGACATTCAGCGGGACGTGTTTGCGGGACAGAAGATTCGGATCGATTATACCATACATTTTTCAGTTGGACGCTAATGGAAAACCAGCAAAAATATGTATCGAAATAATGTTGGTTAGTACTAGTAGTTTGTATAGGCCACTTTTTCCTAGTATATACTGTGTTATATAACTACATAAGAGCATGTTTTCCCTCCTCCTTTTTCCGGGCTTGGGACCGGTTGTGTAGCAACTAGGTACGTACACAAGCGGAGTTAAAAACTTTTGGACTCAAGAAACTCATATCATCACAGATTGTTATACTTTTGGCATAGAAGAGTAGTTTCCCTAACTGTATGGATTAAATTTTGCTATAGGCTCATGCCTCGACCACCGGCTCAAATAGAATAGATTGGCACATGCAAAAAAAAATCAAGAGCGGTTGCTAGAGTTTGGTTTTTGTGTCGTTTGATCATGGCGTAGAGATGTGGGCAAGTAAATTACCACGAAAGGATGATAGTTCACTAGTTTCACCTTGTCATACATATAGTCAGACAATGTTTATAAACTTTTTATGGAATCAATTACGTCACGTGAAAGAAGACAGATTTCCAAACCTAGCTCTCGTTGTTATTGAAAACGTCTCCAAGTGCCTCGAGCGTCGGGTTCCGGTCATAATTACAATACACTCTTTGAGTGTTTGGATGCCCTAAGCAGAGGTGATTCTGTAGACTCGCCGTTTTGAGGAGAAGGTTTCCAACGTGCTCTTACTGTCTTTTCCGCGAGTGGCACTGCCACAAAGACAGCACGCGCACATGCTTGGTGCCGTATTCCCCGTTGTCTTTTTTATTTTTTTATTTTTATTTTTATTTTATTAATTGGAGACCGAATCGCGATTCAACACGAGTGCAAACATTTGTGATGAATGCCCCGCCGATTACTAAGCGATTCGAGTCCGACAACGGATCCCCTAAGCAGCGGTACGCAGAGCACTGAAGGTCCGCTCGAACCTTAGCCCAACTCATCCCGTCACTTGCTTGGGCGGGACGAGGGATGTAATTGTATGACCATTCCCCTAAGCCTTCGGTACGCAGATTCATTGTATGAGTGACAAGACTAGGCCGAATTTCTATCAAACAAACACTAAACGACCATTTATGTATCTATGAACACGAATGAGCTAATGATCACTAGGCTATGTAGCAAACTATTATGAAGGGATGTGATAAATTTACCGCTAATAGTTATATAGCTAGTTCAGACACTATAATAGATGCAACTCTTACAGTAGACTCAAGATTTCGGAACACGTGCCATTTGGTGTTTAATAGACCGGTAATCCAAGACAATGAACCTAATGCTCAATTTTGTATCATATGCAAAATAAGGGCTAACCATTCCATCTATGCCAACCTAAAAAAGTGATTGATTCTCTTGGTCCTTACTTAATAAAAAAAGTATATACGATGTGTCCAATTCAGTTATGCAAATCTTGCATGCAAAATGTATGCAGACTCAATTTCGACCAAAAATATATATGCAAACTTAATAGAGATTAATTAAAAGCTCTAAAAAAAAAAATAAAACAAATAGTATCATAATGTTGCAAATTTTATAAAAATCAATTAAATTTCTAAAAAAATTGTAATTATAATGGTAATAATAATAATAATAAACAAGTTGTTGTTATTATTATTATTATTATTATTTTCATATAATAACCCTGTTCTTAGTTACTTACATAAGTATTTTTTATGCTAGTTATTATATATAATATGTAAGTGTTTTTTGTTTGATGTAATAGTTTTTTTTGCTAGTTATCATATATACGAAAAGAAATGAGCTTTTATGCTAGATATTATATATAGTATGTGTGTCTTTTTTGTTTAACGTAATAATTTAATAGTTTTTTTAATCCAAAATAATGTAATACAGTAGTTAATAGGTAGGAACGATATCACCTGAGAAAGGAAGGGGCCGAGTCTGTTTTTGCTGTCTGACGTACACGTAGCCGTTGTGTTCCCGTTCCACCACGGTGGCTACACTAGTGGGCAATTTGGCACCACGATCCCACTTTTCCTCGAGAATTGTGGAGACGTCGTCGCGCATGTGTCTCACGAGAGCATCCGCAGCCGAGTTTGCTTCTCGAGGGACCCACGTCAAAAGAGGTTTGCGAGGGAACTCGTCGATCGCGCGCCTGATGGAGTCGACTGTGTCATTGTCGTACATTGTGTTGGGCCGCCTCCCGGGTACGACTTCGATCAGATACTTTGCGTCACCCTCCACCCACAGGTTGCTGCTGAAGCCGAGGTTGCGTGCGAACATGAGCCCGAGGGCGCCGTCGTAGGGAGTAAAGCCGACGATCTTCGGGTCGGCACATGTATAACAGAAGAGCGGGACAACCTGATGGTCTCGGAAGATTCCTCCGGCAATGGCACAACCCCGGTGTCGGGATAGACCGCCGTCAAAATTGAGTTTGACGGTACCTTTTGGAGGAGGCATCCAAACGGCTTGTGTAGGGGGGAAGTAAAAACCATCGGGCGCCATGTACGTGTGGTGCGGAGGAAGAATACTCATGGTCATCGATCGAGCAAGGTTGGAATGCATGGTACGTGCAAGGTTTTTGTTGTTTTTGGTAGGGGAATAATGCAAAGTTTTTGGATTGATGCAAGCTACTTGTATTTGTGTGTATAGAGGAGATCTTCGCATTTCCTTGCAATGCAATTTTCAATGTCTAAATTCTAATGCCCTTTCTTATTTATCAAGAAATATACTTATATTCACTCTCATGTTTTTAATTTTGGGTCGGTATTTTGGTTTGGCAAAATATATGGTTCCTACTTAAACAACATTTTTGTTCTCGAAGGAAAATGTGTAGAAACAAGTTTTTTTTTTTTTTGATAACAAGTGTAGAAACAAGTTGATTCCATAACATCATGTCAAAACATTTCATGATGAAGGTGAATAAATCAAGTCCGTCAATTTTGACCCTGAAAATGTTTTCTTTCGGACCACATTTCCAATTCACCATTATCGCTTAGTACAATCATAGACTAGTTTAACCCAAGTATAATATACAGACAAATGACAATTGTAATAAATTTGTTAGTAGTATTGGTAGGAAATATATTATATCTACAAAGTTCATTTATTTAAATAAAAATTTAATTAAAGTAATATATAAAGATATTCATGTATGATTCAAAGTCTATACTCTCAAAAATAAATATATAAGATTTTTAATTAATAAATTTTATTATGTAAGGTAAAACATTTTAAATCATTTGAAATTCACCTACCTTAAATTAAAAAATAATTTTTAATTAATATAGATATATAATGTTAGATAAAAAATCATATGCATATACATATAATCTAGATTGTTTTTCAAAAAAGTCCAAATTATATTTCAAAAATATATTATGTTTGTTAAAAAATAATTTCAAGATTATATTTCGGAATTTGCTTTCTGATTTTATCTTGATTTTTTGTTTAAACGAACAAATCATGTTTTATTAAATTAGATAGAAAATCCTAGAGATATAGATATAGTTTAGATTTTTTGTTTTGAAAAATTCGAATTATACTTCACGATTATATTATATTTGTTAAAAAATATTTTTCAATTTTTTTTTCCCATTTAAACTTATTTTTTTATTTGAGTGAAAAGAGCATATTTTATTAAATAATAATAATTATTAGAAGATCAAAACTTATTATACAATAGAAGACCCAATGAACTATTTTATTATAGACATGTTACGTGGCAAAATATTTTGTTAATACCTTGACTCTCCTTTTATACTATAGTAGTATACATATATTCTTCCATATAGTTTTGTACATCAAATCAAATAAGATTTTCCTACATATTTTGAAGATTTTTCGGTACACATAAACTCATCAAGTCAAGCCGTACCAAAGCCAATTCGCTAAGTCACTTTTTTGGCTTGATTTCGAAACTAAAGTAAGTACTAGTATTGATGGAGTGACGGTCTTTGTTGGGCTAACTCTTTACAATGACCTAATCTGTTTGTTTTTAAATAGGCTGTGTAATTTAAAGAAAGACGAGTTTGTGGAACTCAAGGTGGCCTGGTGGGGTATCTGGCACCAGCGGAATAAATTGCTCTTCCAGGAAATTCCAAATAACAATATTCAAGACCTTTGCCAGTATATCCGACATCAGTTGATTCAATGGACAAAAGCAAGAGATTGACAGGAGGATGAAGAGAAGGACCTAAACAAGAAGACTTGCTCAAAACTCAGGTCGCGAAATAAAGCGGGAAGCTGGAAGAAACCCCCTAAACACTATGCTAAATTAAATTTCGATGGGTCCAAGATCGGGAATGGAAACGCAGCAGGAGGCTCGATTATAAGGGATGAAAGAGGGCAACCAATTGGTGGGACGGCTAGAACTTTTGGGAAAGTGTCGGTGCTAATGGCGGAGACAATGACGCTATAGGATGGATTAAAAAAGGCAAAGCAACTAGGTGTAAGGAAACTCGAGATCGAAAGGGACAACATCATTGTCATAAGGGTCCTTTCCGGAGAAATTCGCTACCCGTGGGAAATAGAAAGGATTATTACAGACATTCTCGTATCCCTTCAAGGTTTCAAGTCAGTACGATTCTTTCATGAGAGTAGGATCCGTAATTCTGTGGCTGATAAAATTGATTTCATGGGTCATAGTCTCTCATGGGAAACCATTTGGAACCATCACGAGCTTCATGCTCTCATCCGCAAGGATGCCCTAGGTGACCCGCCTTAAAGAAGTGTTCCTAATCTTCACCGTTTCAAAAAAAATATAGGTTGTGTAATTTGATAGAGATCGAGTGAATTTTGCTATTTGATATGCAAAAGAATACTTGACCATCGTTGCAAATCGGTGGAATACCGTTGTTGTGAGGAGATTGCAGTTACTTGAACTCGGCCGCATGCCGGATGGGTCAAACTTAATACCGAGAAGAATGAGAGAAAAATGATAGATCAAAGATGGCGATGCGCATTATAGAAACGTAATGTTAAATCAACTTAAAATTCGTCTTGATTTTACGATGTACTTAAATTTAATTCAGTTGTATTCAATTATGGAATTAGAATGCAAATATACAAGTAATACAATTACTTATTTTTATAATCAAATTTAGTGTACATAAAAATATGTTTATTGTTTACTATATTTATATTTAATGTTGTTTCACTACCAATAAGATAAAATAAATTATACATTCAGTAAAGTAAATTGCATATTCAAACCACAATAAATTCAGTTAACCTTCTAATAATATTCAAAAAATACTAAAAATATTCAAATTTGTGTATGATAATACTACATGACATTGCATATGTAACACCCTCTACCTACCACGAGAGTATTACCGCCAGTAATCTCGGATTTACCTAATCCAAAACTACTCAGGTTTTCTAAAACGAAACCACCACAATCATGGAAACGCAAGACGTTGCTTTTACGTGCATAAGGAAAGGATTAACTTAAAAGGCGACTATGGAAAGGAAACATATACAGACCGATGCCTCGAAGAGGACTTTTAAGGAAAGACAAACTAGGCTATTACAGTCATCCAAAAAGTATACAAACCAGGTTGTTGTTTACCTTCGTCTTCTGACAAGTTAGTCGATTAGCTCAACTCCTTGGAATCCTGCTAGCCGCAACCGGTTCGTGGAAAGAAAAAGAAGAAAGCGGACGTGTTAGTCTATGAGAGACTAAGCAAGTGGAACGTAGCTAAGGTTCACAACGTTATAACCCAAAAGTTGGTATCGAACTTCATCAGTAGCACATCTTCCTAAAAGAGAAGATAGAATATATAACCTCAACGACAGAATGTCGATGAGCGGCCTTAGGAAGACATAAGAGAATTTGTTGGGATTCTTTATTCGCATCACTACACTGAAAGAAATCATCCACCGAGCAATCAGCTCAAACTCACCAACCTGGTATTTTAATTACGTGCATAACGCACTTATCTTGCATTACTTTCAACCAAAGCATTCAGTTTGACAGCTTTTAATCAACTCGGCCATCCATTGCCGAGGTCACAAGGATATTGGATCCTTGATCAATTTTCCGAGCGCGTAGCGCTAATGCACTTAGTTAGAGTGCGTCACCCCTCAAGGACAGAGTGGGCAGAGTCATGACTCGAGTACTAATGAATAGGGATATCCTGGTACAATCTTTTAAAGAGATGTTATCAGACGCTCAGGCCCCATCCTTGAAACATTACCTACTAACTATTCTAATCCATAACAATGTCTCAAACGATACATATTTACATACTAGGTCTCACATAGCGGACCTAAAATCCAGTTCTATCGCAATACTGAAAATAACAACAAGGTCATTAATTCTAACAACCTAGTTTTTTTTATTTTTCACATAACAATTCCAACAAATTGGATCGCATGGAACTAAGCTATCTCGCTTAATGGAACAAGGGAAGAGAAACGTCCACTTGCCTTAACGTTTGAAGAGCTATTGGAAACGGGAAAGTCAACGCCCGATCCTTATGAGTCTCTAAGCCACGGGATGGAACGGATACCAAGATGACACCGAGGTTCAAAACTCGAAACAAAGCCTTGCACGAAAACCGAGACGAGTCGAGGCACGCAAATCGAGGCAACTCCGGTCACCTTCAAACTACAGAAGAAGGTCGGGTATGGAATTCTTGGCTTAATTAGAGTTCACTGGTGGTGCAGGGGTGGCTGGTGGTGCTCCGGCGGATCTCCGGCGAGTCTCCGACGAGTTCGATTTTGTTAGAAAAATTCCATCAATTAATTCGAATGGGTTTTCACAAAATTGATTGAAGATCCACGTATATCAACCCCTCACCTACCTAAAGAATTAATTTGGAGCATTTCCTAGCTCAAATCATGGCCCAATCAACTGAGTTACCAAGTCGCCGGCAACTGAACAAACTGCGCAACCAACTTCAACAATTAATCTGACCCATTTACGTTGAGCTTTTGGGAGAACTTACAACATGAATCTTGAAGAGGACTCCTTAACTTAAACTCAGGAATTGATTTCGGAAATTTCCAGGAAGAAACGAGAGAGATACAATTTATTTACCGAGACTGATCGGAGTTTCTGCTCCCAAGCAGGTCCGCGACCTTCAATGGTAAAATTACCCCACTTCGAGCTGGTTTCTTGCCAAACTCACAACACGAAAGTTAAATAGGACTCTTTAAACTCAAGCTTGAGACTTGTTTCATGATTTTTGAGTAAGAAACGAGGAAGATATGAATTTTCGAATCTATTCGTCGGAATTAACGTAAAGCAGAGCAACTGGCTATGATAATGAACGACAGTGGGAAGTAGAAACCGGAGGAATGGTCTGATAAAAAGAGATGCCCAGAAGAGTGATCATACGTAAGAGGCAAGGAAATTGGAGAGGCACAACAAAACACTTATCTCATCTTCAATCAAAGCCAAAGGATAAGGGAAGGGAAAGAAAGACACGGGAAGAAGGAATGAGCTGGCAAGTGAGCCTAGAGGCAAGAAGGGGCACGAAAAGGAGGTGGCAAGAAGGAAAGTGTACCATCAATTACAAAAGCATGCACACAGGACAAAAGGAATAAAATAAATATCAAACGGAGGTAAGAGTTATCGGGTATTTATTCGATCCAAAACTTACCCGAAAAAAAATAGTTGGGAACTTTTAATTTTATATTTAAAATAGTTCCCGACCGTCAAGATTATCAGATATTGGCTCAGAAAAATCTCGGATATTACAGCATATTCGAACCATATTATTTACATATTCAATTAAATAATTTAAGTAAATTACGCCAACAATAAATGTTCAAAGTACGACCCCTAAACTTGTAAAAAAAAATTCAACCAGACCCCCCAACAAAAAAAGTTCTATTAAACCCCCACTTTACTAATTTTGTTTTATTTGACCTCTATTTCTGACATGGCATCATGCGTGTGATGCACACCGATCTTGTACAACTGAAAATATTGTTAAAACAATATTTTAATTAAATAATAATATGTAATATTAAAATAAATTGTAATTTTGAAAATAAAATTTATACATTTTTAAATGTGCTAAATCAGTGAATCCAACAGATTTCGGATTTCTATCCATTCGGATTCGGGTTAAAACGGATTGAGGGGATTTCGAATTTTGGGTTCAATTTTTCGTGATTCAACCCTAAATTTGTTTTGTCATTGCACGTCCTACAATTTATATGTTCATATATTCCTTGAATTCTACTCCATCAATATTTTGTTAGATTCAAACTGCATTCATCTCAATGTTCATTCGATGTCGTTTCAATCAGAATCATCCATGTTTTACATATGTGCAACTAGCTAGTATTCATGCCGCGTTCCAAAATAAGGGGATTTCTAGACTAAATAGCTACTACGGAGTACTCCGTAGTAATTAACTCGGGTTATGTTCACTTTCAAGTGATTTTAATTAACTTAAAAGTTGAACATTTTTTTTGGATGGAGACTAAAAAGTTGAACATGGTCACTGACACTGATGGTGCGAATTGCATGTCAAACATGCGCTTGTATGTGTCTAAACAACGACAAAAATTACGTAAAATGTGTAGAAACAAGTTGATTCTTTTTTTTGATAAAAAAACAACAACTTGATTCTATAATATGTACATTGCATAACATGTACTCTTCCGTAGAATTTTGTACATCAAATCAAATAGATATTCCTACATAGGAGCATTATAAAGTTTTCTCGGTACAAATCAATTTTGAAGTTTTCCTACACAGTTAATAGGTAGGAACGATATTACATGAGAACGGAAAGGGCCGAGTCTTCTTTTCTTGTCTGACGTACACATAGCCGTTGTGTTCCCGTTCCACCACGGTGTCTACGTTGGTGGGCAACTTGGCACCGCGATCCCACTTTTCCTCGAGAATGGTGGAGACGTCGTCGTGCATGTGTCTCACGAGATCATCTGCGGCCGAGTTTGCTTCTCGAGGGGACCCACGTCAAAAGAGGCTTGCGAGGAATTGTTTAATTAGGCTCACTTGACAAGGTCCATCTTCTTACTCCTTTTTTTGATCTTCACATCTTCTCATCAAAAACAAAAACTACCCACCTGAAAATTTTCTTTGTTCAGGTTCAAGAATATATGAATTTGGTGATCAACATACAAAGGGAATTCAGCTACATCCAAACCATACCAGGAATCTTCACCGTACAAAGACCAATCAATCCTTACACAGAGAAGCCAATGCACCAAACTTGCCTGTCATCGACAGGCGCTAGCTGGCACGATCCAAGAGGCCTCTTTACGGACAAGGACTAGCCACTGACATGGCAATTAACTTGGGTTGGAATGCCCCACGGACCGGGCCCATAGGATCACAGCCCACGTGTTCACTCCCTCCTATTTTGCCTTCATTGGCATCCAACCTTGGACTCTTCTTAGAAAGGCCGCCTTTCGGCGTGCCATCATATGATCCAACTATTGCCCTCGAGTTTGATCATCCGGTTGCCGATGGTACGGATTCGGGTGTTAAGGTGGAATCAGAAGACCAATCTTGTTGCTTAAGTGCTAATCATGGGAAATCAAGATTTGGTAACTTAAGGGAGACAGATGTTGTGCTTTAAAAGTTAAACTTGGTGCTGTCTTATTCATGTGTGATTTGTGGTTAATGAAGCTATTAGCTTTCTGTTGATTTGCTTCGTGGGGATCTTAACACTTAAGTGATAGGCTAATATTTGCTCATAAAACCTGACTTGCAAATTTTAGGGGCATCATCTTGAGTGATCCCTAGGGGACAGCTCTCATGCACATTTTAATGTGACATGAATGAAAACTATGTCTTGCATTTGGGCTTTTGCTTAAACATTCTGAAATGAATGTAACTTTGCAGGCCCATAATGAACTGGCCCAATAAAACATTCCAACCATTCATATTTTAGTTATTTTATAAGTTAGTTGATTGATTTGTTTGAGTGAGATGAGATTTTGCAATCCTACCTACCACAAAACTCCGATAACATTTTGATAGACCAAGATTTGCCTAATGTATAGGCATTATTTAGTTGAGATAAGTATAATAAATTACCCTGTAACTTTATAACAAAGCTGACCATATTTAAATTTGTTGTTTCCAGGTTCCACCCAAGAACAGTAACTATGAGAACACTTCAAAGTTCAAACCTAGCTAGGTGTGTGTAATTGTGTATAGTGATGAGAGGTTGAATTTTTTGACATTTTTTGCCGATTTCAAAAGTCAACTGAGGTGGCATCAAAAGATCAGTGCACGATATATGTTGCTAACCAAAGCGTTGAATAATGAATTGTATATTGGCACAATATATATATATTTCCCCCCACTAATTAGGGTTGATTGTTGAATACAAATACACAATCTTTGACCCTTATTTTATGCTAGTTTTTAAACCAATTTCCACGATTTTCAAATGCATAGTACTTTCTTTTTTAGTCTAATTAATCTTTCTATTGAAAAACCTTAGGTATAATTATAGCCAGAACAGATGGCCAATAGAGGGACAATCAGCGTGCTAGCTATTTTTAAAGTCTTCCATTAAAGTCAAACGAATTCAGCCAGTGTGCTCTACGAAACTTGTTTGGTTGTCAAATGAATTCGCTTAAATTTGAATATTTTTTTAATAAGTACGTGTATTTGATTTAAGATTTTCTATTGAAAAATTCATGAATATTCGGTCACTTTTTTCCAACAAACATATGATGGATGGGAGGCGCTTGACGCATCAAGTTCACTGGTTGAGCACTTATGGGATACTATGAGGTCTTGGGTTCGAAACTGAGGCCGGCGATTTGCCCCTATTCTCTTTAAAGTTGGTTAGTAACCGGTTTCCATCCCTTATGGATGCTCTAGACGAGCCCAAGTAGTACTTGTGACGACCCAAATTGATGGATCGGAGACCACTCTTGCTTTGTTGAATTTCTCGGTGGTTTGTGTACGTGTCATTGCCTATTCATGGTTTGATATACAAGAGGGATGAATATTTCGTCACTTTCCATAGGTTAGTTAGTATAGATCGACTTATATGGAATTCTTTGTGCTATGAGGAGAGGACATAAATTACAAGATCGATTTATAAGCTATCCCGTATTTTTTATTTTTGGATGTCGAGGAATCAACTATCGGTGGTAAACTTTAGGTACTTGGCCCAGCCGATAAAGACCACGAATCAGGTGAAACATAATCAACCATCGGTGGTAAACTATAGGTACTTGGCTCAACCGATAACTCGATAAGGACCACGAATCAGGTGAAACTTACATTGACCGGCTCGACCCAATGATAAAAAAAATGGCTAGACTTTGTTTTCGTCCTAGAGAAGAAACACGCGGAGACAAGGATCGAACATGAACATGAGACCTCCCAACGTCCTCATATCTCTTACCTCTAACTTTGCTTTCATACGTACCTAGCTTGAGCAAGAGAGTAGGATGGGTACGAAAGGAGTATGAACAAGAACATAAAAAAGACGAATGTACCAACAATGAGGAAGGACAAGTCTTAACTTATGATCAATTGGGCATTTGAAAGTGTTTGGGACAAATATATAATCTCTATGGCTTCTATTTAACTTGATCTTCAGAACAATCAAGATTCGAGGGGAGTAAACACTTCTAATAGTTTATCATCCCATACGAAATGGGGGTGTCCATGAATGATGTGTCACTGAGACCTCTTAGATTAAAACTTGACAAGAGTCGAATCAGTGTCATCTAGATACTAAACAGTCCCAACCAAACTACCCGCTACAACTGTCATTTAGTTCATCGCCTTACTATCACTATTTGTTTAAAGACCGCCGAACATCTTAAGAAAAAATTGTATATAATACAACATTTAGACCGACCGACAGATGCCTAATTGACTAGGTGCATAGTAATTAAGAATGAAAGTACTAGGAAGGTGACCAATTAAGGTCAAGATCGGAAGGGATAAGCTTACTAACTAAGCTGGCATGCCAAGATTTGAAGGTGGGGTGTTGATCGGGGGACACCATTATTTATGAGATTCGTTTTGGATCTATCATCTATCTCCACACAAAACATGCGTACGTGCACATCCCACCACCAAATCTTCATGTATGCTTTAATGTAGTCAATATACTAGCAATTAATAAATTCAGCACATGCATGAATTCACTTCAAGTGTAAATTTTGGTATGATACTTATATATGTCTACCGCTAGTACTTTAGCACAAGACAAATAGGATTGGCGAAACAGTCAAGGCCACAAATTTTACGCGGTTAACGATCATCATCTCCGAATCAAGAATAAAGACTTTTAACGGCCAATACATCTTGTTTCCACTAAACTCAAGCACATGTTCACATACAATGTATATAGTTGTCAAGACTTATATATATGTAACAAAACATTTCTGTTGTTTGCCATAAAGACAAAATAAATGGTCATTAGAACCTAGCATAGCTAGGAAGCAATCTCCTAAAATTTATAGCTTTTCTTAATAAGGTATGAATCCAATATATTGGACGTACATAATGCCTTCAAACACTTAGTCGATCGGTTAAGCTTTTGGGGTAATAACCAGAGATCTCCGATTTGACTTCTTATTAGTAGTACTCTCGACAAAAAAAAATATCGGAGGAAACGAGCGAAAAGTGAAAACAACAACGGAAAACATATGCAAATATTTGAGTATAAATAGTTGGATGGTAGATAGAAATAAATTTGTGAGTGTCATAGAGATGTAACGTCTTTTTTGACCAAAAAAAAGAGATGTAACGTCTTTGTTTTGACAAATCTCCATTACAGAATTTTCCATCCCTTTGACAAATTCATATTTTCACGAAACTAAAATAGAACAGACCTATGACTTCTTGTTTTATTTTTGTTAACTAAGAAAATTAAAATGTGACATTACTAGCACTCTTCTATGTATGGGTACAACTACTTTGCCCCAATCCGAAGCAAACTTCAATTTTGACTTTCCTGTTTGTTTTTTTTCCCTTTATCAACCTTTGACTTTCTTTAAGTTATTCGAATTATTTGCTTTCGGTAAAGCGCTTGAATTTGAGCAAATATTAAACCATTTTACGGGGAAAAAATGAATATTCCGTAAAATAAATAATTTTGTTTTTTTAAAAAAGTCATTTTCGTTTCAACGCAAGAAAAGAATCCTTCTTTCCTGGCCGCGTTAATGAATAAGTGTGGGCCCTTTGTCGATTACGCCTTTGACGAAGCTTCCCTATTTTTCAGTTCTGTATTATGAAAGGGACCCACCCCACCACCTATTTCTGTACTGTGTTTTTTAATGTCTTTATTAAAGGTAATTAAACAAAAGTCAACTTTACCTCTCTGTAAGACTGTAACCCAGCCCAACTAATTTACCATCCGATTTTTACCCACTCTCTAACCTAACGGCTCTTTTGGTTTCACCTTACTCACCTTGACTCTTTCTCCGTTTAGGGTTCGGTCCCTCCACGTTTTTGAAGAAGAACGAAAACAAATCCAGGTCAATGCCACATTGTCACTGTGCTCTGTAGTCACAAACCCTTTTTATACATGCTAAACAAGTTAGATATGCTTATTAGTTAACAAACTCGAGAGATCAAGAGATCTAATAATCGGATAGACCAATATGATTATACTTAAATACAAAGCCTAATCAAATTTAGAATCGTGCAACTTAAAGTGTGATAGCACTTTGAATACGAGCTTGAGTTAAACAAAAACTAGAAATTTGAAGCACTATCGAAGAACCGCTCAATATACAGTTCGATAAAACTTTAAAAAGTTCATTATTTGTACCGAATTGTCTAACTTCTAACATGTAAGTGGTTTAAAAACCATTTCTACTTGTGAGTTTGAAAGTTCTCTTTTTTTTTTTTTTTTTTTTCTTTTCCCGATTAGATCATCAGTTAAAAGACCAAATAGTCTCGAATTAGATTGAACTAACTCATTCTCAATCCTGCCCAAAGTAAATATTTTAGACCACTACAACAAGGGATTGGGTCAACCACCATC